>CM060702.1:90738976-91938976 GCA_030686995.1 Artemisia argyi | reverse complement strand
ATAGCAACAGTTTCACTCACCAGTAGAATCCAAAACCCAACAATCCTCCCCTAAACTTAATATTTATCTCTAAATCATTAAGTTTCTTCAAAGCTCAGTTAAACACCAGGAGGATGCTTCCAAACACTCAATTCTTGAGATGTCTGTTGACCAAGTATCTTCTTATATTTTGACAACAAATTAAATGCTTGATCACCAGTGTCATAATCTTTCTGCAGATTGAGCAACCCAGCACCATTAACCATCTGATTGATAGTATTCCAATATCTTACTACTAGATAATCCTTTTCAGCCAGCATATACAGAGTAAGTGGTCCAATTTCCAAAACATGAATCCCAGAGTTTTGAAAAAGTCTCCACTTTATTACTTTATATCTCACTATCTCTGTCCATTCAAAATCTTCCATTGAAGGATCAAACATAAGTTTCAGAGCTCTCCAGAGAACATTATCAGCCATAGTCTTAATGCAATCAGTTTTCTCATTTTCATACTTTTGACCATCAAACTTCTTAGCTCCAAACTTTTCCTTATATATCCTCCACAAGGCATCAACATCATCCCTATCAAAGTAATACAACATCTGTTGAAATCTAAGAAACCTGTGAGTCTTTCCATCAGATCTCTCAACATCATGAAATGCTCAAATCTTAGTATCATACCCTGTAGTTACTTGAATAATAGGATATTTGATTCCTATTGGTGTGGCATCAAATACTTCAGGTTCATCCATCTTAGCAACCATGGTGAGAACCTTCAACTGTTACTTTAAATGCTCAGAAGGAATATGATCATAATCATTCTTAAAATCATCTCCTTCAGGCTTAGAGCTGCTTTCTTCTTCTGCTTTTCTCTTCTTCTTTGCAAAGGATTTATGAACAACACCTTTTCTTTTACCACTTTGAATAGAAGAAGTTGTCTTAACTGCTATATCATCAAGCTGCTTAACAACATCTGCCTCTTGTACATGCTTTGCTTCAATAACTTTATCAGGTACCAACTTTTTATTCATTTGAGCAATATGTTCTATGTCTTCAGCACAACCCATAGGATAGAAGGTATCTGTTTGTTTCTTAGCTTGTTGATACAATTTAAAAACCTCTTGATCAGACTTGGGTTTTAACTGTACCAATTTCCATCCCTTCATATTCTTCAGGTATCTTTCTTGCTCTCTTATTTGTTGCAATGGTGTTGGACCCCTGAGAATCTTTTTCTTTCTTCTAGCAGCAGCATCTTCTTTCTTTTTCTTTGCTGTGAACTCTCTTATCCAAGATTGCACATCAAAAGTTGGAGTTTCTTTTTCTTCAATCTTAATCATCTTGGAGAGTTCTATATCAGCATCTATTCTTATCTTTTCATCAACCCACTCCTCATACCTCTTTAAGTATGCAGTTTCCTTTTCAACCCTTTCCTTTTCCTCCTGAATCATCTGTTGTTCTTCTTGATCAAGTAATTCTTGTTCTTTCATTGCAACAATTGAATCATGTTCAACTTGTAATTCCTTGGGCCACCAATGAAAAGGTATCTCAGAGTAATCAATCCCCTTATACATCAACTTTGGGTCTTCAACTTGCTTGCCCTTCCCTTTATCAGTAGAAGATGATGAAACAATCTTCTTTTGTTGAGCAGCAGGTTCTCTAATGACAACTCCTTTTTGAGGTATTCTTGGTGTAGATGATGTGATTGTGGTTGTTGGTTGTTGTGGTAGTGATTGAGTTGGTAGTGATGTATATTGTGAAGATGATTCAGATGGAACCTCTGTAGTCTTCTTACTTAACAAAACCATAGCCTCAGCAGCAGCATTGTCACTAGACCCAACAGTAGAATCTTGTGCATCAGCATAATTGACCTTTCTACTAGCAGCAGGATCAGCAAAATCCTTAGCAGTAGAGTCTTGAGCAGCAGAGTCATCAATCTTGTTAGTAATAGCAGCATTATCAAGTTCTTTTGCCACAGAATCACCCAAAGTCATCAAAGCTTCACCCATCAACCCTGTTGCCTTCACTAGTTGTTCAGGCTCCAAAGTCCTAAGTTTTTCCACCACTTTTTCTTGAGTAGCAATCACTTTTTCCATTACAACCTCATTCCCTGATTTGTCAGCAATCACAAAATTTTCAGCATCCTGAGGACTTTCCACTTCCATGTCACCAACCTTTGGAACCTCTCTTGAAACCATTCCAACATCAACATCCTGAGCACTATCAACTTTCTTCAAATTTGCCTCCCCTGAACCCATGTCTTCATTCCTCCCCTATTTGGAAGCATCCTCTTCCAAATGATCAGAGAGTTCAGGTGAACTTACAACTTGAGAAGTGCCCACTTTCTTCAATCTTTTTAAGGAGGTTGAAGATCTTGATTTCCGTAAGTTCTTGATATGTGTTTGCAATTTGGTAATGAGCTTGGCTTGACCATCAACAACAGTAGAAAGACCAAGAACTTTATCCTCCAAGGAATTACACTTCAACTCCAAATTGGTACAAGTAACCGTCAATTCCTGAATGAGTTTCGAACTAGTCTCATCACTTCGACCTGTGTAACCTGCTCCGAGAGGTGAATCATGGACATTGTCATCATGTACAAGATTTTCCGTCAATTCATTTGTCTCTGTCCTGTCCTCATCACTTCGACCTGTGTGACCTGGTCCGAGAGGTGAATCTTTGGACATAAACTCAGTATCAAACCTAGTATGATCATCTGAGCCCCCTATATTTTCCATTTGGCTAGGGTTACCATCATTGGAATTAGATTCAGTAGAATCCTTTTCTCTAGATGTTGCCATGGTTTGGGTCTTAATGATGTTATCACTGTCCTGCTCTGCTGCTAAGCTAGAAACAGTAGTGACAGCCCTTGCCAACATGTCCCCTCCATCACCTAGGACAGCCTCATCTGGTACAGCCATAGTAACACTATCCTGAGGTAGATCAGTGTTTTTCTTGGTTTTCCTATGGGTATAGTGTATTTTGGGTTGTGTAGCAGATGCAGAAAAATTGGGTGTGTGATGGGAATCAGTGGGATTTCCTGATCCTTCACCCTGAATATTTTGCATAATTTGCACCATTGAAGGTGTAAGAGCTGTATGTGTGCCTGAAAAACCTTTTCCATGCTTAATCAAGAAAGTAAACAATTTGGAAACCAATTTAGGAGCAACATAAGTAGCAGTATGTGATCTGAAATTAGTAAGTTGGTTTTCTATAAAGAGCTGGAAAAACCTTGGATAAAGCAAATAAGAGCCAGACTCTTAACACTTTTAACAGTCCCCTCCAATTATTATTTGATCAGAATAATAACGTGTTACCTAACTGTAACAGGGAACAGGCAAACAGGCAAACAAGCAATTTCGTAGATCTTTGTGACTGTTTCTTTGATGCAGAGATCTTGCAAATAAACTTTGATGTTGAAGATCTTTGAGCTCTTTAGTCATTTTTCTTGTTTGTACAGATGATTGTGGATCACTGAGAATTTGTTCTTTTGGATGATCCTTGTGAACACTTGTAGTAGTAGTGAGACTAACAGGAATGTTGACTTCCAAATTAATATAATCTACATCAGCTCCAAATAGTTTACCATCAAGAGCTTCATCATCTGTGTCATCATAGATATTCTCTAGAGGAGGCATATTTGGATCATCAGGATAGTTTGGATCATCAAAAGATCTATCCTGAGTGTCCAAAGAAGGAAACTGTGATGTAGAAGTAGAGTTAATATGCTTGGCAGCAGAATTGATTGAAGCAGTAGTTGCTTGTTTTGGTCTAGCAGTAGAGTCTTCTGAGTCAGCAGTAGAGTCTTCTGGCCTTGTAGGAGAGTCATCAACAACCACTTTTGGAGCTTCATTGGGTATCTTTTCTGCATCAATAGGAATTTCAATATCTGCTTCAGCTTCCTTAGGTTTCTCTGGAGTAACAACATCTTCTTGTATATCTTGATCTTTCTGTAAGAGTAAGAAAGTTGGACCAACCTTTAGTTTCTCAATCAAAAAAATTTCTTCTTGTGGTTTGTTAGTGTCAACACTAGCAATAACTGGTACATAATTCATTGTCTTGGTAAGGATATCAACATTAAACATCCATTCAGGTCCTTTTCCTTCAGCATTAGATGTGTTCTCACTAAACTTGATATGAAAATTCTCCTCCACATGTTTAGTTCTCTTGTTATATACCCTGAAAGCTTTACTATGTACAGAGTAACTATTGGGTTTTGAGTTTTGCTGCTGAGTGAAACTGCTGCTATGATGAAACTGCTGCTAATGAAACTGACTCTGCTGCTGATGACAAAGTGCTGCTAATAGAAAATGTTGCTGAAGGAAACTACTGCTAATGTGATAAGCATGTATTCGTAGTAGATAATTATAGAATAGATTGTATGTATATCTTATACGTCTAGAATATTCTTATCTTGCATAGAAAGTTATTGTAAACCTAGTAGGACTCCTTGGCCTATAAAAGGAGGATCCTAGGGTTAGATTGAGTACGTATTGTTTAGTTTTCCTTTACACTTCAAGGTTGTAAAACCCTAGCATTGTCGAGTGCTCGTATTAATAATATTGAAGTGTTGATAGTGAATTGTTCTTCTTAAGTTAAGCTTTTACATTCCACATTCAAGCTTAAGTGTTTACTTTAAGTCAACTTCTATATAAGATCGTTTGCTCAACTGGGATCAACAAGTGGTACCAGAGCTTGTGATCTAGAAGTTGTAATCAAGAAGAAACTGTTCCTTGCAAGTTTGCTGTTCCTAATCAACTGCTAAAGATGGGTGATGACACACATATGGTGACTGCTTCTAAGGTTCCAATGCTCAACCCTGGTGAATATGAGCTATGGAAGATGAGAATCAGACAATACATTCGCATGATTGACTTTAACATGTGGAATGTGATCATGAATAGTAACTCTTTACCAAAGAAAGGCCCTGATGGTAAAGACATACCAATCAAGTCTGCTGAAGAGAACTCTGTAAGGAAGATGGAGATCAAGGCACACAGTATTCTCTTAATGGGAATACCTAATGAATTTCAGTTGGACTTTGATAGCTGTGAGACTGCTAAAGAGTTAATGGATGCTATTGAATTCAGGTTTGGAGGGAATGATGCTACCAAGAAGTCAAGGAAAAACAAGTTGAAGCATCAGTTTGAGAACTTTACTGCTGAAAGTGGAGAGAAGATTAATGGCACCTACAACAGGCTCAATCAACTTGTCAGTCATTTAAAGCTTGTTAGCTATGTGGTTCCACAAGAAGATGTAAATCTCAAGTTTCTCAAAAGTCTTGCACCTGAATGGAGTATGCACACTGTTGTTTGGAGGAATAAGCCTGACTTTGAAACTATGAAGTTGGAAAGTCTCTACAACAACTTAAGAGTGTATGAACCAGAGTTATCTACTTCATCTACTTCTGGTTCACATAATCTTGCCTTTGTATCTTCAAAGTCAAAGGGGTCAAAAGAATCTCACTCTGCTGCTTATGGAGTATCTACTGCTGATAGATCTGCTGCTAGTTCTAATGATAATAATTCCACCAGTGATATGGCTTTATGTGCATTCTTGGCTGATCTAACTACAAGTATAAGGTCACAGGCACTTAATCAAGATCTGGATCACCTTGATTAAGATGATCTTGAAGAGATGG
This sequence comes from Artemisia argyi, assembly GCA_030686995.1. Taxonomy (NCBI): domain Eukaryota; kingdom Viridiplantae; phylum Streptophyta; class Magnoliopsida; order Asterales; family Asteraceae; genus Artemisia; species Artemisia argyi. The sequence goes on along the minus strand of CM060702.1, from coordinate 91,933,359 downwards.
ATCTTAAATGGCAAATGGCCATGTTGACCTTGAGGGCTAGAAAATTCTGGAAGAGAACTGGAAGAGAGGTCAAGTATAGACCTAAAGAGAATATTGGGTTTGATAAGTCAAAGATAGAGTGCTACAACTGCAACAGGAAAGGCCATTTTGCCAGAGAGTGTAGAGCTCCAAAGAAAAATGCTGAAGCATCAAAGAAGACTGAAGAAACAAAGAATACCACTACTGCACTGGTATCTTGTGATGGATTGGGAGACTATGATTGGAGTGATTTGGCTGATGAAGAACCAAATTATTCCTTGGTGGCTCAAGTCAAGCCTGAAGTGCATAACTTTGCACTTATGGCTTATTCATCATCATCTTCTGGATCTGACTCTGAGGTATCTAATGATTCTGATTTATCTGTGTGTTCTTTTAAGTCTTGTGCTGACACTTTAGAAGAACTTAATTCTAGGAATGAGAGTCTAATTAGAGAAGTTGAACACCTAAAACTTGATAACTTAGGTTACAAAGTAGGTATTCAAAATGTTGAAAAAAGACTTGAGTACTTAAAAGTGTGTGAGCTAGAGTATGTAGATAGAATTAACCAACAAGATGTTGAAATTTTTAAGAAAAACAGTGAAATTGAGTTTCTTAAAAATAAATTAGTAGAAGCAGAAAGAGATAGGGATGCAGCTCTTGCTGAAAAAGAAAACCATATAGTAATAGTAAACAAACAACAATATGCTTCTGACTTGGTTAATAAATCTATTGAGAGTACCATCATGAGGAAAGGCAGTGAAATAGGTTATAAAGAAGTTGCTCCTCCTGCTAAAAGTGCTTTTGCTCCACCAGGAAAAGAGTTGTCCTTTATTAGTGAGCTTAATATTGAAAAACCAATAGGTGAATCTAGTACATGTGTCTTAGAAACACCTAAGGTAGAGGACAAAAAATTTCCTGATGCTCCAATCATTGAAGATTGGTACTCAGACAGTGATGAGGAACAAGAAAAGGTTGAACTAGAACAAAGTGTAGAAAAGGAAGAAATTCCTGCTAAAGTTGAACCTAAAATTAAACAGGTGAAGTTTGTGAGACCTGTGTTAGGTAAGGGTATCTCTAGGAGATTGGTTGAATATAATGAGATTTCTAGAGGTAGAATGAATGGTTTCAATAATAAGCCTAGGGGAAATCAGAGAAATTTTAATAACCTAGTTTCAAACAAATTAGGTAATGAGTTTCAATTGAAGAAAAAGGCTTGTTATAAGTGTGGTAGCTTTGAACATTTGATTAATAGCTGTCCTGACCACATGAAACCTGTTTGGAATCAATACACTAGGGTGAATCACAAATATGTTAATCAGAATATTCACCCTCATCCTAATAGAAACATGATTCCTAGGGCTGTGTTGTTAAGATCTGGTGCAACTAGATCCATTTATGCTACTAAATCAAATGGTGTTTTTAAAACCACAACTGGTTCTGTTGCTGGCTCTACTGCTAGCAAGCACTCTGCTGCTAGTAAGCATTCTGCTGCTAGTAAGCAATCTGCTGCTAGTACAAAACTTTCTACTTTTGGGCCAAAAGTTTTATCAAATACAGTTGTTGGAAATCATTTTTATGCTGTTAAGGCCTCAGCTTGTTGGGTTTGGAAACCAAAATCAAATGTTACAAACAATGTTTCCAAAACCAACAGTGCATCAAGTGATTTAAAGAAATTTATCTATGTTGATGCACAAGGCAGATCCAAGTCAGTAATGGCTTGGGTCCCCAAGAGAAACTAATTTCTCTATTTTCATGTGCAGGGTAATCTACTGGATGATCTTAAAGATATGGTTATAGTTGATAGTGGATGCTCTAGACATATGACAGGGGATGAGTCTCAGCTTGAAGATTTTGAGGCTTTTGAAGTGGTTATGTTGCTTTTGGGAATGATCCAAAAGGTGGAAAGATTGTTGGTAGAGGCACTTTAAGAACTGGTAATTTGGACTTTGAGAAGGTGTTTCTTGTAAAAGTTCTTAAGTTTAACCTCTTTAGTGTTTCACAAATGTGTGACAAAAGGAATTTTGTTCTTTTTACAGACACTGAATGTATGATCCTTTCTCCTGATTTTCAGTTGCCAAATGATAAATTTGTGCTATTGAAGGTCCCTAGAAATGAAAATAGATACAGTGACCATATTAAGAACATAGTTCCCAAAAGAGCTTTAACTTGTCTGATTGCAAAAGCCACTGTTGATGAGTCCAAATTATGGCATAGAAGATTTGGGTATCTGAACTACAAGATAATGAACAAGTTGGTGAAAGGAAATCTTGTGAGAGGCATGCCTACAAAGTTGTTTGAAAATTGTGAGACTTGTATTGCTTGTCAGAAGGGAAAACAACATAGAGTCTCATTCAAGTCTAAGACAGTGAACACAAATACAGTGCCCTTGCATTTACTACACATGGATTTATTTGGGCCTGTCTTTGTGAAAAGTTTAAACAAGAAGTCATATTGCCTAGTTGTCACAGATGACTATAGCAGGTTTACTTGGGTGTTTTTCTTAGCCACTAAAGATGAAACCCAAGAAATTCTTAAGGAATTTATCACAAGAGTTGAAAACCTGCACAACCACAGAGTGAAGATTATAAGATGTGAAAATGGTACTGAGTTCAAGAATAATGTGATGAACCAATTCTGTGTGGGAAAAGGTATTTTAAGACAGTACAGTGTTGCAAGAACTCCACAACAGAATGGTGTTGGAGAGAGAAGAAATAGGACACTTATTGAGGCTGCAAGAACAATGTTATCTGATTCACAATTACCTATACCTTTTTGGGCTGAAGCTGTAAACACTGCATGTTTTGTGCAAAACAGGAGTAAGGTAGTGAAGCCTCACAACAAAATTCCATATGAGCTTTTTCATGGGAAGAAACCAATGATTAATTTTCTCAAGCCATTTGGATGTACTGTCACTATTTTGAACACCAAAGATCAGTTAGGTAAGTTTGAAGAGAAAGCTGATGAAGGAAATTTGGTTGGTTACTCTGTAAATGGTAAAGCTTTCAGAGTATATAACAAGAGAACCAAACATGTGGAGGAGAATTTGCATATCAAGTTTAGTGAGAACACATCTAATGCTGCAGGAAAAGGACCTGAATGGATGTTTGATGTTGACATCCTGACCAAGACAATGAATTATGTACCTGTTATTGCTAGTGTTGACACTAACAAACCACAAGAAGACATTGTTTTGCTTGAGAAACTGAAGGTTGGTCGTACTTTCATACCTTTGCAGCAAGATACAGATACACAAGAAGATGATGTTCCTCCAGAGAAACCTAAGGAAGCTCAAGCAGATGTTGAAACGTCAATTAATGCAGAAAAGATACCAAATGAAGATCCAAAAATAGTTGTTGCTGACTCTCCTACAAGGCCAGAAGACTCTACTGCTGACTCAGAAGACTCTACTGCTAGACCAAAACAAGCAACTACTACTTCAATCTATTCTGCTGCCAAGCCTACCCACTCTACTTCTACATCATAGTTTCCTTCTTTGGATACTCAGGATAGACCTTTTGATGATACAAATTATCCTGAAGATCCAAATATGCCTCCTCTAGAGAATATCTATAATGACACAGATGATGAAGCTCTTGATGGTAAATTATTTGGAGCTGAAGTAGACTATACTAATTTGGAACTCAATATTCCTGTTAGTCCTACTACTACTACAAGAGTTCACAAGGATCATCCAAAAGAACAAATTCTAAGTGATCCTCAATCATCTGTACAAACAAGGAAAATGACTAAAGAGCTCAAAGATCTTCAACATCAAAGTTTCTTTGCAAGATCTCTGCATCAAAGAAACAGTCATAAAGATCTACAAAATTGCTTGTTTACCTGCTTTCTATCTCAAATTGAACCCAAGAATACTTACAAATCCCTACAAGAAGCTAGTTGGGTGGAAGCAATGCAAGATGAGCTTCTGCAATTCAAGCTACAAGAAGTATGGACTTTGGTTGATTTGCCAAATGGAAAAAGAGTTATTGGTACTAAATGGGTTTTCAGATGTAAAAGAGATGAAAGAGGGATAGTCATCAGAAATAAAGCTAGGTTAGTAGCTCAAGGATACACACAACAAGAGGGACTTGACTATGATGAGTTATTTGCACCAGTGGCAAGAATAGAAGCCATTAGACTATTCTTGGCTTATGCTTCATACAAAGATTTTGTGGTGTATCAGATGGATGTAAAGAGTGCTTTCCTTTATGGGACCATTACAGAAGAAGTTTATGTGTCTCAACCACCAGGTTTTGAGGACCCTGATTATCCTGACAAAGTTTACAAGGTGAATAGAGCAATGTATGGACTACAGCAAGCTCCCAGAGCTTGGTATGATACCTTCTCAACATATTTGTTAGACTCTGGGTTCAGTAGAGGAAAGATTGACAAGACCTTGTTTCTTAAAAGACAAAAGGATGATATTTTGCTGGTTCAAATCTATGTTGATGACATCATCTTTGGTTCAACAAACAGGGCAATGTGTGCTGATTTTGAGAGGCTTATGAAGGATAAGTTTGCAATGAGTTCAATGGGAGAACTCAACTTCTTCTTGGGACTACAAGTGGTTCAAAAGAAAGATGGCATATTTATCAGTCAGGATAAGTATGTTAATGACATTTTGAAGAAGTTTGGATTTGAAGATGCTAAGCCTGCTAAGACAACCATGGATACCAACAAACCTTTGTTGAAGGATGAAAATGGAAAAGAAGTAGATGTTCATTTGTACAGGTCCACGATTGGCTCATTGATGTATCTTACTGCATCAAGGCCTGATATTATGTTTCCTGTATGTGCCTGTGCAAGATTCCAAGTATGTCCCAAAGAATCACATCTCAATGCAGTAAAGAGGATTTTTAGGTATCTAAGGCATCAACCTAAATTGGGCCTATGGTATCCTAAGGATTCACCTTTTGATTTGGTGGCATATTCAGACAGTGACTATGCTGGTGCTTGCTTGGATAGAAAGTCTACAACTGGAGGTTGTCAATTTCTTGGAAACAGATTGGTGTCATGGCAATGCAAGAAACAGATAGTGGTTGCAAATTCTACAACTGAAGCTGAGTATGTGGCTGCTTCAAGTTGTTGTGGTCAAGTGTTTTGGATGCAAAATCAACTACTGGATTATGGGTACAATTTCATGAACACCAAAATTCATATTGATAACAACAGCACACTTTGCATAATTAAAAATGTTGTTTTTCATTCTAAAACAAAACATATTGAGATAAGACATCATTTCATAAGGGATTGCAATGAAAAGAAATTAATTCAAATTGTCAAAATTCATACTGATAACAATGTTGCTGATCTTCTGACTAAACACTTTGATGTGGGAAGATTTAATTTCTTAATTGCAAACATTGGTATGATTAATTTTTGAAAAACTTATCTCTTATTGTTTTTGTAAAAAGTGTAAAGTTCTTGTGCTGGTTGTTAATCTGTTTCTGCTGCTTCTTAAGAAGCAAATGATTAACTTGTCATGTACTCTGCTGCTATTTTACTCTACTGCTAGTATATATTCTTGTATACTTTGTGGTGGTTGGACTAACATTTAGCAGGATAAGCTGAAAATTGATGATTTACAAGATTATTAAAATTCAAGATCTTTCATTCATCAATCCAAATAGTACATTCAACAAAAGTACATCCACATCAAGTTCTGAAATAACAAAAGATTGCTACACAAACTACATTCAAAAGACTTCAAACATCAATTTCTAGGGCATGGAAGCCCAAGTACAATTTCTCTCTCCTTTGGCAGATGAGGGTTGGACTTTCTTTCCTTAGTAGATGTCTTGGGTCTTGGCCTTGATGATGATGGTCTTTCTGGAGTGGATGGTGGATTGTGGTGTGGCTCATCCTCATCTGATGATGTGTAGATGAAAGGGGAAACAAGCTCCTTGGGAGATGGTGGTCTGATAGGGATCCAAGCAAGGTCTTCTGATGATTCTGAAGACGATGGAGACTTGGGGGACATCACCTCTTTACCCCTCAAAGTGCTTGGGGTTTGATTCAAATGCAGGAGATCTTTGAAGACAGGAAGATCATGCTTCCTCTTTCTAGCTTGCTCCTTGGTTCTACAACCATTGTGAGGAGGACGGAAGGGAGGGACATATGTTTCAAACGGTGAATCATCCTCAGAAGAAGAATCGGATGAGATGTTGATAATTTCGGGTGAAGATTTCATGGTTATTGATGATTTGATTTGGGTGATTGGATGATTTGATTGTGTGATTGGCGTTTCTGATTGTAATTAGGGTTTGATTGTGGTGAATTAGGGAAAAGATTTCATCCGGTTTTATAGGGATTACGGAGTATCAAGCGCATTAATTGTTATGGGTTATTGACTTTTTGACCAAGTTTGATTTGTCAACTCTGCTGCTGGCTTATTTTCACTCTGCTGCTAGTTGTTTCATTCTGCTGCTAGTTGTAGATGACATGGTTATGCTGCTACGGTTGTAAGTGAGAGGGTGGTATGTGTAACTTCTACCAATCAGTTTAAAACCTAATTAATCTTCATAATTGGTTTCTACACGCTCCAAATTGAAGTTATCACAAACCCTAACACTCCATTATTGTCAAAATCAATTACCCCCAATTTCTCTAAACCCTAATTCATGGATTGTGCACGTAAATGGGCAGAGCAGCACAATAGTGTGGTCGTTTTGGATGAAGAGTTGGTTCTTGCAGAATTCACAGATATGGTTAAATTTTTGAATGCTACTTCTATTAGGTATGCACTCATTGTGAATCCTACTATATTTGTTTCTTACATCAACCAGTTTTGGCTTACTGCTAAAGTCAAAACTAGGAATGAAGAAAAATATGTTAGTGCTTTAGTAGATGGGCAAAAGGTTCGTGTAACTGAATCATCTGTAAGGGAATCTCTTCTCTTAAATGATGAAACAGAGACCACTTGTCTTGCTAATTCTGCTATTTTTGTTGGTTTAAAAACTTTGAGATATGAAGGAAAGCATACAACTTTAAAATTTCAAAAGGCTCTCCTCTGTCCTCAATACAAGTTTTTGGTACACCTTCTCCTTCATTGTTTGAGTCCTAAAACTTCTGGGTGGCATGAGTTTAGTGCTACTATTGCTTCTGCAATGGTATGCTTAAGCACAGGTCAACCATTTAATTATTCAAATATGATCTTGGAGGGGATTGTTAAAAGCGTTAAAGAGTCTGGTTCTTATTTGCTTTATCCAAGATTTATCCAGCTCTTTATTGTTGACCAACTTACAGATTTTAGATCCCATGCTGGTTATTATGAAGCTCCAAAATTGGTTTAAAAAACTTTTACTTTCTTGGTTAAGCATGGAAAAGGTTTTTCAGGCACACATACAAATCTTACACCTTCAATGGTGCAACTTGTGCAAAATATTCAGGGTGAAGGATCAGGAAATCCCACTGATTCCCATCACACACCCAATTTTTCTGCATCTGCTACACAACCCAAAATACACTATACCTGTAGGAAAATCAAAAAGAACACTGATCTACCTCAGGATAGTGTTAGTATGGCTGTACCAGATGAGGCTGTCCCAGTTGATGGAGGGGACATGTTGGTGAGGGCTGTCACTACTGCTTCTAGCTTAGCAGCAGAGCAGGATAGTGATAACATAAATAAGACCCAAACCAAGGCAACATCTAGAGAAAAGGATTCTTCTGAATCTACTTCTCAGGATGGTAACCCTAGCCAAATGGCAAACATAGGGGGCTCAGATGATCAAACTAGGTTTGATACTGAGTTTATGTCCCAAGATTCACCTCTCAGACCAGGTTACACAGGTCGAAGTGATGAGGACAGGCAAGTGACAAATGAATTGACGGAAAATCTTGTACATGATGACGATGTCCATGATTCACCTCTCGGACCAGGTAACACAGGTCGAAGTGATGAGACTACTATGCAACTCATTAAGGAATTGACGGTTACTTGTACCAATCTGGGGTTGAAGTGTACTACTTTGGAAGATAAAGTTCTTACTCTGTCTACAGTTGTTTTTGGTCAAGCCAAGCTTATTTCCAAATTGAAGAAACAGATTAAGAACTTGAAGAAATCAAGATCTTCAACCTCATTGAAAAGGCTAAAGAAAGTGGATACTTCTCAAGTTATCAGTTCACCTGAACTCTCTACGCATTTGGAAGAGGATGCTTCCAAACAGGGGAGGAATGAAGATGTCATGGGTTTAGGGGAGGAAAATTTGAAGAGGGTTGAAAGTGCTCAGGTTATGAATGAAGAAATGGTTTCAGGGGAGGTTCCAGAGATTGGAGACATGGATGTAAAAAGTCCTCAGAATGCTGAAAATTTTGTGATTGCTGATCAATCAGGGAATGAGGTTGTAATGGAAGAAGTGATTGCTACTCAAGAAAAGGTGGTGGAAAAACTCAAGACTTTGGAGCCTGAGCAATTAGTGAAGGCAACAGGGTTGATGGGTGAAGCTTTGATGACTTTGGGGGATTCAATGGTTAAAGAGCTTGAAAATGCTGCTATTGCTGACAAAATTGAAGACTCTACTGCTGCTCATGACTCTAATGCTAAGGATCTTGCTGATTCTGCTGCTAGTGGAAAAGTGAACTCTGCTGATGCACAAGACTCTGCTGCTGGGTCTAGTGATAATGCTGCTGCTGAGGCAATGGTTTTGTTAAGTAAGAAGACTACAGAAGTTCCATGTGAATCATCTTCAAAACATACACCACTACCAACTTCATCATTACCACAACAACCTACAACAACAATCACATCATCAACACCAAGTTTACCTCTAAAAGGAGTTGTAATCAGAGAACCTGCTGCTCAACCAAAGAAGATTGTATCATCATCTACTGATAAAGGGAAGGGAAAGCAAGTTGAAGAACCTCAATGGATGTATAAGGGGTTTGACTACTCTGTAATACCTTTTCATATGTGGCCTAAGGAATTACATGTTAAACATGATTCAGCTGCTGCATTGAGAGAACAAGTGTTGATTGATCAAGAAGAACAACAGCTGGCTCAGAAGGAAAAGGAAATGATTGAAAAGGAAACAGAAGATTTAAGGAGGTATGAGGAATGGGTTGATGAGAAGATAAGAATGGAGGCAGATATTGAACTCAACAAGATGATCAAAATTGAAGAAAATGAAGTTCCAACTTTTGATGTGAGATCTTGGGTAAGGGAGTTCACTGCTAAGAAAAAGAAAGAAGATGCTGCTGCTAGAAAGAAGAAAAAGATACTTAGAGGTCCAACTTCATTGCAGCAAAGAAAATAGCAAGAAAGATACCTGAAGAATATGAAGGGATGGAAATTGGTGCAGTTAAAACCTAAGTCTGATCAAGAGGTTTTTGACTTGTATCAAGTAGCTAAGAGACAAACAGATACCTTCTATCCTATGGGTTGTGCTGAAGACTTGGAACATATTGCTTAGATGAATAAAAAGTTGGTACCTAAAAAAGTGGCCGAAGCAGAGCATGTTCAAGAAGCAGATGTTGTTAAGCAGCTTGATGTTGATGCAGATATGACTACTTCTTCGGTGCAAAGTGGTAAAAGGAAGAGTGTTGTTCATAAATCATTTGCAAAGAAGAAGAGGAAAATAGGGGAAGAAAGCAGTTCTAAGCCAGAAGGAGATGAGTTCAAGAATGATTGTGATCATATTCCTCCTGAGCATTTAAAGGAACAATTGAAGGTTTACACTATGGTTGGCAAGATGGAAGATCCTGAAGTAGTTGATGCCATACCAATAGGAATCAAATATCCTATTATCAAAGTAACTACAGGATATGATACTAACATTGGAGCATTTCATGATGTTGAGAGATCTGATGGAAAGACTCACAGGTTTCTTAGATTTCAACAGATGCTATACTACTTTGATAGAGAGGATGTTGATGACTTGTGGAAGTTGTACAAAGCAAAGTTTGGAGCTGAGAAGTTTGATGGTAAAAAGTATGAGAAAGATCAAGTTGATCATATCGTAACTATGTCTGATAATGTTCTATGGAGAGCTCTAAAACTTATGTATGAACCTTCAATGGATGATTCTGAATGGACAGAGATAGTACAATACAAAGTAAGAAAATGGAGACTCTTTCAAGATTCTGGAGTTCATATGCTAGAAATTGGACCAATTACTTTTTATATGCTAGCTGAAAAGGATTACCCAGTGGTAAGATACTGGAATACTGTCAATCAGATGGTTAATGGTGCTGGATTACTCAACTTGCAGAAAGACTATGATACTGATGATCAAGCATTTAATTTGCTGTCAAAGTATAAGAAGATACTTGATCAACAGACATCTCAAGAATTGAGTGTTTGGAAGCATCCTACTGGTGTTTAATTGAGCTTTGAAGAAACTTAATAATTTAGAAATAAATATTAAGTTTAGGGCAGGATTGTTGGGTTTTGAGTTCTGCTGCTGAGTGAAACTGCTGCTATGATGAAACTGCTGCTAATGAAACTGACTCTGCTGCTGATGACAAAGTGCTGCTAATAGAAAATGCTGCTGAAGGAAACTACTGCTAATGTGATAAGCATGTATTCGTAGTAGATAATTATAGAATAGATTGTATGTATATCTTATACGTCTAGAATATTCTTATCTTGCATAGAAAGTTATTGTAAACCTAGTAGGACTCCTTGGCCTATAAAAGGAGGATCCTAGGGTTAGATTGAGTACGTATTGTTTAGTTTTCGTTTACACTTCAAGGTTGTAAAACGCTAGCATTGTCGAGTGCTCGCATTAATAATATTGAAGTGTTGATAGTGAATTGGTCTTCTTAAGTTAAGCTCTTACATTCCGCATTCAAGCTTAAGTGTTTACTTTAAGTCAACTTCTATATAAGATCGTTTGCTCAACTGGGATCAACAGTAACCAACCAAATGACCTTCATTAGCTTTCTCTTCAAACTTGTCTAACTGATCCTTAGTATTCAAAATAGTGATAGGACACCCAAATGGCTTGAGAAAATCAATCAATGGTTTCTTCCCATGAAAAAGCTCATATGGAGTTTTGTTGTGATGCTTCACTACCTTACTCCTGTTTTTCACAAAACATGCAGTGTTTACAGCTTCAGCCCAAAAAGGTATAGGTAGTTTAGAAGCAGATAGCATTGTTCTTGCAACCTCAATAAGTGTCCTGTTTCTTCTCTCTGCAACACCATTCTGTTGTGGAGTTCTTGCAACACTATACTGTCTTAGAATTCCTTTTCCCACACAGAATTGATTTATCACACTATTTTTGAACTCAGTACCATTGTCACATCTGATAATTTTCACTCTTTGGTTGTGCAGGTTTTCAACTCTTGTAATGAATTCCTTAAGTATCTCTGGGGTTTCATCTTTAGTGGCTAAGAAGAACACCCAAGTAAACCTGCTGAAGTCGTCTGTGACAACTAGGCAATATGACTTCTTGTTCAAGCTTTTCACAAAAACAGGCCCAAATAAATCCACGTGTAGTAAATGCAAGGATTCTATATTTGTGTTTACTGTCTTAGACTTGAATGAAACTCTGTGTTGTTTACCCTTTTGACAAGCTACACAAGTCTGACAATTTTCAAACAGCTTTGTGGGCATGCCTCTCACAAGATTTCCTTTCACCAACTTGTTCATTGTCTTGTAGTTTAGGTGCCCAATTCTTCTATGCCATAATTTGGACTCATCAATAGTGGCTTTCGCAATCAGACAAGTTAAAGCTCTTTTGGGAACAATGTTCTTAATATGGTCACTGTATATATTTTCATTTCTAGGGACCTTCAATAGCACAAATTTATCATTTGGCAACTGAAAATCTGGAGAAAGGATCATACATTCAGTGTCTGTAAAAAGAACAAAATTCCTTTTGTCACACATTTGTGAGACACTAAAGAGGTTAAACTTAAGCCCTTTCACAAGAAACACTTTTTCAAAGTCCAAATTTCCTGTTCTTAAAGTGCCTCTACCAATAATCTTTCCACCTTTTGGATCATTCCCAAAAGCAACATAACCACCTTCAAAAGCCTCAAAGTCTTCAAGTTGAGACTCATCTCCTGTCATATGTCCAGAGCATCCACTATCAACTATAACCATATCTTTAAGATCATCCAGTAGATTACCCTGCACATGAAAATAGAGAAATTAGTTTCTCTTGGGGACCCAAGCCATTACTGACTTGGATCTGCCTTGTGCATCAACATAGTTAAATTTCTTTAAATCACTTGATGCACTGCTGTTTTTGGAAACATTGTTTGTAACAGTTGATTTTGGTTTCCAAACCCAACAAGCTGAGGCCTTAACAGCATAAAAATGATTTCCAACAACTGTATTTGATAAAACTTTTGACCCAGAAGTAGAAAGTTTGGTACTAGCAGCAGATTGCTTACTAGCAGCAGAATGCTTACTAGCAGCAGAGTGCTTACTAGCAATAGAGCCAGCAACAGAACCAGTTGTGGTTTTAAAAGCACCATTTGATTTAGCAGCATAAATAGATCTAGTTGCACCAGATCTTAACAACACAACCCTAGGAATCATGTTTCTATTAGGATGAGGGTGAGTATTCTTAGTAACATATTTATGATTCACTCTATAATATTGATTCCAAACAGACTTTGTGTGGTCAGGACAACTATTAATCAAATGTTCAAAGCTACCACACTTATAACAAGCCTTTTTCTTTAATTGAAACTCGCTACCTAATTTGTTAGAAACTAGGTTATTAAAGTTTCTCTGATTTCCCCTAGGCTTATTATAGAAACCATTTATTCTATCTCTAGAAATCTCATTATATTCTACCATTTTCCTCGAGATGCCCTTACCTAACACAGGTCTGACAAACTTCACCTGTTCAATTTTATGTTCAACTTTGGTAGGAATTGCTTCCTTTTCTACACTTTGTTCTAGTTCAACCTCTTCCTGTTCCTCATCACTATCTGAGTACCAGTCTTCAATAATAGGAGCATCAGGAAATTTTCTACCTCTACCTTAGGTGTTTCTAAAACACTTGGACTAGACTCACCTATTGGTTTTTCAATGTTCAGCTCACTAATGAAGGACAATTCTTTTCTTGGTGGAGCATAGGCACTCTTAGCAGGAGGAGCAACCTCATTGTAACCTATTCCACTTTCTTTCCTCATTATGGTGCTCTCAATAGATTTATTAACCAAATCAGAAGCATATTGTTGTTTATTAACTCTTACTATATGTTTTTCTTTATCAGCAAGAGCTGCATCCCTATCTCTTTCTGCTTCTTCTAATTTATTCTTAAGAAACTCAATTTCACTGTTTTTCTTAAAAATCTCAACAGCTTGTTGGTTAATTCTATCTACATATTCTAGCTCATACTCTTTTAGATACTCAAGTCTTCTTTCAACATTTTGAATACCTACTTTGTAACCTAAGTTATCAAGTTTTAGGTTTTCAATTTCTCTAATTAGACTCTCATTCCTAGACTTAAGTTCTTTTACAGTGTCAGCACATGACTTAAAAGAACACACAAATAAATCAAAATCATTAGATACCTCAGAGTCAGATCTAGAAGATGATGATGCATAGGCCATAAGTGCAAAGTTATGCACTTTAGGTTTGACCTGAGCCACCAAAGAATAGTTTGGTTCTTCATCAGCCAAATCACTCCAATCATACTCTCCCAATCCATCACAAGATACCAATGCAGTAGTGGTATTCTTTGTTTCTTCAGTCTTCTTTGGAGCTTCATCATTTTTCTTTGGAGCTCTACATTCCCTAGCAAAGTGACCCTTCCTGTTGCAGTTGTAGCACTCTATCTTTGACTTGTCAAAGCTAACATTTTCTTTAGCCCTGTACTTGATTTCTCTTCTAGTTCTTTTCAAGAATTTTCTTGCCCTTAAGGTCAACATGGCAATTTGCCATTTAAGATCCATTTCTTCAAGATCATCAGGATCAAGTTGATCCAAATCTTGATTAATAGCCTGTGACCTTACACTTGTAGTTAGATCAGCCAAGAATGCACACAAATAAATATCACTTGTGGAATTCTTATCATTTGAACTAGCAACAGATCCATCAGCAGTATATACCCCATAAGCAGTAGAGTGAGATTCCTTAGATCCTTTTGACTTTGAAGATACAAAGGCAAGATTTTGTGTACCAGAAGATGAAGTAGATGAAGAAGTCAATTCTGGTTCATACACTCTTAAGTTGTTATAGAGGCTTTCCAACTTCATAGTTTCAAAGTCAGGCTTATTCCTCCAAACAACTGTGTGCATACTCCATTCAGGTGCAAGACTTCTAAGGAACTTGAGGTTTACATCTTCTTGTGGAACCACATAGCCAACAAGCTTTTAATGACTGACAAGTTGATTGAGCCTGTTGTAAGTGCCATTAATCTTTTCTCCACTTTCAGCAGTAAAGTTCTCAAACTGATGCTTCAACATGTTTTTCCTTGACTTCTTAGTAGCATCATTCCCTCCAAACCTAAATTCAACAGCATCCATCAAGTCTTTTGCAGTCTCACAGCAATCAAAGTCCAACTGAAATTCATTAGGTATTCCCATTAAGAGAATACTGTGTGCCTTGATCTCCATCTTCCTTACTGAATTCTCTTCAGCAGACTTGATTGGTATCTCTTTACCATCAGGGCCCTTCTTTGGTAAAGAGTCACCATTGATGATCACGTTCCACATGTTAAAGTCAATCATACGAATGTACTATCTTATTCTCATCTTCCACAGCTCATATTCTCCAGGGTTGAGCATGGGAACCTTTGAAGCAGTCACCATATGTGTGTCATCACCCATCTTCAGCAATTGATTTGGAACAGAAAACTTACAAGGAACAGTTTCTTCTTGATTAGAACTTCTAGATCACAAGCTCTGATACCACTTGTTGATCCCAGTTGAGCAAACGATCTTATATAGAAGTTGACTTGAATTAAACACTTAAGCTAGAATGCGGAATATAAAAGCTTAACTTAAGAAGAACAATTAACTATCAACACTTCAATATATTATTAATACGAGCACTCGACAATGCTAGGGTTTTACAACCTTGAAGTGTAAACGAAACTAACACAATACGTACTCAATCTAACAATAGGATCCTCCTTTTATAGGCCAAGGAGTCCAACTAGGTTTACAATAACTTTCTATGCAAGATAAGAATATTCTAGACATATATAATATACACACAATCTATTCTATAATTATCTACTCCGTATACATGTTTATCACTTTAGCAGTAGATTCCTCTAGCAGCATTTTCCAATAGCAGCACTTTGACACCAGCAGCAGAATCATTTACCTTAGCAACATTCTCATCATAGCAGCAGTTTCACTCAGCAACAGAATCTAAAACCCAACACCTATTCTGTTGGTGGTGGTGATTGTTGTTACGATACTGATTGTTGTTGTAGCGGTTGTTGGGGTTGTTATAGTTGTTGTTCCTTCTGTTATCCTCCCATTTTCTCTTATAGTCAAAGTGATTACTTTTCTGAACAGCACCATGCTTAGTAACCTGATCCATAAGGCGTTCAGCCATGCTAATAGTATCATCCAAAGTCTCAGCATTGTACGACGTCACATTCCCTTGAATACTCGCAGGCAATACACCAATAAACTTCTCTAGCAACTTCTCATTATCGGGCACCATGTGAGCATAAAATACCTTCAACTCTTGGAAACGTCGCACATAAGTAGCAAGATCAGAATCCTTCACAGCCAAATAATAGAACTCAATATCCAACTTCCTCAAATCACTACGAGAACAGTACTTCTTAACCATAGCTTTCTTGAAATCTTCCCATGAAGTACTATAAGCTTCCTCCATTCCCTTTTTCTTGAACGTAAGCATTCCACCAAGACAAGGCATTCTCCAACAATGTGCCTGTCGCATAGTTCACCCTATTGTTCTCCGTACAATTACTCCTATGAAGCACCGATTCCACTTTCTCAAACCATTGAGTCAATCCAACAGCTCCTTCGGTTCCCTCGAAGGTAATAGGCTTACAATCCATGAATTCCTTAAAAGTGTAGAAATGGTTGTTGGGAACCGCTTGAGCTCTAGCCGGTCCAACATTCTGAGGAACACCTGCTTACTTGGCAAGCACTACTGCAACACCCTCATCAATCATCTGCTGAATAGCAGCAGGGGTCATCTTCCTAGGAGGCATAATTTTATCAATCAATAAAAAGCACAACACTTGTAAGTATTTGATTAACGTGTCAAAATTATAGCACAAGATAAAGCATCATTACATGAATAAAATCATAATATAGCATAAGTCAACATCAATAATAGTACATCACCATAATACATCATAGATTTCATACTTGACATTGGTCTTACAAGATATGCAAAACAAGTACAAGTTTCAAATAAAATCTACCAACTGAAGAATTCAGTTTAGCATATACTAGGTAAACTACCATTAAGATACCAACTACTATAAATGATCTAATCACTGATCTCCTAAACGATCTCCATACATACCCATCACATCAATGCTGTCATAAGACCTAAGGCGGGTCATCCTCTCTGCATAGGCCTGTCTCTGCATCTCATGCAACTCACTCCATAACTCGCTGATACTAGTACGATAGTGTCGACTATCATCTCCTGCATACAACTCTATCTGGGACAACTATCTCACCAATCTCCCAACCTCTCTCATCCTCCTATCCAAAGAATCCAAGCATCCCTGAAACTCAGCATACGTCTCCTCTACAGGGCTCAACCTAGCACTCTGCCTATATAAACCAACTTGCAACTTATCTGCTACCTTCTTCCCTTCCTTCTTCTCCTTTATCAATTCCACGACAGTTGATGGCCGAAAATACGTACTCCTGGCCCTCGACATGTAACGACCCTGACACTAGGTCATCTCCTCCCTCAATCTGCTCAACTCATCCCCAATCACTGAAGAAGTAACGTGCGGGTCTGCTGACGACTCTCCAACTTCACAAGTGAACGCTAACTCTGTAGGCACGGCCTCTGTCGATGTCACCTCGGAAATCATAGCATGCTCCAAACACTCAGGAGTATCCGACTCATAAGTTACATCCGACACAACAGGTGAAGGCGGCGGGGGAACATCCTGATCCTCCTCCATAAACACCTCATCATCATCCTCCTCGTCATCATCATCGTCATCCATCTCCTCATCTCCATCATCCTCAATATCAACATCATCCACTAAACCTACCTCATCATCTAAACCAACATCAACATCCAACTCAACATCATCTCCTAAAGGCAATGGGTCAACAACGGGTGAGACTGGAACCTAATCACGGGGAACTGGGACAGACATGATACTCTACAAGAGTATAAGGAAACATAAAAATACTAGCCAAATTTTCGTGAAAAACCATTTTATAATCCAAAGCATGATAGTGGAAAAAGTCCAAACCAATCTCAATATAAAACATATATATATGTAAAGTTTAAAAGAAATACCAGGGCGCGAAGTGGCATGGAAGGCTATCGGCTTTCTGTCTCAAAACATTTTGACTCCAGGAAAAAGTTTATAGTCGAGTGCGAGCTCGTTCTATATAAACGATGGCTCTGATACCATTCTGTAGCACCCCCAACTCAAAATACGGCAGCTGTCATGCTGGGGGCGCTACGTGAATAGAAACCAGACACCTTTATAGCTAACGACCACAACACGTGACATTTAAAAGTGCCTCAAAACACATCATTCATCTATAAACCATTTAGAGCACATAGGCTCTTTATCAAATAGCAGTGGAATAAAAATAAAAGTTTGCAGCGGAAAATGACAAAGTTTAGCAGCTGAAAAACCAAGTTTAGTAGTAGAAATACAAAGTTTAGCAACGGAAAGTAAATGAGTTTAGCAGCGGAAAATAAACAAGTTTAGCAGCGGAAAAATATTAAAGACACACCAAGGTTTTATGAATGACATGAAAATAAAGATAGTAGAAGTGATAAAGCTACCTTGACAGAAAACTTCCTTCGTCCTTGCCACTCCACCACGCCCATGTCATAAAGCTCCAAAACTTAATTTGTAGTAGTACCTGAGAAACACATGCTTAAAAGTCAACACAAAAGTTGAGTGTAATCCATAGGTTTAAAATAGTAAAGTTGAGCACAAGGGTTTTAATCATACGATATAAGCAACAAATGCAAATACCAGGGTAATCAAGGTAACACCCAATATGTAGAGGCATCCCAGTGCATACATATGGTTGATGGTACTAAGCTCATGACACGCAAACGTTAACCAAACCAATCGTCAGTAACTCTGTACTAACATAAAAAACAACCACGGAATTTCATAATATAAGTGCCCCGAAGGCCGGGTACTTGCCAATACCTAGTAAAATCGAAAATAATACACCCGCATGTCAAGACCTTGACAACTACAAATGGGATGGTCAATCCTATAGGCCTATAAACTAAGTTCGTGTTCACTCGCAAGTGACTAATGGCTCATGATCTGAGGGTCTTTCCGGCAAGACAAGCTACTTAGCACATCGTTAGGAATATATATATATATATATATATATATATATATATATATATATATAAATATATATATATATATATATATATATATATATATATATATATATATATATATATATATATATATATATATATATATATATATCAACAGGAAAAGCATACCAAGAATACTTGTGCTCAGAAAACATTTAAAGCATGTGTCTCACCCCTTAGGTTTATAAACAAATAAAATATAAAAAGCGGGGCTATGAATCACACCTTAACAATAGCAGTAGCAGGAAACGAGATATAGTAACCAATCAATAAAATGTCACAGCAAATGAACCTCAGCACAACCTAATCAATATAAATGGCATAATTCAGAACTATACTCGAATATCTCAATAAACAATGCTTGAATAAAAGTTTTGTAAATACAATGGCATTGGAAGAAAATAGATTTTAAAAGTCTCGTGTGGGTGACGAGAAAGATAGAGAGAATATGTCGTCGAGAGTGTACGTCAATTCGAGAAAGTCAAGAGTAGATGAAAAAATAACTCGAAGAAAAGAAATCGAAACGATAATAAATACTTATATAAATAAACAATTAATATGCTAAAAGAAACTAATTTCGGCTATTTTACCCATTTTCTCAAAATAAAACGTTGAAAACAATATGGTTTGAAAAGGTTTTCAAAATATAATGCAATCCTTAAACATTAAAAGTTTATAAAAAGTTTTTACAAAATTTCGGCATGACCGGCCTGTTTATACAATATTTTCCCGAGTCAACGACTCTTTTATTTAAACAACGTTAGTATTTTATTAATACGATTGGATATATCATATGCGTAGTCCATTAGTTGTTTAGGTTTATCGACCATTTTGTATTGTTCGGGTTCCAGGTACGTTAAGATCTTTACGGGCCTAACGTACCCTACCGTCTCATGTTCCAAAGGGTCCATAACATCCAAATAACCAAGGCCGTAAATCCAATACGTCCAATTCAAGCTCACAATAAAACAATACGAAAACATGTCCGATATCCAAATCCTCTTAACTATAACCAACTTGTTTTATAATTTCATACTTATTAATCCGGTTTATTTAAACTTAGCCGAAACAAGTTCTAATATATATATAACGATAACAATTAACCACAATAATCAATAATCAAAACAAAAATCACCGAGTCACGTCGGGTCAACCCGATGTTGACTAGTCAACTGTCGGTCAAAGGGGGGCCCACACGAGTCAACAAAATATTCAAAACATCATTTACATTTTTTATATACTCAATAAATAAATAAGTAAAACAAAAATAAATATATATATGCAATATATATATGTATCGATATATAAAAAAAATGAATAATTTTTATAAAATAAATATTTTCGGAATAAATAAAAATAAGTAAATAAAATCTATAAAATAATTTTATAAAAATTATTTTCGGTAAAATAAATAAAAATATATAAATATTTATAAAATTTTTGGATTTAATAAAATATTTTCAAAAAATATTATTTTTATTATTTTTAATTCGAAAATAATATTGTTAGTATTTTTAGTGTTTTTGAAATAATTAAAAACGAAAATAAATAAAGAAAATTAACAAAAAGGTGCATTTGGGGGGTTTACCGAGCTAAAACAGAGAAGAAAAATGTGGGGAAATAGTGGTGGCTCGTGGTGGTGTTGATGGTGGCGATTGTGGTGCGGCGGTGGTGATGCTTTAGGGGTGTTCGGGGTGGTTTTGATTGAAAAGGCTTGTACTTTTGGAACGAGCACGTCCTGATCTATAAAATGGTGAATTAAAATATTTTTGGCCGGAAAATATTTTGGTGATCGGAAAAGTACGCCGGAGGGGCGGCGGCAGTAGTTGACCGACCGGAAAAGAGAGAGAGGAGAGAAGGGAGAGAAAAATGTGTGTGTGTGTTTTTAGAGAGAGAAAGAGTGGAGGAGAAATGAATTAAAAAAAAATATTATTATTATTATTAGTATTATATATATAGTGTGTGTGTGGTTAGGGTTGTAAAGTTTAAAAGTGTGGGGTGAGAAATGAAAATATGATAAGGACTAGATGTGTCAACGTAAGTATTCCACACGAAAGCGCTCCGGGGCTCAAACGACATAGCAAACGGACTCAAAAAATTACGAAAATTGCGCCATTGTTCACGAAATAATTTTTCCAATAAAATCAAGCATAAACTTCAGAGTTTTTCTCAAACTCAATATAATTCAAATAATTTGGCAAATGCAATACGATTCGAGTTTTCTAGGTTGTGCTGAGTCAATCAAGGAATAAAGTTCTCGTTTCTAATATATCTCACGTTTCTCAAGCCCAAAATCACAAAATAAAAGTTTTAATGTGTCTCATGTACGAAAATAAATATTTTGGCTAGTAATAAGTTTAGAAAAAAGTACCGGGGGTTACATCACATACATCTTATTTAGAAATCCGTCCCGGATTTAGTTTGAGTTGCCAGTCCCGGCTTTGAAAAGATTTGGGTACTTGCGTTTAAACTTGTCCTCGCATTCCCAAGTATACTGTCACAACTCGTAAATTCTGGTCTTTTCCCGAACTTTTACATTTACTATTCATTGGTTACTATTCATCGATCACTATTCATCATTTTACTATTCATCATTTTTTAGGTCAGTTTGATATTCTGAGAAGCGTTTTAAAATTTTACTATTCATAAAACACTATTCACCTCCGGAGAAAATTTGTCATTCATACGTGAGTTGCGTCATTTCTGTACACGTACGATTATCAACCTAATAAACGTTATCTTATGAGCTATTATTTTGAATAATTATCCGACAATCCCAACTATGGTCCTAACACATTTTGATACTCATAATAATGATTTAAAATTTTTATTATTAATTTACTCGGTGTTTTGAAACCAATTGATACATTTTACGGTCGGAGCTTATTACTCCGTCGGTTTGCGTTATTTCAATAAGATAATTATTTTAACTTCCGATTCTCATCAGGAATATTATTTTACAATTTTTACAACTTCATTATATTTTATTTTATCTCATTACAATTTATTTTTAGTTAACTCGGTACCCGGTATCACCTAAAACTAATAATATCTACCCAATCATACACCAAAAGTCAAGCACCCTCCTAGCCTCCTTAAATTATGGATCTTGCCCCCCTAAAATAAATATATATCATAAAACTACACATTTCCTTCTCATTTTACCAAATCAAACTAACAAAATTTTCTCTCTTTTCCTCTCCTCTCTTGGATCGGCCTAAACAACAAAAACAAGAAGAACCCATAATTTTTCCAAGATCAAGTGTTAATCTAGTTCCTTTAGTTGTTCTTGTTTGGGTTTTGTAATAAAAACTCAAGGTATCTTATGTTTTACTCATCCAAGCTCTATAATCTTTCTAGGTAAGTTTTCAAACTCTTTTTCATAATTTCTTCATGTTATTTTTGTGATCATATGATTTCCATTCAAGATCTACATGCATATGTTAGTTATACCACTCATTTATATATATATATATATATATATATATATATATATATATATATATATATATATATATATATATATATATATAACTTTTGATCACTAGAAATAGATTATTGTTAGATCCACCTGATTTATGATGTTTAGGAACCCATGACACCCTAAGAAGGTGTATGGTATGATTAGACTAGATTTGTGGTGATTGAAAGTGGTTTGGTTGAAGTTGAAACAAGTTTGAAACTAGGAAAATGATTTTTGAAACTATATAAATACCTACTGTCCTTATTTTGAAAACGTGGGAAACTCAGTAACTCAGGGGATATTTTTGAACAAAGATTTAGAAAATACTTTCAAAAACGAAGCCGTGGGCGAAAGAACGGATTAAAACGAGTTAATAACGAAGGAGATATGATTTTCCGAATTTAACGACGAAAACTATTTTCTGAAAAACTGCATGCTGTTTGACAGTTTTCGACGGGCAAATAGAGGCGTTAAACGTAACCTAGAGGAGCCGAGCTATCGAAAATATATTAGTATATACTAAAACGAATCCGTGGATATAAAGAACGAGTAAAATGAGCTTAAAACGACCAAGTTATACATGTTTTAAAATCGTCAAAACAATATACATATATAGTCACTACTAGAAAATAATATAACTACGTACTAAATAATATATTTTCTAGATTTCTTATTCAAGGAGTTTAATTTTAATTAACGAAATACGTACGACTCAAGGTTTATTTATGCGACTACTAGACGATATCTTAAGGTTTTCAAGACGAGGAATATAACACTAACATTTTTATACGATATACTACGACAAGTTATATACTTCTATATTTGGATTTATTTTCCTAAGTATGGAAACTATTTTACTTTGACAATAACTAATATTTCCAAGTTACGAGTGGTATAGGTATCATGTGCATGCATATTCTCTTCATCATTTCATGATCTAAGTAGATCACTATCATTCATATTAGGTTGCGGTTAGAGATCGAACCTCTTTTCTGTGTATCCACTTTTGTCATCGTAGCTATCGCACCAGGTGAGTCATAGCCCCACTTTTACTCTTTATACTTGTTTTAACTCTTTGGGGGAGATACATGCTCAACTACTTGCTTACTAGTATAAATACTCAAAACATACTTTCTTGGTACTCAAAACATTTATACTTGATTGTTTTATACTTGACTGTTTTATACTTGATTTCATACATACGTGATTGTGCTATACTTAACTGTGTTATACTAAACTGTGATGGTGTATTCTTGAGCAACTGATACTTTGGGAAATGGCACCCAGTAATCATACATACATACATACATACTTCCAGTGGCTCCAGATTAAGTTGCTGGATGGCTACTGAGACTTCCAATGGCCCCAGATTAAGTTGCTGGACACAACCATTGAGACTTCCAATGGCCCCAGATTAAGTTGCTGGACACAACCATTGAGACATACATACAAACGTGAGGTCTTCGGAGATGAAGTGTAGACTCACGACTAATTGCGTAACTGTTGTGATGAACTTATACATGTTTAATCTTACTATATATATATTAGCAGTGAGTTGTGAACACACAGGTTACAAGTCTCTTATGGCGGGACTTGTAACTGAGTGGATTTACGATGCCTTTGCTGTGTGACCATTTTTCTATAAACTTTATTTGTTAAACAAACTCTATGAACTCACCAACCTCGTGTTGACACTTTAGCATGTATTTTCAGGTTTTTAGCAATGGCACGCTACTGGAGGTTTTGGCAGGGCATGGCATGGTCATAGAAGACTCTGATTATTTATATGGGGACCGTTTTAAACTATTTTAAGGGCCTACTTCCGCACTACTTTTAACGATGTAAATTTGATATTTTTGGTTAAACGATTTTATTCTAAATGATTAAAGTAAAAACCATTTTTGAACTAGTGTTGTAATACCAATTGAGTTACACCCCAGCTACACGTATGCTTCCGCAGGACCCGATTTTGGGGGTGTGACAAATTGGTATCAGAGCTTTGGCTATAGCGAACTAAGTGTTTTTAAAACCTAGACTATAGCTACTTTTACGAAAAACTTAACCCTATGACCGTCACGTGCCTGCCTGCCAAGATGATGCCTCACTTGTGGTTAGTTGCTGACTTAGGTGATGAGATTTGTGTCTCATTATCTGGTATATTATATTCACTTATTCTAGTTGATTACTATAATTGTCTTTCATATAAGCATGTTCACGTATCATATATGTCACCCTGTTATGTTTCTCCTTGCATAGTTTCATCATTTGACCTCGAGTTGGGTCACCTGCCTTAGTCTTTTTGAACGTCTTGGTTTTTGTAAAAGACATAGTCTTAGTATAACTGAGCTGAGTATTTTAAAATTCATGGAACCTCGGTGGAATATAGACTAGTCACCTATATTCAACCCGGGATAGTGGGACATAGGCTGACTACCTATATCCGACTCAGAAATGAATTTTGCAACACTGAGAATGGTTATAATAAAATTCTGTCTGGATTGAATCCTCTACTCAATTTCCAAATGTTACATTTATGTATGTGTATACCCTCGTTGTCAGAACGCTTATACTTTTCATCACTTCGTAAACCGCCGCCTGAAAGCACGTCAACTGGTCATTTCGTCTCATGAATCTTCACCTTTATAACACTTCAGAGACCTACGTTAACTGAACTTCGGGACGAAGTTCCTTAAGGGGTAGAGACTGTCACAACTCGTAAATTCTGGTCTTTTCCCGAACTTTCACATTTACTATTCATCGGTTACTATTCATCGATCACTATTCATCATTTTACTATTCATTATTTTTTAGGTCAGTTTGATATTCTGAGAAGCGTTTTAAAATTTTACTATTCATAAAACACTATTCACCTCCGGAGAAAATTTGTCATTTATACGTGAGTTGCGTCATTTCTGTACACGTACGATTATCAACCTAATAAACGTTATCTTATGAGCTATTATTTTGAATAATTATCCGACAATCCCAACTATGGTCCTAACACATTTTGATACTCATAATAATAATTTAAAATTTTTATTATTAATTTACCCGGTGTTTTGAAACCAATTGATACATTTTACGGTCGGAGCTTATTACTCCGTCGGTTTGCGTTATTTCAATAAGATAATTATTTTAACTTCCGATTCTCATCAGGAATATTATTTTACAATTTTTACAACTTCATTATATTTTATTTTATCTCATTACAATTTATTTTTAGTTAACTCGGTACCCGGTATCACCTAAAACTAATAATATCAACCCAATCATACACCAAAAGTCAAGCACCCTCCTAGCCTCCTTAAATTATGGATCTTGCCCCCCTAAAATAAATATATATCATAAAACTACACATTTCCTTCTCATTTTACCAAATCAAACTAACAAAATTTTCTCTCTTTTCCTCTCCTCTCTTGGATCGGCCTAAACAACAAAAACAAGAAGAACCCATAATTTTTCCAAGATCAAGTGTTAATCTAGTTCCTTTAGTTGTTCTTGTTTGGGTTTTGTAATAAAAACTCAAGGTTTCTTATGTTTTACTCATCCAAGCTCTATAATCTTTCTAGGTAAGTTGTCAAACTCTTTTTCATAATTTCTTCATGTTATTTTTATGATCATATGATTTCCATTCAAGATCTACATGCATATGTTAGTTATACCACTCATTATATATATATATATATATATATATATATATATATATATATATATATATATATATATATATAACTTTTGATCCCTAGAAATAGATTATTGTTAGATCCACCTGATTTATGATGTTTAGGAACCCATGACACCCTAAGAAGGTGTATGGTAAGATTAGACTAGATTTGTGGTGATTGAAAGTGGTTTGGTTGAAGTTGAAACAAGTTTGAAACTAGGAAAATGATTTTTGAAACTATATAAATACCTACTGTCCTTATTTTGAAAACGTGGGAAACTCAGTAACTCAGGGGATATTTTTGAACAAAGATTTAGAAAATACTTTCAAAAACGAAGCCGTGGGCGAAAGAACGGATTAAAACGAGTTAATAACGAAGGAGATATGATTTTCCGAATTTAACGACGAAAACTATTTTCTGAAAAACTGCATGCTGTTTGACAGTTTTCGACGGGCAAATAGAGGCGTTAAACGTAACCTAGAGGAGCCGAGCTATCGAAAATATATTAGTATATACTAAAACGAATCCGTGGATATAAAGAACGAGTAAAATGAGCTTAAAACGACCAAGTTATACATGTTTTAAAATCGTCAAAACTATATACATATATAGTCACTACTAGAAAATAATATAACTACGTACTAAATAATATATTTTCTAGATTTCTTATTCAAGGAGTTTAATTTTAATTAACGAAATACGTACGACTCAAGGTTTATTTATGCGACTACTAGACGATATCTTAAGGTTTTCAAGACGAGGAATATAACACTAACATTTTTATACGATATACTACGACAAGTTATATACTTCTATATTTGGATTTATTTTCCTAAGTATGGAAACTATTTTACTTTGACAATAACTAATATTTCCAAGTTACGAGTGGTATAGGTATCATGTGCATGCATATTCTCTTCATCATTTCATGATCTAAGTAGATCACTATCATTCATATTAGGTTGCGGTTAGAGATCGAACCTCTTTTCTGTGTATCCACTTTTGTCATCGTAGCTATCGCACCAGGTGAGTCATAGCCCCACTTTTACTCTTTATACTTGTTTTAACTCTTTGGGGGAGATACATGCTCAACAAATTGCTTACTAGTATAAATACTCAAAACATATTTTCTTGGTACTCAAAACATTTATACTTGATTGTTTTATACTTGACTGTTTTATACTTGATTTCATACATACGTGATTGTGCTATACTTAACTGTGTTATACTAAACTGTGATGGTGTATTCTTGAGCAACTGATACTTTGGGAAATGGCACCCAGTAATCATACATACATACATACATACTTCCAGTGGCTCCAGATTAAGTTGCTGGATGGCTACTGAGACTTCCAATGGCCCCATATTAAGTTGCTGGACACAACCATTGAGACTTCCAATGGCCCCAGATTAAGTTGCTGGACACAACCATTGAGACATACATACAAACGTGAGGTCTTCGGAGATGAAGTGTAGACTCACGACTAATTGCGTAACTGTTGTGATGAACTTATACATGTTTAATCTTACTATATATATATTAGCAGTGAGTTGTGAACACACAGGTTACAAGTCTCTTATGGCGGGACTTGTAACTGAGTGGATTTACGATGCCTTTGCTGTGTGACCATTTTTCTATAAACTTTATTTGTTAAACAAACTCTATGAACTCACCAACCTCGTGTTGACACTTTAGCATGTATTTTCAGGTTTTTAGCAATGGCACGCTACTGGAGGTTTTGGCAGGGCATGGCATAGTCATAGAAGACTCTGATTATTTATATGGGGACCGTTTTAAACTATTTTAAGGGCCTACTTCCGCACTACTTTTAACGATGTAAATTTGATATTTTTGGTTAAACGATTTTATTCTAAATGATTAAAGTGAAAACCATTTTTGAACTAGTGTTGTAATACCAATTGAGTTACACCCCAGCTACACGTATGCTTCCGCAGGACCCGATTTTGGGGGTGTGACAAATTGGTATCAGAGCTTTGGCTATAGCGAACTAAGTGTTTTTAAAACCTAGACTATAGCTACTTTTACGAAAAACTTAACCCTATGACCGTCACGTGCCTGCCTGCCAAGATGATGCCTCACTTGTGGTTAGTTGCTGACTTAGGTGATGAGATTTGTGTCTCATTATCTGGTATATTATATTCACTTATTCTAGTTGATTACTATAATTGTCTTTCATATAAGCATGTTCACGTATCATATATGTCACCCTGTTATGTTTCTCCTTGCATAGTTTCATCATTTGACCTCGAGTTAGGTCACCTGCCTTAGTCTTTTTGAACGTCTTGGTTTTTGTAAAGGACATAGTCTTAGTATAACTGAGCTGAGTATTTTAAAATTCATGGAACCTCGGTGGAATATAGACTAGTCACCTATATTCAACCCGGGATAGTGGGACATAGGCTGACTACCTATATCCGACTCAGAAATGAATTTTGCAACACTGAGAATGGTTATAATAAAATTCTGTCTGGATTGAATCCTCTACTCAATTTCCAAATGTTACATTTATGTATGTGTATACCCTCGTTGTCAGAACGCTTATACTTTTCATCACTTCGTAAACCGCAGCCTGAAAGCACGTCAACTGGTCATTTCGTCTCATGAATCTTCACCTTTATAACACTTCAGAGACCTACGTTAACTGAACTTCGGGACGAAGTTCCTTAAGGGGTAGAGACTGTCACAACTCGTAAATTCTGGTCTTTTCCCGAACTTTCACATTTACTATTCATCGGTTACTATTCATCGATCACTATTCATCATTTTACTATTCATTATTTTTTAGGTCAGTTTGATATTCTGAGAAGCGTTTTAAAATTTTACTATTCATAAAACACTATTCACCTCCGGAGAAAATTTGTCATTTATACGTGAGTTGCGTCATTTCTGTACACGTACGATTATCAACCTAATAAACGTTATCTTATGAGCTATTATTTTGAATAATTATCCGACAATCCCAACTATGGTCCTAACACATTTTGATACTCATAATAATAATTTAAAATTTTTATTATTAATTTACCCGGTGTTTTGAAACCAATTGATACATTTTACGGTCGGAGCTTATTACTCCGTCGGTTTGCGTTATTTCAATAAGATAATTATTTTAACTTCCGATTCTCATCAGGAATATTATTTTACAATTTTTACAACTTCATTATATTTTATTTTATCTCATTACAATTTATTTTTAGTTAACTCGGTACCCGGTATCACCTAAAACTAATAATATCTACCCAATCATACACCAAAAGTCAAGCACCCTCCTAGCCTCCTTAAATTATGGATCTTGCCCCCCTAAAATAAATATATATCATAAAACTACACATTTCCTTCTCATTTTACCAAATCAAACTAACAAAATTTTCTCTCTTTTCCTCTCCTCTCTTGGATCGGCCTAAACAACAAAAACAAGAAGAACCCATAATTTTTCCAAGATCAAGTGTTAATCTAGTTCCTTTAGTTGTTCTTGTTTGGGTTTTGTAATAAAAACTCAAGGTTTCTTATGTTTTACTCATCCAAGCTCTATAATCTTTCTAGGTAAGTTGTCAAACTCTTTTTCATAATTTCTTCATGTTATTTTTATGATCATATGATTTCCATTCAAGATCTACATGCATATGTTAGTTATACCACTCATTTATATATATATATATATATATATATATATATATATATATATATATATATATAACTTTTGATCCCTAGAAATAGATTATTGTTAGATCCACCTGATTTATGATGTTTAGGAACCCATGACACCCTAAGAAGGTGTATAGTAAGATTAGACTAGATTTGTGGTGATTGAAAGTGGTTTGGTTGAAGTTGAAACTAGTTTGAAACTAAGAAAATGATTTTTGAAACTATATAAATACCTACTGTCCTTATTTTGAAAACGTGGGAAACTCAGTAACTCAGGGGATATTTTTGAACAAAGATTTAGAAAATACTTTCAAAAACGAAGCCGTGGGCGAAAGAACGGATTAAAACGAGTTAATAACGAAGGAGATATGATTTTCCGAATTTAACGACGAAAACTATTTTCTGAAAAACTGCATGCTGTTTGACAGTTTTCGACGGGCAAATAGAGGCGTTAAACGTAACCTAGAGGAGCCGAGCTGTCGAAAATATATTAGTATATACTAAAACGAATCCGTGGATATAAAGAACGAGTAAAATGAGCTTAAAACGACCAAGTTATACATGTTTTAAAATCGTCAAAACTATATACATATATAGTCACTACTAGAAAATAATATAACTACGTACTAAATAATATATTTTCTAGATTTCTTATTCAAGGAGTTTAATTTTAATTAACGAAATACGTACGACTCAAGGTTTATTTATGCGACTACCAGACGATATCTTAAGGTTTTCAAGACGAGGAATATAACACTAACATTTTTATACGATATACTACGACAAGTTATATACTTCTATATTTGGATTTATTTTCCTAAGTATGGAAACTATTTTACTTTGACAATAACTAATATTTCCAAGTTACGAGTGGTATAGGTATCATGTGCATGCATATTCTCTTCATCATTTCATGATCTAAGTAGATCACTATCATTCATATTAGGTTGCGGTTAGAGATCGAACCTCTTTTCTGTGTATCCACTTTTGTCATCGTAGCTATCGCACCAGGTGAGTCATAGCCCCACTTTTACTCTTTATACTTGTTTTAACTCTTTGGGGGAGATACATGCTCAACTACTTGCATACTAGTATAAATACTCAAAACATACTTTCTTGGTACTCAAAACATTTATACTTGATTGTTTTATACTTGACTGTTTTATACTTGATTTCATACATACGTGATTGTGCTATACTTAACTGTGTTATACTAAACTGTGATGGTGTATTCTTGAGCAACTGATACTTTGGGAAATGGCACCCAGTAATCATACATACATACATACATACTTCCAGTGGCTCCAGATTAAGTTGCTGGATGGCTACTGAGACTTCCAATGGCCCCATATTAAGTTGCTGGACACAACCATTGAGACTTCCAATGGCCCTAGATTAAGTTGCTGGACACAACCATTGAGACATACATACAAACGTGAGGTCTTCGGAGATGAAGTGTAGACTCACGACTAATTGCGTAACTGTTGTGATGAACTTATACATGTTTAATCTTACTATATATATATTAGCAGTGAGTTGTGAACACACAGGTTACAAGTCTCTTATGGCGGGACTTGTAACTGAGTGGATTTACGATGCCTTTGCTGTGTGACCATTTTTCTATAAACTTTATTTGTTAAACAAACTCTATGAACTCACCAACCTCGTGTTGACACTTTAGCATGTATTTTCAGGTTTTTAGCAATGGCACGCTACTGGAGGTTTTGGCAGGGCATGGCATAGTCATAGAAGACTCTGATTATTTATATGGGGACCGTTTTAAACTATTTTAAGGGCCTACTTCCGCACTACTTTTAACGATGTAAATTTGATATTTTTGGTTAAACGATTTTATTCTAAATGATTAAAGTGAAAACCATTTTTGAACTAGTGTTGTAATACCAATTGAGTTACACCCCAGCTACACGTATGCTTCCGCAGGACCCGATTTTGGGGGTGTGACAAATTGGTATCAGAGCTTTGGCTATAGCGAACTAAGTGTTTTTAAAACCTAGACTATAGCTACTTTTACGAAAAACTTAACCCTATGACCGTCACGTGCCTGCCTGCCAAGATGATGCCTCACTTGTGGTTAGTTGCTGACTTAGGTGATGAGATTTGTGTCTCATTATCTGGTATATTATATTCACTTATTCTAGTTGATTACTATAATTGTCTTTCATATAAGCATGTTCACGTATCATATATGTCACCCTGTTATGTTTCTCCTTGCATAGTTTCATCATTTGACCTCGAGTTAGGTCACCTGCCTTAGTCTTTTTGAACGTCTTGGTTTTTGTAAAGGACATAGTCTTAGTATAACTGAGCTGAGTATTTTAAAATTCATGGAACCTCGGTGGAATATAGACTAGTCACCTATATTCAACCCGGGATAGTGGGACATAGGCTGACTACCTATATCCGACTCAGAAATGAATTTTGCAACACTGAGAATGGTTATAATAAAATTCTGTCTGGATTGAATCCTCTACTCAATTTCCAAATGTTACATTTATGTATGTGTATACCCTCGTTGTCAGAACGCTTATACTTTTCATCACTTCGTAAACCGCAGCCTGAAAGCACGTCAACTGGTCATTTCGTCTCATGAATCTTCACCTTTATAACACTTCAGAGACCTACGTTAACTGAACTTCGGGACGAAGTTCCTTAAGGGGTAGAGACTGTCACAACTCGTAAATTCTGGTCTTTTCCCGAACTTTCACATTTACTATTCATCGGTTACTATTCATCGATCACTATTCATCATTTTACTATTCATTATTTTTTAGGTCAGTTTGATATTCTGAGAAGCGTTTTAAAATTTTACTATTCATAAAACACTATTCACCTCCGGAGAAAATTTGTCATTTATACGTGAGTTGCGTCATTTCTGTACACGTACGATTATCAACCTAATAAACGTTATCTTATGAGCTATTATTTTGAATAATTATCCAACAATCCCAACTATGGTCCTAACACATTTTGATACTCATAATAATAATTTAAAATTTTTATTATTAATTTACCCGGTGTTTTGAAACCAATTGATACATTTTACGGTCGGAGCTTATTACTCCGTCGGTTTGCGTTATTTCAATAAGATAATTATTTTAACTTCCGATTCTCATCAGGAATATTATTTTACAATTTTTACAACTTCATTATATTTTATTTTATCTCATTACAATTTATTTTTAGTTAACTCGGTACCCGGTATCACCTAAAACTAATAATATCTACCCAATCATACACCAAAAGTCAAGCACCCTCCTAGCCTCCTTAAATTATGGATCTTGCCCCCCTAAAATAAATATATATCATAAAACTACACATTTCCTTCTCATTTTACCAAATCAAACTAACAAAATTTTCTCTCTTTTCCTCTCCTCTCTTGGATCGGCCTAAACAACAAAAACAAGAAGAACCCATAATTTTTCCAAGATCAAGTGTTAATCTAGTTCCTTTAGTTGTTCTTGTTTGGGTTTTGTAATAAAAACTCAAGGTTTCTTATGTTTTACTCATCCAAGCTCTATAATCTTTCTAGGTAAGTTGTCAAACTCTTTTTCATAATTTCTTCATGTTATTTTTATGATCATATGATTTCCATTCAAGATCTACATGCATATGTTAGTTATACCACTCATTTATATATATATATATATATATATATATATATATATATATATATATATATATATATATATATATATATATATATAACTTTTGATCCCTAGAAATAGATTATTGTTAGATCCACCTGATTTATGATGTTTAGGAACCCATGACACCCTAAGAAGGTGTATAGTAAGATTAGACTAGATTTGTGGTGATTGAAAGTGGTTTGGTTGAAGTTGAAACAAGTTTGAAACTAGGAAAATGATTTTTGAAACTATATAAATACCTACTGTCCTTATTTTGAAAACGTGGGAAACTCAGTAACTCAGGGGATATTTTTGAACAAAGATTTAGAAAATACTTTCAAAAACGAAGCCGTGGGCGAAAGAACGGATTAAAACGAGTTAATAACGAAGGAGATATGATTTTCCGAATTTAACGACGAAAACTATTTTCTGAAAAACTGCATGCTGTTTGACAGTTTTCGACGGGCAAATAGAGGCGTTAAACGTAACCTAGAGGAGCCGAGCTATCAAAAATATATTAGTATATACTAAAACGAATCCGTGGATATAAAGAACGAGTAAAATGAGCTTAAAACGACCAAGTTATACATGTTTTAAAATCGTCAAAACTATATACATATATAGTCACTACTAGAAAATAATATAACTACGTACTAAATAATATATTTTCTAGATTTCTTATTCAAGGAGTTTAATTTTAATTAACGAAATACGTACGACTCAAGGTTTATTTATGCGACTACCAGACGATATCTTAAGGTTTTCAAGACGAGGAATATAACACTAACATTTTTATACGATATACTACGACAAGTTATATACTTCTATATTTGGATTTATTTTCCTAAGTATGGAAACTATTTTACTTTGACAATAACTAATATTTCCAAGTTACGAGTGGTATAGGTATCATGTGCATGCATATTCTCTTCATCATTTCATGATCTAAGTAGATCACTATCATTCATATTAGGTTGCGGTTAGAGATCGAACCTCTTTTCTGTGTATCCACTTTTGTCATCGTAGCTATCGCACCAGGTGAGTCATAGCCCCACTTTTACTCTTTATACTTGTTTTAACTCTTTGGGGGAGATACATGCTCAACTACTTGCTTACTAGTATAAATACTCAAAACATACTTTCTTGGTACTCAAAACATTTATACTTGATTGTTTTATACTTGACTGTTTTATACTTGATTTCATACATACGTGATTGTGCTATACTTAACTGTGTTATACTAAACTGTGATGGTGTATTCTTGAGCAACTGATACTTTGGGAAATGGCACCCAGTAATCATACATACATACATACATACTTCCAGTGGCTCCAGATTAAGTTGCTGGATGGCTACTGAGACTTCCAATGGCCCCATATTAAGTTGCTGGACACAACCATTGAGACTTCCAATGGCCCCAGATTAAGTTGCTGGACACAACCATTGAGACATACATACAAACGTGAGGTCTTCGGAGATGAAGTGTAGACTCACGACTAATTGCGTAACTGTTGTGATGAACTTATACATGTTTAATCTTACTATATATATATTAGCAGTGAGTTGTGAACACACAGGTTACAAGTCTCTTATGGCGGGACTTGTAACTGAGTGGATTTACGATGCCTTTGCTGTGTGACCATTTTTCTATAAACTTTATTTGTTAAACAAACTCTATGAACTCACCAACCTCGTGTTGACACTTTAGCATGTATTTTCAGGTTTTTAGCAATGGCACGCTACTGGAGGTTTTGGCAGGGCATGGCATGGTTATAGAAGACTCTGATTATTTATATGGGGACCGTTTTAAACTATTTTAAGGGCCTACTTCTGCACTACTTTTAACGATGTAAATTTGATATTTTTGGTTAAACGATTTTATTCTAAATGATTAAAGTGAAAACCATTTTTGAACTAGTGTTGTAATACCAATTGAGTTACACCCCAGCTACACGTATGCTTCCGCAGGACCCGATTTTGGGGGTGTGACAAATTGGTATCAGAGCTTTGGCTATAGCGAACTAAGTGTTTTTAAAACCTAGACTATAGCTACTTTTACGAAAAACTTAACCCTATGACCGTCACGTGCCTGCCTGCCAAAATGATGCCTCACTTGTGGTTAGTTGTTGACTTAGGTGATGAGATTTGTGTCTCATTATCTGGTATATTATATTCACTTATTCTAGTTGATTACTATAATTGTCTTTCATATAAGCATGTTCACGTATCATATATGTCACCCTGTTATGTTTCTCCTTGCATAGTTTCATCATTTGACCTTGAGTTGGGTCACCTGCCTTAGTCTTTTTGAACGTCTTGGTTTTTGTAAAGGACATAGTCTTAGTATAACTGAGCTGAGTATTTTAAAATTCATGGAACCTCGGTGGAATATAGACTAGTCACCTATATTCAACCCGGGATAGTGGGACATAGGCTGACTACCTATATCCGACTCAGAAATGAATTTTGCAACATTGAGAATGGTTATAATAAAATTCTGTCTGGATTGAATCCTCTACTCAATTTCCAAATGTTACATTTATGTATGTGTATACCCTCGTTGTCAGAACGCTTATACTTTTCATCACTTCGTAAACCGCCGCCTGAAAGCACGTCAACTGGTCATTTCGTCTCATGAATCTTCACCTTTATAACACTTCAGAGACCTACGTTAACTGAACTTCGGGACGAAGTTCCTTAAGGGGTAGAGACTGTCACAACTCGTAAATTCTGGTCTTTTCCCGAACTTTCACATTTACTATTCATCGGTTACTATTCATCGATCACTATTCATCATTTTACTATTCATTATTTTTTAGGTCAGTTTGATATTCTGAGAAGCGTTTTAAAATTTTACTATTCATAAAACACTATTCACCTCCGGAGAAAATTTGTCATTTATACGTGAGTTGCGTCATTTCTGTACACGTACGATTATCAACCTAATAAACGTTATCTTATGAGCTATTATTTTGAATAATTATCCGACAATCCCAACTATGGTCCTAACACATTTTGATACTCATAATAATAATTTAAAATTTTTATTATTAATTTACCCGGTGTTTTGAAACCAATTGATACATTTTACGGTCGGAGCTTATTACTCCGTCGGTTTGCGTTATTTCAATAAGATAATTATTTTAACTTCCGATTCTCATCAGGAATATTATTTTACAATTTTTACAACTTCATTATATTTTATTTTATCTCATTACAATTTATTTTTAGTTAACTCGGTACCCGGTATCACCTAAAACTAATAATATCTACCCAATCATACACCAAAAGTCAAGCACCCTCCTAGCCTCCTTAAATTATGGATCTTGCCCCCCTAAAATAAATATATATCATAAAACTACACATTTCCTTCTCATTTTACCAAATCAAACTAACAAAATTTTCTCTCTTTTCCTCTCCTCTCTTGGATCGGCCTAAACAACAAAAACAAGAAGAACCCATAATTTTTCCAAGATCAAATGTTAATCTAGTTCCTTTAGTTGTTCTTGTTTGGGTTTTGTAATAAAAACTCAAGGTTTCTTATGTTTTACTCATCCAAGCTCTATAATCTTTCTAGGTAAGTTGTCAAACTCTTTTTCATAATTTCTTCATGTTATTTTTATGATCATATGATTTCCATTCAAGATCTACATGCATATGTTAGTTATACCACTCATTTATATATATATATATATATATATAACTTTTGATCCCTAGAAATAGATTATTATTAGATCCACCTGATTTATGATGTTTAGGAACCCATGACACCCTAAGAAGGTGTATGGTAAGATTAGACTAGATTTGTGGTGATTGAAAGTGGTTTGGTTGAAGTTGAAACAAGTTTGAAACTAGGAAAATGATTTTTGAAACTATATAAATACCTACTGTCCTTATTTTGAAAACGTGGGAAACTCAGTAACTCAGGGGATATTTTTGAACAAAGATTTAGAAAATACTTTCAAAAACGAAGCCGTGGGCGAAAGAACGGATTAAAACGAGTTAATAACGAAGGAGATATGATTTTCCGAATTTAACGACGAAAACTATTTTCTGAAAAACTGCATGCTGTTTGGCAGTTTTCGACGGGCAAATAGAGGCGTTAAACGTAACCTAGAGGAGCCGAGCTATCGAAAATATATTAGTATATACTAAAACGAATCCGTGGATATAAAGAACGAGTAAAATGAGCTTAAAACGACCAAGTTATACATGTTTTAAAATCGTCAAAACTATATACATATATAGTCACTACTAGAAAATAATATAACTACGTACTAAATAATATATTTTGTAGATTTCTTATTCAAGGAGTTTAATTTTAATTAACGAAATACGTACGACTCAAGGTTTATTTATGCGACTACTAGACGATATCTTAAGGTTTTCAAGACGAGGAATATAACACTAACATTTTTATACGATATACTACGACAAGTTATATACTTCTATATTTGGATTTATTTTCCGAAGTATGGAAACTATTTTACTTTGACAATAACTAATATTTCCAAGTTACGAGTGGTATAGGTATCATGTGCATGCATATTCTCTTCATCATTTTATGATCTAAGTAGATCACTATCATTCATATTAGGTTGCGGTTAGAGATCAAACCTCTTTTCTGTGTATCCACTTTTGTCATCGTAGCTATCGCACCAGGTGAGTCATAGCCCCACTTTTACTCTTTATACTTGTTTTAACTCTTTGGGGGAGATACATGCTCAACTACTTGCTTACTAGTATAAATACTCAAAACATACTTTCTTGGTACTCAAAACATTTATACTTGATTGTTTTATACTTGACTGTTTTATACTTGATTTCATACATACGTGATTGTGCTATACTTAACTGTGTTATACTAAACTGTGATGGTGTATTCTTGAGCAACTGATACTTTGGGAAATGGCACCCAGTAATCATACATACATACATACATACTTCCAGTGGCTCCAGATTAAGTTGCTGGATGGCTACTGAGACTTCCAATGGCCCCAGATTAAGTTGCTGGACACAACCATTGAGACTTCCAATGGCCCCAGATTAAGTTGCTGGACACAACCATTGAGACATACATACAAACGTGAGGTCTTCGGAGATGAAGTGTAGACTCACGACTAATTGCGTAACTGTTGTGATGAACTTATACATGTTTAATCTTACTATATATATATTAGCAGTGGGTTGTGAACACACAGGTTACAAGTCTCTTATGGCGGGACTTGTAACTGAGTGGATTTATGATGCCTTTGCTGTGTGACCATTTTTCTATAAACTTTATTTGTTAAACAAACTCTATGAACTCACCAACCTCGTGTTGACACTTTAGCATGTATTTTCAGGTTTTTAGCAATGGCACGCTACTGGAGGTTTTGGCAGGGCATGGCATGGTCATAGAAGACTCTGATTATTTATATGGGGACCGTTTTAAACTATTTTAAGGGCCTACTTCCGCACTACTTTTAACGATGTAAATTCGATATTTTTGGTTAAACGATTTTATTCTAAATGATTAAAGTGAAAACCATTTTTGAACTAGTGTTGTAATACCAATTGAGTTACACCCCAGCTACACGTATGCTTCCGCAGGACCCGATTTTGGGGGTGTGACATATACTCCGGTCCTCTCTTGGAATTCCAACAAACTTTCACAAGAGGAATAAGACTCTTCTTCAATTGCTTAACCTAACGATCCATGATTTCAATAGGCTCTTCAACAAAATGCAATTAATCATCAATTTCAATCTCCTTGAATGGTATTACAGCGGTCTCATCTGTCAAACACTTCTTCAAATTCGACACGTGGAAAGTTGGGTGAACTCTACTGAGCTTCGGTGGCAATTCCAGCTTATATGCCATGGGACCAATCCTCTTCACAATCTTAAATGGTCCTATGTAACGGGGATTCAACTTTCCACTCTTACCAAAACTGATCACACCTTTCCAAGGCGATACCTTCAACATAACCCTATCTCCTACCTGAAATTCCAGGGGTTTACGTCTCACATCTGCGTAACTCTTCTGTCGGTCACGAGCAACTTTCTATCAGTCTTTAATCTGAGCAATCTTCTTGGTCGTCTCACGAACTAGATCTGGTCCAATAAGCTGTACTTCTCCCACTTCATCCCAACATATAGGTGATCGGCACTTCCAACCATAGAGTGCTTCAAACGGTGCGGGCTTAATACTCGCATGGTAATTATTGTTGTAAGAAAACTCAATTAAGGGCAAATGGACATCCCATCCATTCCCGAAATCAATCGCACATGCACGTAGCATATCTTCCAAAGTCTGGATGGTTCTCTCGCTTTGACCATCGGTCTGTGGATGGTAAGCGGTACTCATGTAAAGGTTCGTGCCAAACAAATCATGAAGTGACTTCCAAAAATTCGAAGTAAACCTGCCGTCTCTATCTGAGATAATTGACACTGGAGCTCCATGTCGAGATACTATCTCTTTCACGTAGAGCCGGGTCAACTTATCCATGCTGTAGTTCTCTTTGATTGGCAAAAAGTGTGCGGATTTAGTCAATCGATCGACTATTACCAAAATAGCATCGAATCCTGTCGAAGTCCTTGGTAGCTTGGTGACAAAATCCATTGTTATTCTTTCCCATTTCCATTTTGGGGTCTCAGGTTGTTCTAGTAAACCAGACGGTTTTTGATGTTCAGCCTTAACCTTGGCGCACGTAAGACACTTATGGACATAATCGGCAATCTCAGCTTTCATATTGGGCCACCAATATAACTTCTTCACATCCTGATACATCTTGTCAGATCCTGGGTGAATAGAATACTTTGACTTATGAGACTCGAGCATAATCAAGTCTCTCAGTCCTCCGAACAAAGGTACCCAACTTCTTCCTTTGTAACACCAAGTTCCATCTGAACGTTTCTCAAGTTTCTCCTTTCTAATCATCCCATCAACTTTCTCTTCCTTAAGCTCTCCTCTTTTCACGACTTCCTCTTGAGCTTGTAGAATATGGGCGGGTAAATTCGAGTTAATCATCAAAACTAAAGCTCGAACGCTTAACGATTTCAAACGTTCATTGCGGCTCAATGCATCAGCTACAACATTAGCTTTTCCACAGTGGTATCGTATCTCGCAATCATAATCGCTCAACGTCTCCAACCATCGTCGTTGTCGCATATTCAACTCCTTCTCATCCAAAATATACTGCAAACTCTTGTGGTCGGTAAAGACGACACACTTAGTACCATAAAGATAATGTCTCCACAACTTGAGGGCAAAAACCACGGCTCCTAACTCCAAATCATGAGTGGTATACTTCTACTCATGAGTCTTAAGCTGTCGGGAAGCATATGCCATAACCTTCCCTCGTTGCATCAAAACTGCTCCTAATACTTGATACGAGGCATCACAATAAACCACAAAATCTTATACTCCATCTGGTAAAGCCAATATCGGTGCACTACAAAGCTTCTGCTTCAAAATCTGAAAGGCCTTTTCTTCTTCCTCTCACCATTCATACTTCTTATCCTTGTGGGTCAATGCAGTTAACGGTTTAGATGTCTTGGAGAATCCCTCGATGAATCTCCTATAATACCCAGCCAATCCTAGAAATTGACGAATTTCTATGGCGTTAACCGGCATTGCCCATTTCTCAATCGCCTCAATCTTAGCGGGATCCGCATGTAATCCTTCACTATCAATCACATGACCCAAAAATTGAACTTTCCAAATCCAAAACTCACACTTAGAGAACTTTGCATACAATTGCTCGTCCTTGAGCAACTTATGAATCGTAGCCAAATGTTGTTTGTGCTCTTCCTCGCTCCTTGAGTAGATTAGAATATCTTCGATAATGA
Source organism: Artemisia argyi (assembly GCA_030686995.1). Taxonomy (NCBI): domain Eukaryota; kingdom Viridiplantae; phylum Streptophyta; class Magnoliopsida; order Asterales; family Asteraceae; genus Artemisia; species Artemisia argyi. The sequence goes on along the minus strand of CM060702.1, from coordinate 91,892,613 downwards.
CTATCATGAACTTATCTAGATAAGGCTTGCACACTCGGTGCATGAGGTCCATGAACACTGCAGGCGCGTTGGTCAAACCAAAAGGCATAACTTGAAACTCATAATGGCCATAACGAGTTCTAAATGCCATCTTGGGAATATCCTCTTCCCGAACCCTAAGTTGGTGATAACCAAACCTCAATTCAATCTTAGAGTGGTAACTCGATCCTTGCAACTAATCAAACAAATCATCAATCCTCGGTAACGGGTAGCGGTTCTTCACGGTTAACTTATTCAATCCTCGGTAGTCTATACACATCCTAAACGGTCCATCCTTCTTCTTCACAAATAACACTGGAGCTCCCCAGGGAGAAGAACTCGGTCGAATAAATCCTTTATCCAACAGCTCTTGCAATTGCTTCAATAATTCCTCCATTTCTGATGGCGCTAAATGATATGTTGCACACGCAACAGGTGCAGCTCCTGGAACTAAGTCGATGCGAAACTCCACTTGTCGGGATGGCGGAAGTCACGACAAATCTTCAGGAAATACTTCAGGAAACTCACGCACTACAGGAACATCCTTGAGTCGCTTCTCTCCCGACTCCTTCTTAGCCACGTGTGCTAGGAATGCGTGACATCCTTTCTCAAGATATTTCATGGTCTTGATACATGATATGATATTCAGGCGAGTTCCACTCCTATCACCTCGAACAATCAAAATCTCATCATTGAGAGGGATATGAACATCTCGTTCTCCACAAACAATGCTCGCTCGATTCATGGATAACCAATCCATTCTAACTATCACATCGAAGCTTCCGAGCTCGATTGGCATCAAATCGATACTAAACAGGTGATCTAAAAGATTAAGGGTACAACCACGGATCACGATGCGGGTATCTACTAGGTTACCATCAGCTAACTTAATACTATAGCTAACGTCTAATAGAGTAGGGGTAAGTCGGATTAATGGCGCAATCTTAGAAGACACAAAACTCATATCGGCACCCGAATCAAACAAAACTTTAATACGAAGGTTGTTGAGAAGAAACGTACCAGTGACAACATTCGGATCTTGATGCGGCTCTCCATTTCCCATCACGTACACTCTACCTTGAGCACCTACATTTCCTTCTCCAGCATTCTTCGGGCATTGCCCCCTGTAGTGTCCACGCTCTCCACATCCAAAACATGTAACCACAGGCTGAGCACTTGCTCCTGTGGACACAACCCTGTTCTTACAAAACATCGCAACATGACCAACCTTCTGATACTTCGTACATCTCACAGTACATGGTCCAGTATGATGCTGGTGGCACTTCCCACAAAGGGTTTGTTGTCCAACATTCACTCTTCCTTATGCAGCCACAAATGCCTTAACAGTCTCCTGTCTCCTATTCTGTTGGTGGTGGTGATTGTTGTTACGATACTGATTGTTGTTGTAGCGGTTGTTGGGGTTGTTATAGTTGTTGTTCCTTCTGTTATCCTCCCATTTTCTCTTGTTGTCAAAGTGATTACTTTTCTAAACAGCACCATGCTTAGTCACCTGATCTATAAGGCGTTCAGCCATGCTAATAGTATCATCCAAAGTCTCAGCATTGTACGACGTCACATTCCCTTGAATACTCGCATGCAATCCACCAATAAACTTCTCTAGCAACTTCTCATTATCAGGCACCATGTGAGCACAAAACACCTTCAACTCTTGGAAACATCGCACATAAGTAGCAAGATCAGAACCCTTCACAGCCAAATAATAGAACTCAGTATCCAACTTCCTCAAATCACTATGAGAACAGTACTTCTTAACCATAGCTTTGTTGAAATCTTCCCATGAAGTACTATAAGCTTCCTCCATTCCCTTTTCCTAAACGTAAGCATTCCACCAAGACAAGGCATGCTCCAACAATGTGCCTGTCGCATACTTCACCGTATTGTTCTCAGTACAATTACTCCTATGAAACACTGATTCCACTTTCTCAAACCATTGAGTCAATCCAACAGCTCCTTCAGTTCCCTTGAAGGTAATAGGCTTACAATCCATGAATTCCTTAAAAGTGCAAAAATGGTTGTTGCGAACCGCTTGAGCTCTAACCGGTCTGATACTAGTACGATAGTGTCGACTATCATCTCCTGCATACAACTCTGTCTGGGACAACAGTCTCGCCATTCTCCCAACCTCTATCATCCTCCTATCCAAAGAATCCAAATGTCCTTGAAACTCAGCATACGTCTCCTCTACATGGCTCAATCTAGCACTCTGCCTATATAAACCAACTTGCAACTTATCTGCCACCTTCTTCCCTTCCTTCTTCTCCTTCATCAATTCCACGACAGTTGATAGCCGAAAATACATACTCCTGGCCCTCGACATGTAACGACCCTGGCACCAGGTCATCTCCTCCCTCAATCTACTCAACTCATCCCCAATCACTGAAGAAGTAACACGCGGGTCTGCTGACGACTCTCCAACTTCACAAGTGAACGCTAACTCTGTAGGCACGGCCTCTGTCGATGTCACCTCAAAAATCATAGCATGCTCCAAACTCTCAGAAGTATCCGACTCATAAGTCACATCCGACACAACAGGTGAAGGCGACGTCAGGAGTTAACTCCTGACGGCGTCATGTGTAAAATTCTGGAAATTTTGCGAGTTTTGTTTTTCTGATGGAATCTTAAATTTTTTGTTAATTCTTTAGTTTTATAAAATCCAGGAAATCTGCAAACATTAATTCCACAAGCATTATATCTTAAATTGCTTTCTAGGATTTGTTAGTATATATAGATTGCCGCTGATTTTAGGCGAGGTTGCCTTGATTGTTTTCTCAGGTTTAACAGGGTATATATGACAAGAAGATGATTTATTTTTCTGGAAAGGAAGCTTTGAACGTTCATTTTCTTGGAGGAAGATCTAACCTTATTAATACACTATCCACACCGAACGAATCATGGGAGTATTTGTTTTCATTCTTTTACCTGTTTTACGTTTACATCATTTAATTGAACATTGGGGACAATGTTCATCCTAAGTGTAAGGGGAGGGTAAATGATGATACCTTATAGGATACTATTGCACTTGAGTTTGTTTGTTTGATGGTAGGTGTGTAATAAAACTAAGAGAAATACTTGTTAGCGTAATTTTAGCGCTAAATTAAAATTTTTTTACAACATTTAGGAGTGAAACTTTAGCATTAACAAGCGTCTCATGGATAGGAGTTGTATGACTAGCACAAAACCGTACCATTCAGAAAAATTTTCCACCCAAATATGTGAGGTTCGCCTTTAGATTTGATAGGAAAAGCATTCATTATTAGTGCTTATGAGTGTACCGGTAGCATTTAGATTCTAGAACTTGCGTTAATGATGCATCCCGAGACCGCTAGTGAGACTACATTCGTGTAGTAGGATTTACTACATGATAAGAGGCATTAGGATTACCCTTGTATTAAACCCGTATCATAATTACTTGACCTTGTAAGTCATATTACTCGACTAGTAAAGTCAATTAATTTTTCCCATACCTTAGCGTTGTACTCATTTTTAGTACACGATACCCCTAGTACACCCCTCCGAACCTATCTTTTCGTTTCTAACTTTAAGCATCTTACTTAAAGGAAGAATTTGTTACAACCCACCCAAATGTGCAACCAAATCGCCTTAGCCTTCTGTGTATGCACTCATCTTTAGTGCATTATTGTTATTTGTTTAAACCCTTAGTTAATTATCTAATTGATTACATGGTTGCCAAGTAGAGTCATATCTTGTACATATTGTTTTGGGACGATTGGGACTCATGTGTTAAGTACTTATGTTATGGAGTAATGGGGAAGAGCATCATATATTACCCTCATATGTGCATTAATCTTAAAAAGTACTCCAAGTATTTTGATTATCTTGATTTGAGTCATTAGAGTAGTTTATTGTAAAATATGTAAAAAGTCAAGTGTAAGGGGAATGTACATTCCCTATGATGTATTGTTTTGGATGGTAGGGTAAGAATGCATGCAAAAAATAAATAAATAAATAAATAAATAAAATCAAGAAAAAAGAAAAAAAATAGAAAAAGAAAAGAGAAAAAAACATACGGACTACCATCCCGTTTCATTCTATGTTTGTTTTATGTTTTTGTTATTTTTGATTTATTAACTTAAGTCGAGTCTAGTCTTGGCTTAGCAACGCCATATTGTACATGTAATTAAAGATAGATCTAGGCAATACGATTTTATTATATGGCGGCGTCACCCTTGAATCTTTCATGTTCAATTAAAGATAAGTATTCTTCCAAATCATTCAATATGTCTATGTGTTGTTTGATTATATCTTACGCTTGTCTTCTATTTAACATGCTAGGCGAGATCTTTATTGTGTTTGCTTAGATGTAGTGAAACCTAGATGTTTATTATGGGTTGATTGTTTGTTTATAATTGTTACGGATGATTGTATTCGATGTTAGGCTTAAGAAAATTGGCAGACTTCCATTGGCAACTTACTTGAACGTCTTAAGAAACATGATCGAAGGTGTACTACGAGTTTTGGTTGTATTTAATGCGTAGGAGATATCTAATGATCCCATGTTAGGAGCTTCTAACGGCTCGACATAGGAGTGAAGTAGGATCCTATAGAGTTAGGGAATATTGTACACGGCCCTACGACTAGTATTAAGGAATATGACCCGTCATCCATGCAATTGTAACAAATTAATTAACCTGTAAAATATATCTAGGGATTAATGAAATCTAAGTAAACACAACTTTCCTCATTATTGTTTCACTACATTAGTATAATAGTTGTATTTTCATTTCTTTTATTTTATTTTGATTGCATCTTTAGATTAATTGGGTTAGTTGGCTAGCAACTAATTCTGCCCACTCCTTCAAAACCCGAGATTTTAGTTGCTTTCTATTAAATATAAAAATACAAACAGAATCATCCCTCACCTCTAGACCTAGTTTAGTAGGCTTTCTAATCCTAGCGACACTATTCCTGAGTTGAACAATCAATCCCCCGGTACTTGTAACTATACTATACTACAACGATCAGGCACACTGCCTGGTGGGGGTTGTAAGCTTCTCGAGATCCCTTGAGTGGTAAAACCTGTTGCGAGGGTGCAATCCCTACGTATCACATGTGGTTGGTACTATGATTAGAGGACAACCTGGTTTGGATTCTATGGACTTTGATGATCTCTACAATAATTTAAAGGTGTATGAGCATGAGATGAATGGTCAAATAAGTTCAGGTTCTCATCAGAAATCTCAAAACATCGCTTTTGTGTCTTCTGAAAACAGAAGCAGTACCTCCACTAAAAGTACTGTTTATCCTGTTCAAAGTACTGTTGGTGATAAACTATTCAAAGTACTGTTGGTGATAAACAACACAGTTGCACAACCATGACTACTACCACTTCATCACCATCAAACAACACCAACTCTGATGATGTTGTATGTTCCTTCTTTGCTCAACAAGCCACTTTACCTGTTACTTATCAAGAAGACTTGTTGCAAATTGAAGAGGATGCTCTAGAAGAAATTGACATAAGCTGGCAAGTTTCCATGATCACTGCAAGGATCAAGAAGTTCATGAACAAAACAGGAAGAGGTATTGACTTTAAAGCCAGACAGGGTATAGCATTTGACAAATCTAAAATTGAATGCTTCAATTGTCAAAAACTTGGACACTTTGCAAGGGAATGCAAGTTAGCAAAATATCAGGCAAATAGAATGATTGAAAAACCCAAGGTTGAAAGAAAAGAAGTTCCTATTGCTGAACCAAAATCACAAGCTTTGCTGGCTCAAGAAAATCTATCAGAGGTTGACTGGAGTAATGAATTTGATGATGAACCAGTAACCTACTCTATGGTTGCATTGGAAGAGTTTGATTGGAGCACAACTTTTGATGAGGAACCAGGATTTGCTGCTTTGGAAGCTTTGATTGGAGCATGGAAAGTGAAGAAGAACCTGTTCTGTTTGCTATGGTAGCCACTTCACCAAGTTCATCCACTATTTCTGAGGTATGCTCTAAATGTAGTAATTCTTATTAAAAATTGCTTAAAGAATATGAGACTGAAAGAGATAATTGTAGAAAGGCTAGGTCTGAGGTAGCCGGCTATAAATTGACTTTAGAGTCGATGGAAGCCAAAATAATCACTCATGAAAATAATGAAATGGCTTGGGCAGAAAAATATGAGGAACAAGACTATCAACTAAAATTGAGTGAATGGAATTTAGGATGTAAGGTTTCTGAACCTGAAAAGATCACTAAAGAAAGGGATGATTTGTTAGCAAAACTTGCTAGTTGGAAAGTGGCTGGTCTTTCACATGTTAGTTTTGTTGATTAACAAAGAACAACAAACATTAAAACTGGCCTTGGTTATGATGTTGAGTATAGCTGTTTAGAAGAGATCTCAACTAGTGATAAGGAACTAATTAATTCAGAGGAGATCTCAACTAGTGATGAAGAACTCACTAGGTTAGAAGAAAACACATCTAGTAACAAGGAATCAATTAGTCCAACACCTCTTGAATTTAAGAAAGAAAAGGGATTTAAGGATGTTCCTCCACCCAGTGGTAGCTTTCAACCACTTAGGACAGATGTTTCTCGTTTTCGAGTAGACAATTTGGAGTTTAGGAAAAAGCTTACTAGTCAATCTAATTCAAGTCCATCTGGTTCTGAATCCTTAAGAGAAACAATTGAGAAACCTAATGTTAAGGGTTCAGGGTATGTTAACAATGATAAAAAGTTTCCTAAAGATTTTTCAAAACAAGCAGTACTTCCAAAAACTTCTCAAAGTACTACTGGACATCCAGCAGTACCTTCAAGAAAAACTTTTCAAAATACTGCTAACTTTAGAACACCTTTTGATCATTCACGAAAAAGTCAAGATAGTTTTGGTCATAGAATTAATGGAAGAGGATTTTGGAATATGGATCAAATGTTATGTTATGTATGCTATAGTCCTGATCTTTTGATTAAGGACTGTGACTTTCACTCACAATATTTAAGTCAATTCCCAAAGACCACATCTGCTAACCATAAGTCAAGGGAGAATAAACCAGTTTGGAATCACTCACATAGGGTTAACCATAGTAATTTCTCAAAAGACTATAGGCACCCTGATGAGGCGAAAAATGATCCGTTTTTAGGGGGTCATTTAAGCCTGAATCCGACTTTATTTGATCAAATATTGACCTAAATCGTTCCTTTTGTGATTTTAGGTGTTTGAAGAGTGAATTCTGGAAAAGAAGCCATTTTGGACGTTTTTGGAGCATAAAAGTGAAGAAAACGGCAAAGTATCAATTTTCCATGCTGAAGATACTAGGTGACGGCGTCAAGAGTTACATCCTGACGGCGTCAGACATCAAGAATAAAACACCGTAGTTGATGACAGCGTCAAAAGTCATCCTGACGGCGTCAAAGTACCAAGAATAAAATACCGTAGGTGGTGACGGCGTCACACAGGCCATCATAAGTAGATCAAGGCCGTCCGAGGAAGTATTTGGCGGCGAGGTGACGACGTCACATGCTTGTCTTGACGCCGTCAGCCCAGTTTTCCTATATATAGTTTTCTAGTTTTTACATTAAAAAAAAGAGAAGTTTTGGTGAAACCCTAAAGACGAATTTGGTGCATCTTTTACAGGTTTTTCAAGGGTTCCAAACCCTTGATACCTTGCATTGTAATTGAGATAAGTGTTCTTCTAATTCAATCAATATGTCTATGTGTTGGTTGTCTATATCTTGTTCTTGTCTCAATTCAATTATGCTAGGCTAGATCTCTCTTGTGTTTGCTTAGATCTAATGAAACCTAGATATTGATTATGTGTTGATTACTTGTCTATTCTTGTCTTGGATGAATGATTTTATATGTTAGGCTTAAGAAAACTGGCAGATCTCCAAATGGTAACATGCTTGAACGTCTTAAGAAACATGAACCGAGGCGTACTAGGTCTTTATTGGTTGTATTTAATGCATGAGCCACTGTTTACAATCCCTATAGTTGTGCTGGGTCATGATGTAGGAGGAGATAAGAGCTCATAGAGTTGGGGAGTTATGTATGCCACCCCACGAATGGTATTAAGGAATACAATCCGTCATCCATACAAGTATAACAAGTAATTAACGTGTAAAAGATATCTAGGGAGTAGTGAAGTCTAAGTAAACACAATTTCTCCAATTACTGCTCACAACCTTAGTATAATTTAGTTTAATTTCATTTTCAGTATTTTATTTTGATTATATATTAGTTTTGGGTTAGTTGAATAACAACTAATTCCGCCCATTCCTCCAAAACCCGAGATTTTACTTGCTTTAATAAAAATACAAAAACACAAAAAATAATCATCCCTCACCTCTAGAACTAGTAATTAGGTTTTCTAATCCTAGCGACACTATTCCTAAGCTGAACGATCAATCCCTCGGTACTTGTCACTATACTATACTACAACGCTCAGGTACACTGCCTGGTGGGGGTTGTAAGCTTCTCGAGATCCCTCGAGAGGTAAAGCCTGTTGCGATTCCCACGCATCAAGTTTTTGGCGCCGCAACCCGGGGAATAGTTATTGTCTAGGTTAGGATTTCTTTTTATTAGGTCTACTTGCTAGATTCCTTTCTAGCAAGATTTTATTTTTATTTTTTTTAGGTCTTCTTTAGTCTATCTCATTTCTTTGTGCCTCTGTTAGTAAATTAACCTCATTGACTATTCCGTTGACCATTATGGAAAACGCGAATCCACCCCTTTCCCCTGAAGAAGTGGCTGTGTTACGTGAACAGATTGAGAGTGAGATTAGGGAGCTTAGAGAGCTTAATAGGTTGGTTAAGATTGAACTCGAACATACATTTAGTGACCTAGCAACCGCCTTGTATTCAAATAAGGACCTAGGGCCTAATGACTTTGTAAATATTGTTGAGAGACTAGAAGAGGAGGCAATGGATCCGAAGCTTAGCGACTACTTTAATCTATACCCCACTAAGGAGGAGATTGCATATTATAATAATCTTATTGATAACCCACGATCTCCCTTCACCATAATTGAACCTAAGATCAAGAGAGGCGATCCTAAGAATGCTAAGATACCATGTATGATTGGATATAGGCACATTAGCAATGCTTACATTGACTTTAAATCTCCAATCAACATTATGTCCTCAATGGTTTATAATGATATAGTGAACACAAGACTTGAACCTAGAAGGGATCCCAAGTACCCCGGTGGAGTTTGTAACTTTGTCGGGAGAGTTAAAGGTTTACGTGTCTTTGTTGGTAATTTCACTTTTGTCACCGACTTTATGATTGTGGAGGATCTTGCTAATGTTATTGATTGTCGATTATCTAATGTTGTGTTTGGCAAACCATTTGTGGAGGAGTCTAAGTTGGAATACGAAGTGGTAGAAGGTACGATCCGATTTGTAAGTAACACCGATAGTATCACGTATAGGATGCCCAATAGGATGAAAGAATTTCGCTTTATATCTCGTTTTGATACGGACAACGTTGGTGCTTTTGAGGATATTGATGAGAAGGATAAGAAAAAGGGCATGGACTATGTATGGGAAAAAAGGAGTCTTTATTACAAAGATTGCTTGGCCCTTGGGCCAAGGTATAAAGTCGATGAAGAATTTGCCCAAATGATTATGGGGGCGATTGAGAAAAAGGTGATTGGTTTCTACAAGGAATATTTATAATCGGAGAGTGGAACCAATGATGAGATCACGTGATAGCCCATGACTTTGGGTCTAGCTACAAGACTCGTAAATAAAGAAAAGCGCTTCTTGGGAGGCAACCCATGTTTTGTGTGATTTTATTTGTTTGATAGTCATTTGCTTCCGTATGCATGTTTTATTTTTATTGTTGGATGATCATGTTTCTCAATTAAAATGTGGAAATACTTTATTATGTTGTTTGGCCTAGTCTTAACTTCAACCTAAAGGTATTTTTGCAAAAGATAAGTGTAAGGGGAAACCCCAAATATGTTTTTAAGAAACAAACCGATCATGATTCTCCACAATATTAAATGAACATGTATATTCGTATTTGTTAGAGTCAAATGCTTGTATTGAGTCATAATGAAGTTTTGCAGGATTTTCCAGGAAGTAGGACGAAGTTTTTCCAGAAATTTTCCGGAAACTTAACATAAGAATTTCTGCAGGTCTATTCTGACGGCGTCAGAGTATTACTCTTGACGGCGTCAGGAGTTAAAAATCTGGAAAATTCACCGGTTTTGTTTTTCTAACGGAGTCTTATGGTTTTTGTGAATTATTAAGTTTTATAATCTCCAGGAAATCTGCAAACTTCATTCCACAAGCATTATATCTTACTTTGTTTTCTAGGATTTAGTAACTTATATAGGATGCCGCCGATTTTACGCGAGGTTGTCTTGTCTATTGTTGTCAGGATTTACAGGTTATTTATGACAAGAAGATGATTTATATTCTGGAAGGGAAGCTTTGATTGTTCATTTTCTTGGAGGAAGATTTAACCTGGCCAACCTAAAATCCATACCGAGCGAATCAGGGGAGTATTTGATTTCATTCTCTTTACTTTCTTCACTTTTACATTCTTTACTTGAACATTGGGGACAATGTTCATCTTAAGTGTAAGGGGAGGGTAAAAAGATGATACCTTACATATGCACTTTCGCTTGAGTTTGTTTTGTTTGATGGTAGATGTGTAATAAAACTACGAGAAATACTTGTTAGTGCAATTTTAGCGCCAAATTTAAAATTTTTTACAACATTTAGGAGTGAAACTTTAGCCATAGCAAGCGTCTCATGGACAGGAGATTGTATGACTAGCACATAACCGTATATTCAGAAAAATTTTCTACCCAAAAATGTGAGGTTCGCCTTTAGATTTGATAGGAAAAGCATTCATTATTAGTGCTTATGAGTGTACCGGTAGCATTTAGATTCTAGAACTTGCGTTAGTGATGCATCCCGAGACCGCTAGTGAGACTACATTCGTGTGGTAGGATTTACTACATGATAAGAGGCATTAGGATCACCCTTGTGTTAAACCCGTATCATAATTACTTGACCATTTAAGTTATATTACTTGGCTAGTTAAGTCAACTAATTTTTCCCACACCATTAGCGTTGTACTCATTTTTAGTACACGATACCCCTAGTACACCCCTCCGAGCCTATCTTTTCGTTTCTAACTTTAAGCATTTTACTTAAAGGAAGAATTTGTTACACCCCACTTAAATGTACACCCAAATCGCCTTAGCCTTCCGTGTATGCGCTCATTTTTAGTGCATTATTGTTATTTGTTAAACCCTAAGTTAACTATCTAATTGATTACATGGTTGCTAAGTCGAGTCATATCACTGTACATATTGTTTTGGGACGATTGGGACTCATGGGTAAGTACTTATTTCATGGAGTAATGGGGAAGAACATCATATTATTACCCCCATATATACGTTAATCTTAAAGTGCTCCAAGTGTTTTGATTTTCTTAATTCGAGTCATTAGATTAGTTTAATGTAAAGTATGTAAAGATTCAAGTGTAAGGGGAATTCTCATCCCCTATGATGTATTATTTCGGATGGTAGGGTAAGAGTGTATGAAAAAAAAAATTGAAAAAAAAAATCAAGAAAAAGAAAAAAAAATAGAAAAAGAAAAAAGAGAAAAAACATACGGACTACCATCCCGTTTCATTCTATGTTTATTTTATGTTTTTGTTATTTTTCATTTATTAGCTTAAGTCGAGTCTAGTCTTGGCTTAGCAACGCCATCTTGTACATGTAATTAACCAAGATTGTTAACTCGCCACCAGTAAAACTTCCTTTATCCAACAAAACCGTGTAATTCATATCCCTATACCTAACGTTACAACCCTTTAAAAGACCTCTTTGATAGTTTATCCTAGGTGCTTACGCCATGTGGTGGAGGTTTGATCCTTTCCCAAGCCTATGGTAATCTATTTTGCTATGACAGGTAGTGAGAGATATCTTCCATTTCCATAATGTTATATTACTTTATTACACCCGAGAGATGTGAGTATCTAAACACTATTTGTGAGGTGCTTGTGTATGACCTCCGTGCTTGTCTATTGGTCTTTAGTGGAACGATTATTTGTTTTAATTGCTTTTATATTAGTGTTAAATGACCCCTAACTTGTCTTTTGAGTAGAATAAAAGCTCATTTGCTTGAGGACAAGCAAATCTCAAGTGTAAGGGTATATGATGAGGCGAAAAATGATCCGTTTTTAGGGGGTCATTTAAGCCCGAATCCGACTTTATTTGATCAAATATTGCCCTAAATCGTTCCTTTTGTGATTTTAGGTGTTTGAAGAGTGAATTCTGGAAAAGAAGCCATTTTGGACGTTTTTGGAGCATAAAAGTGAAGAAAACGGCAAAGTATCAATTTTCCATGCTGAAGACACTAGGTGACGGCGTCAAGAGTTACATCCTGACGGCGTCAGACATCAAGAATAAAACACCGTAGTTGATGACGGCGTCAAAAGTCATCCTGACGGCGTCAAAGTACCAAGAATAAAATACCGTAGGTGGTGACGGCGTCACACAGGCCGTCATAAGTAGATCAAGGCCGTCCGAGGAAGTATTTGGCGGCGAGGTGACGGCGTCACATGCTTGTCTTGACGCCGTCAGCCCAGTTTTCCTATATATAGTTTTCTAGTTTTTAAATTAAAAAAAAAAAAAGAGAAGTTTTGGTGAAACCCTAAAGACGAATTTGGTGCATCTTTTACAGGTTTTTCAATGGTTCCAAACCCTTGATACCTTGCATTGTAATTGAGATAAGTGTTCTTCTAATTCAATCAATATGTCTATGTGTTGGTTGTCTATATCTTGTTCTTGTCTCAATTCAATTATGCTAGGCTAGATCTCTCTTGTGTTTGCTTAGATCTAATGAAACCTAGATATTGATTATGTGTTGATTACTTGTCTATTCTTGTCTTGGATGAATGATTTTATATGTTAGGCTTAAGAAAACTGGCAGATCTCCAAATGGTAACATGCTTGAACGTCTTAAGAAACATGAACCGAGGCGTACTAGGTCTTTATTGGTTGTATTTAATGCATGAGCCACTGTTTACAATCCCTATAGTTGTGTTGGGTCATGGTGTAGGAGGAGATAAGATCTCATAGAGTTGGGGAGTTATGTATGCCACCCCACGAATGGTATTAAGGAATACAATCCGTCATCCATACAAGTATAACAAGTAATTAACGTGTAAAAGATATCTAGGGAGTAGTGAAGTCTAAGTAAACACAATTTCTCCAATTACTGCTCACAACCTTAGTATAATTTAGTTTAATTTCATTTTCAGTATTTTATTTTGATTATATATTAGTTTTGGGTTAGTTGAATAACAACTAATTCCGCCCATTCCTCCAAAACCCGAGATTTTACTTGCTTTCATAAAAATACAAAAACACAAAAAATAATCATCCCTCACCTCTAGAACTAGTAATTAGGTTTTCTAATCCTAGCGACACTATTCCTAAGTTGAACGATCAATCCCCCGGTACTTGTCACTATACTATACTACAACGATCAGGTACACTACCTGGTGGGGGTTGTAAGCTTCTCGAGATCCCTTGAGAGGTAAAGCCTGTTGCGATTCCCACGCATCACACCCTCACCAGAAAAGACCTTTTTCCAAACCACCAATATCCTCAAGAGATATTTTTCAAAGTACTGGTAAGTCAAATGTTTCTCAAGCAGTACCCTCTCAAAGTACTGCTAGGTATTCACCCAATCAAGGTACTGCTAGCACTTTTTCGAATGTAAGACCAAGGAGGTTCAATTACTATCAATCTAGAAGGCCTTACACCTCAAGTAGAGTAGCTAGATCAAAGAACTCAACACACATTGTTAAATCTAAGTGGGTTAAGAAAGAAACTACTGATGGGGGACAAAAAGTACTTTCAGCAAGTAAGGACGAAAAAGAAAGTGTTGTCGAAAATCCAACACAGGTTTTGGAATCAAAGAAAATAATTCTTGATCATGCTTTAAAAAACAGTGGAGATAACATACTCAAAGAATTTAAGTATGTCACTTCATAAGGGGAACACAATTCAGTAATGGCTTGGGTTCCTAAAAGAAACTAACCTTTTCATCTTTTATGTAGCGCAACCCAGAAGAGGAGATTAAGGATCATATAATTATTGATAGTGGTTGCTCTGGCAGCATGAAAAGAGACAAGGAGATTCTGTCAAACTTTAAGGCATATTTTGGAGGAAGATTTGCTTTTGGGAATGATCCTAATGGAGGGAGAATTACTGGAAAAGGAACCATCAAGACTGGATGCATTGATTTTGAGAATGTTCGTTATGTGAAGGAGCTTAAATTCAATCTTTTGTCAGTATCTCAGATTTGTGACAAGAAGCATCCTGTTTTATTCACTGACACAGAATGTCTTATTCTCTCTCTTGATTTCAAGTTTGTTGACGATCACTTGGTAACATTGAGAGTACCAAGAACCAATGATGTGTACAGCTTATATTTGAAGAATATCAACTCTATTGAAAGGGAAACATGTTTAGTGGCAAGGGCAAAAATGGAAGAAGCACATCTATGGCATAGAAGATTAGGACACGTGAATTTCAAGAATATCAAAAAGTTGGTCAAAGGTAATTTAGTTAGAGGTTTACCTTCTAAAACACACAAGAACGATCATTCATGTTTGGTTTGCAAGAAGGGTAAACAACATAAAGCTTCCTGCAAAAAGATTGAGGAAAGAACTATTAGAAAGCCTTTGGAGTTGTTGCACATGGATCTCTTTGGACCTGTTTTTGTTGAAAGCTTAAACAAGAAGAAATACTGCTTAGTTATAACAGATGATTGTAGCAGATTTAGTTGGGTCTTTTTCTTGGGATTTAAAGATGAAACCTTTGATGCTATTCATGATCTTATAATAGCCCTTGAAAATCAATTGAGACTCAAAGTAAGATCCATTAGATGTGATAATGGGACTGAATTCAAAAACAAGCTTATGGATGAATTTTGTGCCAAGAAAGGAATTAAAAGGGAGTTTAGCATTGCTCGAACTCCACAACAGAATGGTGTTGCAGAAAGGAAGAATAGAACATTGATAGAAGCAGCAAGAACAATGCTTGTCGATTCTTTATTACCTATTCAATTTTGAGCTGAAGCTGTAAGTGCTTCTTGCTATGTGTTAAATAGAGTATCGGTTACTAAACCTCAGATGAAGACACCTTATGAGTTGCTTATGTGAAAGAAACCAAACATTCGTTTTATGAAACCTTTTGGCTGTCCTCTGAGTATTCTGAATACTATTGATTCTCTGGGAAAATTTGATGGCAAGTCAGATGAAGGATACTTATTGGGTTACTGTACCAATAGCAAAGGATTTAGAGTGTACAACAAGGCTACCAAAAATGTTCAAGAATGTCTTCATGTTGATTTTCTTGAAGATCAAGAAAGTCAAAAAGGTAAAGGTCCTGATTGGATGTTTGATCTTGATATTTTGACTCCTTTTATGAACTATATTCCTGTCAGAGAAGAAAATCAAGTTGTTCACAAAGAAGAAGATTCACAATACGTTGTTCATGGAATCAATGTTAGACCTGAAGATGTTCCTGATGAAGAACCAAAAACTCTTGAAAAGGAGAAAAGTACTATTCAACCAAGTTCAATATTATCTGATGAAGACCAAGCAATTCAAGATGAACTTAATAGGATGCTTTTTCAAGAAACCATAGCAAAATCCTATGGAGATGATCAAAGGAGAGCTTATGCAGCAGAAAAGAAAAAGGCTAAATTCACAGATTACTCTCACAGTACTTTGAATCAAAGTACTGCTAAACCAGTTGAAAGTACTTCTAATGTCTTCAGTACATAAAATTTGATCAATTCTGATGATTCTAATATTGATGATTTAAATGATCCAAAAATGCCTGAGTTAGAACACATTGATCATGAGCTTCATGATGAAGGCATTTTCTCAAATTCCCATGAAGATCCTGACCTCACAAATTTGGAACATGATCTTGAAGTTCCACCAACTCCTACATTAAGAGTTCATAAAGATCATCCTGCTAGTCAAATCCTTGGACCTTCCACTTCAGGATTGGTCACAAGAACAAAATCTAAAGGTCTCTCCAAGCAACATATTGCTTTACTTAGCTTTGTTTATAAACAAAACAGGGTGAATAATAAGGATCAACAAATGTGCCTATTTGCTTGCTTTCTATCTCAAGAAGAACCTAAGAAGGTATCTCAAGCATTAGCTGAGGAGAGTTGGGTTGAAGCCATGCAAGAAGAATTTCTACAATTCAAACTTCAAAATGTTTGGGTATTATGTGATTTACCAGATGGAAAGAGATTAATTGGTACAAGATGGGTTTTCAGGATTAAGAGAGATGAAAGAGGGAATGTCATCAAGAACAAAGCACGATTGGTTGCACAAGGATATAGACAAAAAGAAGGAGTGGACTATGATGAAGTGTTTACTCATGTAGCAAGAATTGAAGCTATAAAGGTTATTTCTTGCTTTTGCATCTTATATGGGATTTCCTATTTACCAAATGGATGTCAAAAGTGCCTTTCTTTATGAAGATGGAGAAAATGTGGACGTTAAACTTTACAGATCAATGATTGGTTGTCTTATGTACTTAACTGCATCTAGACCTGACATAATGTTTGCTGTATGTTTATGTGCAAGACATCAGGTCACACCTAAGGTTTCTCATATGAATGCAGTCAAGAGGATTTTTAGGTATCTCAGACAACAACCTAAGTTAGGATTGTGGTATCCTAGGGATTCCCCTTTTCACTTGGAAGCTTTTTCAGACAGTGATTATGCAGGAGATAATTATGATAGAAGATCAACCACTGGAGGATGCCAATATCTTGGAAGGAGATTAGTCTCATGGCAATGTAAGAAACAAATAATCGCGGCAACATCATCCACTGAAGCAGAATATGTTGCTGCTGCAAGTTGTTGTGGCCAAGTACTTTGGTTGCAGAATCAACTCTTGGATTATGGATTCAATTTTAAGAATACTCATATCAAAATTGACAATGAGAGTACAATTTGCATTGTGAAGAATCCTGTTTATCATTCCAAGACCAAGCACATTCAAATTAGGCATCACTTTATTGGTGATTGCTATGAGCACATGCTTATTAATGTGATTAAAGTTCACACAGATGACAATGTAGCTGATTTACTCACAAAATGATTTGATGTTTCAAGATTCAACCATTTAGTGGTATTGGTATGATTAACTATTAAGCTACATTTGAGGGGAGGATTTAGTTAAGTTTAGTATACTTTCTTAAAGGATTTTTGAAAGTATTCATTTTGTAAAGTAAATTTAGTACCTATGCTTTGTTTGAGGGGAGGCAACACAGTTATACTTTTGAAGATGTTTTTGCTCTTGTGTATCTGTTTGTGGGAATGCTTAGTCAAAGAAGATGGAATGTACTGTTTAGAAAAGTACTGCTTAGTATTAGATGGAAAGTACTGTACTAGATGGAAAGTACTGTTGTTTTGTGGAAAAGTACTGTTCAACGGTAAAAAATAAGGGGTAAAAGTCAACAAAAATTGCTACGGAGTGAATAAATGCCAAAAATAACGGTAAAGTCATTAATTGGGCCGTGATTTTTTAAATCTTACCCATTTATTTATGCGCTAATCTCTGCCATTCATTTTACTCTCATCTTTATTCCCTTCCATCCATTCAATCTTCAACAAATCCACCGTCGACGAACATATTCTTCCACAAACAACCAATGGCTAATCGTGTAACCTGTAATAAGCATAACATGATCGCTAATTTGGACAAGACGCCGTTGAATGTTGATTTTCATGCTATTATTGATTTCTTAACTGGGTCGTCGATTAATTATGCTCTTCTGGTCAGTCATGACATTATTGGACCATGGATTCAAGAATTTTGGGCTACTACTGAATCTGATTTGCAAGATGATGAATCTTTTATTCAAGCTGTGGTTGCTGGAAGGACAATTAGAATCACTGAGGCTACAATAAGGGAAGATTTATTGTTTCATGATGAAGAAGGTACTGTTTGCTTTAATAGACAAATACTATGGGGTACACTCAGAGATATAGGGTATGAAGATGATCTCACTAAAATTACTTTTCAGAAGCCATTATTTAGTCCTCATTGGAAATATCTTATTCATGTTTTACTTCATTGCTTGAGTCCCAAGAGTACTGTATTGGATCAGTTTGGTCAAACCATAGCTTCTGCATTAGTGGGATTAGCTACCAATCAACCTTTTAATTTCTCACATATGCTCTTTGATGGTATGCTCTCTCATATCAATAATGGTTCACCATTTTTGATATACCCTAGATTTGTTCAATTGTTCTTGAACAAACAGCTTGAGGATCTTCCTAAACCTCCAAGCTTTTTACCTGCTGTCTTACTTCCTTCAAAGGTGTTTACATTCATGTCTAAAAAGAGTGTCAAGTTTTCTGGGCGCAATACACCTTTGACTGCTCATATATTGGAGGTAGCACAAGTTGTTAGAGATGAAGCTGATTCACCTACTGATACTGAGCATTCAGATTCAGCAAATACTCAATCACGAGCTCATGTATCTTCTCAACATACTGCTTCAAGAGAAAGTACCGCTTCTTTGCAAGGTACTGCGCATGATGATTCAGAGCAAGGTGTGAATCAACCACCATCTCCCAATGATTATACTTCCACAGATGGGTCTCAAACATCTAGAGGAGATGAGGGAGAAATGGATAATTATGCCTTGACAAGGGAATTGCGGAGGCCGAAGAAAGAGAATACTGATCAAACTACACAGATATTGAAATTGAAAGCTAAATTCAAGAGATTACATAGATCTGTTTGGCCACTAGTTAAACATCACAGGTTATGGGTGAAGCAACAGAAAAAGAGTGGTCAGCAAACGAAGAAGGTCTCTAAGTCTATGAGAAATAAACTCAAAAAGAAATCTTCATTCACATTGGGGAGGAATTTGGTTAATGAAAATCTGAATGAAGATGGCGAACCTCATGAAGATTAAAATGAAGAAGCTCATACAATGCATTATGAGGATACAACACTCTGTGAAAATATTGCTCCTCAAGATACTATTGAAAGAAAAAGTGATGAAACTGAGCAAGTTAATTTTGAAGATAAGAATGTTGCTGTTGATATTAAGAGTGGAGATGCAGAAGAATTAGGTTTGGAATGTACTGATGTTCAAAGTACAGGTGCTCAAGGTACTGGTGTTCAAGGTACTATTTAAGGTACTGCTAGGCAAAATCTTATTACACCAAGAACTTTGGATTTTGATGAAGAAGTTATTCCTTCAAATCTGATTCAGCAAGAAGAGATTAGAGAACATTGTGCTAGTGATGATGAGACCATTGCTAATATTATTCTCAATATTTCAAGACCAAGAGGTATTAATATTCCTGGAGTTGAACAATCTCAAGTACTACAATCTTCTTCTCAATCTACTGAACAGTTTGATCCAAAAGATAAAGGAAAAGGAATCATGATAGAATCCAAGAAAAAGAAGAAGAAGTACACTTTAGCAAAGTTAAAAGCTATTGAGCAAGCTAAAAATGACGAAGCTGCCAGAAAGTTGCAGGCTGAATTGGATGCTGAATCAATGGAGCCAATTGTTCAACCAAAAAGGTTACAAACCATTGCTCAACAAAGAAATGCCATGATGAGTTTTTTGAAGTGTCAAGGATATAAAGGTTTACAGAAATTAAGATATCCAGAGATGAAAAGTTTATATGATGCTGTTCGAGAATCTATTCAAAGGAATGTTGATAGTATTATTCCTTATGAATCTGAAAAGGGAAAGCAGATTATTGATGCAAGAAAAGATAAAGCTGCCAAAAGAAGCTTAAAGAGAAAAAGGAAAACTAATGATGAACTTGTTGAGTTGAGAACAGATACAATTGATGAGTTGAGAAATTATTTAAGAGTTGTTGATTTTGAGCATCCAAAGAAGTCAGATGTTGTTGAGACAAAGTCTATGATTTCTACATTTTTTGTTGTAGAATCATCAGAAGGAGATTATCCTATCTTTCATAGAGAAGATGGAAGTTTTAGAGTATTCAACTTTTTGTGGGACATATTGCACATGATAGACAGAGAAGATCTATATCATCTGTATCAACAAGTGCAAGCTTACTTTGAGAATATTCTGCAAACCGGAGTGGGATTAGTCTTATTGGGTGATCTTACAACAATTTGGGAAACAAAAGAAACAAGTAATGGTGCTCTCTGGAATACTCAAGAAAATTTGGAAATCACAAGATGGAGATTTTTTGAATCATCAGGAGTGCATTTACTTGAGTTAGAAGATGGTACCATGATTCATATGCTAGCAGAAAGGAGATATCCTCTTATGTAACACCCCCAAAATACCGCAGCGGAAGACTGTGTCACTGGGGTGCTACTTCATAATACAAAGTACAAGTTATAGAAAACGAACTCTAAATGAGACGTTTTGAAAAGTTACCATTCGATTAATGAATTCAAAGTTACAAACATGAGATTCCAAAGTATGATACATAAATGTATACAAAGTTTTTGAATGGTAAATGATAAAAGCGTAAGTCTTCAGAATATGCAGCTTGACTCTAAGTTCCACGCACTAGCTATCGCCTTACTAACCTGAGATAAACATGCTAAAGTGTCAACACAATGGTTGGTGAGTTCATAGAGTTTGTCTTAAAACAGTAGAAAAGCCTCAAAAGAATGTTCACACAGCAAAGGCATTGAGAATCCACTCAGTTGCAAGTCCCGCCATAAGAGACTTGCAACCTGTGTGTCTACAACCCACTGCTAAAAGTTAGTTTATACAATGCACCAGATTATATTCACCCAAAGTCAAGAATAGACACAAGGGCGGGGGCATCTTCCCAAATAGTACTACGTCATCCAAGGTCAAGTATAGACACAAGGGTAGGGGGCATCTTCCCATGAGTACTACCAATACCTCTCTGACAGAATAGAGTATTATGTATGCATGTAAATACGAATCTTGTATTTAAATTAAGCAAGTATAGTATAACGCAATCAAGTATAATGCCAATCAAGTATAACACAATCAAGTATAAATGTTTAAGAGTATTTGTACAAGTAAGCAAGTAGTTGAGCATGTATCCCCCCCAAGAGTTAAAACAAGTATGAAAAGAGTAGGGGCTATGACTCACCTTAAGTCTATGTAATGAGAAATGAAAGTGGTAGTCGAATCGCGAAAGTCTCTAAGAGCAGCCTATAATGCCAATCAAGTATAACACAATCAAGTATAAATGTTTAAGAGTATTTGTACAAGTAAGCAAGTAGTTGAGCATGTATCCCCCCCAAGAGTTAAAACAAGTATGAAAAGAGTAGGGGCTATGACTCACCTTAAGTCTATGTAATGAGAAATGAAAGTGGTAGTCGAATCGCGAAAGTCTCTAAGAGCAGCCTATAATAGAACGTTGCCACTTAGGTTTGGAGTAATGTCTAAGAATACGACGAATTGCCTATATATGTCTTGCATAATGTTCATGATGTAGTACTTAGTATATAGTGTAAGTCTTTGAATATAAGTCGTTTATGAAACATGTATAGTTTGTACATCTCTTACTACCGTTCGGGCCGACATAATTCAGAAGTCATGGAGTAAACGTTCGAGGAGCCAGGACACTTTAATTCGTAAATCCACAACTCATCTCGACGGCTTACTTAATGAACTCCTCACATGAGGCTCCCTACTATTGTAGTACTTGATAACATATATATAAGTTTTTGATCTTTAATAGTTATATGGTCTTTAGCCGTGGCTTTGCCGTGACTTTGGTCATGTTACCATGGTCTTGAGACTCAACCTTGGCTTTAGCCATGGTTGTGGTCTTGGCTTTAGGTCATTAGACCTCTTGGTCTCATCTAATTATAACAATTATATAGTTACTTTGGTCTAAAAATGGGCTGTTAAGAATTTGAAGAAAATTATCACTCAGAAAGCATTTTCAGGTCTCGAGCGTCTTTACTCCTGAACGAAAACGTCGTTCCGGACAACTTTTGTGTTTTAACTTTTTGATGAATCGGACCAGAAGTGGGACTTTCAAAATCAAAATTTGATCAGAATGCTATTTAGGCAGTTTTGCCGTTTTGGTTTCGCTAACTTCAAATGGTCATAACTTTTGACTCGTGTACTCGTTTTGGGTGATTCAAATTGCTATGTTTTCCTTGTTAAGTCCTCTTTAACATTAAGTAAGTATCAAATATCATAGTTATACTATTTTGGTCGTGGTTCTCCATAAAAATCACTAGTTTGCTTGTTTACTTGTCATAAGTTAACATATGTATACCAATACTTGTTTTATCTATTTTTAAACATCATGAACACAATACAAAGACCATATATAGCATGAAAGAAACATAATAAGCATGAAAATGATAATTAAGCAAGAAAGTATGTTAGGGTTTGCTTACAACTTGAGGCTTTCTAAAAGAAAGGTAAGTAACTAGTAAGGTACGGACTTTGATAGACTTAAGCTTCACTCTTTGCAATCTATGATAAACCGTGGTTATTTGAAGATTATAACGACGCCTTCTTGAAGTCCAAAGCTATTTGAAGATTATAACGACGTCTTTTTGGAGACTTTAAAGTTATAACAACTTTTCATAGAAAATTTCCAAGATTGAAGATCAAACACTAGTTTTCTTTCAAAAACTAGTTAACTTTCTTACAAAATATAAGAAAAGTGCCTTAGGTTTTAGGACTTGAAGGTTATAAGAAGGTGTGGTGCAAGTTTTCTATGTGTTTTAGCTTGGTATTTATAGGGTAGGAAAAATAGTTAACCATATATTGGGTTAGAATTTAACCATGGTTAGTTTAAGACACTTGTAACTATCCTAGAGATCAATGGTCAAGATTTAACCACCCATGGTGACTCCCCCCCCCCCCATATTGGCGGTTTGGAATGGG
Source organism: Artemisia argyi (assembly GCA_030686995.1). Classification (NCBI taxonomy): domain Eukaryota; kingdom Viridiplantae; phylum Streptophyta; class Magnoliopsida; order Asterales; family Asteraceae; genus Artemisia; species Artemisia argyi. The sequence continues at coordinate 91,869,717 of CM060702.1, read as the reverse complement.
ATAAGGTGACTAGATGATGACTCTTGGTGTTATCTTGCTTAGTTTGTGCATTTTGACTCCGTAAATAGCTAACCGTAAATGATTAAGCCTAAAAACGTAAAACCGGGTATCGTAAAAATATGAAACTTGAAAGTATTGTTAAACATGTCAATATAGTCCATAATAAAATATAAAATGAGTGGTAGGATCTATCGGGTGCTAAAACCCTGCTAAAAACTGGAAACACGGGTCTAAAACGCGCAATTCGCGTAAAACGCTGAACTGAAAAACATAAAATTCCGAAACTTTTGGAATTGTCATAAAATGATAGAAAATCATATTTTTATTGTTTATAATGTTTTATGGATATATCGGGATGCTGGAAGGACGTTTAAACCTAAAAGTAAATCTCGGACACGGCTTTGTGATTTTTGCAGAAATGATTCGACGAGCGTCAAACTCTCGGATTATCGTTAAAATAGTTTAACTTACGAGAATATGAAATAAAAATTTCTGAGATGAATAGTGAAAAGTGAATAGTAAAAAGTGAATAGTAAAAAGTGAATAGTAAAATTTTCCGGGAATAAAAGTTAACCTGAAAATGTGAATTGTTACAGTCTCTACCCCTTACGGAGAACTTCGTCCCGAAGTTCTGTTGATGTTAACTACTTACGGTGTGTCTAAGAGAATTCGGGATCTCTAATATAGTGGTGTTCACTTTGATTTGTCTAAGGTTCTGGTTAAGGAGTTGTATCGGCTACAATTAAGCCCATTTATTTATAACACATTACTTACATAAAGAAGCGTCCAAATTTATGTAAGTAAGGTCTCATAAACTTATGGTTCAGTGATTTACAATTTCTTTATTTAACTGAAGAGGCGTCCCAATCCATTTAAATAAGGAGATTCTAAATCATCCTACTTAAGAATTTCCGACATAAAATCCGCCTTCTGAGGCCGATAGTAAGATAATCAAGCCATCAAATCCCTAAAGCTAAGCAATAATATTATTTAACTCAAATCTTGTGTCTAATCAAACAAGAACTGTCAGAAGATCAAGTTAACTAATTAGTTATTATTGAGCTCCATGTTTTTAATGACTCAACTAATCTCTGGGGCTCCTTATAATACTAAAGTCACATCATCTAACAGCGTGGAATTAAGTAAACCTCTAACCAAAAAGCATATGTGTATGTATTGTGTGTAAGGCAAATAAAGAGGAAGGTCTCAACGTATATAGCAATTATAGTCTAGGCACTAAATGCAACTTAGTTCTCTATAACCAAGGCTCTGGTACCAATCTGTAACACCCCCAAAATACCGCAGCGGAAGACTGTGTCACTGGGGTGCTACTTCATAATACAAAGTACAAGTTATAGAAAACGAACTCTAAATGAGACGTTTTGAAACGTTACCATTCGATTAATGAATTCAAAGTTACAAACATGAGATTCCAAAGTATGATACATAAATGTATACAAAGTTTTTGAATGGTAAATGATAAAAGCGTAAGTCTTCAGAATATGCAGCTTGACTCTAAGTTCCATGCACTAGCTATCGCCTTACTAACCTGAGATAAACATGCTAAAGTGTCAACACAATGGTTGGTGAGTTCATAGAGTTTGTCTTAAAACGGTTGAAAAGCCTCAAAAGAATGTTCACACAGCAAAGGCATTGAGAATACACTCAGTTGCAAGTCCCGCCATAAGAGACTTGCAACCTGTGTGTCCACAACCCACTGCTAAAAGTTAGTTTATACAATGCACCAGATTATATTCACCCAAAGTCAAGAATAGACACAAGGGCGGGGGCATCTTCCCAAATAGTACTACGTCATCCAAGGTCAAGTATAGACACAAGGGTAGGGGGCATCTTCCCATGAGTACTACCAATACCTCTCTGACATAATAGAGTATTATGTATGCATGTAAATACGAATCTTGTATTTAAATTAAGCAAGTATAGTATAACGCAATCAAGTATAATGCCAATCAAGTATAACACAATCAAGTATAAATGTTTAAGAGTATTTGTACAAGTAAGCAAGTAGTTGAGCATGTATCCCCCCCCAAGAGTTAAAACAAGTATGAAAAGAGTAGGGGCTATGACTCACCTTAAGTCTATGTAATGAGAAATGAAAGTGGTAGTCGAATCGCGAAAGTCTCTAAGAGCAGCCTATAATAGAACGTTGCCACTTAGGTTTGGAGTAATGTCTAAGAATACGACGAATTGCCTATATATGTCTTGCATAATGTTCATGATGTAGTACTTAGTATATAGTGTAAGTCTTTGAATATAAGTCGTTTATGAAACATGTATAGTTTGTACATCTCTTACTACCGTTCGGGTCGACATAATTCAGAAGTCATGGAGTAAACGTTCGAGGAGCCAGGACACTTTAATTCGTAAATCCACAACTCATCTCGACGGCTTACTTAATGAACTCCTCACATGAGGCTCCCTACTATTGTAGTACTTGATAACATATATATAAGTTTTTGATCTTTAATAGTTATATGGTCTTTAGCCGTGGCTTTGCCGTGACTTTGGTCATGTTACCATGGTCTTGAGACTCAACCTTGGCTTTAGCCATGGTTGTGGTCTTGGCTTTAGGTCATTAGACCTCTTGGTCTCATCTAATTATAACAATTATATAGTTACTTTGGTCTAAAAATGGGCTGTTAAGAATTTGAAGAAAATTATCACTCAGAAAGCATTTTCAGGTCTCGAGCGTCTTTATTCCTGAACGAAAATGTCGTTCCGGACAACTTTTGTGTTTTAACTTTTTGATGAATCGGACCAGAAGTGGGACTTTCAAAATCAAAATTTGATCAGAATGCTATTTAGGCAGTTTTGCCGTTTTGGTTTCGCTAACTTCAAATGGTCATAACTTTTGACTCGTGTACTCGTTTTGGGTGATTCAAATTGCTATGTTTTCCTTGTTAAGTCCTCTTTAACATTAAGTAAGTATCAAATATCATAGTTATACTATTTTGGTCGTGGTTCTCCATAAAAATCACAAGTTTGCTTGTTTACTTGTCATAAGTTAACATATGTATACCAATACTTGTTTTATCCATTTTTAAACATCATGAACACAATACAAAGACCATATATAGCATGAAAGAAACATAATAAGCATGAAAATGATAATTAAGCAAGAAAGTATGTTAGGGTTTGCTTACAACTTGAGGCTTTCTAAAAGAAAGGTAAGTAACTAGTAAGGTACGGACTTTGATAGACTTAAGCTTCACTCTTTGCAATCTATGATAAACCGTGGTTATTTGAAGATTATAACGACGCCTTCTTGAAGTCCAAAGCTATTTGAAGATTATAACGACGTCTTTTTGGAGACTTTAAAGTTATAACAACTTTCTTAGAAAATTTCCAAGATTGAAGATCAAACACTAGTTTTCTTTCAAAAACTAGTTAACTTTCTTACAAAATATAAGAAAAGTGCCTTAGGTTTTAGGACTTGAAGGTTACAAGAAGGTGTGGTGCAAGTTTTCTATGTGTTTTAGCTTGGTATTTATAGGGTAGGAAAAATAGTTAACCATATATAGGGTTAGAATTTAACCATGGTTAGTTTAAGACACTTGTAACTATCCTAGAGATCAATGGTCAAGAGTTAACCACCCATGGTGACTCCCCCCCTATATTGGCGGTTTGGAATGGGATAAGGTGACTAGATGATGACTCTTTGTGTTATCTTGCTTAGTTTGTGCATTTTGACTCCGTAAAAAGCTAACCGTAAATGATTAAGCCATAAAACGTAAAACCGGGTATCGTAAAAATATGAAACTTGAAAGTATTGTTAAACATGTCAATATAGTCCATAATAAAATATAAAATGAGTGGTAGGATCTATCGGGTGCTAAAACCCTGCTAAAAACTGGAAACACGGGTCTAAAACGCGCAATTCGCGTAAAACGCTGAACTGAAAAACGTAAAATTCCGAAACTTTTGGAATTGTCATAAAATGATAGAAAATCATATTTTTATTGTTTATAATGTTTTATGGATATATCGGGATGCTGGAAGGACGTTTAAACCTAAAAGTAAATCTCGGACACGGCTTTGTGATTTTTGCAGAAATGATCCGACGAGCGTCAAACTCTCGGATTATCGTTAAAATAGTTTAACTTACGAGAATATGAAATAAAATTTTTTGAGATGAATAGTGAAAAGTGAATAGTAAAAAGTGAATAGTAAAATTTTCCGGGAATAAAAGTTAACCTGAAAATGTGAATTGTTACATCTTACAAGAGATCTCATGAGGAGAATGCTCATGGTATGGAAGTTGAACATGAGAATGAAATAACACTTATGGTGATTGAATTGTTTATCAAATGGACAACTTCAGATGATGATGATGCAAGATTACTGGTATGGTTTTTATTATATAAATCTTTTAAAGAATAAGTACTTTATTCAAAAGTACTGCTAGACAAATAGTACTTTATCAAAGTACTGCTTGCAGCACAAAACTAGTAAAGTTTTTTTTTTTTTTATTAAAATTTAAAAAAAGGGTAAAAACTTTTTGAAGCACAAGATGACAGCAACAAATTTTTTTGAGAGTAACACATAGTGTTAGTACTTGTACTACATAACAAATGTTAATCAACTCACCATGTTTAATAAACAAGAAAGAGTTTGATTCATCATGAGGGTACGGATCTGACGTGATTATCAAATCCGTTTATAGTTGAAAATTTACTAAATATTGTATGGTTTTCAACTCACCATATCTATGATAGTGAAGAGCTGGCTAGCCTACAAGAAAATGGCTTGTGGTAAAGGCTGTGGAAAATCCATTTGTATGGTAATTAGTTCACCATGGTAGTGATTGTACTAAAAGAACTAGCTAGTCCAAAAGCAAACGGCTCTTGGTAAAGACTTAACAAATCCGTTGATAGCTAACGATTTGCTAAAAATCATATGGTTATCAATGTACCATGGTTTTTAACCTAAATATTGGCTACTCTAGAGTTAATGGCTTTGGTAAAGAGACATCTAATCCATTAATTTTCAATGATTCACCTCTCACAGGAGTTAACACACCTGGAAGTGATGAGAATAGTATGAAACTTTACGATCTGATGTACATTTTGCCATATGTTGCTGAGTAGGTGAAAAATATTAGTTGCTGTGAAGATATCATCTGTTGCTGAAAAAGATTACTTTGATGATGACAATACACACACATTGAGCATAAGACATACAGAAGATAAAGATACAATCTTTCCTTGAAGACAAAGATGTTGAAGTTAAAGAATCATAACGGAACTTGAAATCAAGCAAGTAGAATTCAAGTTAGGGGAGGATTGTTGGGATATAAAGTCAAAGTACTGTTGAAGATCAAAGTACTGCTTGTATATAAAGGTCAAAGTACTACTCGTGTGAATTAAGTCAAAGTACTGCTATTGTTAAAGGACTAATATGCAAATCGTTAAAGGACTATTTTGTAAAGTTATGATTATTAGATTAGAATATTCTAGAATTAGTTTACTTATCATAAAAGAATTGTAAACCGACTAGGGTTTTCCTTATGTCTATAAAAGGACCCTTAGGATGGTATTAGAAAAATATAGATGCACGTACGATATTAGAGAGTTATTTAGTGATTAGGGTTGTTAGTGAATCTGTATAATAAGAAGGTTCAAAGCTTGGTTTTAATACAATCGTTGAAGTTTTGTTATTCTTCTTAGCTTTGTTGAAGTAGATTCTGCATATTTAATAGAGTTATATCAGTGTTTCATTATTAGTAGTTTTGGATTTATTCAAAATTGCTAAATCTTTACAAGCTATATAGTTAGTTTGGTCAGAGTATACATCGAGCCAACACTATGGAATATCCTAATTTATTTTGGATCATTTTACTAAATATCTCAAATTTTTCAAAGGCTTGGGTTTTATCGCTTAGAAAACTAGTTCACGTGTATCGTGAATAGTCGTCTACTATTACTAAGGCATAATGGTTTCCTCCATAGCTCCGCACATCGGATGGACCGAAGAGATCCATGTGTAGTAATTCTAGGCACCTAGTGGTGGAGACTGTATTCTTAGCTTTGTGACTAGCATGTGCTTGCTTCCCAATTTTACAAGCAACACAAAAATGTTTATCATATCTTAGGTTAGGCAAATTTCTAACTAATTCCTTAGAGGCTAAAGATTGTATTTGTTGCGTGTTTGCGTGATCTAATCTCCAATGCCATAAAGTGGAGTTTTCGTCTAAGGTTGCTAGGCATATTTTATCATCTGGTTTATTTCCTAGTTTCATAACATATACACCTCCCTTCCTAATTCCTCTACCTATGACTTTTCCATCCTTAACTATTTTGCTATCTTTTTTGGTAAAGGTAACCCTACACTTATTATCACATATTTTTCTTACACTAAGCAAGTTGTATGTTAAATTATCTACATGCTCAACATTATTAATAGTTAGGGAGTCTTGAGAAATCGTACCTTTGCCAATGATTTTTCTACGTAAGTCACTACCGAAAATTACATTACCTCCGTTGTATGCCTTGTATGAAGAGAATAGCTTGCGGTTCCCTGTCATGTGCTTTGAGCATCCACTATCCTTAATCCATTCGTCGGGCTCCAAATTTATTCCTAAGCATATTTCATCGGTCACTTGAGCTACATACATTTTTCATCGTTTGTCTTTCCAACTTCGCCTTTGTCGCTATCACTCCTTATTCCACTAACAAAGGCGCTTTGATAATCGTAACCCAGTGGCTTTGGACATTCGCCAATGAGATGATTTGGACTTCTACATCTAAAGCACTTTCTTTTCACGTAACTTTCATTTTTATTCCTTAGAGATGACCTTCTTTTGTCACGTGATTGTCTTGTGAATCTTCCTCGTCTCTTGAAAAATTTCTTGAATTCTCTAACGGCCATGGCATATTCTTCATCTTCACTATCATCACTCGAATCATCATCACTAAGTTCCTTTTTTACTTTTAGCGCAATAAATTTTATTTGATCCTTCTTGCTCTTGACCGTCTCCGAGTCTCTCTTTATGATTTCTTCATGGACCTTCAAGTTGCCAATGAGTTCGTCAGGTGATAACATCATCAATTTCTTCGATTCTTCTATTGCCGTGACTTTTGCGCGCCATTTTGGGTGTAATGCCCTAAGAAATTTCCTAACACAATTCTTACTAGAAAAACTCTCATCAAGTGCTTTTAAACTTGTGATTGTAGTGTTAAACCTAGCAAAAGCATTATCAATAGATTCTTCTCCGGGAATCGTAAATTGTTCATATTATTGAACAAGAAGATCTATTTTGTTTTCTTTGACTTGACTATTACCTTGGTGAGTGATTAGTAAAGAATCCCAAATTTCTTTTGCGGTTTTGCACATAAAAATTCTTTCATATTCTTTGCGTGGTAACGCATAACAAATTACCATTTTAGCTTCGTTATTTTTAGCTAGTTTCTTTTTCAAATCATCATTTTGTTTTTTAAAAGGTACAATTTCATCAATTTTAGTTTCGGGATTATTTTGAATACGGGAAAAATCACCAAAGGTAATAACATGCCAAAGATCTCGATCCTTTGATTTCACATAAGTTTCGAATCTATTTTTCCAATAAAGAAAGCCATTACTTTCAAATAGTGGTGGTCTTTGCATTGATTGACCTTCTAAATATTTTTCCGATTCCATTGATCGATACAAGTTTTAAAATACAATATATTTTAAAAAATCTTCTTTAACGTAGCTCTGATGCCAATTGTGGAAAACTAGAAGGGGGTTGAATAGTTTTACGTCTTTCTAATTAATTTTGAAAACCTTTGTTTGTTTTTAAAACTTAGATTCGATCTTTATGTGAATTCAACTCTTGCACAATATAAGAAATTATATGTAAGTAAATAAAGACAATATAAGTAAAGTAATGAAAGTAAAGAGATGGAAAGATCTAACCGCGACACAAAGGATTTATAGTGCTTTGGCTACAAGGACACCTTCCTTTCTCTACTCCACTCCCCGAGCACCTAACTCGAGAGTTCTCTTCACTATGTCAACAAGCTCCCTTATGGAAGAGAAAACCTTATACACGTTCGCTTACACCAATTTAACGACACTAAGCTAAATGTCGAGTTCTAATCCTAGCTAGAACTAATCTCACACCACTTGTATCTTCACAACTTCTTTCACGACTACTTCACAACTTCTCCACGACTTCTTCACTACTTCTTCACGACTTCTTCCACAACTTCTTCCACAACTTCTTCACAACTTTTTCACTTCTACACAACACTACCTCTTCACACCTTCACTACCTATATACCTTAGCTTCTCTACACCTTTTCTACTTGCACAACTAATCTACACACTTATGTTCACAACTAACTACCTAGTTTACACAACTTATACACAAATGATTTACAAAGAATTGTGCACTAACAACTTGAGTGGGAGGATCACACAAAGTTGTAATACCTCTAATCTTGAAGGTTATAGGTATTCTTCTCTTGCACTTGAATGAATGAAGCTTGGATCACTTGGAAACAAAAGCTTATGATTACATGATCAAAGGATTTTAGAGAATAGAAATGGGGATTTAAATCAGAAAATTTGGAGTGCAAAAAGTGGGGAAAAAGTCCAGAAATGATCTATTATTTATAGGCAAAGCTGGGGCTGGAGGAGTGTGGTCGGCCACCTTAATTAGGGGCTGGTCCCCTTAATAATTAAGGGGGCCGCCTGGTATAATTAAGGGGCCGCCCAATAAATCCGTTGCCCAGCTTTGTCTTTTTGTGGGGAAAGTTTTTCTTGAACATTTTTGCCCTTTTTGGTTAAAAATTTGAATTCATATATTTATACTGAATTTTTTATATTTATTTAATGCCAAAAATGATTTTCTAAAAGATATAAAATGTTTATGAGATTTTATAAAAAATCTAGTGATTAAAAAAATTGTTCCTTTGATCATAAAATGCATTAGGCATTTTGTTTATTCGTACCATAAGTGATTGAGTTGTTGACATGAATATTAATAACTAAATACTTGTTTATGTACTAATCTTTGCGATTAATGATTTTAAATTTTGTGATTATCAAAACGTAGAGATATCGAAAAGTATTAATAACATTTTTAGGCATTATTTATCTCAACATACACGATGAACTTCAAGTTTCTTTCTTTCTAAGCTTCCTGAGGATGTTGTAATCTATCTCCTTAGAATTATTATTGAACTGCAACTCTTTAAACTTCATAATTTGATCTTTGCAGCATCTGTTGTCAGCAATCTTTTTACCATCTGATGTTTGTAGCAACATTGACTATTTGTACATCAATTCATAAAGTTTCATACTATTTGATAAGGAGAAATTTGTTACGCTTTTAAGGGGTCATTTAAGCCCTAAGTCGTGATAATATAATCAATTATTACCTTAAATAGTTTCTTTTGTCAATTTAGGTAATTTTGAGGATAATTCTGGAAAAGGAAGCATTTTGGAGCAAAAAGTTAAGAAAACGACACAGTCAAGAATCCAAGCTGGAAATTGTACCTGACGGCGTCATGTATTTCAAAGGGACGACGTCACCTTATGTGACAAGAGGTGGAAATTACATTTATACTTGACGCACCAGAAGAAAAATTGGAGCTTCACACGTGACGGCGTCACGTTTTACAAGAAGTAGGATGTCACGTATCATTCCAAAGCGTGACGGTCCAGAAGACTTAAAGGGGGACGACGTCAAGAAGTTGTATTGGACGACAAGAAACCCTAGCCGCGGTGAGATGACGGCGTCAGCCATTAAAAGGGGACATCGTCAACTATGTAAATCTATATATAGTTTTCAATTTTTCATTCATTAAGAGAGGACTTTTGGTAGGAAACTTTAGGGTACAAACCCTAGTCGACTTTTGCAGCTATTTTAAGGTTTCAAACCCTCTTTTCTTCCATGTTCAATTAAAGATTAGTTATCCTTTAATCATTCAATATGTCTATGTGTTGTTTGATTATATCGTATGCTTTTCTTTCTTTTAACATGTTAGCTTATGTTTGCCTGTGTTTGCTTAGATCTAATGAAACCTAGTTATTGATTGTTGGTTGTTGGTTTGTCATTGATTGTTGTGGGTGATTGATTTTAGCGTTAGGCTTAAGAAAACTGGCTAATCTCCTATATGGTAACTTGCTTGCACGTCTTAAGAATTGTAATCGGATGTGTACTATGGTTTTATTGGTTGTATTAAATGCATAAGTGACTATTAATGAGGCCATGATAGGATACTAAACGTATTGTCATAGGAAGAGATAGAAGCTTATAGAGTTGAGGAAGATCGTACATGGCCCCACGAATGGTATTAAGGAATGCAACCCTTCACCTATGCAATTGTTTAAGTAGAGAGTAGTGAAATCTAAGTAAACACGCTTTTCTCATATTAGAAGTCTTAACTATTTTATTTTCGGTTTATTTTATTTTATTTGTTTAAGTAGTTATTTGGGTTAGTTGACTAGCAACTAATTCCACCCACTCTTCCAATACCCGAGATTTTTACTTGCTTTCCATAAAATATAAAAATATAAAAAGAATCATCCCTCACCTCTAGACCTAGTTAGATTAATTTCAATCCTAACGAACACTATTCCCTATGGAGAATGATCAATCCCCCGTACTTACCACTAACTATACTACATCAATCCCTTGAGAAGTAAAACTTTTGTGTAGACCGCAATCCACGCATCAAAGTTTTTGGCGCTGTTGCCGGGGAATAGTTATTGTTTAGGTTGAAATTTATTTTTATTAGGTCTACTCACTAGATTCCTTTCTAGTGAGATTTTTTATTTTTATAGGTTTTCTTTGGTCTATCTCATTTCTTCGTTGCTTTGTTCGTAACCATTACCATCCGCCATCATGGAAGGTGGTAATATCTTTGATCCCGTCAACCCACTACAACAAATCCCACCACAACCAAACCAACCTCCTAGAGCCCGCACTTTAGGAGAATACTCTAGACCTAGCCACCAAAGCTATCGAAACACCATTGAGCTCACTCAAGGAGCCAACGTGTCTCCCTTGCGATCCGACATCATCCGGTTGGTGCAAAGTGGATGTGCATTCCATGGACTTCGTTCCGAAGATCCTAAGCAACATCTCAAGGATTTCCTTAAAATCGTTGACTCCATGGACCTTGATGTTTAAACTCGAGAGACGACCTGATTGCGTCTCTTACAATTCTCTCTATGTGACCAAGCTAGTCAATGGCTTGAGCGTTTACCCGCGGTCCATCACATCTTGGGATGATCTCACCTCTCGTTTCCTTGCTCAATTTTTCCCACCGGGAAGAACCACCAAGTTAAGGAATGATATCTTAATGTTTCAACAACGTCAAGTCGAAACTCTTTACGAAACATGGACTCGTTTCAAGGACTTACTTCAGAAAGTCCCTCATCATGGTATAGATCTTTGGCTCCAAGTCCAAATCTTCTATGACCATATCAATCTTTCCATAAGGCAAACCATTGACTAAGCGGCCGGTGGTAAGCTATGTGATCGAAGTGCGGAAGAATCATAGGAACTCATAGAAGACCTTGCTCTCTATGACAACGAAAGTTGGAATGATCCCCGTGATTTAAACAAAATGGTCAAGCAAATATCTTTGCCTTCGAATAATTCAAGCACTTTCAACCGTTGGATCATGGAACTTGAAGACCAAGTTAAGTTTCTCATGAAATCATACGAAGCTCCTAAACTTTCAATCCAAGTGAACAAAATCACTTCTTCATGTAAGTATTGTAGTGGTCCCCACGACACTCATAACTGCATGAAACTCCCCGAACAAGCTTTTGCAGACTACACATCCTCGCGTACCGACAGAGCGGAGACAAGTGGTACACTTTCAAACCCGAGCCAAACCCTTACGGTGATTCATACAACCCCTCTTGGAAAAATCACCGAAACTTTAGGTGGAAACAAAACTAAAACACTTCTCAAAAAAATTCTTCCAATCCACCTAATTGTTTTCAATCAAACGGTTCATCCTCAAACCGTACTTTCAACAACAATCCTTCCAACAACTATGGTAGTACCAACAATTTTGAAGGATCGATGTCCAAATTTATGGCATCTCAAGAAGCTCTTTTGTCTAAGTTTGAGTCTGAATTCAAACAAAAACAAAGCGAGATGACAGATAAGAATGACACCTTGTTGAAAGTTCTCAATGACCGGGAAATGGGAGCACTCCTGTTAGGAATACAATTATTCCTATAAAAGACTCGGTCACCTAAATGATGTAATAGCATTAAGATAGCTCATAGTTAGTTTATTATTTAGTTAGTTTTAGTTTAAGTAACATCCTGAAAGAAGGACGGGTCTTTACCCACTGTATGCCTGATCCACAGCCTGGGTGTGGGCGTTTTTATTTCTTTGTATAAATACCCCTCTCCCACCATGGGAGAGGGTTGGACCTTTCATTACTAGCAATCTAATATTCTCTATTTTCTCCCATTCTCTAAAGGTTCCAATTTTCATCTTCCTCCTCTTCTAAATCTCAACGCCACATACCACTATGGCTTACATGTTTGTGACTTAATGAGTATCCTACAATTGGTATCAAGAGCCAATGTTTCATCTTAGCGCCTTGTAGAATCGGATTTGGTGTGTTATTTTGTGGTTTTTGTGAGTTAGAAGAGTTTTCTTTGAATACATCTTGATTTGATCTTTCTAGTGTTATTTGATATGTTATGGGTGTAATTTTGTGATCATTGGTGTTAGTACTACATAGTTTTTTAGTTGGTTTAGCTATATCATACGTTAGTTTGAAGTTGTGATTGGTTATGAGTTGTATTCTTGTTAGCGGTTTGCTATTCTGTGGTGGAATTCTTCGTAGCGTTTTGCTCCAGAAGTTAGCAGTTAACTCGTAGCGTTTACTATTTTGGGACATACGGATAAAACGCTAGATAGCGACGGGTTTGGATGTTAGTGAGTTGCGGTTAAATCTTGCAGTTTGTGCTTGCGGTTTGAGTTAGTGATTTGTATTAGCGACTTGTTTTAGCGTTTTCCTCTGTTCAGCGGTTACCATGGCTTGCGTTTAACTCACCTTGCGGGTTGCCAAGATTAGCGTTTTTCTCACTAGCGATTACATCATCCTGCGTTTTGCTCTTTTTAGCGGTTACCTTGCCTGGTCTAGCGTTTAACTCATCTCTGCGTTTAACTCAGTATTGTGTTTACCTTAACTTAGCGGTTTTCTTCTTTTTAGCGATTACCTCTATATTGTTGGCAATTAACTAAGTGGTGAGGTTCTTTGTGATAGGTTAATCATTTGTATTTGGTGAATTGTTGTAACTTAAGTCGTTTCGATTAATCTGATTGTGATCTGACGTTGTGAGTTAATTCTTACGACTTGACTAATTTCAATCGGATACATTGTAACTTGACTTGTCGCGACTTGACACTTAGTGCAAACTGTGACCCATGGGTATCTCTATCTAAGTTTAACTCGCTGAGTATATCTTCCGGTTTCTTTTGTTGACTTTAGTAAAATCCCGGAAAAGAATCAATTTCTCGGTTTAAGTCACAAGAGTTGTAAAATCCCGTTTGAAGATTTTGGTATGGCAACTGTTTCGGATGACATTCAAGCTGCAGGGTCCGATACCCGACCTCCTATGCTAGATAGAACTGACTATGAATCATGGGCACAAAGAATCAGACTTTATTGCCTGGGTAAAGAAAATGGTGAGAACATTCTACGATCAATTGATGAAGGTCCTATGCAGATGGGTACAACCAGAGATGTTATCTCCACGGCTGAGGATGGATCTGTCACCCATGGAATTGACAGGCCATGTACTTACAATGACCTCAGTGATGCTGAAAAGAAATGTTAAGATGCAGATATTTGAGCCTCCAACATTGTGATGCAAGGGTTACCCAAAGATGTGTACAAGCTAATCAACTTCAACACTGAAGCTAAGGCTGTTTGGGACAATGTCAAAATGATTCTGTCTGGATCAGAGCTGAGCAAAGAAGACCGTGAGTTTCAGTTGTATGATGAGTTTGAGCATTTCAAAATGAATCCTGGTGAAAACATTACCGACTACTATGTCAGATTTCACAAGTTGGTTAATGACATGAGAATGATCCGAATGACAATGCCTAACATCCAACTCAATTCTAAGTTTGTGAACAACATGTCACCTGAGTGGGATCGCTTTGTTACTACAGTAAAGCTCAACAAAGGATTGAGAAATACTAACTATGAACAGTTATTTCCCTACTTACAACAACTTGAGAAGCATGCAGCTTTTGATCGTCAATTAAGAGAGAAGCTCATTCCAAATGCTACCAATGACTCACTTGCATTCATGACTAGTATGTTGCCATCTACTCAACCTGTGTCATCAGTGGATCACTCATCTCTACCATCACTTGCTGCCATGAATACCCATCTCGACTCAGGGTATTCTCAAACTGATAAGATGATTGACAACCTTTCCAACCAAGTGTCTCTACATGTTCAAAACTTCAGAGCTGCACTTCCACCAACGAACAATCAACTCAGAGCTTCCTCAAATCCACATAATCAGGCTGTTGTGGAAGATGGAAGAATGATGGTATAGAATGTTCAGGGCAGACAAAATGTGAATCAAAGGAATGCTGCGTGGGGTTACTTGCAGAACAGGGGTGGAAATGTGAATCAGGGACAAGGAAGGCAACCAAAATGTTACAACTGTGGGGGTTTAGGTCACATCGCCAGGAACTGCACTCAGCCAAAGCGTCCTCAGAACTCAGACTACTTCAAGGACAAAATGTTGCTCATGCAAGCTCAAGAGAATGGAGTTGTGCTAAATGAGGAAGAATTAGCTTTTATTGCTGGGGATGATGGAAAGACGTTTGATGATGATGTGGATGAACAACCTGTTCAGGATTTAGCTCTTAATGATCCAAACATCTTCCAAGCTGAGGATTGTGATGCCTTTAACTCAGACGTTGATGACAAACCCACTGCTCAGACAATCTTCATAGCCAATCTATGATCTGTTGTCTCACCATCACAACAATCTGGTCCCTCCAAATCATCCATCATATCTGAGGTACTGAAGTTATATGATGAATGTGTAGTTAATAATGAACAAAAGACCTCCAACAATATACGACAAAATAATGTTGGTGAACCAAATGTGGCTGAATTGGAAAACATTAATGTTTCTCCAAATGAGCAACATTAGGATCACCATAATGATTCTGA
This sequence comes from Artemisia argyi, assembly GCA_030686995.1. NCBI lineage: Eukaryota > Viridiplantae > Streptophyta > Magnoliopsida > Asterales > Asteraceae > Artemisia > Artemisia argyi. The sequence goes on along the minus strand of CM060702.1, from coordinate 91,854,532 downwards.
CGTATCTAGTGGAATGTCTTCTGTTGTATGTGACAATGATGTGATACATGAACAAAAGATATATAACGATGTACCAAAAACAAATGTTGCAGAATTAGATATAGCTAATATCGGAAATAGCAATTTCGTCCCATATGAACAATATGTAAAGCGCAACGTCGACCCTATTGTATCTAGTGATATATCCTCTGTTGATGACAATGTGTGTGAACTTGATGAGTACACTGCTGTTGCACCCGATGACACTCTGACCACTAGGATTAATATTCTTAAGGATCAAGTTAGGTGTTATGAACAACATGCAAAATTTGAGCTAACCGAACGTGAACAAAAAATGGATTGGCAAATGCAAGCATACATAACTGAACAAAACTTAAAAGAAAAGGCCTTTAAACAAGAGATAAAATCTGTTCAAAATCAACTTGATCGTGCTGTTTAGGAAAAACAGGAAATTCAGGATAGTTTAAATGTTCTATAAGGTGAATTTCAGGAAAAGGAAACTAAACTGTTAAATGAAATTTCCAACCTTAAGCAGTTGAAAAACAAACTTGAAAACAAGTTATACATCCAAGGCCAAACCAGTCAAACAGCTCAAATGATTGAAAGGCACATTAAACTTCGGGATAAGCATAGTGATAAGGATTTAGGGATGCCTAAAACGAACTTCCTTAAGACCGTTAGTGCCTCTCAACCTGCCTTGTATAATGCCAAGGTTATGCTTACACCTAATCATGACCCTCCAAATAGTTGGTCTGATAAAGAGTTGGATGATCTTGAGTCTGCATATAGAGAGAGATTTGATAATAAAATGAAGGATCCCAAGTGCATTAAACACCGTGTCATTGTTAAGCCCCATGATTAATATGAACAAAACCGAGTGACTATTTTTGCACCTCAAACAAAGATAACACCAGAACAGGTATTTTGGCTATTAGATGTTGAGAAAATGAAAGCTAAGGAACTTAAGGTCAAGACTCCTCAAAAGTTAGCTGCCCCAACGGTGTATCCCCCCAATACACCAATGCACTTAGTTCAGTTGTCACCTCCCACACAATGTAAAACTCTTATTAGCATATATGTCCTTTGTCAAATGTTCACTGATTTTGATAAAACATGCAAAAAGAGAATCACGCCAACGGGAATTACTGAGGGTGAACGGGGATTTGTTCTTACTAAAGACTGTTACTTAACTGAAGTCATCCCATTTTCTAAAGTAATCAAAGAACACTTTGAGGGTTTACGACAATCCCTTGATGTTGAACTTAAAGAAATGAAAGCGGTGTTTAAAAATGTGGAAAATAAGGGTAAACAAATTGCAATAGACCTTCATCATAGTGAAATAGCCAGGAAAAATATTCTCATCATGAATGACAATTTGATTGCTAAATGTATTGCTCAAGATGTGTTCTATACTGCTACAGATTCTTCATTAAATGCTTGTCATTTTCATGATATGTCTATTGCTTTGAATGATCTCCAAAATCGTGTTGTTGAGCTTCAGGGGGAGAATTTGAAATTGCATGAAAAAATTCAAAATGATGAGCATGACAATATGGTCAAGCACTTTTCTAAATTAGAAGTTGATAATCTTAACCTACAATTGAAATATCAACATTTAGAAGAAAGAATAAAAATATCAAAGGCCAAGACATCTTCTGATGTTCCAGAATTTGATGCATATTTTGAATTAGCAAAAAGGGATGAAAAAATTCAGGCTCACACGAACACAATTCGGTTAAAGAGGGCTCAAATTGCCCAATTGAAATCTCCCATGAATGTTGTGATCGACACCCATAAACCAATGTCTGCAGATTCTCAGAATTTTCAACTTCAAAACATAATCAGCAAACTCAAACATGAAAATGATTGTTTTCAAGCTGAAAATTCTAAACTAAAACAACATTACAAAGAGTTATATGATTCTATTAAGATCACTCGTGATAAAACCAATGAAAAGATAACCTCTTTGCTTAATGAAATTGAGAATCTAAAGACAAAGGTGAGAGGGAAGATGCCGGTCATTGCAAGAGACAATATCAATTCAAATGTCTGTGAATGTAAAAAATATGCATGTGAGGTTGTGCTTATTCCTCTCCCCCTTAAGAACAATGAGTTAGTCCATAGTGATTACCTTAGACATCTTAAGAATTGCCTTGACATGACCCGTGAGACCATTGAAGAAGATAGAATGGTTAAACCATCTGATAACGCACTATCAGACATTAGTTTTCTCACCAAACGGTCACAAGAATTGTTAGAATATGCCATAGGTACGTGTCCCAAGATTCCCAACAAGCGAGATAGAAAGGGCACATCCTCATCTAAGAATTTGAAAAGGCATGTTACCTTTGATATACCTTTGGCAAGTTCTGATCATAGCACATCACCATCTAGAAACCAAACAACTATACAAGAATATAATGTTCCCATTGTCCATTCTACAGGAGTAAGCAATGACACTAAAGCTAGCGGGTCAAAGCCTAAAGGCAATACAAGGAATGATAGGACTTCGCCAGCTAAGAGTGCTCAAGGGAAGAAAGTAGAAGACCACCTTAGGAACAATAAGATTGATTTGAGCGAAAAGAATCGTGTTGATTCTAGTATTTGCTTTAAGCATACTGTAATTAATTCAAATTCTAATGCTATTTGTAAGACTTGTAATGGTTGCTTAATTTCTAGTAATCATGATGAATGTGTTGTGTCATTTTTGAAATCTTCTTACAAACCCTCACTTAAGTTTGCTAATACACATAAACTGGAAAACCATACTTGGAAAGCAACAGGAAATGTTTTTACCAATGTAGGATATCAGTGGAAACCTACTCGAAGAAAGTTCACTTTAGGAAGCCAGTGTACATTGACAAATATGCCCGATGCCAAGTCTTTAGTGGTTAAGAAATGGAAGGCAACTGGTAGAAAATTCCCTTTAGTAACTTAATGCCTTGATATTAATTCAGTAGCACCCACTAGTATCGTTTCCTCTGAAAAAGCCATTGTAGGTACTAATCATGCCTCTCTTAAGTATGCTTGTGCTAACCAATTGGATCCCAGTTACACTTGGGGATCCATGTTTTTTAGTTATCCATATCTGTCGGGTTTCAAATGCAGGTCGTACAAATTTTCCTGTGGTATTTGGACTCAGGCTGCTCAAAACATATGACTGGGGATCGCTCTCAGCTCAGAAATTTCATAAAAGAGTTTATTGGGACAGTTAAATTCGGAAACGACCACTTTGGAGCTATTACGGGGTATGGTGATTATGTGTTTGGTGACAGCGTGATTTCTAGAGTTTACTATGTGGAAGGACTTGGGCACAATCTATTCTCTGTTGGACAATTTTGTGATTCCAATCTCGAAGTGGCCTTCAGAAAGCACACATGTTTTGTTAGAGAATTGGATGAAATTGATCTTCTTAAGGGAAGTTGTGGTACTAATTTGTATACTATCTCTATCAAAGACATGATGCGGTCCTCTCCTATTTGCTTGCTCTCTAAGGCCTCAAAGAGCAAATCATGGTTATGGCACCATCGTTTTAATCATTTGAACTTCGGCACCATTAATGAACTTTCTCGCAAAGATCTTGTTCGAGGCATGCCCAGATTGAAGTATGAAAAAGACCATCTTTGCTCAGCATGTCAATTGGGTAAAAGCAAGAAGCACACTCACAAACCAAAACCCACCATCTCCAACACTGAAGTGCTCCATACCCTTCACATGGATCTGTGCGGACCCATGAGACTGCAAAGCTTCAATGGGAAAAGATATATTCTTGTTATTGTGGATGATTACTCAAGATTTACATGGGTGAATTTTTTAAGATCCAAGGATGAAAATCCCGAAATCATCATCAAAATCATCAAGTAGTTGCAAGTAAGGCTTAACAAGACTGTAAGAATCATTCGTACTGACAATGGAACTGAGTTTGTTAACCAATAACTCACTCAATTTTATGAAAGTATCGGAATCAGTCATCAAAAGAGTATCCCTCGAACTCCTCAGCAAAATGGAGTTGTTGAAAGACGGAATCGCACAGTAGTTGAAGCTGCTCCCACTATGCTGATATTCTCTAAGACACCAATGTTTCTATGGGCTGAAGCTATCGCTACTGCATGTTATACTCAAATTCGGTCATTAATACATCCTCTCTACAACAAGACACCTTATGAGCTGGTGCATCTCAAAAAGCTTGATCTCTCCTTTCTTCGGGTGTTTGGAGCCCTGTGCTATCCAACTAACGATAGTGAAGACTTAGGTAAACTCAAAGCTAAGGCTGATATTGGGGTATTCGTTGGTTATGTTCCAGATCAAAAGGGGTACCGAATCTACAACTAAAGAACCTGACAAATCATGGAAACAATCCATGTCACGTTTGATGAGCTGACAGAGCATACGGCTTCAGGACACACCAGTTCTGGACCCTCACATAACCTTTTATCTCCTGGACCAATTAGTTCAGGACTTGTACAGAATACGAACCATGTCACTCCTTTTGTTCCTCCCACTTGTGAAGAATTGAAGAAGTTATTTGACCCTGTGTTTGATGAGTACTTCAAGTCACAGCTACCTCACAAACCGGTACAGCCAGCTGTTGAACCTAATGTTATGGCTGTAATTGCCCCTCATAACACAAATGGTCCATCTATCTCCATCTCTTTAGATCCGGGTGCACCAGAATGTAGCAACTCTCAAAATGAGTCAAATATACAATCATCTTCTGAACATCAAGGAATGACATCTGAAAACTCATGGGAAGTTAATCTGTTTGCTCCACCTGAAGATGAACCATTTGAAAATGTGTTTGCTCCTGAACCGTCCAACGAAGCATCATCCTCAGGAGAATCCTACAATGCTATATCGGTCCACTATCCACAACCCCACGAACATCTCAGAAAATGGACAACTGATCACACTATTGACAATATCATAGGAAATCCCTCACGACCTGTGTCCACCCGAAAACAACTTGACACAGATGCCTTGTGGTGCTTCTTCAATTTCGTCTTATCCAAAATCGACCCCAAAGACTTCAGAGATGCTCTAACAAAAATATCCTGGTTCACAGCAATTCAAGAAGAAATCCATATGTTTGATCGTCTTGATGTATGGGAATTAGTACCGCCACCAGAATTCGCAATGATCATTGCTCTCAAGTGGATTTTCAAATTAAAACTTGATGAGTATGGTCACGTATTGAAAAACAAGGCTCGGCTAGTTGCTAAAGGCTACAGTCAACAAGAGGGTATTGACTTTGAAGAATCATTTTCACCGGTTGCTCGTATTGAGGCCATTAGAATCTTCCTTGCCAATGCTGCCAGCAGTAACATGATTGTTTACCAGATGGATGTTAAGACTGCCTTCCTGAATGGAGAATTGAAAGAAGTGGTCTATGTCACTCAGCCTGAAGGCTTCGTGGATCCTGAATGACCAAATCATGTATATCGTTTGAAGAAGGCACTATATGGTCTTAAACAAGCTCCTAGAGTTTGGTAAGACACCCTGTCCAAGTTTCTCCTGGCAAATCGATTCACCAAGGGTGTTGTTGATCCTACCTTGTTCACTAGGAAGACTGGAAACAACCTACTCCATGTTCAAATTTATGTAGATGATATTATCTTTGCGTCGTCTGATTCCAATGAATCACTAGTACAAAAATGGCCTTTCGTCACACATGGTCGATTTTGAACGGTCACACGGTAACATTTTTACGTTACTAAACGTACCGGAATAAAATAAATAGCCACACTTGATCCGACTTGTGTGACCATTTCGGAATTCTATTGTTACACATTCGTGTATTTATGTGACTAGAGGGTAACTGGTAAATATTTTTCGATCATTTAGTCACTTTTAATTTGGGACGTGTGACAGATACAAATCAGCTTTAAATATTAGTCACACTACAGATATACATATGTGACAAATATATGTCACACAATTGAAGAGTGTGATCAAAATAGATATATGGTCACATGAAGTAATTACGTATGTGGCTAAATTATATAGTCAAGTTTGTCACGCATTATTTAAACGTGATTGCTATTCTTTGCTGAATATTTAGCCACATATGAATTTGAAATGTGTGACAACTGAAAAGTAAGTTTGAAGCGTTAGTCACGATATGCATTTAAAAGTGACAAATATATGTCACACACTTGAACAGTGTGACCAAATGTCATATATGGTCACACTAAACCATAGACATACATGATTAAGTGTAACCATAATTCGATACATATGGTCACGTAAGTTAATATGTGTGTCTAAAGTTTAGTGTGTGTTTGCTTGCCAAATCCTAATGTGTATAGTCACATTTAATTGAAGCACGATCATGTGACTATAGGATTTACAATAGTCACACCATATCACAAATGCGTATCTAAATTGTGTTTATTGCCACATTATAAGGGTATTATATGTGACTAATACATTCAAAATAGTCACATTGTGAAATATTTATGTGACTATTATTTATTGCAAAATGTGAACTCAGTTATCATTAACCTTGATATTAGTCACATTGAGTGTTTGTGTGACTAAATTCAAGTTGTTATATATGGTCACATGAAGTATTTATTTAGGTGTCTAAATCATAGAGTCATATTTTGTCACACATTATCTAAGTTTAGTCACAATTCGATACATATGTTATGGCTTGTGTTTTCTTTGTTTATAGACTAACAAAGCTATTTGGATTGGAATATAGGTGAATGCTAGTAAGTCAGAACTTAATGCTGCTTGGCATAACTTAATGCTGCTAGGCATAACTTAATGCTGCTTGGGAAACGTTGTAACTGTTAAATACTTATTATAAACCGGTGTAAATGTAAATACTTAATTGTAAACCGTTGTGACACTTAAACGTTGTGCCATTGCGACTCTTGTGTGCCTATAAATACAAAGGAATTACAACCAACTTCTTTCATCTTTTCATTACATATTTAATTTTTGTTTGGAATTCAATGGCTTCATCATCATCAAATCCTTCAAAGAAAACAAAACGTTCAAGGGATACTTCTCCTCCTCCTCCAATACCAGAAAAATATAAAATCCACAGCCTAACCCAAGAGTGCTGGGACAAATGCCATCCTGCAGGCCAATATGGTACTGAACGATAGTTGGTTGAACTTTACAACAAACGAATCACGCGGTTGGAAGAACAGAACAAAAAAGACCAAGAGATCATACTGGCGCATCAGGAGATAATACTGGCGCATCAGAACAAAGTTGATCTTCGGAATAAAGAAATAGAAGAAATCCGTGGAAACATTGTTGATATTTACAAAGGCACTCAAAATAATATGTATAATTTTCATTGAATTTAACCTGATGTAAGATAATATATTCATTATTATGTTATTTTTAATGTTTTAATCATTCAATATGAACCACTATGTTACCATTAATTTTTCTGTATAATTGTTATTTACATCGGTGCTTGGGTGAATGCTAGTAATTACTCAGAACTTAATGATGCTTGGCATAACATAATGCTGCTAGGGATAAATATAAAATGCCACAAAAATTAAATGATTCATATTCAGTTCATTACTTGCATTAAATAAATAAAAAAATTAAACATAACAATAGAAATAACAAAACAATCTAAAAGCTAAACTTATGATCCTTCTCTTGATCATAAGCAAGATGAAGATTGTCATAGTCAATGTGATCCAAAGGATCATCATGGCTGACAGTTTCATCTTCTTCAAATTTAGCTCTCTTCTTTCTTCTTATTGTAGCCTTGAACTTGTTTGCTTTGTACTTCTTCCTTTGCTTCTTTTCATTCTTCTCCCAAGCCTTTATCTTCTTCTTCCTCATTTGGTCCATTTTTGCAATATACCAAACTGCATGATGTTGTGGTGTGGATGATGCCGCTGTAAAACATAAAGCAATAAAACGATTAGAAATGGACCAAAGAAAATGATGTTACATATATCTAAATACAGATGTTTGTAGAGATTTTATAAAACTGGTAAATACGTGTAAGGAACAAAAACCACAAACCTGCTTGATTCATTTGCAGATTCGAAAGTATGTGTTAATTAGAAATTGCTTGAGAATGATGAAATGCAGTAAAAAGGTAAAAGTTTTATAGGCCTAGTAATTCGACAGAAATTAATTGTGGAATTTGGAAGGTTAAAATTTAAACTTTGACCATTAACCATGTACACATTTATCCTTGTAACATAAATGACTTTGTTGTAATCTACCTTAATTAATTTAATCATTACCTAAATAGATTAAGTTAGATGAAAAATGAATTTAGATAGGATTGTTTTTTTTTTTTTTTTTTTTTTTTTTTTTTTTTTTTTTTTTAAATTTACAAAGATTTACTCGCTGTTTTAATACAAATTATAGTTTTAAATGTTTGTGACAATCATTTAAAACTATAATGTAAAAGTTATCGATTTGATTGGGGATTTAAACCCTTAAGTGTAAATGTTACCAATCGACCTCTGCACTCGCATATCTAGGAGTACAAACCCAGCTGTAGTAGCGTTTTCTTAGCAGCATAAACTTTTGATTAACATAATACAAAATATATCCCAAGTTCTTGTTAATGAACACAACAATCAAAATATTCTAACAATTAATGAGAAAATTGGGTAATGACAACATGTTTATTGATAAAGTCAAATAAAGTAGTACAAAAGGATTACATAGGTTTATTCAAATTACTTCATAACTCAACTAATGCATTTTCTTTTTACCCTTCCCTTTTCAACAAACTTTGGGCATTTTTGGTTCCCATGGTTTTATACACTTGTCTTCACAAGTCTTAGCATTGGGCAGGCCTAGCACCTGAACCCTCTCATCAAAAACCTCTTTGGCAGTCCTTTTTGGAGTTTTAACCTTCCTAGCATCTTCCTTTTTTGTGCCTGATCCACAATATCAATTTGGAAAGTAGTCTGCCCATGTATTTTGAGGACCTTCAGAACTGCTTGATATGTGAAATGAACTTGAGTTACTGCTGTCAATGTTAATGATTTCTACAAAAAAATAAAAAATATATTAAAATTAAAAAATATATAGATATAGTGTAAATGAAATAAAAGATAATGTTGCAATTCAGGGTGTGTTTGAAACAACCTTTGTTCTTCGAACTCCAATCGCCACATTACTTAGTGGACGGCTGGTTTTAGATCATAAAAAAGAATGGAATGCAATAAACCAACATACGTAACCCTTCTAAGTTCCCCCTACAGCTCCTTTTGTCGTTTCAACTCCATTTGAGCAAAGGACTACACCAGCCGCATTGCTAGATTGTCGAAAAACAAAAGGAACTGTATGGGAGCTTAGAAGGGAAAGATATGTTGAAATTCCAGACTCATTTAGATCATAAAAATGTTGAGTAAAGAATAGAGTCTAAGTAACATCACTCATCTTGAATGCGATAATGAAGGAGTGTGGCCTGTCATGAACAATACACACTATATCATCATCGCATTGAAGACGTCTCAATGATCAAGCCAGATCTATCTAACGTTGCAGAATGGTTCCATTGCTTTGCTTTTTGGACACCGTCTACTACCGTTTGTGTGGTTGATCTTGATCACATGCTTTGGCACTTTCAAGAATGTATCTTCATTGTCGGGACAAAAGTTTTAATCAAGGTACATTATTGAAAGAGCCAAAGCTTGTGATCAAGATCAACCACACATGCGGTAGTAGACGTTTTCCAAATTAAGCAACGGAACCATCTACAATGCTAGATAGATCTGCCCTAATTATTTAGCTTTAAGTTATTAGAAAACAGATTCTTACTATCATTTATATTACTCCCTTAGATGTGACAAACATACATATTAATTATGTAGATTCTATGACATTAGAGAGCTAATCATGCATGAATGAAATCATATTAAATTTATATTAAAAATGCAATGAACTACCATCCTTTCTACCCTATCCAACAACAACATAACCTACCAACATGCTGGAATACGAAGACAAAGAGCAAAGATGAATCAATAATGGATGAACAACACCAAAACAAGTTTATGTTCATACTTGAAAGTGGTGTCTATTCACCCATCATTGATACTTCTTCCATCTTTGATACTGGGGTGTTTTAGCCTAAATATTCGCATACACATCCGCCACTTTTCTTCCTTATTCTCTCAAAACAAATGCAACATAATTCTTATACCAGATAGTCAACCTAAGCCTAAGATAAAATAAGCTAATCCAAGCAAACCTTAATATCTCTTTTGCTCTAATTATTCCCAAAAACAACACAGCATTTTCTTCCTTATTCTATCAATACAAATGCAACATACTTCTTATAACAGATAGTCAACCTAAGCCTAAGAATAAATAGCTCTAAGGGGGTATTTGGATTATATTAATTTATGATCTTATCAGCTTTTTGAGATTTGGGGATGCCAATAAGCCTATGTTATTTTAAGTATATAAGCTAATAAGCCAACAAACAGTGAGCTTATTAACTTTCCCAAAACTGAATAAGCCGATAACCACACAAAATAAACTAATCCAAACACACCTTAATATCGCTTTTGCTCTAATTATTCGCAAAAACAACAAAACATAAATCTAATACATAGAGTAACAAGTCTCTAACAAATGTAAGACAAAACTGAGAATAAATGATCAAAACCCTAGATCCGTTTACTTGGTCAATTGTAACAGAGTGAGTTTTATAACTGTGAGAGAGAAAGAGAGGATTATGTGGAAGTGTGTGAAGCGTATTAGATAAGCTTTGCATACTGTATATTATAAGTTTAAAAGTGAAGTGTGTTTGATACTCTTTGTATATATTATAAGTTTAAAATATAAGTTAATTATTACAAGTATAAAAACTAAAAGTAAAAAGTAGTAAAAGTTTTAAAACTAATAAGTATACCGTTTATCACAGACACTATGAAGCAAGCCACCGTCACCATCTCGATCATGTAATCCGGGATCGAGAAAGTTTGAACTCGGCTTGAGCTTGACTCGAAAAGGTCTATTTATTTGTAAAGATGTGTTTTCATACACAAATTAAAATTGAAATATAACTTAAGAATTGAATTCGGTTCAACTTCAGCTCGAAAAGCTTGATGCATTCATAAATACAGTAACTATTTACACTTAGTACACTTACATATTTAAAAAAAAAAAAAAAACAAAAACTCAAATCCAACTTACATAAGGTAGAGCTCAACTCATAAAACATTTGGAGCTCACCTTTTTCGCCAAAATTTCAATCTGTGGCTCCAGATATATCTCGCCCCTTTTTTCCCCAAAATTTCAATCTCTGGCACAAGATCCCGCCCCTTTTTCACCCAAAATCAAAACACAAATTAACACTAGTCAGATATATCTTCTCTTTATTATTCATCACTTCTCCTTCTCTCTAGAACCAACTCACACACCACCGCCACACTTCACCGCCGTATCTCGCCGTCGTTCCACCAACCATCGCTCCTCCACGCCATCACCATCATCAAGACAAGGGAGGCAATGGATGTGAGTTTGTTTGCTTCGGTACATTGTTTTGTTCGAGATAACCACCACATCAGTACCACCATCATATCACTGTCAAGCCTCCATCACTCTTTCTATCATGTTATTCGGGATCGAGAAAGTTTGAACTCGGCTTGAGCTTGACTCAAAAAGCTCGATTTATCTGTAAAGATGTCTTTTCTTACACAAATTCAAATTAAAATATAACCTAACAATTGAATTCGGTTCGACTTCAGCTCGAAAAGCTTGATGCATCATAAATAACTATTTACACTTAGTACACTTACATATTAAAAAAATAAAAAAAGTAAAAAAAATAAATAAAAAAAACCTTATATGATATCACTTACAAGCTCGAGAACTCAACAATAACTTGAATGCAACTTACATAAGGTTGAGCTCAACTCTTAAAACATTTGGAGCTCACCTTTTTCCCCAAAATTTCAATCTGTGGCTCAAGATATCTCCCGCCCCTTTTTCCCCAAAATTTCAATCTCTGGCCCAAGATCCCGCCTTTTTTCACCCAAAATCAAAACACAAATTAACACTAGTCAGATATATCTTCTCTCTATTATTCATCTCTTCTCCTTCTCTCTAGAACCGACTCACACACCACCGCCGTATCTCACCGTGGTTCCACCAACCATCGCTCTTCCATGCCATCACCGTCATCAAGATAAGGGAGGCAATGGGTGTGAGTTTGTTTGCTTCGGTACGTTGTTTGGTTCGAAATAACCACCACATCTACCACCATCACAGTCAAGCCTCCATCACCCTCTCGATCCTGTTATCCGGGATAGAGAAAGTTTGAACTCGGCTTAAGCTTTACTCGAAAAGCTCAATTTATCGGTAAGATGCGTTTTCTTACACAAATTAAAATTGAAATATAACCTAACAATTGAATGCGGTTCGAATTCAGCTCGAAAAGTTTGATGCATTCATAAATAATTATTTACACTTAGTACATTTACATATTAATATATATATATATATATATATATATATATATATATTATGTCATTTACAAGCTCGGGAACTCAACAATAACCGTAATCCAACTTACATAAGGTTGAGCTCAACTCATAAAACATTTGGAGCTCACCTTTTTCCCCAAAATTTCAATCTATCAAGATATATCCCGCCCCTTTTTCCCCAAAATTTCAATCACTAGCCCAAGATCCCGCCTATTTTTCACCCAAAATCAAAACACTAATTAACACTAGTCAGCAGATATATCTTCTCTCTATTATTCATCTCTTCTCCTTCTCTCTAGAACCGACACACACACCACCGCCACACTTCACCGCTTTATCTCGCCGCCGTTCCACCAACCATCGCTCCTCCACGCCATCACCGTCATCCAGACAAGGGAACTGTATGGGAGAGTTTGTTTGCTTCGGTTGTTTGGTTCGAGATAACCACCACCATCACAGTCAAGCCACCATCACCCTCATCTCACCTATCCTACTTCGTTCAAGGGTATGCTTAGAAACATATTTAATTTATATTTTCTTGAATGTGTAATCGAATATAAAACGATTTATATTGATTTTCGTGGATTAAAACTAGCCTAAAACATGTTTTTGATTATAAATTCGTGTGGTGGTAATCATTGCAGGTAGACTTATTAAGACAACATAGTTTTCCTGTTTATTGGAATGGAGACAATCGACGTGTTCTAAGAGGCCACTGTTTTGCTCGTAAAGGGAGTCTTACTTGGTTTCCACTCCGGGAAGATGTTGCTGAACAGTTGGAGTTTGCTTATCACAGTTGCGTAAGTTATCTATTAAAAGATTAATATAACATCTGTTATATAGGAAATTAACTCAAATATGGTTACTTTTTGTGAAACTGTTTCATTTGTACCAAATGTTAGTGATTTGCTTGCTTGGTAATGTGTTTGACATTTATTCGTTTCACGTTTGGCACTGCAGAAAATTGCAACCAATTGTATATTAGCATTAATCACATTACTTGTTTCTTGCAGGGGCTACATGCTATTTTCACGAGTGAGGATGATACATGGGATGCCTGGCTAAAAATTCCCTAAGCTAGATTTTCTGGTACACTTCATTTTCGAGGCGTGGGTATGCTCAATCTCAGTCACCAAAGCCAGCACATGTATGTTTTTACTATTTCATGGTTGGCAGATCTTATATTATGCAACGTTATTAGTGCCTTGGTTTCTTACATTTCCCATATTTTTTTTGCAGAAAGAAACTGCCATTACAGTCAGATGTAAGCCATTTTTTATGTTGTTAACAATTTCATTTTCTAATGATAACACCATTGTATTTCTTAATTTATATTGCAGGTGACCACTCCAATGGCCATTGAAACTTTGGAAAACGTACCAGTAATGGAAACAGTGGTAAGTAATAAAACATCCACCTTTGATTTTTTTAGTTTTACATACATGACTAATGTACCGTGTTTTATATATACATATAGGAACCTGTTAAAACTATCGGACATATGAAAACGCTTAAGCCATGACAAACCGGTTCTACAGGTTACACCACCAACTATGATACCAAATATTAGTGTTAGGATTAAAAGTGACGATCATTATTGAGTCAAATAGTTAGTTAAATATATTCATGTAATAGTTAGTAAATGCTAGTCTGTTAAGGTTATGTAAAAGCCTAAATGGCTTGGCCCAAGAGAAAGCCCATGGTGGCCTAATGTAAAGACTATAAATACCCTTCTAAGCTTGTTAGGAAGGGTGGGAGTTCATGCTAATCATTGTTTCATTTCACATAGTGCTCTCCACCTCTCTCTCTCTACTTTCTCTCTCTAGCTCTTCCATCTCTCTCTAATATCATATTCGAAGGTGATAAAGATAGATCTAAGGTCCTACAAGTGGTATCAAGAGCCAAGGGATGATTTTAGGTTATTTTAGATAGTTTTTGGGTGAAAAATCTCGGATCGGTTACTGTTCATCAGCGTTTTGTCGAGTTTGGCAAAATTTTATCGAGTTTGAAAGAAAAATTTCTAGTTAAAAAAAAAATTTCATCGAGTTTGAAAACTTTTTTTTAATCGAGTTTGAAAAATTTTTATCGAGTTTGAAAAAAAAATTCGAGTTAGAAAATTTTTTTTCATCGAGTTTGAATTTTTTTTTTCGAGTTAAAATATTTATTCCGAGTTACAAATTTTTTTCGAGTTAAAATAGTCTTCAGTCGAGTTACAATTTGGCGAGTTAGCCTTTATACCTTATCGTGCATCGAGTAAGGATTTCTCTTGTGTTTACCTAAATGAAACGCTGCCAAAATTTCATTGGGTTATCGAGTTAGAAACATTTACCGAGTTAGGCTGTTTCGAGTTAGACAACACTTACCAAGTTAGAAGCTTCACCGAGTTATAAACCTTACCGAGTTATAAACCTTGGTGGGAAAATTTGAGTAAACTTTATTTTTTACAGGAGACTAAACGTTCAATTTTTACGCGAGATTCAAATTTTGGTATAACGTTGAAAATTTTGATCCGAAATTCAAATTTTTAGGCGAAAATTCAAATTTTTTCGGTAAAATTTGGCGTAAAAATTTTTATAACTCAAATTTTTCTGGTAACCTTAGAAGTGCCTTTCATAGTGATTTTCAAATTTTGGGAGAGAAAATTTTCAAAATATTTTTGGAAGGAAAATTCGAAATCACTAAAATCTATCATTTATGCTTTTCAAACTTCGCCAAAAACATCTAATCTTCAAACAACCACCTTTGTTATCTTAAAAGATCCTAAGATCAACTTTATCACACATCGTTACATAATGAAATGAAAGTGCTAATCCAAGAGAGAGATTTTAAGAAAAAGTTTAAAGTGTTCAAGTCACAAGTTAAGAAGGTTATAAACATATTTGGATATGAGTCAAGGTTCGATCAAGCATTTGAATACTACGTCAGAGACCGATTTCATTATTTCCAAGAAAAACTCAACCAAAACCTATATCAACTTGAAAAACTACTCAATGAAGAAGAACTTCATACATGTGACTGCAGGGAAGCTCTTATAGTGATCGAAACTCAATTTCAGAGTATCTTTAACACTTGGATAGTGAACCAGTCAGAGTTTATCGATGCATTTTACCAAAAATTTAGGGTAAGCTATTCGACATTCAGAACTCAATGCATAAATGACATGGGGGAACTCGAAAAGATACTTGATGCTGAGGAAGCTAAGTTAAATGAAATTGAGAAGCTAAAATGGGAAAGAGAGCATATTGAAAAAGATATGCAGTTTAAAGAAAGAGAGCTAATTGAAAGAGAGATGCAGTTAAAAGAAACAGAGGTGTTTGAAAAAGAGACAGAGAAAGATTTTCAAACAGAAGAGGAAACAGTCAAAGATGGTCGTGCATCAGATGTTAGTTTGGTTTTCACGGGAAGTGATTCATCTTCAGAACAGTAGGTTGAAAGCAGCAGTCCCAGCTATGATTCAGATATTGATGGTACACAAAGGAATGAAGCTGTTTGGGACACCAAAGATGAACATATCAGACCTTCATCATACATAGAGATATTGGCTATGGTACAAGATTCACATACTCATGATAATGGTAATATCTTTGATAATGTGTTTGCTCATGATCAGACACATCCTGCGCATCCTGAGTCTATTAGTGACACATGTCATACCCCCAATATACCTGAATGGCAGCGGAATGGAATACCTGAGGGTGTAACGGATCATAGCACACAAACCAGGATATATTGAACGACCTAAAGTGTCGTTTAGAAAATACATCGTTTGATTCATTCAAAATATTCAGAGTTATAAAACATAGGTCCCAAAAGTTAGAAAAGGTTTAAGGAAATAATTTAGTACAATCAAACGATAGTTCATAAGTGCATGAAATCCAAAAAGAGACGCGTCATCCTTGATACACAAAGTGACTCCATGCATGCCATGAGAATATGCCTTAGTTACCTGAGAAATACATTGCGAAAAACGGTCAACATAAAGTTGGTGAATAATCATAGGTTTATAAGTAATTCGTAAGTACAAAAGCCCACAAGTATAAAGTAAAGCGACAAAATATCAAAAAGCTACATTGTCTCTTAAGCTCATGACCCCGAAGCTAGACGTACTAAAATATGCCCCAAAGGAGTGGTTACCAGTCACTCAATAATTTAGACATGAAATGCATTCGTTTTCCTTATGGAGCAACCCAAACACGAATGGAGGCGTCACCCTCGATAGATCTATCCACTCACTCTCGCTTGGCAATATAATTAACGGTCCATGATAATAAAGGGGACTTGAAGTGGTAGTACTAGCAACTTAAGCAATGTACGGAATTTAATACTTGGGCATGTACAAAAATAATTGTGCAATGTATTCTCCCCCGTGGGATTTAAAATCAAATAAGTACTAAAAACGGGGCTATGAGAACTCACCTCGAAATGATGGTACAAAGATGGTGCAATGATGTAAAAGTAGTCGGGACAATGAGGCGCGAACACTAGCCGCAACCTAAATGAATAATCGTGATCTAATTAAGATCAAGCCGTAATGTAATGAATGCACATGCACATGATACCAATACCACTCATAATTTAGAAATACTAGTTATCGTCATAGTAAAACAGTTTCCATACTTAGGAAAAAATAAGTCCAAATATAGAAGTATATAACTTGTCGTACTATCTTGTATGAAAATGTTAGGGTTAAATTCCTTGTATCGAAAACCTTGAAATAACGTCGTTAAGTCGTATAAATATTCTCTTGGGTCATACGTATTCATTTGTTAAGAATATAGTCCTTAGTAACATTTCTAGAAAATATACCATTTAGTGCGTAAGTTATTATTTTTATTTGTGACCAAATATATATATATATATATATATATATAGTTTGACGATGTTAAAACGGGTATAACTTGGTCGTTTTAAGCTCATTTTCCTTGTTCTTTATATCCACGGATTCGTTTTTGTATATACTAGTATGTTTTTGATAACTCGGCTCCTCTAGGTTACGTTTAATACCTCTTTTTACCCGTCGAAATCTGCCGAACAGCATGCAGTTTTTATAAAAATAGTTTTCGTCGTTAAATTTGCAAAAATCATAACTCCTTCGTTATAAGCTCGTTTTAATCCATTCTTTCGCCTAAAGTTTCGTTTTTGAAAGTATTTTCTAAATCTTTGGTCAAAACTTAACCACCATCTACTGATTTTCCCATGAATCAAAAATAGGGACAGTAGGTATTCTTATTGTTTCAAAAATCATTTCTAGGGTTCTAATCTAGTTCCATCTTCAATCAAACCACTTTCAATCACCACAAAGCTAGTCTAATCCTACCATACACCTTCTTAGGGTGTCATGGGTCCTTAAACATCATCAATCCACTAGGTCTAACAAGGGTTCCTCATGTTTTCATTTCTAGGGCTCAATGTTAAATATGTACAAAATAGAGTGGTATAAATCATTATATGCATGAGTTCTTGTAAGAAAAGTATATAACCATAGTAATAACTTGTAAAAATTATAAAAAATGAGTTTGTTAACTTACTTGAAGGTTTAGGGAGTTTGGATGATGAAAAACCTACTAATCCTTGAGTTTCTATTTCAAAACTCCAACAAGGATGACTAAGTGAACAAGTTTACACCTAGATCTTGGAAAATTTGTTGTTCTTGCTTCTTGATCACCCTAGATCGATTCTACCATAAGAGAAAATGAGAGAAAAATAGTTTTTACTTGCACTTGGATGATAATTGTGAGAAAATTGATGAAAAGTTTAATATATACTTAGGAGACAAAAGTTAGGTTTGTAATAGATTTGGTTGGTGAGATTAGCTCATTAGGACCAAGGGGGGGGGGGGGGGGGGGTTGGCCGGCGCAAAAAGGAGGGAAAGGGGGGGGGGGGGGGTTGTCTTGGGTTTATTTTAAAAAGTTAGTGGTAATGTGTTGTTGTGTTAGTTTTAGGTTTTATCGGGTACCGGGTTTGTTAGAAATAAATTTTATTGAAGTTATTCGGGACATAATAAAGTCATAAAAATTATAAAAATATGTCGGGTACAAGTACGGAAAGTTTGGGTGATTATTGTTTAATTTTTGTGATAACCGTCGTTATTAAGTTAGACGTACGATACGTAATAAATAAATTTCCAAAATACCGGGTAAATTAATATTATAATTTTTATATTATAAAAATAAGTATAAAAATATGTTGGGATCATAGTTGGGAGTGTCGGACGTGTTAGTCAAATTTATAGTTCGCGTATTAGTGTTTATTTAAAATAAACATACGTAATTCGTTAATTATATCAAAAATATAATTTGAATACCCTACGAGTGGAATAGCATGCAAGTGCCCTAATGATGATATGCAGACTATTTCTAGTCCGTATGAAATGTCCCTGATAATAATGCATGAATTCGCTCCTGAACCAATACGGTTACGCGAATTTGAATACTCGTAAACTAAATTTACGACGACATGAGTAATGCACGTGAATAGTAGTTTTCTCTCGGAAATGAATAGTGTCAAGTGAATAGTAAAATTTCTGAATGTGTCTCGAAATGTCAAATTGACCTCAAAAACGATGAATAGTAAAACGATGAATAGTGATCAATGAATAGTAATTTGTGAATAGTAGAATGTCGAAGTTTGGAAAAATGACCTGAAATTGTGGGTTGTGACAGTCGCCCATCCAAAAAGGAATTCAGTCCCTGAATTCAGTTAGTGTTGGTCTCGGTAATTGGCTCGGTGAAAAGTTGTGGATACTTGCGTCGCATTTGGTCTTCTCGTTCCCAAGTAAACTCGGGTCCTCTTCGAGAATTCCAGCGAACCTTCACGATCGGAATTCGACTTTGTTTCAACTGTTTGATCTCGCGGTCCATTATTTCAACTGGTTCTTCCACAAAGTTAAGCTTGTCATCGAGTTGTATTTCTTCTAATGGTATAATGGCAGACTCGTCCGAAAGACATTTCTTGAGGTTCGAAACATGAAACGTGTTGTGTACGTTGCTAAGTTCTGACGGAAGTTCAAGCTTGTAAGCTACTGGACCAATCCTTTCCAGTATCTTAAACAGACCAATGTATCTTGGGTTCAACTTCCCGCGTTTTCCAAATCGTATCACGCCCTTCCAAGGCGAGACTTTCAACATGACCTTGTCTCCGATCTGAAATTCCAATGGTTTGCGTCGAACATCTGCGTAACTTTTCTGTCGACTTCTAGCAGTTTCGAGTCTCTCTCGAATCTGAATTATCTTTTCTGTTGTTTCTTGTACCATTTCTGGGCCAGTACATTGTACTTCACCGACTTCGGCCCAACAAACTAGAGATCGACACTTACGACCATAAAGTGCCTCGAATGGTGCTGCTTTAATGCTCGAATGGTAACTGTTGTTATAGGAAAACTCGATCAACGGCAAATGGTTAGCCCAACCATTTCCAAAGTCAATCACACATGCTCGCAGCATGTCCTCAAGTGTCTGAATAGTTCTCTCGCTCTGACCATCGGTCTGAGGATGGTAAGCAGTGCTCATGTCTAACTTGGATCCAAAAGAATCTTGTAATGACGGCCAAAAGTTTGAAGTAAAACGACTATCTCTGTCGGAAATGATGGAAACTGGTGCTCCGTGTCTTGAGACGATTTCCTTAACATAAATTCTAGCAAGTTGTTCCATAGAATAAGTCTCTCTAATGGGTATGAAATGAGCTGATTTGGTAAGACGATCAACAATTACCCAAATAGCATCGTAACCTCCTGACGTCTTAGGAAGTTTAGTGACAAAGTCCATTGTAATACGTTCCCACTTCCATTGTGGAATCTCTGGTTTTTGAAGTAGTCCTGACGGTTTCTGGTACTCGGCTTTCACTTTAGCACAAGTAAGACATTTGCTGACGTAAGTAGCAATTTCTGCTTTCATGTTCGGCCACCAATAAAGCTTTTTGAGATCCTGATACATCTTATCAGAACCTGGATGAATAGAGTACTTCGACTTGTGTGATTCATGCATAATCAATTCTCGCACTCCACCATAGAGTGGTATCCAACTTCGGTCCTTGAAGCATAACACTCCATCTGATCTCTTTACAAAGCCATCTTCGCTTTCTGGCATACCATAAAGTTTCTCATGTGGTCGGTTTTCTTCTTTGAGAGCCTCAATCTGAGCTTCCAGAATTTTTGATGGTAATGGCGAAATGATAGTCATTCCCAATGACCTAACTCTCAAAGGCTTGAGTCGTTCTTTTCGGCTAAGTGCATCTGCTACAACATTTGCTTTTCCTGGGTGATATCGGATTTCACAATCGTAATTACTCAACAATTCTAGCCAACGACGTTGTCTCATATTAAGTTCCTTCTGATCGAGTATATGCTGTAAGCTCTTGTGGTCGGTAAAAATTACACACTTGGTACCATAAAGGTAGTGTCTCCAAATCTTGAGTGCAAAAACTACTGCACCCAACTCTAAGTCGTGCGTAGTGTAATTCTTCTCGTGTATCTTAAGCTGTCTAGATGCATAAGCTATCACCTTCTCATTTTGCATTAGCATAGCTCCAAGTCCTTGATGCGAAGCATCGCAATATACCACAAAGTTCTCAATACCTTCAGGTAGTGACAAAATCGGTGCGCTACAAAGCTTATGTTTCAATAACTGAAATGTGGACTCTTGTTTCTCTCCCCACTCGTACTTCTCATTCTTTTGTGTCAGCTTTGTCAACGACTTCGCTATCTTAGAAAATCCTTCGATAAACCTTCTGTAATATCCGGCAAGTCCTAGGAATTGACGAATTTCCGTAGGAGACTTGGGCGTAGCCCAATCCTTAACTGCCTCGATCTTTGCTGGGTCGACTTGTAAACCTTGGCTACCAATAACATGGCCAAGAAATTGAACTCTTCGTATCAAAAAATCACACTTTGAAAATTTGGCATACAATTGCTCCTTCTTGAGCAGTTCCAGGATTGTTCCGAGGTGTTCTTCGTGATCTTCCTTACTCTTGGAATAAATCAAGATATCGTCAATGAATACAATCACAAACTTATCAAGATACGGTTTGCACACCCTATTCATGAGATCCATTAATACCGCAAGTGCCTTGGTTAATCCGAAAGGCATCACTTGAAACTCATAATGACCATAGCGTGTTCTGAATGCCGTCTTCGGGATATCCTCTTCCCGAACTCTAAGTTGATGATAACCGGATCTTAAATCAATCTTGGAATAAAAACTAGAACCTTGTAACTGGTCGAACAAGTCGTCAATTCTGGGGTGTGGATAACGGTTCTTCACCGTTAACTTGTTCAGCTCACGATAGTCGATGCACATTCTGAAAGTTCCGTCCTTCTTCTTCACAAACAAAACCGGTGCTCCCCAAGGCGAGGAACTCGGTCTAATGAATCCTTTGTCCAAAAGTTCTTGTAGTTGATTCGACAATTCTTGCATCTCCGAAGGTGCAAGTCTATACGGTGCTCGTGCAATTGGTGCAACTCCTGGCACTAATTCGATTTGAAACTCAACTTGGAGTGTAGGCAGAAGTCCTGGAAATTCTTCCGGAAAAACTTCTGGAAATTCCTTAACAATTGGCACATCTTCAAGTCGTTTCTCACCCGACTTCTTCTCCGTGATGTGAGCCAAGAATGCATAACAACCCTTCTTTATGTACTTCTCGGTTTTAATGCACGATATAATACTGAGTCTTGTTCCACTTCGCTCTCCACGAACAACCAAAGTTTCACCGTTATAAGGAAGGTGAACAACTTTCTCATCACAAATAATTCTCGCTCGATGCCGAGATAACCAATCCATACCGATAACAACGTCGAAACTTCCAAGTTCTACGGGCATAAGGTCTATATTGAATGGGTGGTTTAGGAAATTTATAGTGCAACCACGAACAATGATGTTGGTGTTAACTAAAGACCCATCGGCTAATTCAACGATATAGGAAGTGTCTAATGGGGTTGGTTCTATGTTAAGTAAAGGTGCAAATGCAATAGAAACAAAACTTCTATCCGCTCCTGAATCAAATAAAATGGATGCATAACGATTATTAACGAGGAACGTACCCGCAACAACATTCGGGTCTTCTTTGACATCTTCTCCTCCCATAACATAAGCTCTTCCTCGAGCCATTCCATTTTGGTTTCCAGTTCCTTGATTCTTCTTCTGTGGGCACTCACCCCTAAAGTGTCCAATTTCTCCACAGCCAAAACATGTTACTGGTGGCTTCTGATTGTCACCCAAGATTGGAAATTTGCAATCTTTGATGTGGTGGCCAATCTTCTTGCAGTTACCACATGTATTTGGGCAACGTCCTGGGTTATGATGTTTCTGACAACTTTCGCACTTGGGTAATTTACCCTCATATCCTTTCCTTTCAGTCAGTCCTGCAGCATAGGCCCTTGCCACTTCTTGCCTCTTAGGTGGTGGCTGAACAGCATTTCCACCTTGGTTGTAGTCAAACCTCCTCTTGTTGTTGTTATTATTGTTTGGATTGTTGTTTCGGTTGTTGGGATAGTTGCGGTTCCGATTGTTGTTATAGTTGTTGTTGTTTCGAGTGTTGGTGTAGTTGGTGTTGTTTGAACGGTTATTGTTGTTGACAGCAGCTTTTCCTTTTACCACTTGGACCATGAGTTTCTGAGTTATACGAATAGCCTCTTCCATTGATTGAGGATAAAAAGAAATCACATCTCCTCGAACACTTTCAGGCAATCCACCAACAAAGTTTTCCATCTTTTTCTCATCATCGGGAACCATAGTTGGACATAGTGCAGCCAACTCCTGAAACCTTCTGAAGTAGGTCTCGATGTCATCACCTTTAGTTACAAGCCCATAGAATTATGTTTCCAATTTCTGTATCTCAGTACGAGGGCAAAACTTCTTAGACATCAGTTTCTTGAATTCCTCCCAAGTGAGCTTGTAAGCATTCTCCATACCAATCGGCTAAGCATACGAATTCCACCAAGACATAGCTTCATCAAGAAGCATACCTGTAGCAAATTTTACCTTGCTGACGTCCGGGCATCCGCACATAAGGAATACATTCTCAGTCTTTTCAAACCAGCGGATCAAAGCAACCGCTCCTTCAGTGCCCTTAAACTTGATAGGATCACTAATCTTGAAATCTTTCCATGTACATTCACGCCTAATAGCGGTTGGTTCAACTGCCCCTGTATTAGAAGCAGTCTCAGCAGCCCTAGCAGCAACCTCAGCTCTCTCAATCTC
Source organism: Artemisia argyi (assembly GCA_030686995.1). Taxonomy (NCBI): domain Eukaryota; kingdom Viridiplantae; phylum Streptophyta; class Magnoliopsida; order Asterales; family Asteraceae; genus Artemisia; species Artemisia argyi. The sequence goes on along the minus strand of CM060702.1, from coordinate 91,830,900 downwards.
CAGAGCTTCTGCAATACTATCCCTGACTAACTTGCGGATAGCGGCTTGAGTCATAGCGGGTGTTTCTGGTGCAGTCTTACTCTTCCTTGGTGCCATACTTCTGATAAATCACAATAGAAATAACCATGAGAAAAATCATAATAGAAATAGTCATAGTACCAAAGGTATACACCCACAACATGTATATATATACAACCACAACGAGTAATAACACAACCAAGACATGTACGGGTACAACCACAATCTATATAAATACAACCATGACAGGTATGAATACAACCACAATCTGTCTAGATACCACCACGACAAGTATATATACAACCACAACCTGTATAAACACAACCACGACATGTATATATACAACCACAACCTGTATCAATATGACAACAATAAAGAGCAACCACGAAACATCATAAATATAATCACAACACATGAATATAATACATGAAAATTTCGGCCTACATGGACCGATATAATATATAGCACAACATTTCCAACATAGTAGTGTCGCACTTGATATATTTGTTTGTACAACAACCAAAAGACTACAAGTTCTTGAACTATGTCCCACACCTCGGGATTAGGAAAATAATAAAAGCTAATATAATACCAGTCTATGTCTAAGCTCCTCTCGGTGCTCTAGATGGTCCAGGCTCTCCCCTCAAGCGACGAATCTCACGATCCATCGCAACCACGATCTCCTCAAGATGCTGAACTCGTAACTGAAAAGAAGCATCTCTGCGCTCCAATACGACTAACCTCTCTCGGATCAATGCCAACTGGTCTACCTGCTCCCACTGAGTCTCCTGTGTCGCCTGAGCTCTATCTCGAATCTCAGGTAACTCATCCCTAAGTAGATCAATCTGCTCCTGGTGACTCAACTGTCGTGCCTCGAGTCCATGGTAAGACACATCAATACCAACTCTGCCCATAATCAAATACTCAACCTGCTCCTCGACAGCCTCTAGTCAAGTAGTGATAATCTCATCAACTCTATACCCCAACCTATCAACTTGCTCCTGCTGAGCCCCTATCTGATCATCTAATGTAACGGCTGTAGGATCCCTAGCTGCAGCCGCTCTCGAACTCTCACCTATGTGGTATACTGGTGGTGGTGAAAGGTCAGTAGTCTCGGTAGTAGGTGAATCTGGGGTGGTAAGCCTTGCACGCTTCCTGAGCGGCAAGAGTGAGGTAGATATAGTAGTAGTAGTGGGTATGGCTGGTGGTGGTGTAGGCATAGTAGGACTAGGGAGAGTCCTATAAGTAGATGTAGCATAGCGAACACTCTTCCTAGCAACCTGAATAGTCTTACTCCTAGGAAACATAAGTCTCGGTTCTGAATGAATAGTAGTAGTAGGAGATGGTATGTCAGTGGGTATAGTAGGATGGACATGAGGAGTAGGAGCCGTCTCCTCCTCCTCAAAAGGCTCGGTGTCATCATCTGATGCCAAAAGTGGCAACTCAGGTTTAGGAGAAACAAGTGGTGAAACAGCAGTGGAGGACACAGAGTCCTCATCATCGGAGTCTGATATAGAGTAAAGTATGACAGTGTTTGGATTTGAAGACATGTCTCTGTGATAATCAAGGTGAAATAAAATAAATAACTCGTACAATGGAATCGCTTAAAAATAAATAAATATGCACTTATGATGAAATGATGATATGCTATGATGGTGTGGTTATAGTCTAGGGTCCATGATGCATCCTAGTTCGCTATAACCTTAGCTCTGGTACCAATCTGTCACACCCCCAAAATACCTGAATGGCAGCGGAATGGAATACCTGAGGGTGTAATGGATCATAGCACACAAACCAGGATATATTGAACGACCTAAAGTGTCGTTTAGAAAATACATCGTTTGATTCATTCAAAATATTCAGAGTTATAAAACATAGGTCCCAAAAGTTGGAAAGGTTTAAGGAAATAATTTAGTGCAATCAAACGATAGTTCATAAGTGCATGAAATCCAAAAGGAGACGCGTCATCCTTGATACACAAAGTGACTCCATGCATGCCATGAGAATATGCCTTAGTTACCTGAGAAATACATTGCGAAAAACGGTCAACATAAAGTTGGTGAATAATCATAGGTTTATAAGTAATTCGTAAGTACAAAAGCCCACAAGTATAAAGTAAAGCGACAAAATGTCAAAAAGCTACATTGTCTCTTAAGCTCATGACCCCGAAGCTAGACGTACTAAAATATGCCCCAAAGGAGTGGTTACCAGTCACTCAATAATTTAGACATGAAATGCATTCGTTTTCCTTATGGAGCAACCCAAACACGAATGGAGGCGTCACCCTCGATAGATCTATCCACTCACTCTCGCTTGGCAATATAATTAACGGTCCATGATAATAAAGGGGACTTGAAGTGGTAGTACTAGCAACTTAAGCAATGTACGGAATTTAATACTTGGGCATGTACAAAAATAATTGTGCAATGTATTCTCCCCCGTGGGATTTAAAATCAAATAAGTACTAAAAACGGGGCTATGAGAACTCACCTCGAAATGATGGTACAAAGATGGTGCAATGATGTAAAAGTAGTCGGGACAATGAGGCGCGAACACTAGCCGCAACCTAAATGAATAATCGTGATCTAATTAAGATCAAGCCGTAATGTAATGAATGCACATGCACATGATACCAATACCACTCGTAATTTAGAAATACTAGTTATCGTCATAGTAAAACAGTTTCCATACTTAGGAAAAAATAAGTCCAAATATAGAAGTATATAACTTGTCGTACTATCTTGTATGAAAATGTTAGGGTTAAATTCCTTGTATCGAAAACCTTGAAATAACGTCGTTAAGTCGTATAAATATTCTCTTGGGTCATACGTATTCATTTGTTAAGAATATAGTCCTTAGTAACATTTCTAGAAAATATACCATTTAGTGCGTAAGTTATTATTTTTATTTGTGACCAAATATATATATATATATATATATATATATATATATATATATATATATATATATATATATATAGTTTGACGATGTTAAAACGGGTATAACTTGGTCGTTTTAAGCTCATTTTCCTTGTTCTTTATATCCACGGATTCGTTTTTGTATATACTAGTATGTTTTTGATAACTCGGCTCCTCTAGGTTACGTTTAATACCTCTTTTTACCCGTCGAAATCTGCCGAACAGCATGCAGTTTTTATAAAAATAGTTTTCGTCGTTAAATTTGCAAAAATCATAACTCCTTCGTTATAAGCTCGTTTTAATCCATTCTTTCGCCTAAAGTTTCGTTTTTGAAAGTATTTTCTAAATCTTTGGTCAAAACTTAACCACCATCTACTGATTTTCCCATGAATCAAAAATAGGGACAGTAGGTATTCTTATTGTTTCAAAAATCATTTCTAGGGTTCTAATCTAGTTCCATCTTCAATCAAACCACTTTCAATCACCACAAAGCTAGTCTAATCCTACCATACACCTTCTTAGGGTGTCATGGGTCCTTAAACATCATCAATCCACTAGGTCTAACAAGGGTTCCTCATGTTTTCATTTCTAGGGCTCAATGTTAAATATGTACAAAATAGAGTGGTATAAATCATTATATGCATGAGTTCTTGTAAGAAAAGTATATAACCATAGTAATAACTTGTAAAAATTATAAAAAATGAGTTTGTTAACTTACTTGAAGGTTTAGGGAGTTTGGATGATGAAAAACCTACTAATCCTTGAGTTTCTATTTCAAAACTCCAACAAGGATGACTAAGTGAACAAGTTTACACCTAGATCTTGGAAAATTTGTTGTTCTTGCTTCTTGATCACCCTAGATCGATTCTACCATAAGAGAAAATGAGAGAAAAATAGTTTTTACTTGCACTTGGATGATAATTGTGAGAAAATTGATGAAAAGTTTAATATATACTTAGGAGACAAAAGTTAGGTTTGTAATAGATTTGGTTGGTGAGATTAGCTCATTAGGACCAAGGGGGGGGGGGGGGGGGGGGGGTTGGCCGGCGCAAAAAGGAGGGAAAGGGGGGGGGGGGGTTGTCTTGGGTTTATTTTAAAAAGTTAGTGGTAATGTGTTGTTGTGTTAGTTTTAGGTTTTATCGGGTACCGGGTTTGTTAGAAATAAATTTTATTGAAGTTATTCGGGACATAATAAAGTCGTAAAAATTATAAAAATATGTCGGGTACAAGTACGGAAAGTTTGGGTGATTATTGTTTAATTTTTGTGAAAACCGTCGTTATTAAGTTAGACGTACGATACGTAATAAATAAATTTCCAAAATACCGGGTAAATTAATATTATAATTTTTATATTATAAAAATGAGTATAAAAATATGTTGGGATCATAGTTGGGAGTGTCGGACGTGTTAGTCAAATTTATAGTTCGCGTATTAGTGTTTATTTAAAATAAACATACGTAATTCGTTAATTATATCAAAAATATAATTTGAATACCCTACGAGTGGAATAGCATGCAAGTGCCCTAATGATGATATGCAGACTATTTCTAGTCCGTATGAAATGTCCCTGATAATAATGCATGAATTCGCTCCTGAACCAATACGGTTACGCGAATTTGAATACTCGTAAACTAAATTTACGACGACATGAGTAATGCACGTGAATAGTAGTTTTCTCTCGGAAATGAATAGTGTCAAGTGAATAGTAAAATTTCTGAATGTGTCTCGAAATGTCAAATTGACCTCAAAAATGATGAATAGTAAAACGATGAATAGTGATCGATGAATAGTAATTTGTGAATAGTAGAATGTCGAAGTTTGGAAAAATGACCTGAAATTGTGGGTTGTGACAACACATATGTGGTGGAACAAAATGATAGTAATATCACTTTTGCTACTCCAGATATGGATCCTAATAGAGGTGAGCCTGCTCAGGATGGATCTTCTTATGAACAAGATCGTGCTTTATTTGCTTCATTAATCAATAATTTCAAACATGAACTTGACAAGTGCAAAAACGACAATCGTGAAGTTAAGCAAACGAATGTTTTTTTGAACAAAGAGATTGAGAGATTTAAGGAAATGGAAAAACATTTTGAAAATGCAACAACAAGAAATGCTAAACTTGAAATTGAAATCTCAAACCTTAAATCTCATGCTCAAAAGTTTGAAATGTATGGAGAGTCTGTCAAACCACTTTTAAAACGAAATGAAGAACTTGAAGTTGGTTATAGAGAAGCTGTTCTTCATGAAAAACGTTCCATTCAAAATCTGGATGCTCAAATGATTGTTAACAACAGAAAGGTTCAAGCGCTTTTAAAAGAGACCAATGATTTAAAAAGTGAAAATTCAAAGCTTCAGAAAACCACATCAAATTTTGAGATTGTAAACACAAAACTTGAGAATGAAAACCAAGAGTTTTTGAAATGAACAAACGATCTTGAAAACAAACTTCGAAAATTGGGACAGACTTCTCAGACTATCAACATGCTGCCTACTAAAGATGAGGAGGTTGATAAACAAACATCTAGGATTGGTTTTGTGAATAATGCTAATGTGGAAAATGAAAAACCTTGTTTTTTAAACAAAGTACAAAAGTTGACACCTATTTTGTATAATGCTAATGATATGGGAAAAGAATTGTCAGATGATCTTTTGTTTGAGTCTCAAGATATTTTAAAATCTGAAGAGGAAAAACGTTTGAAAGTACAACAAACAAAAAACCCACTCTCGTACCACGGCTTTGTGTATGGTTGTCTACAATTGACAGATATACCAAAAGAACCTTTCAAAAGAAAAGACACAAATGTGAAAAGATTTTTCAAATAAGCTCAACTTGCTACCTATGATGCTAAGTTATGGCAAAATAGAGCAAGGAAACAATTTTGTAATCTTAAACATCACATTGAGCAAACGTTAAAGGTCATTTGGTTTAAGCAAGAAAACATCACAAACAACGTTTTCTCTAATCCTCTTTCATCAGATGTACGCCATAAGATAGAAGTCAAAAAGATTTTGAAAGATGAGATTGAACCTCGTGTGAAAGATATCAACTTATGTCTTGAGTACTTTGAAAAACATCTTGTAACTGAAATGAGAGAAGATCTTAAGTACGTTCATTCTCTTGAAGACGAATTTGATGAAAAATGCTTAATTCTAGACATTCAAAAAGAATTTTTCAAAAATCAAATTGAGTCGTTCAAGTCAGCATCTGTCAGCCATGAGTATGAGAATGTGCATTTTGAACAAACATCTTCTTTGAAATCTGAAAATCTTCGTCTCAAAACAAAAATCACCAAGCTTTCAAAAGAAGCAGCTGATGTCAAAGAAGAACTGTCTAAAAGAACTGCTCAGTTTGAGAAACATCTTGCAAAACTCGAAGCACAAAGTATCTCTTTGCATCTAGAACTGTAAGAGAAGAATGAGAAAATGTCTTCTGAAAACTCTTTGACATCAGTACTTAAAGAAAAAGAAAAGATTTTTGATGTAAATTGTGATGATACCAATATCAAGTTTGATTTTGACGAACTTGATACAAAAAATCTTGAATTGGAACATGTTGTGGCATCATTACAAAAAGAAAATGAGCATTTGAAACAGACTTACAAAAACTTGTTTGATTCAATCAAGCGATCAAGAGGTCAGAATCAAACTTCAACCAAATCTGACTCTCAGATCACACAAAATCATCTTTTTGAAAAAGAAAAATTTGTGCTTCAAAAGAAAATTATTGAATTGGAAAAAACAATTGCACAACAAACCAAGGATTTTGGTGATGCCAAAAATGATTTTTCAATCGAAACCGACAAATATGAAAAATATTTTGCACATCTTGAAAATCAAAATGCTTCTTTGCAAGAAAAACTGGCATCATCAGATCATCTTTCTCTTCAAAAAGAATACAATGATTTGAGAACGTCATACAATGCTTTAAAAGCAAAGTTTGATGTTCTTAACCGGTCAAAAGGAAAATATCAAGTTTCAAACGAGTCTAAACTACAAGTAAGTGTTTCAAAGAAGGTTTACACGGGTGAATCTTCCAAACCATTTTCGAAAAAGGTTTCTCAGTTTACAACCTATTCTTTGCAAAAAGGAAGGAAATTTTGAAAGAGACCTAATTTTTCTGAAACATTTACTCCTCAAAAGGTTTCAAATGCAAGTGCTCATAAAGAAAAGAATCAAGGTTTTCAAACTCCAAACTCTCGTTTTACTTCGGTAAAGCCAGTGTGAATCGGTGAATTGATATTCACGGATTGATGAGAAATAGATTTATAGAAATCACTCGCGTGTTACTTAATAAACATTTTTGAGACACGACGAGAGTTTTTTACATTGAATCACATTTCCATCAAAAATACTTTTGTTTGAAAGATTGTACATAATCAATGTGCTCAAAAATGAGTTGGCGAGCACACTGAAAGGTTTTTGCAAAAAGTATCCATCAATCCATACCCTGGAACAAGTTTGATTCAATGTTGAATCGCACCATCGTTGCTTTCCAGTTGTCACTTGATCATTGATCCAAGATGGATCTCACATGTCACATATCAGGAGGTTGAGTGATGTTCACTCTAGAAGGATTTCCATCTTCATTGTGAATATTTTCATATCACTCAGATGTTCTGGCAATACCACAAATATAATGCGTAGGACTCTAAATATTTTATCTTACTTTCCACATTGTATGAAACAATAAGTATATTGGAAGTGTGTCCTATTGAGATTTATGGATGATCTCATGGCTCTAGACTCAATAGTGCGTTTTGATCTGTTCCTGGAGACTGGGGAGGCGTCTCTTGTTTAAGTATCAACATAGCTCGCAATGAGCGGTCGATACATTGTACAGGGTTCCCCGTAAGAATGAAACAAACTCTTTTAAGAGAACTTGAGTGGTTGGGAAGATTAGTGCAGTGCGTCACTGGGTCCATGATGTCTTGTCTTCAATACCAGTGTTACCTTAGTAGCCACTAGTAGCATATGAAGTTGAACCCGGTTTCTGCCCTAAGGTTGAAAATTTGGAGGGCTATTTCTTTTCACCCTTTTAACATTTCATTTCTTTTTCATTATTAAACCCCTTCAGTGCTTACCGAGACTTCATCACTAGAAACCTTGTTGGGTTTGTTCCAGTCCTAGCCCTATCTCAGTCCGCCCTCTTCCCTTTATCACTTTTCTCCTTTTTTCAGTCATTCCTAAGGACTTCTAATCTATCTATGGATTGTCCCTCGGAAGATCCTTCTGGTTCTGGTGGATCATGGGAACTCATACCTAACCTTAACCATCCTTATAACTCCATGCATAAAGATAAATGGTCGGTCTTAGATATTTTTCCACAAACGCCTTTTGGTCCCCCTCAATATGTTGGAGCCTATTATTGAGTTCAAACGATCACATTTGATTATCAGATTTCATATTTAAATCACATTCTCTCCCCCGATCAAAAATTTCAAATCTTTTGAGATTTTGGATCCCAATTGATTTAAATAAGTTAGAAAACGTTTGGGAGAGAAATGTGGTCAGTTTTAATGTTTTTTGATAAAAGAAACCTTTTCCTGCTCCCCCCCCCCCAATCTGTGAGGGAGGTTGTTATGTGTCAGAATTGATGATTTTATAAAAGATTTGAAGTTTTAGCGAAGAACTCTTTGAAAAGTTATCATACTGACACATAACCATCACAAGTTATATTATTGCTTATTATGTAGAAAGTGGAGAGTTTTGATGATGCATAATTTTTTTGAGAAATCACTCTCCCCCTCAATCAATGACGGATGTTAAAACTGAAATAATTGACGTCATTGATTGAGTGAAAATTTTTATCAAAATGTAGAGTCAGTTTGATTTTCAACCAAAATTTCATGGTACCACCAAGTTTTGCACAAATACTTTCCGGAAAAATCATAGACGGGAAAGTATTGGCGATAAAAAGAAGATTTCTCTTCTTATACAAGAAATGATGAATTGAGGCGTACATCAGATCGAGGGTGCATGAATGAAAGTAATTCACGCTCGGATGAACGACACCCTTTGATAGGAACAACCGTCTTTTTGGCGACGTGTTTTCCTCATTTTGAAAACCGGGTTGCTATTTGAAGTAATAGCAAGCCATGATTTTAAGTCTAGGTTACAGCCTGAAATGACTGCAAGCCATAATTCTAAGAATGTTTTGAGAAACGACATGTTTTAGAAAAAAACTTTATTTGAAACCGAAAAACTCTTGCTCAAGCATATGTATGATTCCGTGTCATTATTGAATTACATTTCTAGAAACGTACTTAATATTGATTACACAAGAGACATGTCGTGAATGTTTTTGGATTTTTATGATTTTTCTGATTTTTATGGTTTTTATAGGTTTTATATTTTTCTATTTTCTTTTTGTCATGAGCTATGTACAAAGCATATGTGAAATCAATCCTTCACACCTCATTCTCTTCCTTGAGAGACTTAAGAGTTTTTGGAGTGACGCGCTTCATCCCAAGTCGCGGAAGAATGAACTGGAATCTTTCACGAGAGAGAGCCTTAGTAAAGATATCAGCCAGCTGAAACTCTGTCCTCACAAAGTAGAGTTCCACTATCCTTTTGTCCACTTGTTCTCTAATGAAGTGATGACGAATATCAATATGCTTGGCTCTGGAGTGCTGGACATTGTTGCCATACAAAGCAATGGCACTTTTGTTATCACAATACATTGGGATTTTGTTTAAGGCATACCCATAATTTGATAGTTGAGATCTCATCCACAAAATTTGAGCACAACACGATGACATGGCAATGTATTCAGCTTATGTGGATGATATCGAAGTGCACATTTGCTTTTTAGATGAACAGCTTACAAGTTTCTCACCCAAGAATTGAGCACCTCCTGATGTACTTTTGCGAGTATCTTGACACCCCGCATGGTCAGCATCTGAGTAAGCCGTAAGAGCCATTGCATTGTCCTTAGGGTACCAGAGAGCTATGTGAATTTTCCCTTGAAGATACCTAAATATTCTCTTGACTGCTTCCAAGTGCTTTTTGGTAGGCTTGGATTGATATCGGGCACACATGCATACTGTGAATAGAAGGTCTGGCCTACTTGCTGTGAGGTACATGAGAGATCCAATCATGCTTCTGTATTTGGTATGATCAACAGATAAGCCTGCTGAGTCGTCATCAAGTTTAGATCTTTCAACCATGGGTGTGTCAATAGTGTCACTTGAATCAAAACCAAACTTCTTTAGGATGTCACTAGCATATTTGGCTTGATTAATGAAGATGCCGCTTGGGTTTTGTGAGATTTGTAACCCCAAGAAGAAAGACAATTGTCCCATCATAAACATTCGAAACTTGGAACTCATTTCCTTTGCAAATCGATCACATTCACTGGTACAAAAAGTTGTATTGGTCACGCCAAAAATGTGTGACGATATGCCTATAGTCACACACGTTTTTTTCGTTGTGTGTCACCACAGGTCCCGCCACCATAGGTGGCATATGGTCACATTGTTGAGTTCGTGGCCTTTTCCTTCGAAAAAGAGTGACCAAAACCCCGAATATGTGTGACAAATTAGGCACAAGTTTTGTTGGATTAGTCATTATCAGTGACCGTAAACACTTTATAGTCACGCAAATTTTTTTTGAGAGTAACTATTTTTCAACCTTTGGCCACATAAATATATAATATATGTGACATTTGAGATGATATATTCAAGTAAATGTGTATTTTGTGTGACTATTTCCCGTCCTGTGGCCACATGAATATACAACAAATGTGACATTTGTGATGATTTAGTCACACAATGGGTGTTATTTTTTTGGAGTTAGTCACATACAATTTAACACAAAGTGGCCAAAAGTGTTAATAAGTGTGACCATATGCTGTTTAAAGTGAAGAAATGTGTATTTTGTGTGACTATTGATCATCCAATGGCCACGTGAATTTTATGTTTGTGTGGCCTTTTGTAATATTTAGTCACACAAAGCATGGTTGTTTTGGGTATTTAGTCACATACCATTAAGCAAACAGTGGCCAAAAGTGTTAATAAGTGTGACCATATGTTGTTTAAAGTGAAAAAATGCGTATTTTGTGTGACTATTGATCATCCAATGGCCACATGAATTTTATGTTTGTGTGGCCTTTTGTAATATTTAGTCAAACAAAGCATGTTTGTTTTGGGTATTTAGTCACATACCATTAAGCAAACAGTGGCCAAAAGTGTTAATAAGTGTGACCATATGCTGTTTAAAGTGAAGAAATGTGTATTTTGTGTGACTATTGATTATCCAATGGCTACGTGAATTTTATGTTTGTGTGGCCTTTTGTAATATTTAGTCACACAAAGCATGTTTGTTTTGGGTATTTAGTCACATACCGTTTAGAAACAGTGGCCAAAAGTGTTAATAAGTGTGGCCGTATGCTGTTTAAAGTGAAGAAATGTGTATTTTGTGTGACTATAGATCATCCAATGGCCACGTGAATTTTATGTTTGTGTGGCCTTCTGTAATATTTAGTCACACAACGAATAAAGCAAATAGTGACCAAAAGTGTTAACAAGTGTGACTATATGCATCTTTTAGACACATTTAAAAAATCAATATATGTCAGAACAATTCAAATATATATCAAAACAAATTCAAATACAATAAAACTGGAATGTATATAACTGAACAAAATATAAAATTGGACATCCTTTTATACACCAAGGAGTCCTAGTTGGCTTACAATAGTTTCTCAAGTATCTATAATATTTTCCATAAGCAAGTAGCAACTTCGAGCGGTCTTAATCTCTGAGCAGTACCAACTTTAACTAGCAGTAGTAACTTTTGTACTAGCAGTAGTAAATACTTGGCACATTTTCTTTGAAGGTCATGAGCTGCACTAAATCCATCTAAGCAATATTAGCACAAACATGATCAGCAGTAATTCAAACAACATCATGAAGACTTTTAATCCAAAACAATGAACATAATAATAAAATTTGCAGTTAAACTTACAAGTTTTTCTCCCATTGATCTAATCTCATTATCTGGATATAAAAGCTTTGAAAATTAACATACCAGCGGTTATCTCTTCGGGATGGAACTTTCAAATAAGTTTTATGTTTTTCAAATATTTTGAATGAAAGCTCGAGTGAGATTCTTTTTCCACGGATTTTTCCCCAAGGACGAATTAATTCGGGGATCGAGTCAAATTCATGTGACTCGGTTATCAAAAACAAGCGCTTCGTGGGTGGCAACCCATGCTTATCCAATTTTATCTTCTTATTTTCTATTTTCTAACGAATAACGTGAGGAGGGGGTGCCTTTTCTACTCTTGTGTTCCATGGTTGTTTGTGATGTTTATCAGGATTTGCCCGAATAATGAAGACTCTCGTGCTCGTGGTTTTGCTTTTCTCCACTCGAGTTTCATCGTTCGCTGCTTATCCTATATCCGTGAATCTTATCGACTAACGTTTTCTTTGGCATAATTAATAAACGGCCTAGAATTTTGTTAGGATTACCTTAACCCATAAAACATTGAGGACAATGTTTCGTTCTAGTCTGGGGGAGGGTGAATCTTCGATTCGATTTTTACCTTGCATTTTTCACAAGTCGTGCACTCTTGCAACTCCGTTTTTCCACCAAAAATAAAAAAAGTGAAAAAAAGTGAAAATTTCAAAAATTTTGATGAAAAAGTCATGAAAAAACACAAAAAAATGAGAAAAAGTTGAAAAAATTGTGCAAAAATATAATAAAGTTTGAATAAGTGATTTGACACCTTGTTGACTTTCTTGCTGGCGAGAGTAGGAATAAATATTTTGACTTGACCGGGCGTGTTGAGCCCTAGCTTGTTCCCTTAATCAATGATGATCACATAAGCTTGTGCTAGTCTTGTACACCAGGATCTATAAAATGCGAATTCTTTCTTAAGAATCTGCAAGTTCCCGTACTTGACTTTATACATGCGCAGCTTAAAAGTTTTCGCTAGTCTTTTACATTAGGAGCTAGAAAACGCGAATTCTTCTTCTAGAATTTGCAAGTTTCCGTAACTGACTTTATATATGCGTGGCTGATTATCAGCTAAGTATTCGCGGGTTTCATTATTTGGAATCTTAAATTGCGAAGAGTGAGAAATGATAGAGTTTATTTAGAAGTTAGATGCTAAACGTGGAGTAGTGGTTCTCTTTAGAGCTCATGAGAGGTACTTGTGGTTTTTTTACTCCCATCAGATACGTCACACATATATAATAGATGTTCTAGGTTAATTAGTGGTATTTCGGTTTGAACAATATTTAGTTCTTTGTTTTCTTAAGAGAATTTTTGCTTTAGAAGTTGGGTACATACCAAGGAACATCAAAAATAAGAGCAAAAAGTGAAAAAAAATCAAAAGTCAAAAGTTGATTTTCTATGTGGTTTTGGAGCTACCCGATAAGCTTCCATTGATGAATTGAGAAAAGTCAAGAAAGAAAAAAAAAAGTGAAAAGTATCAAAAGTAGTGAAAAAAGTGAAAAATAAAGAAAAGTGAAAGTTGAAAGTTGTATGAATAAGAGCTTGTATGTATAAATAAGTTGTTGGCGCGTGAGGTGCATGTGGATGATTCTGAATTGGACACACGAGGTGCATGTGTAGTACTCCGCAACTTATACTTATGATATTGTATGTACCAAAATTCCTTGATGTGGACCGAATTTCTATTGCAGTGGTTCTTAAGAGAAAATGAATGACTACTTATCGTTTTAACTTAGGTATCACTATCGGACTAAAAATTATTGAAACGAGAAAATATGAAGCAATTTATTTCTCAACAAAATAAAATATTGAGATACAAAACCTAGGAAATGGGAGTAAGGAGTTTCCACAAGTAACTTTTATGAGTAGTGTTAGCATCTACTTTGTAGATAAGCTGTGATCTTGTTTGTACGCTTAGTTTGGGGACTCGTGAAAAATCAAGGATGACGATTTTTATCCGTACGGTCACTTTTCTATGAAAAGTGTTTCTACTCGTTGACCCTAATAATTATTGCAAGATAATGAAAGTTCAACAAACCGTCACAAGTATGAAGTGAGAAAAGTCCAAAAATAGTAAGTGTAAGTGGAACAAAGGTATGAAAGAAAATTTTTGGAAAACGGAGCGTTTTCGGGAATAAATGATTTTATTACTTCTTTCGAACCTCCTTGCTACTTTACGAAGTTAGTAGAAAGAGTTTTGAAATTATTTATCCTAAAAGCGTGAATTGATCACATTGCGTGAGGACACGACAATATCTTAGTCTGGGGGATTTTGGTGAGTGCTTATTCACTCACCATTTTATGACCAAATACCGACCCAAAATGACTATTTGAGCTAACAAATGCCAAGAAAACACGTGTTTCTATGTTGTGAACATGCAGGTACGGATAAATCACAAAAAGATGAAAAATCAAACGAAAACCGGAAAATCGGGCACGAGAGTGGAAGACGGTCAAATAGTCAATACTGGAATTCAAAAGTCAACTTCAGACCTTCATCTATTCAGAATTGGCAGAAATAGTCGTTGGATTATATTTTTACAAAAGTGACAAAACCAGCCCTTAAAGTTTCAATATTTATTACATTTGAGGTCCTTATGATTATATCAAATCTGAAATCTTGGCCTAGTCTAAATTATTACTAAGCCCAAAAATCCACAAAGTTTAAAATAAGCCCACACCACTAACAATATTACCAAAGCCCAATCCCTTTTGGTCAAGGGTCAATCTCGGTCAAATACAAATAATAAAAACCAAACGCGCCTAATTCATTATTCCCTCATTTCCCTGAACCCAGAAACCCCCAAACATGAACCCTAGCTTTCTATAACTCTCAAATTGGCTCGAACCACTCCAATTCACCAATAATTAGCCAATCATTGGTGTTTCTAGAAGCATAACACGTGATTAGTCACATGTCAGAGAGAATGTTGAGGCTACAAGGACATATGGTGAGCAATGATTGGGCAAGACACATCATTCTTCTCCTTGGATTCTGCTGAGTCATATGTCAGAGAGTATTACACATGAATGGGACAGATGGAAGCAGCTGATTGGCCAAGCCACCTCATGGATCATGATCAAAGGGCTGTGATTAGTTTAAAGAAACACAAATTCAATCAAAGGGCTGAGAGATGAAGTAAAGAAGCACAAAAGGTTGTGGATTGCCAGCGTGGAGTTTTTACCCCTACCTCTCACTCTTCAGCTATAAATAGAGGTTCAATTTAGCTCATTAGTGGGTAGTTTTTAGTGTATTGTTATGCTGCAAAATTTACTTCAGATTGTATTTAGACTAGATAATGTAATACTTTTATTAAGTGTTTAATAAAATTCTGAGTTTTCTTCTTATATTTTTAGCTTATTGTTCAATTACTTTAGCTTATACTGTTTTCATTCAGCTTTTATTCTGCTTATTTTAGTTCAATCAGCTTAACTATCTACCTTAGTCTAATATTCTTCTTTATACTTTTATCAGAAATCATAAAAATGAAAATAAAAAAAAACCAGAAAATATAAAAATAAATAAAAATGTTTACATATTAGATATTATAGCTCACAGTAGAGCTTATTTTCCTTTCATACATTCCATTTAAGCTTGTTAGCTTATTAGTGGAAGTTATTTGAGTCAGTCAATCAAAGTCAAAAGTTCGGACAATTGGTAGCTGAGGTGGTTTATTGGATAAGCATTGTCAAAAAGGGATGGACATGCCTATCTTTAAAGATAGGCAAGCATAGTGAATCCTCCTCAATTTGAGCTGAGGAGGAATAGCTTTGTAAGTTTTGCTCAAGTTAAACTTCCTCTCAAAATTATTAGATCAGATCTGTTTTAGTTAGTATTTGTATTGTTAGATTGGTATTTGATATTAATATAGTTGTTTCTGTAGTTGATTGTAGAGTTTGATTGAATATTAGAGATTGTTTAGATTTGAGTTTTAAGTTGTTTACTGATCCATTCATTTTTATCTGTCAACATATGTGGATCTGAGATTGATGAGTATTGCATTTGTGTACTATTCCATTGAGATTGATAGCTGAGATTGAGTTTGATTTGTTTCATTGCACATCAGTTTGTGGATTTAAGTTGGATTGAGTAATCTGTCATACTTGTTTTTCTGAGATATTAATAATTGTGAGTTTGAGTTGTATTGTTCAATTGAGATTTGAATCTGAGTCACTGTTTCATTGGAACCTATTGCTGTGCAAGTTGCATTTAATTGATAGAGTTATCTGATCTCTCATCTGAGTTGCTTGTGCAACTGTCAATTTGTTGAATCTGAGTTGGTTAGTTAACTGATTTAGTGTCTATCAGTGGTAGTTTAGTTGATTGGATCTTTGGTTGGTTGTTTGTAGCAGTTTGTTTTGAATCTCAGTGAAATTGGTTAGAATAGGAGAGTTTGGATCAGAGATTTTTTGTGAATGAATGAGGTTGGATTACTGTTTATATGTCACATTTAGGTTTCTATAGTATTGCTATAAAGAATTGAACAAAATAGATTGGTAATATAGTTCATAGTTAGTCAAAGTAAAATCTGAATTCTCTTGACAGTTAGGATTAATTAAATACAGTTAGTGTAAATCTAGGTCGAAATTAGCTTATTATAATAAGAAGTGGTAGTTTTAGTGAATTTAAATTGGAATAATTCAATTAGTATAAGTACTCAATTAGTCAACTGTTTTATGCTTCTTATTGTTCCACTGGCTGCTGAACTTGTGTGAATTTAGAGGAGCATTTGGTAGCTTATTATAGAATAATTGCTAGTTTTGTTGTCTCAGTAGTGTAGTTGTGCTATTGCCCCCATATTATTCTGAGTTTGAGCTTATTTGATACAGCTTTTTGAGGCCTGTAGTTAGGGGTTTGAGCTTAATTTCTGTTTTGAACCATAGGCCTACTAGTGATATTTAGAACTTGTACTTGTGCTTCTTTGGCTTTTCTGAGTCTATTAGCAGTTGCATAAGTATTGTGTTTGGTTTGCTTGATCTGGCTTATTCATTTTCATAACTGCTTATTCATTTAGCTTGCATTAATTGCTTATTTGATTCAATTCTGAGTTTCTGTGTTACCTTCCATCTTATTTGAGTATTTTTCACTTCATTTTAGCATATTTCATCTGTTTGATAAGTTTGGTTAAGTATTTGTGGCAAGTGCTTATAAATAAGCATTTGCCATAAGCTGTTTCTGCTTGAAATAAGCACTTTTGTTCATCCTTTTCTTTTCAAAATTCTTTTGCAAGCTCATTAGAATATTTTAGATTTTCTGTAAATTTTTCATAATTTTCTGAGTTGATTTGATATTTTTATTAATATTTCTTCTATTTTAATCAAATTTAAGTCATTTTTAAATACCAAAAATCCATAAAAAAATCAGAAAATGTTGTGAAAAATACAAAAATATTTTTAGAAATTCTTTTAAAATATTTTAGAATTTTTAGAATTTAATTTTCATTTTTCCAATTAATTTTTTTATTTTCCTTATTTTTAATTCATTTAAAAATTCCAAAAATCATTATTAATTCTAGAAAATAAATAAAAAGTCAAAAAAATATTTTTCTTTTTCTTAAAATTCTTTTTATTAGTTAAAGATTTTTAGAAAATATTTTCAAGTTCGTAGGATCATTTTTCGATATACGTTACGTTTTAAATTTTGCGGTTGCGTTTCTGTTTTTGCGTTTTTCACTTTGGTGCATAATTAGCTTGTACTTTCTGCATATTTCATACTTGTTTTTGAATATGTGAACTATTTGATTGCTATT
Organism: Artemisia argyi; assembly: GCA_030686995.1. NCBI lineage: Eukaryota > Viridiplantae > Streptophyta > Magnoliopsida > Asterales > Asteraceae > Artemisia > Artemisia argyi. Next base: position 91,813,250 of record CM060702.1, on the reverse strand, counting down.
TTCACTTTCTCACTTTTCAATTCACGATTTCACGAATCGATATTCTCGATTCCATTTGTCTTCGTTGGGAAACGACTCGGGTGATCCGTATTTTACGCGGATCACTTCGATACTATACTATATTATATATAATTGGTTTTCACGACGAATCATTTTTACGTCTTTTCCAACATGCTCATACTTTGTTTGACATTGAATCTTTGTGAAGTTCTCTTTTCTATGACTTTAATCTTTGTTTCTTTAGTTTGTAGATTCTTTGACTTTGACTTATAAACGTTCTGAACTTTGGTTTGCTTAGATCTTTGAAGAGAGCTTTGCAGGGTATGAGCAAGTGGATCTTTGAGTGATGGTAACGGTCTTTCTCCAAGGAACATTCATGAGTACCTGCATAAAACAGTTAGCAATAAAGTATCCGGTACTTACAGGTTTGGAATTAGAGATCGTCAACAGCATAGTGTGAAGACTCTTTCTAACCCTTACCAAGGCCGTTCCTGAATCAGATACCCCTGAAAGGGCTTACTAGATCCACCGAAGTACATCAATGAGTTGCTGGAGATCACCCCACAACTGTAGACCGTTTGAGACAAAGTAACCATCATGATAGATAAGGCAAGATCCGTAGATCTCATAAAGACTCTTACACCTTGTGTCCTTTTTGGCGAACACAAGTGTATGCAATTGGAAGTGTATCCTAAGAGATCTTTTGATGAATCTCATGGCTCTAGACTCGATAAGTGCACATTTGGTTTCCTATGTGGAGATTAGGGAGAGGTCTCCTACTTCAATATCAACCATCTCTAAGAGACAAGTTGATAGATTACACCGGTTCCCCGTGAGAATGAAACAAGCTCTTTTAAGAGAACTTGTGTGGCTTAGAAGGTTAAGTGCATTGTGTCACTGGGTACATGATGTCTTGTCTTCAATACCGGTGTCACCTTAGTAACAACTAGTAGCATATGAGTTGAACCCGGTTTCTGCCCTAAGGTTGAACATTTGGCGGGCTATTTCTTTTCACCCTTTTCATACTTTTTCTTTTTAATTCTTTGATTCGCCTCAAACGGTCGGATAATTATTGGTCAACCACTTGTGAATGGTCAAGTATAATAGTCAAACAGCTGAGGCAAATGCTTCCGTGGAATACAGTGTTTCCCCGGGTCGTAATGTCCCAACGAGGTTGTGATGGTATTAAAAACGGGTTTATGATCGGGTGATTGTGAATAGGAAAAAGGATAAAAGAGTTTGGTTTATTACACTAAGAAAAATATAAAAGAAAATAGTTCAAATGAGCTATGAAAACAAGTACGGGAAACCAAATTACCTAGAAACGTATAAAAACCTAAAACCGTACGTTTACGTTTAAATAAACGTCTACGTATAAAATAAAAAGTGAAATTTAAGAAATAAAAGGCCTACGAATATGAAATTGATATTTTTACAAACCTAATAACATAAGAAAATTATTGGAAAAAGAAAATAATTTTAATAACTATTTATTTAATTATTATTAATTAAAAACTATTTATTAACTAATTAAACTATTTTAATTTATAATAAATACTAGGTGAACAGTAAAAATTACAAGATTTATTCTAAAAATACTTGGTAGTATACTTATGCTAGGAAAAATATAAAAAGTGTGGAAAAGCTTATTAATAAGCTGGAAATCAGCTTATAAGCTAAATAAGCTTATCTTGACTTGTACTACTATATAAATAACTCTAGAAACTAATAACACTAAGTTATCACTGGCCCATATGGTGCATGGCTTAGGTTTGAGGTTTGAACCAAATGGATCAGGTTCGAATCCCACTCCTTGCCACTTTTCTATTTTATTTTTCTTTTTAGTTTTCTAGTTACAACTACACTTAATAACTAAAACTAACAAACTTTTTAAAAAAATAAACTTTTTAAATATAAAAAATAAGCTCTCTGTGAGCTTCACTATCAAACAGTTAAGCTTATTTCAAGCTTAACTTGGATTTTCAAGGTTTTAAAAACTTCTAATAAGCTATAAGATGAATATAAACTGGCAAATAAGCTACAAGTAATTGAGAAGGGCTTATAAGAAGCCAAAGAAAAGAGAAAATAACTATGAATAAGCCACTAATCACAATTAAGCTAATCCAATCAAACTCCCAACCAAACAGACCTGCAAGGTACTTTGTAAGCTACATGAGCTTATCAAATAAGCTCATAAATCCTAATAAGACCTGGAACCTATAAGTTGAGCTTGAGGGCTTCTCAAAGAACCAAGAATCACAAGGTGAGGCCCACTGAGAAGCTCACCATTAGCTTGTGAAATTGCCTACTTGCACTGACTATTCAGTATAAGCACTTGGATGAGCCAAAATAAATAAGACAATATAAGCATACAAATAAGCTGTGAAAAGAAAACAAAGAACATGCATAAGCAATAGGCCATAAGGGCTTCTCAAATCAGCAAAAAACACAAGCTAAAGCTAACAAGTGAGGATTAGGCAAGCTTATGAAGTTGGCTGAATACACTGATGATTCAGTGTGTGCAGTTGGTTGAGAGGAACTTAAGGGCCAAGAAAAAGCTAAGGCAAGGACTATTAATCCCAAATTAAGCAGTAGTATCTGGAGATAAGCTAATAAGCTGCCAAGAAAAACTAAGTTTAAGATCAGGGACCCACAGGTAAAGGCAGGGCAAGCTTATGAATTTGGACCAATCACTTGTGCACAGGGTAATTGACAACCCTGCAGCCTAAATTCAGTTATCAAATAAGCTAGAAAGAAAATTCCTAAAATTAAGCTATTTGTTGATTATGAAAGTTAAGCTACCCTGTTATAAGTGGCTCAAATTCCAAAGCCTCAATCCAAATACAAAATTCAAGAAAATTCTTGGAATTTTGGGATTTCTCCTGAGACTATGCAATTTGACTTTTTATGTAATCTTGGAATTTTGACTTTGATGAGATTATACTGAGCTTATATGATTAATTATGTTATAATAATACTAATTAAAACTAAACTAAGTTATTTTAACAAAATCTAAGCTAAATTGAAGGTGTAATAAACTAAACTCCCAACAGTGGGCTGCTAAAGTGAAATAAACTTGGGATTTGACTTTTTAACAAATGGTACTGGTTTTTATGCATTCATAAGACTACATGGACCTAATGAGACTTTTGTAAACCAACGTTAACTACCAATGAGCCTTGTGTCAAACCAACAGCTCAAATCCAAACACCCCCTTAAGAAACTGATTACACTACTGTGACTATATTTTAGACTATAACTTATGATTTTAAGATTAAAACAGATCAAGTTAATACCAATTAAGCTATTTGAACTTAAATTACACAAGAAGAACAACAGGAACAAATTATGCCAAGAAATAGATTTTGCTTACAAATGATGAACAAGTCACAACTGAGAACCAAGGAGACCACAACTATCCTTAACACCTCCCATGAGGTACTATAACCACTGCAATCCAAAATGAACCCTGCTCTAAGCTTATTCATCACCTCAACTGATTTTTTTATTTTTATTATATATATTTGGATTTTTTGAATATTTTTAGTGAATTTAATAAAAACTGATGAAACCTGAAATTGATATTAAACAAAGTTGAGATTACACTAGAACATTGATTACAAGCTTTTAAATCTGAGAATTACAACTAAGAAACGAAATTATACTAACTTTAACATTTTAACTAAACTAAATTAATCTAAAACTAACTACTATTCCCTTCTGCTTCATTTTCTCTTTATAAGCTTCCAAACATGTCTTGTGGGTCCCATAAGACTTTCCCACCACCATTGGATGAATTTGAAGTGATCCTGGCCTTCAATTGAATTTGGCGGGAAAACATATTTAAAGCAATTGGAAGCTGTGAAGGGTTTATTGGTGGATTTGGAGGTGGAGGTGACATGTAGGTGAGCTGGTGGGCTGGGGGTATGGAGTTGGAGTGTTGAATTGAGTTTGCAGGGTAGAGGGGTGGTGGCAGGGTGTAGGTTTGATACGTGGCACCCCCTAGGGCAAACCCATGGGGTGGGTTTTGGTTTAGGAGGTGATAGAGGGTGTATGAGGTGGTGAAAGTGAGCTAGTGGTGGAAGCAGGTGGTGGAGGGTGAAGTAGCAGGTGACGAGGTGGAAGGTTGGGGGTGATGGTCAACGGGTCAAAGGATCAAAACCATTTTATTTAATAAAAGTAAGAGTTGGGCTGGATGTGTTTGGGCCTAGGGATTAATCTGTGGACTGGATCAGGTTTATATTTGTGTTGGATTTTAGATTTGGACTTTGGAAATAAAACAAGAATGGTCCATTTGGTTTGTTTAATTTTACGAGGACCAAATTGTAATATTCTGAAAATTATGGACCTGATGTGTAAATTTCCTAAAGTTCATAAAGGGTCCACTTTTACCAATCTTGAATAATATAAGGACCTTTTTGAATATTTCCATGTTTTGAATTTCCAGGGACCAATTTTGCCAAAACTGAAACTCCAGGGACTTAACATGTAATTTCTCCAAACTTTTCATCCAGGGACTAATAGTGACAATTATGAATCCCCTAGGACCCTTAATGATAATTTTTCCTTTGTGAACACCCGGGACTAATTATGCCAAATCTTCAAACTCCAGGGACCAAATCTGTAATTTCTGAATTTATGAAGGGTTCGCCTGTAAATTCTCAATAAATACCACAAGGACCAATTATGTCATTAATGAATAGTACAATGTTTGTTTTTTAATATTTTTCCATTTTTTAAAACCTGAGGACTAATTTTGACATTTTTGAAACTTGGGGGACTAAAGTTGTAATTTTGCAATTTTTAACTTTAAAGGACTTATTTTGACAACTTATGAATTCCCAAGGACCTTTGATGATATTTAACATGTTTTGAATAACCAGGGACTAGTTTTGCCAATTTATGAAACTTGAGGGACTGAAACTGCCAATTATGCAAACTTTGTGCGTTTTTCATCTGTTTTTGCATATTTTACATTAGAAACATATAAAACACACTTCTGGGATAATTTCAGTATTATGATGCATATTTGAGTGTTTTTAGATGTTTTGGCAGTTCAGATTGGTATAAAATGATGAGTATTTAGGCACTCATCAATCCCCCACACTAAAACATTGCTAGTCCGTAGCAATATTTTGAGAAAAACTTGATAGATTTTAAACTCTTTACCAAAAGCCATTACTTCTGGAGTAGCCAGGTGTGAGAACTGTGGTACACCTGATAACCGTGTGATTTTGAGCAAACCACCAGCTGTCAACGGATTTGATTAGTCTTTACCAAAAGCCGTTTGCTTCTGGACTAGCCAACTCTTGATGGACTAAGTCAACATCTTGGTGAGCTGATTACCAATTATGGATTTTCCACGGCCTTTACCACAAGCCATAATCTTGCGGGCTAGCCAACTCATTCGCTTTATGGGATATGGGGAGTTGAGGAACCATACAATTTTGGGCAAATTGCAATCCATCAACGGGTTTGAGATGTCTTTACCAAGATCCGTTTGCTCCTGGACTAGCCAATCCATTTGTCATTTAGACTTTGGCGGACTGATTACCACAAAAATTTTGAAGCTCAAGTGAAAAAAATTTAAATTTTTGCCAAAAACAGGGGTACTAGAAGATATAATGTGATAAAATTCGCTAAAACTTCCCCCCCCCCCCCCCACACTTAGAATTGAATATTGTCCTCAATATTCAAAGTCCCAGTTATTATGCTGACATTTTGAACGTAAAAGGGCAACATTGCAAGCTAAGCGTGGAAAACACCATTTTGTATTTTCACTTCATAAGTAACCATAGCATGGGGGACTCCCCCACACTTAGGGTGAAAACCCTATAAGCATGCTACTGTTTTTGTTTACCGAGTCGCTAACTTGACTCGACCCCGAATTCATTTGTCCATAGGGAAGTATGATGTGGAAGAGACAATCTGCATCGGACTTTCATTCAAGATGTTTGGATAAACATTTGAAGCACGTGAAAGTTCCACACCGATGAGATATACAGACTGATGAGGCGAAAAATGATCCGTTTTTAGGGGGTCATTTAAGTCCGAATCCGACTTTATTTGATCAAATATTGCCCTAAATCGTTCCTTTTGTGATTTTAGGTGTTTGGAGAGTGAATTCTGGAAAAGAAGCCATTTTGGACATTTTTGGAGCATAAAAGTGAAGAAAACGGCAAAGTACCAAATTTCCATGCTGAAGATACAAGGTGACGGCGTCAAGAGTAATATCTTGACGGCGTCAGACATGAAGATTAAAATACCGAAGGTGGTGACGGCGTCAAACGCCTTCATGACGGCGTCAAAGTGGCAAGAATAAAATACTGTGGTCGGTGACGGCGTCACATAGGCCGTCATAAGTAGATCAAGGCCGTCCGAGGAAGTATATGGCGGCGAGGTGACGGCGTCACAAGTAACTCTTGACGCCGTCAGCCTACTTTTCCTATATATAGTTTTCTAGTTTTTTCATTAAAAGAGAGAAGTTTTGGTGAAACCCTAAAGACGAATTTGGTGCCTCTTTTACAGGTTTTTCAAGGGTTCCAAACCCTTGATACCTTGCATTGTAATTGAGATAAGTGTTCTTCTAATTCAATCAATATGTCTATGTGTTGGTTGTTTATCTCTTGTTCTTGTCTCAATTCAATTATGCTAGGCTAGATCTCTCTTGTGTTTGCTTAGATCTAATGAAACCTAGATGTTGATTATGTGTTGATTACTTGTTTATTCTTGTTCTTGGATGAATGATTTATATGTTAGGCTTAAGAAAACTGGCAGATCTCCAAATGGTAACATGCTTGAACGTCTTAAGAAACATGAACCGAGGCGTACTAGGTCTTTATTGGTTGTATTTAATGCATGAGCCACTGTTTACAATCCCTATAGTTGTGCTGGGTCATGGTGTAGGAGGAGATAAGAGCTCATAGAGTTGGGGAGTTATGTACGCCACCCCACGAATGGTATTAAGGAATACAATCCGTCATCCATACAAGTATAACAAGTAATTAACATGTAAAAGATATCTAGGGAGTAGTGAAGTCTAAGTAAACACAATTTCTCCAATTACTGCCCACAACCTTAGTATAATTAGTTTGTTTTCATTTTTATTATTTTATTTTGATTATATATTAGTTTTGGGTTAGTTGACTAGCAACTAATTCCGCCCACTCCTTCAAAAACCGAGATTTTAATTGCTTTCATAAAAATATAAAAATACAAAAATAATCATCCCTCACCTCTAGAACTATTAATTAGGTTTTCTAATCCTAGCGACACTATTCCTAAGCTGAACGATCAATCCCCCGGTACTTGTCACTATACTATACTACAACGATCAGGTACACTGCCTTGTGGGGGTTGTAAGCTTCTCGAGATCCCTCGAGAGGTAAAGCAAGGTGCGATTCCCACGCATCAAGTTTTTGGCGCCGCAGCCCGGGGAATAGTTATTGTCTAGGTTAGGATTTCTTTTTATTAGGTCTACTTGCTAGATTCCTTTCTAGTAAGATTTTATTTTTATTTTTAGGTCTTCTTTAGTCTATCTTTTTCTTTGTGTGTTTGTTCGTAATTTCCATTGACTCTTCCGTTCACCATTATGGAGTACGCGAATCCACCATACCACCAACCACAAAGGCCATTCTACCCTATTGAAATCTCGAATTTCAAACAATATCGAGATGAACCCATATATGATGCATGGACTCGTTTTAAAATTTTACTTCGAAAATTCCCTCATCATAGTTTCTCTTTAGTATCCCTAACCGAAACCTTTTACTATCGTGTAAGCCGATGTGACCAAATGTGCATTGATGATTTTGCCAATGGGGGCCCTAGGGAATTAAGTGATGAAGAAGCATGGGATACCTTAGAAGACTGTGCCCAATACTATTATAGAGTAGACAACCCAACAAACAACATCACAAATCAATCAAAAACAAGTTTGAAGGAGCAAACAGGAAGTTTGTCTGGGGATGATTACTCAGGGATACCTGTGTGGATGTCACCTAAAGCCATAGTACAAAACAAACACATAGGTAATCTAGGTACAATGGAGGATGAGGTGGACAATTCAAGCCCACAAAGTACCTCACAAGTCCTACCATCATTTGAGGCACATACACCGCCCGTGACTTACCCGGAAGAAGTAGAAGAGACTATAGGAACCCCAATTGAGGTAGAACCCTTGGACCAAGCACCATTAGAGGATATAGGTTTGAACACTTGTAGTGATAACCTTACTCCTAGTTCTAGGGAAGTTCCTAGTTTTGATGAACCGGAGCCTCAACCAAAACCGTTACCTAATCTTCCATCCTTGGATGAAAATTTAGGAATTAAATTAGGTTCCGATCCACCCATCAAACCATATAGTCCGGGTAGTCTTAGGACAAAGGTAGTAGACTCTAAGCCTTGTAGAGAGGAAGCTGACATAGGAGTAGAACATAACCTTACATACTTACATCACCCAGTCATGATTGATCATAAGAAACATTATGGGTTTAAACCAGGTTTATTAGGTCAAGATGGATTCCCAACTAGGAGTCTCTCGAAGTTGATAGAAGATGATCCCTTTCTAAGAGAAAATCTTAATCCGTCCACTAACCCGATTGAATTTGGTAAGGTTATGATGATAGGAGCACACCACTTTGAGCATATAATTCATCCACCACACTTTCCTCACGAGGCATATTTCCACCCTACGGGTGTGTATCGCTACTTCCACCCGCACTTAATCCTAAGTGTAGGGAAAACCTCCCCTATTTCCATTAAATAAGGGTAGAGTCAGGCTCGTGACTCGTACAAAAACAAGCGCTTCTTGGGAGGCAACCCATGTTTTGTGTGATTTTATTTGTTTGATTGTTATTTGCTTCCGTATGCATGTTTTATTTTTATTGTTGGTTGATCATGTTTCTCAATTAATATGTGGAAATACTTTTTTATGTTGTTTGGCCTAGTCTTAACTCCAACCTAAAGGTATTTTTGCAAAAGATAAGTGTAAGGGGAAACCCCAAATATGTTTTCAAGAAACAAACCGATCATGATTCTCCACAATATTTAATGAACATGTATATTCGTATTTGTTAGAGTCAAATGCTTGTATTGAGTCATAATGAAGTTTTGCAGGATTTTCCAGGAAGTAGGACAAAGTTTTTCCAGAAATTTTCCGGAAACTTAACATAAGAATTTCTGAAGGTCCATTCTGATGGCGTCAGAGTATTACTCATGACGGCGTCAGGAGTTAAAAATCTGGAAATTTTACCGGTTTTGTTTTTCTAACGGAGTCTTATGGTTTTTGTAAATTATTAAGTTTTATAATCTCCAGGAAATCTGCAAACTTCATTCCACAAGCATTATATCTTACTTTGTTTTCTAGGATTTAGTAACTTATATAGGATGCCGCCGATTTTACGCGAGGTTGCCTTGTCTATTGTTGTCAGGATTTACAGGTTATTTATGACAAGAAGATGATTTATACTCTGGAAGGGAAGCTTTGATTGTTCGTTTTCTTGGAGGAAGATTTAACCTGGTCAACCTAAAATCCATACCGAGCGAATCAGGGGAGTATTTGATTTCATTCTCTTTACTTCTTAACTTTTACATTCTTTACTTGAACATTGGGGACAATGTTCATCTTAAGTGTAAGGGGAGGGTAAAAAGATGATACCTTACATATGCACTTTCGCTTGAGTTTGTTTTGTCTGATAGTAGATGTGTAATAAAACTATGAGAAATACTTGTTAGTGCAATTTTAACGCCAAATTTAAAATTTTTTACAACATTTAGGAGTGAAACTTTAGCCATAGCAAGCGTCTCATGGATAGGAGGTTGTATGACTAGCACATAACCGTATATTCAGAAAAATTTTCCACCCAAAAATGTGAGGTTCGCCTTTAGATTTGATAGGAAAAGCATTTACTATTAGTGCTTATGAGTGTACTGGTAGCATTTAGATTCTAGAACTTGCGTTAGTGATGCATCCCGAGACCGCTAGTGAGACTACATTCGTGTGGTAGGATTTACTACATGATAAGAGGCATTAGGATCACCCTTGTGTTAAACCAGTATTACAATTACTTGACCATTTAAGTCATATTACTTGGCTAGTTAAGTCAACTAATTTTTCCCACACCCTTAGCGTTGTACTCATTTTTAGTACACGATACCCCTAGTACACCCCTCCGAGCCTATCTTTTCGTTTCTAACTTTAAGCATCTTACTTAAAGGAAGAATTTGTTACACCCCACTTAAATGTACACCCAAATCGCCTTAGCCTTCCGTGTATGCGCTCATTTTTAGTGCATTATTGTTATTTGTTAAACCCTAAGTTAACTTTCTAATTGATTACATGGTTGCTAAGTCGAGTCATATCATTGTACATATTGTTTTGGGACGATTGGGACTCATGGGTAAGTACTTATTTTATGGAGTAATGGGGAAGAACATAATATATTACCCCCATATGTACGTTAATCTTAAAAGTGCTCCAAGTGTTTTGATTTTCTTAATTCGAGTCATTAGATTAGTTAATTGTAAAGTATGTAAAGATTCAAGTGTAAGGGGAATTCTCATCCCCTATGATGTATTATTTCGGATGGTAGGGTAAGAGTGTATGCAAAATATATATATATATATATATATATATATATATATATATATATATATATATATATATATATATATATATATATAGAAAAAGAAAAGAAAAAAAAAAAAAAAAAAAACATACGGACTACCATCCCGTTTTTATTCTATGTTCATTTTATGTTTTTGTTATTTTTCATTTATTAGCTTAAGTCGAGTCTAGTCTTGGCTTAGCAACGCCATCTTGTACATGTAATTAACCAAGATTGTTAACTCGCCACCAGTAAAACTTTCTTTATCCAACAAAACATTGTAATTCATATCCCTATACCTAACGTTACAACCCTTTTAAAAGACCTATTTGATAGTTTATCCTAGGTGCTTTCGCCATGTGGTGGAGGTTTGATCCTTTCCCAAGCCTATGGTAATCTATTTTGCTATGACAGGTAGTGAGAGATATCTTCCATTTCCATAATGTTATATTACTTTATTACACCCGAGAGATGTGAGTATCTAAACACTATTTGTGAGGTGCTTGTGTATGACCTCCGTGCTTGTCTATTGGTCTTTAGTGGAACGATTATTTGTTGTAATTACTTTTATATTAGTGTTAAATGACCCCTAACTTGTCTTTCAAGTAGAATAAAAGCGCATTTGCTTGAGGACAAGCAAATCTCAAGTGTAAGGGTATATGATGAGGCGAAAAATGATCCGTTTTTAGGGGGTCATTTAAGCCTGAATCCGACTTTATTTGATCAAATATTGCCCTAAATCGTTCCTTTTGTGATTTTAGGTGTTTGGAGAGTGAATTCTGGAAAAGAAGCCATTTTGGACGTTTTTGGAGCATAAAAGTGAAGAAAACGGCAAAGTACCAAATTTCCATGCTGAAGATACAAGGTGACGGCGTCAAGAGTAATATCTTAACGGCGTCAGACATGAAGATTAAAATACCGAAGGTGGTGACGGCGTCAAACGCCTTCATGACGGCGTCAAAGTGGCAAGAATAAAATACCGTGGTCGGTGACGGCGTCACATAGGCCGTCATAAGTAGATCAAGGCCGTCCGAGGAAGTATATGGCGGCGAGGTGACGGCGTCACAAGTAACTCTTGACGCCGTCAGCCTACTTTTCCTATATATAGTTTTCTAGTTTTTTCATTAAAAGAGAGAAGTTTTGGTGAAACCCTAAAGACGAATTTGGTGCCTCTTTTACAGGTTTTTCAAGGGTTCCAAACCCTTGATACCTTGCATTGTAATTGAGATAAGTGTTCTTCTAATTCAATCAATATGTCTATGTGTTGGTTGTTTATCTCTTGTTCTTGTCTCAATTCAATTATGCTAGGCTAGATCTCTCTTGTGTTTGCTTAGATCTAATGAAACCTAGATGTTGATTATGTGTTGATTACTTGTTTATTCTTGTTCTTGGATGAATGATTTATATGTTAGGCTTAAGAAAACTGGCAGATCTCCAAATGGTAACATGCTTGAACGTCTTAAGAAACATGAACCGAGGCGTACTAGGTCTTTATTGGTTGTATTTAATGCATGAGCCACTGTTTACAATCCCTATAGTTGTGCTGGGTCATGGTGTAGGAGGAGATAAGAGCTCATAGAGTTGGGGAGTTATGTATGCCACCCCACGAATGGTATTAAGGAATACAATCCGCCATCCATACAAGTATAACAAGTACGTAACATGTAAAAGATATCTAGGGAGTAGTGAAGTCTAAGTAAACACAATTTCTCCAATTACTGCCCACAACCTTAGTATAATTAGTTTGTTTTCATTTTTATTATTTTATTTTGATTATATATTAGTTTTGGGTTAGTTGACTAGCAACTAATTCCGCCCACTCCTTCAAAAACCGAGATTTTAATTGCTTTCATAAAAATATAAAAATACAAAAATAATCATCCCTCACCTCTAGAACTATTAATTAGGTTTTCTAATCCTAGCGATACTATTCCTAAGCTGAACGATCAATCCCCCGGTACTTGTCACTATACTATACTACAACGATCAGGTACACTGCCTGGTGGGGGTTGTAAGCTTCTCGAGATCCCTCGAGAGGTAAAGCAAGGTGCGATTCCCACGCATCACAGACACCGGCTCAAAATTTATAAATGAGAATGCCGGGGTCAAAGATAGTGTCTTCATTCCCGAGGGAGTGAAGAAGAGGAGAAATCACCTGGTAGGTGAAGGAAAGTAGGGAGATCTGAATAGCAATTAAGATAAGAACTTCCTCCTCAAGAAATGCAGATTCAAGTGGAGGAGGCAAGCCCTTAAGCTTGATCTCAGGAAGTTTATCAGTTTCCTCAACTGATTTGATTTCCTCATTATGAAGTTGTTTGGGTGGAAGAGGGGGAGATGGATCTTCGTTTAACAAACTTTCTAGAAAAAGAATGTCGCCCTCAGGATCAAGATAGTTTTCATCAACTTCATACGAAGTTGAACTATCTAGGGCAAGGAAAGCTTCAACCTCGTCCAGGTCAGCTTTGAGATTGAAGAGATCATCATTACTTCCTGATGGAAGTGAATCAATGTGAGTACGTTCATTAGTGAACTCCTCAAGAAGGAGGTCAACATCAGAATTAGGAAGTGAAACCTCAACATACTCAATGTCTCCATAAGATAAACAATCATCACTGGAATCAGAGACATTCTCAAATTGATCATTTGGATTATCATGGGTGAAAGGAATATCACACACTTGATCAGAAATTCCCTGTGACTCTCTCGGGATTGGGACAAGGATTTCAACACTAGACTTTATTAATTCGTCCGATTCCTTATTAGGAACAGTGCTAAGATGCTCATCCCCCATGTTTAGAGAGTGAGTGTGAACTTCGGGTGTGATAACAACAGACTGAGGGAGTTGAGAAGGACTAGCAGTTATGGATTTTACAAGTTCCATTTGTTCATTTGCTAGTAACTTCTCTGTATTATTATCTCCCTGAATTTCCATGGAAGGAATCACAACTGATGAACTCGATGAATCTTTTTGAATGATAACAATGTTATCATCATCATCACTGTCATCATCGTCATCATAAAGAGCAGCATAGCGAAGATTGGCACGTATTTTGGCCGCTCTTTGCTCAGCAAGTAATTCTTCCATGCTTTTTCCAGAATCACGTTCTTCAGCAAGTAATTCAACGATAGATTTATCACGAGAATTTTGAATGAGTGGAAACTATGGGGGTGTGGATGTGTCAAAACTGGAAGGTTGACATTGATCATCATTGTGAGAACCCCCACAATATACACAAGAAGAACTTGGATCATGGCAAAGAGAAATATTAGCCAACTCCTCCTTAAGATCTTTGAGTTTCGCAAGAACCTCTATATAAGGGTCTTGCTGGATATGAGGAGTTGCTTGAATCATTTGGCACTGTGGAGGTGGGTCTTGAAACGAATAGTCGTAATTTTTACAAGGAAATGGATTCCTTGTTTGACAATCAGAGCTAAAGTGTGGACCTCCACAGTACTCACAACAGTTGAACTGATGTGGCTGTGAGTCATAATTGTTATTAGGAAACTGCTCATAGACAAGCGTGTTTCCTGATTGACAATCAGAACTGTAGTGTGAACCACCACAGTACTCACAACAGTAAAACTGCTGAGTCTCATGGTGTGGAAGCTGATGGAATGAATCAGTAGTATCATGGTAGGAATAGGGATTCTGGTTATAGACAGACCCGTTTCCTGACTCTACCATGCTACAACTGGGGCAATTACCACCATTATAAGGACCTCCACACCATTAACAATCAAGATGGTGAGGATAAGACATAGAAAGAATCAAAGGGTTTTGGAGGGTAAGAAATGTAGAATCAAAAAGGTAGGAGGGTTAAGATGGATATTTTTGTGATTTTTGAAAAACATATGAAAGAAAATCTTTTTGTGTTTTTGTGTTCGTTGAAAACTGATTTAAAATGTTTTCGGGAACAGTTTTGTTTATGATAATAAGATAATATGAACAAAGGTGGATAAATATACAATGAGCGTGTATCCAGAATCACTAATACGCAAAATCGTTTAGAATAAGCACACAACTTCCCCGGCAGCGGCGCCAAATTTTGATTCGCCTCAAACGGTCGGATAATTATTGGTCAACCACTTGTGAATGGTCAAGTATAATAGTCAAACAGCTGAGGTAAATGCTTCCGTGGAATACAGTGTTTCCCCGGGTCGTAATGTCTCAACGAGGTTGTGATGGTATTAAAAACGGGTTTATGATCGGGTGATTGTGAATAGGAAAATGGATAAAAGAGTTTGGTTTATTACACTAAGGAAAATATAAAAGAGAATAGTTCAAATGAGCTATGAAAACAAGTACGGGAAACCAAATTACCTAGAAACGTATAAAAACCTAAAACCGTACGTTTACGTTTAAATAAACGTCTACGTATAAAATAAAAAGTGAAATTTAAGAAATAAAAGGCCTACGAATATGAAATTGATATTTTTACAAACCTAATAACATTAGAAAATTATTGGAAAAAGAAAATAATTTTTATAACTATTTATTTAATTATTATTAATTAAAAACTATTTATTAACTAATTAAACTATTTTAATTTATAATAAATACTAGGTGAACAGTAAAAATTACAAGATTTATTCTAAAAATACTTGGTAGTATACTTATGCTAGGAAAAATATAAAAAGTGTGGAAAAGCTTATTAATAAGCTGGAAATCAGCTTATAAGCTAAATAAGCTTATCTTGACTTGTACTACTATATAAATAACTCTAGAAACTAATAACACTAAGTTATCACTGGCCCATATGGTGCATGGCTTAGGTTTGAGGTTTGAACCAAATGGATCAGGTTAGAATCCCACTCCTTGCCACTTTTCTATTTTCTTTTTCTTTTTAGTTTTCTAGTTACAACTACACTTAATAACTAAAACTAACAAACTTTTTAAAAAAACAAACTTTTTAAATATCAAAAATAAGCTCTCTGTGAGCTTCACTATCAAACAGTTAAGCTTATTTCAAGCTTAACTTGGATTTTCAAGGTTTTAAAAACTTCTAATAAGCTATAAGATGAATATAAACTGGCAAATAAGCTACAAGTAATTGAGAAGGGCTTATAAGAAGCCAAAGAAAAGAGAAAATAACTATGAATAAGCCACTAATCACAATTAAGCTAATCCAATCAAACTCCCAACCAAACAGACCTGCAAGGTACTTTGTAAGCTACATGAGCTTATCAAATAAGCTCATAAATCCTAATAAGACCTGGAACCTATAAGTTGAGGGCTTCTCAAAGAACCAAGAATCACAAGGTGAGGCCCACTGAGAAGCTCACCATTAGCTTGTGAAATTGCCTACTTGCACTGACTATTCAGTATAAGCACTTGGATGAGCCAAAATAAATAAGACAATATAAGCATACAAATAAGCTGTGAAAAGAAAACAAAGAACATGCATAAGCAATAGGCCATAAGGGCTTCTCAAATCAGCAAAATACACAAGCTAAAGCTAACAAGTGAGGATTAGGCAAGCTTATGAAGTTGGCTGCATACACTGATGATTCAGTGTGTGCAGTTGGCTGAGAGGAACTTAAGGGCCAAGAAAAAGCTAGGGCAAAGACTATTAATCCCAAATTAAGCAGTAGTATCTGGAGATAAGCTAATAAGCTGCCAAGAAAAACTAAGTTTATGATCAGGGACCCACAGGTAAAGGCAGGGCAAGCTTATGAATTTGGACCAATCACTTGTGCATAGGGTAATTGACAACCCTGCAGCCTAAATTCAGTTATCAAATAAGCTAGAAAGAAAATTCCTAAAATTAAGCTATTTGTTGATTATGAAAGTTAAGCTACCCTATTATAAGTGGCTCAAATTCCAAAGCCTCAATCCAAATACAAAATTCAAGAAAATTCTTGGAATTTTGGGATTTCTCCTGAGACTATGCAATTTGACTTTTTATGTAATCTTGGAATTTTGACTTTGATGAGATTATACTGAGCTTATATGATTAATTATGTTATAATAATACTACTTGAAACTAAACTAAGTTATTTTAACAAAATCTAAGCTAAATTGATGGTGTAATAAACTAAACTCCCAACAGTGGGCTGCTAAAGTGAAATAAACTTGGGATTTGACTTTTTAACAAATGGTACTGGTTTTTATGCATTCATAAGACTACATGGACCTAATGAGACTTTTGTAAACCAACGTTAACTACCAATGAGCCTTGTGTCAAACCAACAGCTCAAATCCAAACACCCCCTTAAGAAACTGATTACACTACTGTGACTATATTTTAGACTATAACTTATGATTTTAAGATTAAAACAGATCAAGTTAATACCAATTAAGCTATTTGAACTTAAATTACACAAGAAGAACAACAGGAACAAATTATGCCAAGAAATAGATTTTGCTTACAAATGATGAACAAGTCACAACTGAGAACCAAGGAGAGCACAACTATCCTTAACACCTCCCATGAGGTACTATAACCACTGCAATCCAAAATGAACCCTGCTCCAAGCTTATTCATCACCTCAACTGATTTTTTTATTTTTATTATGTATATTTGGATTTTTTGAATATTTTTAGTGAATTTAATAAAAACTGATGAAACCTGAAATTGATATTAAACAAAGTTGAGATTACACTAGAACATTGATTACAAGTTTTTAAATCTGAGAATTACAACTAAGAAACGAAATTATACTAACTTTAACATTTTAACTAAACTAAATTAATCTAAAACTAACTACTATTCCCTTCTGCTTCATTTTCTCTTTATAAGCTTCCAAACATGTCTTGTGGGTCCCATAAGACTTTCCCACCACCATTGGATGAATTTGAAGTGATCCTGGCCTTCAATTGAATTTGGCGGGAAAACATATTTAAAGCAATTGGAAGCTGTGAAGGGTTTATTGGTGGATTTGGAGGTGGAGGTGACATGTAGGTGAGCTGGTGGGCTGGGGGTATGGAGTTGGAGTGTTGAATTGAGTTTGCAGGGTAGAGGGGTGGTGGCAGGGTGTAGGTTTGATACGTGGCACCCCCTAGGGCAAACCCATGGGGTGGGTTTTGGTTTAGGAGGTGACAGAGGGTGTATGAGGTGGTGAAAGTGAGCTAGTGGTGGAAGCAGGTGGTGGAGGGTGAAGTAGCAGGTGACGAGGTGGAAGGTTGGGGTGATGGTCAACGGGTCAAAGGATCAAAACCGTTTTATTTAATAAAAGTAAGAGTTGAGCTGGATGTGTTTGGGCCCAGGGATTAATCTGTGGACTGGATCAGGTTTATATTTGTGTTGGATTTTAGATTTGGACTTTGGAAATAAAACAAGAATGGTCCATTTGGTTTGTTTAATTTTAGAAGGTCTAATATTCTGAAAATTATGGACCTGATATGTAAATTTCCTAAAGTTCATAAAGGGTCCACTTTTACCAATCTTGAATAATATAAGGACCTTTTTGAATATTTCCATGTTTTGAATTTCTAGGGACCAATTTTGCCAAAACTGAAACTCCAGGGACTTAACATGTAATTTCTCCAAACTTTTCATCCAGGGACTAATAGTGACAATTATGAATCCCCTAGGACCCTTAATGATAATTTTTCCATTTTGAACACCCGGGACTAATTATGCCAAATCTTCAAACTCCAGGGACCAAATCTGTAATTTCTGAATTTGTGAAGGGTTCACCTGTAAATTCTCAATAAATACCACAAGGACCAATTATGTCATTAATGAATAGTACAAGGTTTGTTTTTTAATATTTTTCCATTTTTTAAAACCTGAGGACTACTTTTGACATTTTTGAAACTTGGGGGACTAAAGTTGTAATTTTGCAATTTTTAACTTTAAAGGACTTATTTTGACAACTTATGAATCCCCAAGGACCTTTGATGATATTTAACATGTTTTGAATAACCAGGGACTAGTTTTGCCAATTTATGAAACTTGAGGTACTGAAACTGCCAATTATGCAAACTTTGTACGTTTTTCATCTGTTTTTGCATATTTTACATTAGAAACATATAAAACACACTTCTGGGATAATTTCAGTATTATGATGCATATTTGAGTGTTTTTAGATGTTTTGGCAGTTCAGATTGGTATAAAATGATGAGTATTTAGACACTCATCATTCTTCAACCCCTTCTTTCTCTTTTCATTCTTTTCTCCTTTCTTCATATCATATCTAAGGACTTCTAATTCTAATCTATTGGAATTGTCCTTGGGTAGATCCCTCCGGCTCTGGCGGATCATAGGACGGTTTTTCCTAACCTTAGTCAACTTATAACTTCATGACTATCCTATTGTTGCCATCAAACCATTTGTGAAAATCTCTCAAAGTGTTTATGATAATAAAACATACTTTGTTAACACTTCGAGAGTTTTGCATTTCATGAAGGACTCCCCTTTCACATGTGCTCATGGATTGGGGATTACCATGTTTTAAAAGTTTTATTTTCAGCCATATCTTATTTACTTAATGTAAGCATTAATGAGTTAATTATTAGATATGTAGTGTTTGAGATTCGAAAGTGACAAGTAAACAAGATTGATAATCCCCTCAAATCTAATGGAATGATCCCTAATTATGAAATAATAAAAAATTGGATAAGGATGACTTACAATTAGATTTAAGGAGTGATTATTAAACTTGGATTTGAAACCTTGAACGTTTATGGTAATTTTGAAAATGTTATTCGTTGCCTTTTTAGAGATAAGAGTTGAAACAAATTTTGTTTGGCTGTGAACAAAAGAGAGGACTGTGTATAAGATGAAAAGCCCAAACGGTCCCTTATCGAATAGGTACTGCCAAAAGGACCGCCGAGAGCTAAGGGACCGTCGGCAGGAGGTTGTGGTTGTTGGACGATTTTTTGTGTTTTAGACTTAATGAGAAGTCTTTAGTTTTAGATGGTTTTAAAACATAGCACTTCGAATTTTAAGACACGAAAATGACTCAATACATACGAGTAGGCTAAGGGATGGGTATGGAGTGGAATCGAGACACAAGAAAAGTGAAAGACTTGATACGCTTGAATAAAGAGTGGATGTTGAGTCGAAACAGAAAAAAAAAGGAATAAAAAAATTAAATGAGATTCAAAGGCGAGACTTGCATCAAGAAAGGCTAGAAGTCAATCAAGTAAGTTTCAAGAAAAATCATAGACGAGAACTAGAGATAAAACAAAGAGTGAAGTAATTGTGCATCGTCTATAGTGATTGATTGATGCCAAATTCGCTATAAACAATGGTTGTGGTAAGACCATTGTTTTTCCAAATAATTTGCTCGAATCCAAAGAAGGATAAGCATTTAGACAAAACGTCTAAATAACACAAAGCATCTAGCATGTATTGGCATACAGAAATCATCTAGCATATAAGCAAGTAATACCTAATCACGTAGTCATATAATCATATAGTAAATACTCAAATAGCAAGCATGATAGTCAAGCTTGTAAGAAAACTTACCTTGGCCTCTAGCTATCCTTAATAACACATAACTAAAGCATGTATTGTTGGTGATGCAAAACTAGATGATAATCACTTGGCAAGTCGACCTTAAAATTAGTTATGCACTTGGCTTGATGAGATAACCATTAGATTGTATTCATACTTATGGCGCGTATTGTCTTCTTAGCTAGCTATCCACATTGCACAATAAGCCGCAAATTGTCTTCTTTATTATCGTAACATCAAAACAAGTAGATTGGAACACCAACTAGGTTGCTTGAGAAATCCTTGGCGGCAACATTACCTACAATGAAGACATTCAAACTAGTAGTATATGATTGCACTTAAACTAAGTATTTTTCTAATATCACATTTTCATCATCTTTGGCTTGAACATTTCCTTGATGTATTTGTAAACCATTTTACCAAATGCTATTTGTCATTTGATATAAAATTGTTTTATAACACTCAATTTTTTGGCAAAGATTCATAAATCAAAATTTTTGCTTCAAATATTTCACACAAGTTACTTATGAAAAATTTATTAGCAAAACTTTCTTTTATTGATTATAAATCATCAATTGAAAAGACATGCCAAAGATAATGATCTATTGATTTCACATAACTTTCAAATTCATTTTTCAAAATAACAAAATTTTCATTTTCAAAAAATGGTGGCTCATTCAAATAACGCCCTTCTAGATATCATTTTGATTCCATAGATCGATTCAAGTTTTAAAGTACAGTATTCTTTAAAGATCTTGATAAACGAAGCTCTGATACCAATTGTAGAAACTAGAAGGGGTTTGAATAGTTTCAACGCTTCTTTTTAATTTTCTAAAGCGTTTAGCCTTTTTAGGTCTGGTTATTTTTCATTTACAAACTTGTTGAATTCTACTAGTTTTGTGATATCAATTTGGTTACTAGCATACACAAATAAACAAGTAAAGTAAAGAGTAAGGAAAAAACACAACCAAGAGACGCGGCGATTTATAGTGGTTCGGCACGAAGCTCACTCTCCGTCCTACTCCACTCACCGAGTACCACACTCGAGAGTTATTAATCACTATATCAACAAACTCCTTCAGGCGGAGCAATCCGTACACATGCTTACACAAACCTTAACAACACTAAGAGTAATGTCGAGTTCTAATCATAGCTAGAACCAATCTACTCCAAGGCCCATGTGGCCATACGAACAAGCACTCTTGTCCAACTTGAATCTTCACCTGATTCAAGCCTTCACTTAATTGACATACTTGGTTCTTCACCCGAACCAAGTCTTCACACACTTGACACACTTGGTTCTTCACCCGAACCAAGCCTTCACACACTTGACATACTTGGTTCTTCACTCGAACCAAGCCTTCACACAAGACTCATTTGGATCATCACTCGATCCAAGTCTTTACACAATGACTCGACTAAGTCCTAACCTACACACTAGGACATCACTTTCATCATATCAAATACATGAACTAATCTAGTTACAAGACTTCTTGGATCTACATCACCATCCAAGTTCACAAAAATATCCCCATCCTCGACTCACACACAAGTCGGAAATAATGACATTATTTACAGAACCTATCACCGTAACACTTATTACGTTTGTATGTGGACACCTATAACATCTCGAGTCTTCATAGTTGTCGAGGGTTCTTCTCTTGCACTTGACAGAAGAGGAAATCACTTATAAACATATATCGACATGTTATAGTGATCAAAGATTAAAATGAACAAAGACCAGAAAGTTTTGTGTGTGAAAAACCTTGTTTTCTGAAGTGTAACAGTTCAATATTTATAGGCAACAATAGTGAGGGAGACGGTCCTTTATCACTAAGGGACCGACTGCCTATTTAAGGGACCGTCCAAACAAAACGCTCCCATATTGTCCTGACGTGGTGAAAACTTATCTGGTTCAGGCCGAACTAATTTGGAGGGAAAACTGGTTGTTATAAAGTTTGAATTTGAATTTATTTTCTTAATAAAACATTTCTGTAGAAACACAAAAATAATTTTGTGAAAATGTTTTGTCAAACTTAAAAATATAAGTTTAGGTGAAAATAAAACTCTTTGATCACTTAACTAATGACGGTATAAATTTTGTTCATACCTGAAGTGATGTTGAAGCAGCTACGTAGAAGAAACGAGTTTCCTTGATTAAAAACTTATAAACCGTAACTTTACGTAACATGTCTTTAAATTTGTGATTATCAAAACACGAGAAGACCGAATAATGCGAATAACGTTTTTGACATTATT
The DNA here is from genome assembly GCA_030686995.1 of Artemisia argyi. Lineage (NCBI taxonomy): Eukaryota > Viridiplantae > Streptophyta > Magnoliopsida > Asterales > Asteraceae > Artemisia > Artemisia argyi. The sequence goes on along the minus strand of CM060702.1, from coordinate 91,790,980 downwards.
TTTATTAACAAACGCTTCTTGGGAGGCAACCCAAGCTTTATTTATTTGTTTGTTTGTTTATTTGCTTCCGTATGTATGTTTTGTTTTTATTGTTTATTGTCCACGTATCAAACATTTTGTGAAAATGCTTTATTTTGTTTTTAACTTCGTCTTGATTGCATATAAAGGTATTTTGCAAAAGATAAGTGTAAGGGAAATCCAAATTTGTTTTTAAGAACGGATTGAACATGAACGATAACAATGAGATATAAACGTGCATATTAGTATTTGTTTGAGTCAAATGCTTGTATCGAGTCATAATGAGTATTTTGCACGATTCCAGGAATTAGAACATAGGTTTTTCTAGAAATTTTCTGGAAATAAAATATAAGAATTCTGTCAGATCAATTCTGATGGTGTCAGGCATCACCTAACAACGTTAGGTGTAATTTTCTGGAAATTTTGCAGGTTATGTTTTTCTGCCGGAATTGTAAAGTTTCGTTAAATCTGTACTTTATAAACTCTAGGAATCTGCAAACATTCATTCCACAAGCATTATATCTTTATTTGCTTTCTAGGATTTAATTTTATGTAGATTTACCACCAATTTTACGCAAGGTTTTCTTGTTTGTTTTCTCAGCTAATTAACAGGTTATTTGGACAAGAAGATTTACATGGATAATCAAGCTTTTGGCGCTGCTTTAATCTTGGAGTTTCCACATTTTCTTGGAGGAGGATTTAACCATGTTACTACACCATCCACACCGAACGAATCAGGGGAGTATTTGTTTCATTCTTTCATTTTCTTTACTTTTACATCTTTTAATTGAACATTGGGGACAATGTTCAGCTTAAGTGTAAGGGGGTAAATGAAGATTCCTTAGAGATTACAATTGCACTTGATTTTTGTCTTGTCTAATAGTGGATGTGTAATAAAACTGAGAGAAACACTTGTTAGGGTAATTTTAGCACCAAATTTAAAATTTTTTGCGACATACAGGAGTGAAACTTTAGTCCTAATAAGCGTCTCATGGATAGGAGTTATATGACTAGCATAAAAAACCGTACCACTCAAACAATTTTCACCCCAAATATGTGAGGTTCGCCCCTAGATTTGTTAGGAAAAGCCTTAGTGCTTATGAGTGTACCGGTAGCATTTAGATTCTAGAACTTGCGTTAGTGATTCATTCCGAGACCACATGTGAGACTACATTCGTGTAGTTGGATTTACTACATGATAAGAGGCATTAGGATAACATGTGTTTTTAAGCCTGTTTATATAATTACATTGACTTCATTAGTCAAGTAATTTTCCCACACCTTTGCGATGTACTCATTTTTAGTACACGATACCCCTAGTACACCCCTCAAAGCCTATCTTTTTCATTTATAACTTTAAGCATCTTACTTAAAGGAAGAATTTGTTTACAATCGACCCCCAAATGTACACCCAAATCGCCTTAGCCTTCCTTGTATGCACTCATCTCTAGTGCATTATTGTTACAACATTTGTTTTAACCCTTTATTAATTGTCTAATTGATTACATAGTTTCTAAGTTGAGTCATATCTTGTACATATTGTTCTGGAACGATTGGGACTCATGGGTAAAGTACTATTGTTATGGAGTAATGGGGAAGAACGTCAATTATTACCCCCATATATGCGTTAGTGTTTTAAAGTACTCCAAGTGTTTTAATTATCTTAATTCGAGTCATTAGAATAGTTACATGTAAAGTATGTAAAAGTTCAAGTGTAAGGGGAGAACCGAGCCCCCTTGATGTATTTATGATGGTAGGGCAAGAGTGTATGAAAAAAAATCGAAAAAAATCAGGAAACGAGAAAAAAATAGAAAAAGAAAAGGAAAAACATACGAACTACCATCCCGTTTCCTTTTATGTTTATTTATGTTTCTATTATTTTATGGTTAGCCTAAGTTGAGTCGAGTCTTGGCTTAGCAACACCGCATTGTACATGTAATTAACTAAGATAATTAGCTTGCCACCAGTAAAATATCCCTTTATCCAACAAACCGTGTTTTCCATATCCCTACACCTAACGTTATAACCCTTTAAAAAGACCTCTTTGATCGTTTTACTAGGTGCTTACGCCAAGTGTTGGAGGTTTTCGATCCTTTCCCAAGCCTATGGTAATCTATTTTCTATGATAGGTAGTGAGTGATATTTTTCCATTTCCATTAGTTATATTTAGGTTTATAACACCCGAGAGATGAGTGTATCCAAACACTATTTGTGAAGTGCTAGTGTATAATTTCCGTGCTTATTTTGATTAAGGTGGAACGATCATTTGTTGTGATTACTTTTATATTAATGTTAAATTACCCCTAGCTTGTATTAATAAAAGCTCATTCGCTTAGGACAAGCAAATCCCAAGTGTAAAGGTATTTGATAAGGAGAAATTTGTTACGCTTTTAAAGGGTCATTTAAGCCCTAAGTCAGGATAATATGATCAATTATTACCTTAAATCGTTCTTTTTGTCGATTTAGGTACTTTTTAGGAGAATTTTATAAAAGGAAGCATTTTGGACGTTTTTGGAGCAAAAAGTGAAGAAAATGACAAAGTCAAGAATCCAAGCTGGAAATTGTACCTGACGGTATCATGTATTTCAAAGGGACGACGTCACCTTATTTGACAAGAGGTGGAAATTACAATTACACTTGACGCGCCAGAAGACAAATTGGAGGTTTACACGTGACGGCATCACGTTTTACAAGAAGTAGGTCGTCACGTATCATTCCAAAGCGTGACGGCCCAAAAGACTTAAAGCGGGACGGCGTCAAGAAGTTGGATTGGACGACAAGAAACCCTAGCCGCGGCTAGATGACGGAGTCAACCATTAAAAGGGGACTTCGTCACCTATTGTTAGGATATAAAGTCAAAGTACTGTTGAAGATCAAAGTATTGCTTGTGTATAAAGGTCAAAGTACTGCTCATGTGAAGAAAGTCAAAGTACTGCTATTGTTAAAGGACTAATATGCAAACCGTTAAAGGACTGTTATGTAAAGTTATGATTATTAGATTAGAATATTCTAGAATTAGTTTACTTAGAATTAGTTTACTTGTCGTAAAAGAATTGTAAACCGACTAGGGTTTTCCTTATGTCTATAAAAGGACCCCTAGGATGGTATTAGAGATATACGAATACGACATTAATGATTAGAGATTATTAGAGATAGAAGTACGTAGGATATTAGAGAGATATTTAGCGATTAGGGTTGTTAGTGAATCTGTATAATAAGCAGGTTCAAAGTTTGGTTTTAATATAATCGTTGAAAGTTTTGTTATTCTTCTTAGCTTTGTTGAAGTAGATTCTGCATACTTAACAGAGTTATATCAGCATTTCATTATTAGTAGTTTTGGATTTATTCAAGATTGTTAAACCTTTACAAGCTCTATAGTTAGTTTAATCAGAGTATACATCGATCCAACAAGTGGTATCAGAGCTTGTATGGAAACTTTGATTAAGAAGAAACCCTTAAAACCGATTTAACTACAAACCCTAAAAGATGACAACTGAAGCTGCACCAATCCCATCCATCACCTCACTCAGAATTCCTATCATCAAGAAGGGAGAATATGATCTCTGTAGCATGAAGATGAGGCAGTACCTTGCTATCACAGACCATGCTCAATGGGATGTGATTGTCAATGGTAATGTTGTTCTTGAAGAACCTGTAGAAGTTGCAGGACAACCTAAACCACCTATGCCAACCTTGCCAGAAGTTACAAAATGAAATCAAGAGAAGGCTCTCAACATACTGTTGTCTGCTATTCCTGATGGTCACTTACTAAAGTTTCATGATGCTAAGGATGCAAAACAACTATGGGCTGCTATTAAGATAAGATTTGGAGGTAACGATGCTTCCAAGAAGATGCATAGAAACTTATTGAAGCAACAGTTTGAAACATTCACTGTTGGTGAACGAGAAGGTCTTGATGCTGCCTATGACAAATTCCAAAATCTTCTTATTATGCTAGAGTTATATGGTGCAGAGGTATCTGTTGAAGATGCAAACTTGAAGTTCTTAAGAAGTTTGCCATCGGTATGGCATGTGGTTCCTACTATGATTAGAGGACAACCTGGTTTCGATACCATGGACTTTGATGATCTCTACAATAATTTAAAGGTGTATGAGCATGAGATGAATGGTAACATAAGTTCAAGTTCTCATCAGAAATCTCAAAACATTGCTTTCGTGTCTTCTGAAAACAGAAGTAGTATTTCCACTAAAAGTACTGGTTATCCTATTCAAAGTACTGTTGGTGATAAACAGCACACTTGTACAACCATGACTACTACCACTTCATCACCATCAAATAACACCAATTTTGATGATGTTGTATGTTCCTTCTTTGCTCAACAAGCCACTTTACATGTTACTTATCAAGAAGACTTGTTGCAAATTGAAGAGGATGCTCTAGAAGAAACTAACATAAGATGGCAAGTGTCACAACCCACAATTTCAGGTCATTTTTCCAAACTTCGATATTCTACTATTCACAAATTACTATTCATCAATCACTATTCATCGTTTTACTATTCATCATTTTTGAGGTCAATTTGACATTCCGAGAAACATTCAGAAATTTTACTATTCACTTGACAATATTCATTTCCGAGAGAAAACCACTATTCACGTGCATTACTCATGTCATCGTAAATTTAGTTTACGAGTATTCAAATTCCCGTAACCGTATTGGTTTAGGAGCGAATTCATGCATTATTATCAGGGACATTTCATACGGACTAGAAATAGTCTGCATATCATCATTAGGGCACTTGCATACTATTCCACTCGTAGGGTATTCAAATTATATTTTTAATATAATTAACGAATTACGTATTTTATTTTAAATAAACACTAATATGCGAACTATAAATGTGACTAACATGTCCGACATTCCTGACTATGATCCCAATATATTTTTATACTCATTTTTATAATATAAAAATTATAATATTAATTTACCCGGTATTTTGGAAATTTATTTATTTCGTATCGTACGTCTAATTTAATTTCGACGGTTTTCATAAAAATTAAACAATAATTATCTAAACACTTAATATTTGTACCCAACATATTTTTAAAATTTTTATAACTTTATTATGACCTGGTTAACTCCGTTAAAATTTATTTTTAGTTAACTCGGTGTCCGGTGTCCTTTAAATCTAATAATAAACACAATAATATATACAAACTCTTCCAAGTCTTAAACCAAATTCCCCCCCCCCCTTGACTTGCCGCCCCCCCCCCCCCCCCCATGCCAATCTCTTACAATATATACTTACTCACTCCAACCTCATTAAAGCTCATACTAACTCTTATATAATAATAATATTAATAATATATATACTAAAAATTAGATATTTTACCTCATTTGCAACTAGCCAAGAAAATCTTTTTCTCTCTTTTCCTCTCATAAGGGTGCTCGGCCTAGGGTATTCAAGAAGCAAGAACACATCATTTTTCAAAGATCAAAGTAAAATCTTGTTCATATAGTTGTCCTTGTTGGAGTTTTGAGATAAAAACTCAAGGATTGTTAGGTTTTCACCATCCAAACTTCATTAATCTTCCAAGTAAGTTTACAAAACTCATTTCATAATTTTTACAAGTTATTACTATGTTTATATATTTTTCTTACAAGAACTCATGCATCTATTGGCTTATACCACTCCATTTGGTATATATTTAACTTTCAAGCCCTAGAAATGATTTTTTGGTTAGATCCTTGTTAGATCTACTTGGTTATGATGTTTAGGAACCCATGACACCCTAAAAAGGTGTATGGTAGGATTAGACTAGTTTTGTGGTGATTGAAAGTGGTTTGATTGAAGATGGAACTAGATTAGAACCCTAGAAATGATTTTTGAAACAATAGAAATACCTACTGTCCCTATTTTTAATTCGTGGGAAAATCAGTGGTTGATGGTTAATTTTTGACCAAAGATTTAGAAAATACTTTCAAAAACGAAACTTTAGGCGAAAGAACGGATTAAAACGAGCTTATAACGAAGGAGATATGATTTCTGTAAATTTAACGACGAAAACTATTTTTATAAAAACTGCATGCTGTTTGGCAGTTTTTGACGGGCAAAAAGAGGTGTTAAACGTAACCTAGAAGAGCCGAGTTATCAAAAATATACTAGTATATACAAAAACGAATCCGTGGATATAAAGAACGAGGAAAATGAGCTTAAAACGACCAAGTTATACCCGTTTTAACATCGTCAAAACTATATATATATATTTGGTTTCAAATAAAGATAATAACTTACGCACTAGATGGTATATTTTTCTAGAAATGGTACTAAGGACTATATTCTTAACAAATGAATACGTATGACCCAAGAGAATATTTATACGACTTAACGACGTTATTTTAAGGTTTTCGATACGAGGAATACAACGCTAACATTTTCATACGAGATAATACGACAAGTTATATACTTCTATATTTGGACTTATTTTTCCTAAGTATGGAAACTATTTTACTATGACGATAACTAGTATTTCCAAATTACGAGTGGTATAGGTATCATGTGCATGTGCATTCATTACATTACGGCGTGATCTAAATTAGATCGCGATTATTCATTTAGGTTGCGGCTAGTGTTCGCGCCTCATTGTCCCGACTACTTTTACATCTTTGTACCATCATTTCGAGGTGAGTTCTCATAGCCCCGTTTTAATTACTTATTTGATTTTAAATCCCACGGGGGAGAATACATTGCACAATTATTTTTGTACATGCCCAAGTATTAAATTCCGTACATTGCTTAAGTTGCTAGTACTACCACTTCAAGTCCCCTTTATTATCATGGACCGTTAATTATATTGCCAAGCGAGAGTGAGTGGATAGATCTATCGAGGGTGACGCCTCCATTCGTGTTTGGGTTGCTCCATAAGGAAAACGAATGCATTTCATGTCTAAATAATTGAGTGACTGGTAACCACTCCTTTGGGGCAAATTTTAGTACGTCTAGCTTCGGGGTCATGAGCTTAAGAGACAATGTAGCTTTTTGACATTTTGTCACTTTACTTTATACTTGTGGTTATTGTACATACGATTTACTTATAAACCTATGATTATTCACCAACTTTATGTTGACCGTTTTCGCAATGTATTTCTCAGGTAACTAAGGCATATTCTCATGGCATGCATGGAGTCATTTTGTGTATCAAGGATGACGCGTCTCTTTTTGGATTTCATGCACTTATGAACTATCGTTTGATTGTACTAAATTATTTCCTTAAACCTTTTCCAACTTTTGGGACCTATGTTTTATAACTCTGAATATTTTGAATGAATCAAATGATGTATTTTCTAAACGACACTTTAGGTCGTTCAATATATCCTTGTTTGTGGTGCTATGACCGTTACACCCTCAGGCATTCTATTCCGCTGCCATTCAGGTATTTTGGGGGTGTGACAGATTGGTACCAGAGCTAAGGTTATAGCGAACTAGGATGCATCATGGACCCTAGACTATAACCACACCATCATAGCATATCATCATTTCATCATAAGTGCATATTTACTTATTTTTAGGTGATTCCATTATACGAGTTATTTATTTTTATTTCACCTTGATTATCACAGAGACATGTCTTTGAATCCAAACACTGTCATACTTTACTCTATATCAGACTCTGATGATGAGGGCTCTATGTCCTCTACTGCTGTTTCACCACTTGTTTCTCCTGCACCTGAGTTGCCACTTTTGGCATCAGATGATGACACCGAGCCTTTTGAGGAGGAGGAGACGGCTCCTACTCCTCATGTCCATCCTACTGTACCACTTGATGTCACCCGTGTACCCACTGACATACCATCTCCTACTACTAGGAGTAAGACCATTCAGGTTGCTAGGAAGAGTGTTCGTCATGCTACATCTACTTTTAGGACTCTCCCTAGTCCTACTGTGCCTACACCACCACCACCAGCCATACCCACTACTACTACTATATCTACCTCACTCTTGCCGCTCAGGAAGCGTGCAAGGTTTGCCACCCCAGATTCACCTACTACCGAGACTGCTGAGCTTCCACCACCACCAGTATACCACATAGGTGAGAGTTCGAGAGCGGCTGCGGCTAGGGGGCCTACAGCTGTTACATTAGAGGATCAGTTAGGGGCTCAGCAGGAGCAAGTTGATAGGCTGGGTTATAGGGTGGATGAGATTATCACTACTCAACTTGAGGCTGTCGAGGAGCAGGTTGAGGATTTGATTCAGGGCAGGGTTGGTATTGATGTGTCGTACCATGGACTCGAGGCACGACAGTTGAGGCACCAGGAGCAGATTGATCTACTTAGGGATGAGTTACCTGAGATTCGAGATAGAGCTCAGGCGACACAGGAGACTCAGTGGGAGCAGGTAGACCAGTTGGCATTGATTCGAGAGAGGTTAGTCGTATTGGAGCGCAGAGATGCTTCTTTTCAGTTACGAGTTCAGCATCTAGAGGAGATCGTCGTTGCGATGGATCGTGAGATTCACCGCCTGAGGGGAGAGCCTGGACCATCTAGAGCACCTGGAGGAGCCTAGACATAGACTGGTATTATATTAGCTTTTATTATTTTCCTAGTCCCGAGGTGTGGGACATAGTTCAAGAACTTGTAGTCTTTTGGTTGTTGTACAAACAAATATATCAAGTGTGACTCTACTATGTTGGAAATGTTGTGCTATATATTATATCGGTCCATGTAGGCCGAAATTTTCATGTATTATATTCATGTGTTGTGATTATATTTATGATGTTTCGTGGTTGCTCTTTATTGTTGTCATATTGATACAGGTTGTGGTTGTATATATACATGTCGTGGTTGTGTTTATACAGGTTGTGGTTGTATATATACTTGTCGTGGTGGTATCTAGACAGATTGTGGTTGTATTCATACCTGTCATGGTTGTATTTATATAGATTGTGGTTGTACCCGTACATGTCTTGGTTGTGTTATTACTCGTTGTGGTTGTATATATATACATGTTGTGGGTGTATACCTTTGGTACTATGACTATTTCTATTATGATTTTTCTCATGGTTATTTCTATTGTGATTTATCAGAAGTATGGCACCAAGGAAGAGTAAGACTGCACCAGAAACACCCGCTATGACTCAAGCCGCTATCCGCAAGTTAGTCAGGGATAGTATTGCAGAAGCTCTGGAGATTGAGAGAGCTGAGGTTGCTGCTAGGGCTGCTGAGACTGCTTCTAATACAGGGGCAGTTGAACCAACCGCTATTAGGCGTGAATGTACATGGAAAGATTTCAAGATTAGTGATCCTATCAAGTTTAAGGGCACTGAAGGAGCGGTTGCTTTGATCCGCTGGTTTGAAAAGACTGAGAATGTATTCCTCATGTGTGGATGCCCGGACGTCAGCAAGGTAAAATTTGCTACAGGTATGCTTCTTGATGAAGCTATGTCTTGGTGGAATTCGTATGCTCAGCCAATTGGTATGGAGAATGCTTACAAGCTCACTTGGGAGGAATTCAAGAAACTGATGTCTAAGAAGTTTTGCCCTCATACTGAGATACAGAAATTGGAAGCAGAATTCTATGGGCTTGTGACTAAAGGTGATGACATCGAGACCTACTTCAGAAGGTTTCAGGAGTTGGCTGCACTATGTCCAACTATGGTTCCTGACGATGAGAAAAAGATGGAAAACTTTGTTGGTGGATTACCTGAAAGTGTTCGAGGGGATGTGATTTCTTTTGATCCTCAATCAATGGAAGAGGCTATTCGTATAACTCAGAAACTCATGGTCCAAGTGGTAAAAGGAAAATCTGCTGTCAACAACAATAACCGTTCAAACAACAACAACTATAACAACAATCGAAACCGCAACTATCCCAATAACCGAAACAACAATCCAAACAATAACAACAACAACAAGAGAAGGTTTGACTACAACCAAGGTGGAAATGCTATTCAGCCACCACCTAAGAGGCAAGAAGTGGCAAGGGCCTATGCTGCAGGACTGACTGAAAGGAAAGGATATGAGGGTAATCTACCCAAGTGTGAAAGGTGTCAGAAACATCATAACCCAGGACGTTGCCCAAATCCATGTGGTAACTGCAAGAAGATTGGTCACCACATCAAAGATTGCAAATTTCCAATCTTGGGTGACAATCAGAGGCCACCAGTAACATGTTTTGGCTGTGGAGAAATTGGACACTTTAGGGGTGAGTGCCCACAGAAGAAGAATCAAGGAACTGGAAATCAACATGGAAGGGCTCGATGAAGAGCTTATGTTATGGGAGGAGAAGATGTCAAAGAAGACCTGAATGTTGTTGCGGGTACGTTCCTCGTTAATAATCGTTATGCATCCATTTTATTTGATTCAGGAGCGGATAGAAGTTTTGTTTCTATTGCATTTACACCTTTACTTAACATAGAACCAACCCCATTAGACATTTCCTATATCGTTGAATTAGCCGATGGGTCTTTAGTTAACACCAACACCATTGTTCGTGGTTGCACTATAAATTTTCTAAACCATCCATTCAATATAGACCTTATGCCCGTAGAACTTGGTAGTTTCGACGTTGTTATCGGTATGGATTGGTTATCTCGGCATCGAGCGAGAATTATTTGTGATGAGAAAGTTGTTCATCTTCTTTATAACGGTGAAACTTTGGTTGTTCGTGGAGAGCGAAGTGGAACTAGACTCAGTATTATATCGTGCATTAAAACCGAAAAGTACATAAAGAAGGGTTGTTATGCATTCTTGGCTCACATCACGGAAAAGAAGTCGGATAAGAAACGACTTGAAGATGTGCCAATTGTTAAGGAATTTCCAGAAGTTTTTCCGGAAGAATTGCCAGGACTTCCGCCTACACGCCAAGTCGAGTTTCAAATCGAATTAGTGCCAGGAGCTGCACCAATTGCGCGAGCACCGTATAGACTTGCACCTTCGGAGATGCAAGAATTGTCGAATCAACTACAAGAACTTTTGGACAAAGGATTCATTAGACTGAGTTCCTCGCCTTGGGGAGCGCCGGTTTTGTTTGTGAAAAAGAAGGATGGAACTTTCAGAATGTGCATCGACTATCGTGAGCTGAACAAGTTAACGGTTAAGAACCGTTATCCACTCCCCAGAATCGACGACTTGTTCGACCAGTTACAAGGTTCCAGTTTTTATTCCAAGATTGATTTAAGATCCGGTTATCATCAACTTAGAGTTCGGGAAGAGGATATCCCGAAGACGGCATTCAGAACATGCTATGGTCATTATGAGTTTCAAGTAATGCCGTTCGGATTAACCAACGCACCTGCGGTATTTATGGATCTCATGAATAGGGTGTGCAAACCGTATCTTGATAAGTTTGTGATCGTATTCATTGACGATATCTTGATTTATTCCAAGAGTAAGGAAGATCACGAAGAACACCTCAGAACAATCCTGGAACTACTCAAGAAGGAGCAATTGTATGCCAAATTTTCGAAGTGTGATTTTTGGATATGAAGAGTTCAATTTCTTGGCCATGTCATTGATAGCCAAGGATTACAAGTCGACCCAGCAAAGATCGAGGCAGTTAAGGATTGGGCTACGCCCAAGTCTCCTACGGAAATTCGTCAATTCCTAGGACTTGCCGGATATTACAGAAGGTTTATCGAAGGGTTTTCTAAGATAGCGAAGTCGTTGACAAAGCTGACACAAAAGAATGAAAAATACCAGTGGGGAGAGAAACAAGAGTCCGCATTTCAGTTATTGAAACAAAAGCTTTGTAGCGCACCGATTTTGTCACTACCTGAAGGTATTGAGAACTTTGTGGTATATTGCGATGCTTCGCATCAAGGACTTGGAGCTGTGCTAATGCAAAACGAGAAGGTGATAGCTTATGTATCTAGACAGCTTAAGACACACGAGAAGAATTACACTACGCACGACTTGGAGTTGGGTGCGGTAGTTTTTACACTCAAGATTTGGAGACACTACCTTTATGGTACCAAGTGTGTAATTTTTACCGACCACAAGAACTTACAGCATATACTCGATCAGAAGGAACTTAATATGAGACAACGTCGTTGGCTAGAATTGTTGAGTGATTATGATTGTGAAATCCGATATCACCCAGGAAAAGCAAATGTTGTAGCAGATGCACTTAGCCGAAAAGAACGACTCAAACCTTTGAGAGTTAGGTCATTGGGAATGACTATCATTTCGCCATTACCATCAAAAATTTTAGAAGCCCAGATTGAGGCTCTCAAAGAAGAAAACCGACCACATGAGAAACTTTATGGTATGCCAGAAAGCGAAAATGGCTTTGTAAAGAGATCAGATGGAGTGTTATGCTTCAAGGACCGAAGTTGGATACCACTCTATGGTGGAGTGCGAGAATTGATTATGCATGAATCACACAAGTCGAAGTACTCTATTCATCCAGGTTCTGATAAGTTGTATCAGGATCTCAAAAAGCTTTATTGGTGGCCGAACATGAAAGCGGAAATAGCTACGTATGTCAGCAAATGTCTTACTTGTGCTAAAGTGAAAGCCGAGTACCAGAAACCGTCAGGGTTACTTCAATAACCAGAGATTCCACAATGGAAGTGGGAACGTATTACTATGGACTTTGTCACTAAACTTCCTAAGACGTCAGGAGGTTACGATGCTATTTGGGTAATTGTTGATCGACTTACCAAATCAGCTCATTTCATACCCATTAGAGAGACTTATTCCATGGAACAACTTGCTAGACTTTATGTCAAGGAAATAGTCTCAAGACACGGTGCACCAGTTTCCATCATTTCCGACAGAGATAGTCATTTTACTTCAAACTTTTGGCGGTCATTACAAGATTCTTTTGGATCCAAGTTAGACATGAGCACTGCTTACCACCCTCAGACCGATGGTCAGAGCGAGAGAACTATTCAGACACTTGAAGACATGCTTAGAGCATGTGTGATTGACTTTGGAAATGGTTGGGCTAACCATTTGCCGTTGATCGAGTTTTCCTATAACAACAGTTACCATTCGAGCATTAAAGCAGCACCATTCGAGGCACTTTATGGTCGTAAGTTTCGATCTCCAGTTTGTTGGGCCGAAGTCGGTGAAGTACAATGTACTGGCCCGGAGATGGTTCAAGAAACAACAAAAAAGATAATTCAGATTCGAGAGAGACTCGAAACTGCTAGAAGTCAACAGAAAAGCTACGCAGATGTTCGACGCAAACCATTGGAATTCCAGATTGGAGACAAAGTCATGTTGAAAGTCTCGCCTTGGAAAGGCGTAATACGATTTGGAAAACGCGGGAAATTGAACCCGAGATACATTGGTCCGTTTAAGATACTGGAAAGGATTGGTCCAGTAGCTTACAAGCTTGAACTTCCGTCAGAACTCAGCAACGTACACAACACGTTTCATGTCTCAAACCTCAAGAAATGTCTTTCGGACGAGTCTGCCATTATACCATTAGAAGAAATACAACTCGATGACAAGCTTAACTTTGTGGAAGAACCAGTTGAAATAATGGACCGCGAGATCAAACAGTTGAAACAAAGTCGAATTCCGATCGTGAAGGTTCGCTGGAATTCTCGAAGAGGACCCGAGTTTACTTGGGAACGAGAAGACCAAATGCGACGCAAGTATCCACAACTTTTCACCAAGCCAATTTCCGAGACCAACACTAACTGAATTCAGGGACTGAATTCCTTTTTGGATGGGCGACTGTCACAACCCACAATTTCAGGTCATTTTTCCAAACTTCGACATTCTACTATTCACAAATTACTATTCATCAATCACTATTCATCGTTTTACTATTCATCATTTTTTAGGTCAATTTGACATTCCGAGAAATATTCAGAAATTTTACTATTCACTTGACACTATTCATTTCTGAGAGAAAACCACTATTCACGTGCATTACTCATGTCATCGTAAATTTAGTTTACGAGTATTCAAATTCCCGTAACCGTATTGGTTCAGGAGCGAATTCATGCATTATTATCAGGGACATTTCATACGGACTAGAAATACTCTGCATATCATCATTAGGGCACTTGCATACTATTCCACTCGTAGGGTATTCAAATTATATTTTTAATATAATTAACGAATTACGTATGTTTATTTTAAATAAACACTAATATGCGAACTATAAATGTGACTAACATGTCCGACATTCCTGACTATGATCCCAATATATTTTTATACTCATTTTTATAATATAAAAATTATAATATTAATTTACCCGGTATTTTGGAAATTTATTTATTTCGTATCGTACGTCTAATTTAATTTCGACGGTTTTCATAAAAATTAAACAATAATTATCTAAACACTTAATATTTGTACCCAACATATTTTTATAATTTTTATAACTTTATTATGACCTGGTTAACTCCGTTAAAATTTATTTTTAGTTAACTCGGTGCCCGGTGTCCTTTAAATCTAATAATAAACACAATAATATATACAAAGTCTTCCAAGTCTTACACCAAATTCCCCCCCCCCCCCTTGACTTGCCGCCCCCCCCCCCCCCCCCCCATGCCAATCTCTTACAATATATACTTACTCACTCCAACCTCATTAAAGCTCATACTAACTCTTATATAATAAAAATACTAATAATATATATACTAAAAATTAGATATTTTACCTCATTTGCAACTAGCCAAGAAAATCTTTTTCTCTCTTTTCCTCTCATAAGGGTGCTCGGCCTAGGGTATTCAAGAAGCAAGAACACATCATTTTTCAAAGATCAAAGTAAAATCTTGTTCATATAGTTGTCCTTGTTGGAGTTTTGAGATAAAAACTCAAGGATTGTTAGGTTTTCACCATCCAAACTTCATTAATCTTCCAAGTAAGTTTACAAAACTCATTTCATAATTTTTACAAGTTATTACTATGTTTATATATTTTTCTTACAAGAACTCATGCATCTATTGGCTTATACCACTCCATTTTGTATATATTTAACTTTCAAGCCCTAGAAATGATTTTTGGTTAGATCCTTGTTAGATCTACTTGGTTATGATGTTTAGGAACCCATGACACCCTAAGAAGGTGTATGGTAGGATTAGACTAGTTTTGTGGTGATTGAAAGTGGTTTGATTGAAGATGGAACTAGATTAGAACCCTAGAAATGATTTTTGAAACAATAGAAATACCTACTGTCCCTATTTTTAATTCGTGGGAAAATCAGTGGTTTATGGTTAATTTTTGACCAAAGATTTAGAAAATACTTTCAAAAACGAAACTTTAGGCGAAAGAACGGATTAAAACGAGCTTATAACGAAGGAGATATGATTTTTGTAAATTTAACGACGAAAACTATTTTTATAAAAACTGCATGCTGTTTGGCAGTTTTCGACGGGCAAAAAGAGGTGTTAAACGTAACCTAGAAGAGCCGAGTTATCAAAAATATACTAGTATATACAAAAACGAATCCGTGGATATAAAGAACGAGGAAAATGAGCTTAAAACGACCAAGTTATACCCGTTTTAACATCGTCAAAACTATATATATATATTTGGTCACAAATAAAGATAATAACTTACGCACTAGATGGTATATTTTTCTAGAAATGGTACTAAGGACTATATTCTTAACAAATGAATACGTATGACCCAAGAGAATATTTATACGACTTAACGACGTTATTTTAAGTTTTTCGATACGAGGAATAAAACGCTAACATTTTCATACGAGATAATACGACAAGTTATATACTTCTATATTTGGACTTATTTTTCCTAAGTATGGAAACTATTTTACTATGACGATAACTAGTATTTCCAAATTACGAGTGGTATAGGTATCATGTGCATGTGCATTCATTACATTACGGCGTGATCTAAATTAGATCGCGATTATTCATTTAGGTTGCGGCTAGTGTTCGCGCCTCATTGTCCCGACTACTTTTACATCTTTGTACCATCATTTCGAGGTGAGTTCTCATAGCCCCGTTTTAATTACTTATTTGATTTTAAATCCCACGGGGGAGAATACATTGCACAATTATTTTTGTACATGCCCAAGTATTAAATTCCGTACATTGCTTAAGTTGCTAGTACTACCACTTCAAGTCCCCTTTATTATCATGGACCGTTAATTATATTGCCAAGCGAGAGTGAGTGGATAGATCTATCGAGGGTGACGCCTCCATTCGTGTTTGGGTTGCTCCATAAGGAAAACGAATGCATTTCATGTCTAAATAATTGAGTGACTGGTAACCACTCCTTTGGGGCAAATTTTAGTACGTCTAGCTTCGGGGTCATGAGCTTAAGAGACAATGTAGCTTTTTGACATTTTGTCACTTTACTTTATACTTGTGGTTATTGTACATACGATTTACTTATAAACCTATGATTATTCTCCAACTTTATGTTGACCGTTTTCGCAATGTATTTCTCAGGTAACTAAGGCATATTCTCATGGCATGCATGGAGTCATTTTGTGTATCAAGGATGACGCGTCTCTTTTTGGATTTCATGCACTTATGAACTATCGTTTGATTGTACTAAATTATTTCCTTAAACCTTTTCCAACTTTTGGGACCTATGTTTTATAACTCTGAATATTTTGAATGAATCAAACGATGTATTTTCTAAACGACACTTTAGGTCGTTCAATATATCCTTGTTTGTGGTGCTATGACCGTTACACCCTCAGGCATTCTATTCCGCTGCCATTCAGGTATTTTGGGGGTGTGACAGCAAGTTGCCATGATCACTGCAATTAAGAAGTTCATAAACAAAACAGGAAGAGGTATTGACTTCAAAGCCAAACAGGGTATAGCATTTGACAAATCTAAGATTGAATGCTTTAATTGTCAAAAACTTGGACACTTTGCAAGGGAATGCAAGTTTGCAAAATATCAGGCAAATAGAATGATTGAAAAACCCAAGGTTGAAAGAAAGGAAGTTCCTATTACTGAACCAAAACCAAAAGCTTTGGTGGCTAAAGAAAATCTATCAGTGGAAGAGTTTGACTGGAGTACTGAATTTGATGATGAACCAGTAACCTATTCTATGGTTGCAATAGAAGAGTTTGATTGGAGCACAACTTTTGATGAGGAACTAGGATTTGTTGCTTTGGAATCAAGAGATGGCCTTGAAAGCTTTGATTGGAGCATGGAAAGTGAAGAAGAACATGTTCTATTTGCTATGGTAGCTACTTCACCGAGTTCATCCACTATCTCTGAGGTATGCTCTAAATGTAGTAGTTTTTATCAAAAGTTGCTTAATGAGTATGTGACTGAAAGAGACAATTGTAGAAAGGCTAGGTCTGAAGTAGCTGGTTATTAATTGACTTTAGAGTCGATGGAAGCCAAAATAATCACTCATGAAATAATGAAATGGCTTGGGCAGAAAAACATGAACAACGAGACTATCAATTAAAATTGAGTGAATGGAAGTTAGGATGTAAGGTTTCTGAACTTGAAAAGATCACTAAACAAAGGGATGATTTGTTAGTAAAACTTGCTAGTTGGAAAGAGGCTAGTCTTTCACATGTTAGTTTTGTTGATAAACAAAGAAGAGCAAACATTAAAACTGGCCTAGGTTATGATGTTGAGTATAGCAATTCAGAAGAGATCCCAACTAGTGATAAGGAACTAATTAATTCAGAGGAGATCTCAACAAGTGATGAATAACTCACTAGCTTAGAAGAAAACACATCTAGTAATGAGGAATCAATTAGTCCAACACCTCCTGAATTTAAGAAAGAAAAGGGATATAATGAAATTCCTCCACCCACTAGTAGCTTTCAACCACTTAGGACAGATGTTTCTCGTTTTGGAGTAGACATTTGGAGTTTAGGAAAAAGCTTACTGGTCAATTTAATTCAAGTCCATCTGGTTCTGAATCCTTAAGAGAAACAGTTGAGAAACCTAAGGATGATAACAAAAGGATTAATGTTAAGGGTTCAGGGTATGTTAACAATGCTAAAAAGTTCCTAAGTTTTTTCAAAACAAGCAGTACTTCCAAAAACTTCTCAAAGTACTACTGGACATCCAGCAATACCTTCAAGAAAAACTTTTCAAAATAATGCTAACTTTAGAAAACCTTTTAATCATTTACAAAAATTGAAGATAGTTTTGGTCATAGAATTAATGGAATAGGATTTGGGAATATGGATCAAAGGTTATGTTATGTATGATATAGTCCTTATCATTTGATTAAGGACTGTGACTCTCACTCAGAATATTTAAGTCAATTCCAAAAGACCACATCTGCCAACCATAAGTCAAGGGAGACCAGTTTGGAATCACTCAAATAAGGTTAACCATAATAATTTCTCAAAAGACTATAGGTACCCTCACCAGAAAAGACCTTTCTCCAAACCACCAGTACCCTCAAGAGATATTTTTCAAAGTAATAGTAAGTCAAATATTTCTCAAGCAGTACCCTCTCAAAGTACTGCTAGGTATTCACCCAATCAAGGTACTGCTAGCACTTTTTCGAATGTAAGACCAAGGAGGTTCAATTACTATCAACCTAGAAGGCCTTACACCTCAAGTAGAGTACCTAGATCAAAGAACTCAACACACATTGTTAAACCTAAATGGGTTAAGAAAGAAAGTACTGATGGAAGACAAACAGTACTTTTAGCAAGTAAGGGTGAAAAAGAAAGTGTTGCTGAAAATCCAACACAGGTTTTGGAATCAAAGAAAATAATTCTTGATCATGCTTTCAAAAACAGTGGAGATTACATACTCAAAGAATTTAAGTATGTCACTCCACAAGGGGAACACAAGTCAGTAATGGCTTGGGTTCCTAAAAGAAACTAACATTTTCATCTTTTATGCAGGGCAACCCAGAAGAGGAGCTTAAGGATCATATAATTATTAATAGTGGTTGCTCTGGCAGCATGACAGGAGACAAGGAGATTTTGTCAGACTTTAAGGCATATTTTGGAGGAAGAGTTGCTTTTGGGAATGATCCTAATGGAGGGAGAATTACTGGAAAAGGAACCATCAAGACTGGATGCATTGATTTTGAGAATGTTCGTTATGTAAAGGAGCTTAAATTCAATCTTTTGTCAGTATCTCAAATCTGTGACAAGAAACATCCTGTTTTATTCACTGACACAGAATGTCTTATTCTCTCTCCTGAGTTCAAGTTTGTTAATGATCACTTGGTAGCACTGAGAATACCAAGAACCAATGATTTGTACAGTTTTGATTTGAAAAATATCAACTCTACTGAAAAGTAACATGCTTAGTAACAAAGGCAACAATGGAAGAAGAACATCTATGGCATAGAAGATTAGGACGTGAATTTCAAGAATATCAACAAGTTGGTTAAAGGCAATTTATTTAGAGGTTTACCTTCTAAAACATATGATTGTACAATAAATTGCATGACCAGGCCTTCGATGGAGATCAAAGGGTATAAAGGGTGTTGTGATTGCACCAAGCTTGGATATAACCTGAAATAAGAAATACTAAAACACTACGTTAAGTGATTGCGCAGGGGTTGGACCCTGCAAACCACCTCTGGCGTGTGAATCACTTGGTATGTGAATTTAAGTGAAAAGTGTAGTAAAGTAAAGTAGGATAGATTGCATACCAGATTCCCAACTCGTCTAAGGCTATTTATAGGGACGAAATAACCTTGGAGAGTGTTAGCAAAAATTCTGGAGATCATGGGGGCGTCCCATGACGTGTGGTGGCTACTAGGGCTTAATGTCGCACTCCTCCTAGTTTAGCGGGGAAGCTAAAGAGAAAGAGGAGACGTGGGTAAGACTTGGTCTTACCAATGTTTGGGCTTGGCTTCGTTCCGTCCTTAGAACTTATTGAAGGTTACCCCGAAGAGCTTAATCCTTCGGTTAGCGAATTACCACTTGGTAACTAGATCATTGATGATTAGTTTTACGTCGAAGAAAGTTTTAGGA
Source organism: Artemisia argyi (assembly GCA_030686995.1). Lineage (NCBI taxonomy): Eukaryota > Viridiplantae > Streptophyta > Magnoliopsida > Asterales > Asteraceae > Artemisia > Artemisia argyi. The sequence continues at coordinate 91,771,139 of CM060702.1, read as the reverse complement.
GGCTAGCCAGAGCCTTCGATTATGTAGGTTACGATCATACTCGAAGGGGGGTCCTTCGACCTGATCGGAGGGTACATCATCAAGCCCCCCAGTTGAAAGTTAGATATGCGTACGAGGAAATATGGCTTTCAAATCTACCACAAGTTGAAAGGTAGTACATCATAGCGTAGAGGCATATGAAATGAAATAAAAGAAATGTGGAATTTTCTCAAACACGCATTAAATGCATTTAAATACCATCTAACCACTCACATAATATACCACCTGCCTAAACATCGGTAATCCCACATGTCCCTTCAAAATTTAAAAATCCATTTGAGGTCCGAGTATATAGGTGATTGTAATGACACGTGTACGGCAAGGATTAAAACAAAGGACAGTATAAATCCTTGTTACCCCCAACCCTAAATCATTTTTACCTCTGTGCCCAAAATCCACTCTCACTTACTGTTTTCAAATTTGATCAAATTCCATCCATAGCAGTACGCGTGATTAATCTTTTCGAGCAAAAAAGGTAAATTCCCTGTTGCTAAACTCAAGTTTTCCCGTAGAAGTTTTCGTTCTTAGTCAAGTATGTCAAAAAATTCCAAATTTATAATTAAAGAACAAAAATGTACCCTATCTAAAAAGGAATTACAAGACTTTCTTGATGATTACCCTAATCCCTCAAAGTATAAAATCATGTTACCTACCAAAAATCAAGCTATGTTTGATGCTCCAAAGGGATATGTAGGTCTCTATACCCATGCGTTTAGGCTGTCAAATTTTAGGATACCACTTCACCCCTTGATTCTTAAGTTTATGCAATATTACAAAGTACGAATTCTCTAGGTTCAACCCATTTGGCTTTGCTAAACTCACAACCTTTATTGTAGTGTGTAAAGCTTACGGGTATGAGCCTACATTGACCGTGCTTAGGGGTTTTATGAACCTATTCCCTGGTGTGGATTGGTTGACTTTAGCAAAAAGGGGTGATCCTGATGTTCCTGATGTTCCAACTATATTGTTAAAACTGTTTTCAAATATTACGGACTGGAAAGGGAGTTTCTTTTATATTCAAGATACAATGATACCTCTGGAGTACCCTGCTTTAGTGAATGAAGCGTACAAGTTTGACAAAAAATGCTTCAATGATGGGTTGCCTTTTACCGTTCAGAGGGATCCATTGTACCAACGCCTTGTCCGTTATCCAGTGAATGTTCAGACATTCCCCGAGCCCATCCTTTATATGGCTGACATTGTTGACCATTCGGAAGGTTCCCCATTCAATCCTGAAATAGAATGTGATGGACAAAGTATGTACACTTGTATTTGAATAAATTTAAATAACTTATCTCATGATATTTATCTGTTTCCTTTCGTTTTGCAGAAATGTCGTTCCGAAACTTTGTTGTTGCTAGTGGTGCCAAAGAGGTGAGCTTCCTTCCGAAGGAACCCAATGAAGTCAGCTATGGTGTTGGCTCACCCTCCGTTTCAGTCAATAACCAGGAGGGTGATGCGCAAATGATTGAGCCCATAGCTTCTGTCCAGCCTACCAAGCCTTCGAAAGCATCGAAGCTGGTAAATGTAGAGGAGACTTCTCAGTTGGTAGAGAACATTGTTGAATCCGATGACCCTCCCTCGGAGGATGATCAGGTAACCATCATTGGTTCGTCATCTGGCATCGCGAGCAAGGTGCGAAACAAAAAAGGTACAAGTGCCAAAGCAGTGAAGGCTACTCCAAAGAGAAAGTTGATGCTACCAACCCCCTACCAGGAATACTAGGCAGAAGGGTCAGCTTACCACCCAAAAGGTTGTTGAAGTGTTGTCTGAGAATAAAGACATCCATGGTAAGCACATATGCTATTATTTTAGCGGGAGTACATTTATGCACCTTCTAATTCATTCTAACTGTACAGGTCTTTCCAATACCAAAGAGCTTCCCAATGCTTTGGCCTGCAATCGACTTGTTGAGCACATCACTCCTACAAGTTGGAGGAGCACCTTAACTAGTATGCCCATTGAGGAGTTGTGTGATTTGCACGATAAAAGCTATACAAGACAAGTTGTGATGGACTATCATCTAAATGCTCGTACAAGGGAGGTGGTGCAGACCCTTGCAACTGCTAGGGAAAAGATGTAACACCCCCAAAATACCGCAGCGGAAGACTGTGTCACTTGGGGTGCTACTTCATAATACAAAGTACAAGTTATAGAAAACGACCTCTAAATGAGACGTTTTGAAAAGTTACCATTTGATTAATGAATTCAAAGTTACAAACATGAGATTCCAAAGTATGATACATAAATGTATACAAAATGTTTTGAATGGTAAATGATAAAAACGTAAGTCTTCAGAATATGCAGCTTGACTCTAAGTTCCACGCACTAGCTATCGCCTTACTAACCTGAGATAAACATGCTAAAGTGTCAACACAATGGTTGGTGAGTTCATAGAGTTTTGTCTTAAAATAGTTGAAAAGCCTTAAAGAATGTTCACACAGCAAAGGCATTGTGAATCCACTCAGTTGCAAGTCCCGCCCATAACAACACTTGCAACCTGTGTGTTCACAACCCACTGCTAAATATATAGTATGATTAAGACATGTATAAGTTCATCACAACAATTAAGAAATTAGTCGTGAGTCTACACTTCATCTCCGAAGACCTCACTTGGGAGCCAATTCCCAAAGACAACTGGGAGCCAATTCCCAAAGACAACTGGGAGCCACTTCCCAAAGATAACTGGGAGCCACTTCCCAAAGATAACTACTAGACACTAAATAGAATAACACAATTAAGTATAACACAATCATGTATGTATGCAATCAAGTATAATATAATCAAGTATAAATGTTTTGAGTATTTGTACAAGTAAGCAAGTAGTTGAGCATGGATCTCCCCCAAAGAGTTAAAACAAGTATGAAAAGAGTAGGGGCGATGACTCACCTTAAGCTTATGTAATGAGAAATGAAACTGGCAGTCGAATCGCGAAAGTCTCTAAGAGCAGCCTATAATAGAACGTTGCGACTTAGGTTTGGAGTAACGTCTAAGAATACGAAGAATTGCCTATATATGTCTTGCATAATGTTCATGATGTAGTACTTAGTATATAGTGTAAGTCTTTAAATATAAATGGTTTATGAAACATGTATAGGTTGTATATCTCTTACTACCGTTCGGGCCGACATAATTTAGAAGTCATGGAGTAAACGTTCGAGGAGCCAGGACACTTTAATTCGTAAATCCACAACTCATCTCGACGGCTTACTTAATGAACTCCTCACATGAGGCTCCCTACTATTGTAGTATTTGATAAAATATATATAAGTTTTTGATCTTTAAAAGTTATATGGTCTTTAGCCATGGCTTTTCCGTGACCTTGGTCATTGTTACCATTGGCATGAGACTCAATCTTGGCTTTAGCCATGGTTGTGGTCTTGGCTTTAGGTCATTAGACCTCTTGGTCTTATTAAACCATAACTATTATATAGTAACTTTGGTATATAAAATAGCTGTTAAGAAACTGAAGAAAATCTCATTCGTTATTGGTTTTCTGGAAACGTGCACTTGAGTTTTTGAAGAAAACATGATTCCGGACAACTTTCGTGCTTTAACTTTTTGATGAAACGGACCAGAAGGGCCTCTTTTTACGTGTTTAAGGTTCTGTCACAGAAGGTTTTTAGGCAGTTTTGCCGTAAAGATTTTAGTAACTTCTAATAACCATAACTATTGACTCGTGTACTCGTTTTAGGTGATTCAAATTGCTATGTTTTCCTTGTTAAATCCTCTTTAACAGTAGGTAAGTGTCAAATATCATAGTTATACTATTTTGGTCATGGTTCTCCATAAAAGTCACTAGTTTCCTTGATTACTTAACATAAGTTAATATATAATTTCCATAACTTGTTTTATTAGTTTTTATACATCATGAACATAATACAAAGACCATATATAGCATGAAAGAAACATAATAATAATGAAAATGATATTGAGCAAGAAAGTGTAATAGGGTTTCTTACAACTTTTGGCTTTCTAAAGAAAGGAAGTCAAGTATGAAACTAGGACACTAAACCTATGCTTGAAAACCCTTCACCACAACTCTTGAAACCCTTGCTAGCCTTGATATAGACCTTGTGAAAACCATTCAATCTTAGCCCCTAACACCTTGTGTAGCTCCTAATTCAACCATGTAATCACCAAACAAACTCTTGATTCATGTAGAGACTAACTATGCCTTCAACTTTGGTGTGTAACTTATAACTTGGAAATCAAAGGATCAAGGTTTATGGATTATGTGTGTGGCATTTTTATGGAGATGAAAGGAAGAGGATGAGTTGCTTTTATAGTGTAAATGAGGAGGTTAGGAAGGTGTTAGGAAGGTGCCTTAAGGAGGTGCAAGAGTTGGGATATTTCTAAGGCTTGGTAAGTAAGTTTCAAGACTTTTCAACACATGGACTTATCTTAAGTGATCAAGGCCTATCTCAATCCAACAAGGCTTGTGACTTATCATAAAATTTCGTCCAAGGTCTATCTTGGATGACTAGATATGAGTTTTGATAATATCTTGCTTTTACGGAGTCAGTTTTGGTCTCGGTAATTGCTAACGGTAAGCCGTTAAGTCATGAAACTTAAAATCGGGTATCCTAAAAATATGAAACTTATAAATATGTTAAAACTTATTAATATAACCTATCTTAGCATATTTAATGAGTGAAAAGTTCTATCGGGTTGCTTAAACACTGCTAAAACTGGAAACGCGGGTCTAAAACGCGTAATACGTAAAACATACGAAAGTTGCGTAAAATTGAGAAAAGTAAAATGTAACTTTTCTAATAGGGTAATAATGACTTAAAATGACCTATAATGTCTAGGCTGGGCTCAGTCTAGTGTCGGTTGGTATTTAATGTCTTTAAACTTAAAACCGTAAGCCTAAAAATCAAGGAATGATTTATAAAATCAAGGAATGATTTTTGGTCAAAGGAGGAGGGAAAAATATGTTGACTTATTCCAAAAATATGAAAACTCAAATTGTCTTAGAAACGTGGTGCAGGTATAGGCTAAGGTTACGGCTAAGTAAAAGTGCTTAAAAAACGAAAATTCTTGTTTCTCACGGCCGAGGTTTATTTGGTCACGTTTTTCTCAGTCATGATTAATTCTCAAATAAATCATGAGTATACTAAACATTTTTCTGATGCGGGGAAAATTAACGCGGTTGAGTTTCGTTGTGCGTAGGATTTTTGAATGACGTTTTAACCTAAACATGTATTTCCTTAATAACTTTCGCGAAAATGATCTGATGAACGTCAAACTTTTATTTTGCCATGGAAATGACTTATCATACGAGAATATGAAATAAAAATCAAATTTCGGAAAAGTGAATAGTAAAAATGAATAGTAAAAGTGAATAGTAAAAGTGAATAGTAAAAATAAATGGTGAAATTTTCTGGAATAGAAGTTAACCTAAAAATGTGAATTGTTACAGTCTCTACCCCTTAAGGGAACTTCGTCCCGAAGTTCTGTTGATGTTAACTACTTACGGTGTGTCTAAGAGAATTCGGGATTTCAGGATCTCTAAAAGAGTGGTGTTCACTCTGATTCGTCTAAGGTTGTGGTTAAGGAGTCGTATCGGATGCAAATAAGCCCACTTATTTATAACTCATTACTTACATAAAGAAGCGTCCAAATTTATGTAAGTAAGGGATCATAAACTTATGGTTCGGTGATTTACAATTTCTTTATTTAAATAAAGAGGCGTCTCAATCTATTTAAATAAGGAGACTCTAAATCATCCTACTTAAAAATTTCCGACACAAAATCGCTCTCTGAGACAGATAGTAAGATAATCAAGTCATCAAATCCCTAAAGCTAAGTAATAATATTATTTAACTCAAACCTTATGTCTCATCAAACAAGAATTGTCATAAGATCAAGTTAAATAATTAGTTATTACTGAGCTCCATATTTTTAATGACTCGACTAATCTCTGGGGTTCCTTATAATACTAAAGTCACATCATCTAACAGCGTGGAACTAAACCAATAACTAACAAAAAACATATGCGTATGTAGTGTGTGTAAGGCAAATAAAGAGGAGAGTCTTAACGTATATAGCAGTTATAGTCTAGGCACTAAATGCAACCTAGTTCTTTATAACCAAGGCTCTGGTACCAATCTGTAACACCCCCAAAATACCGCAGCGGAAGACTGTGTTACTTGGGGTGCTACTTCATAATACAAAGTACAAGTTATAGAAAACGACCTCTAAATGAGACGTTTTGAAAAGTTACCATTCGATTAATGAATTCAAAGTTACAAACATGAGATTCCAAAGTATGATACATAAATGTATACAAAATGTTTTGAATGGTAAATGATAAAAATGTAAGTCTTCAGAATACGCAGCTTGACTCTAAGTTCCACGCACTAGCTATCGCCGTACTAACCTGAGATAAACATGCTAAAGTGTCAACACAATGGTTGGTGAGTTCATAGAGTTTTGTCTTAAAATAGTTGAAAAGCCTTAAAGAATATTCACACAGCAAAGGCATTGTGAATCCACTCAGTTGCAAGTCCCGCCCATAACAACACTTGCAACCTGTGTGTTCACAACCCACTGCAAAATATATAGTATGATTAAGACATGTATAAGTTCGTCACAACAATTAAGCAATTAGTCGTGAGTCTACACTTCATCTCCGAAGACCTCACTTGGGAGCCAATTCCCAAAGACAACTGGGAGCAAATTCCCAAAGACAACTGGGAGCCACTTCCCAAAGATAACTAGGAGCCACTTCCCAAAGATAACTACTAGCCACTAAATAGAATAACACAATTAAGTATAACACAGTCATGTATGTATGCAATCAAATATAATATAATCAAGTATAAATGTTTTGAGTATTTGTACAAGTAAGCAAGTAGTTGAGCATGTATCTCCCCCAAAGAGTTAAAACAAGCATGAAAAGAGTAGGGGCTATGACTTACCTTAAGCTTATGTAATGAGAAATGAAAGTGGTAGTCGAATCGCGAAAGTCTCTAAGAGCAGCCTATAATAGAACGTTGCGACTTAGGTTTGGAGTAACGTCTAAGAATACGAGGAATTGCCTATATATGTCTTGCATAATGTTCATGATGTAGTACTTAGTATATAGTGTAAGTCTTTAAATATAAATGGTTTATGAAACATGTATAGGTTGTATATCTCTTACTACCGTTCGGGCCGACATAATTCAGAAGTCATGGAGTAAACGTTCGAGGAGCCAGGACACTTTAATTCGTAAATCCACAACTCATCTCGATGGCTTACTTAATGAACTCCTCACATGAGGCTCCCTACTATTGTAGTATTTGATAAAATATATATAAGTTTTTGATCTTTAAAAGTTATATGGTCTTTAGCCGTGGATTTTTCGTGACCTTGGTCATTGTTACCATGGTCTTGAGACTCAATCTTGGCTTTAGCCATGGTTGTGGTCTTCGCTTTAGGTCATTAGACCTCTTGGTCTTATTAAACCATAACTATTATATAGTAACTTTGGTATATAAAATAGCTGTTAAGAAACTGAAGAAAATCTCATTCGTTATTGTTTTTCTGGAAACGTGCACCTGTATTTTTGAAGAAAACATGATTCCGGACAACTTTCGTGTTTTAACTTTTTGATGAAACGGACCAGAAGGGCCTCTTTTTACGTGTTTAAGGTTCTGTCACAGAAGGTTTTTAGGCAGTTTTGCCATAAAGATTTTAGTAACTTCTAATAACCATAACTATTGACTCGTGTACTCGTTTTAGGTGATTCAAATTGCTATGTTTTCCTTGTTAAGTCCTCTTTAATAGTAGGTAAGTTTCAAATATCATAGTTATACTATTTTGGTCGTGGTTCTCCATAAAAGTCACTAGTTTCCTTGATTACTTAATATAAGTTAATATATAGTTTTCATAACTTGTTTTATTAGTTTTTATACATCATGAACATAATACAAAGTCCATATATAGCATGAAAGAAACATAATAAGCATGAAAATGATATTGAGCAAGAAAGTGTAATAGGGTTTCTTGCAACTTTTGGCTTTCTAAAGAAAGGAAGTCAAGTATGAAACTAGGACACTAAACCTATCCTTGCAAACCCTTCACCACAACTCTTGAAACCATTGCTAGCCTTGATATATACCTTGTGAAAACCATTCAATCTCAGCCCCTAACACCTTGTGTAGCTCCTAATTTAACCATGGAATCACCAAACAAACTCTTGATTCATGTAGAGACTAACTATGCCTTCAACTTTGGTGTGTAACTTATAACTTGGAAATCAAAGGATCAAGGTTTATGGATTATGTGTGTGGCATTTTTATGGAGATGAAATGAAGAGGATGAGTTGCTTTTATAGTGTAAATGTGGAGTTTAGGAAGGTGTTAGGAAGGTGCCTTAAGGAGGTGCAAGAGTTGGGATATTTCTAAGGCTTGGTGAGTAAGTTTCAAGACTTTTCAACACATGGACTTATCTTAAGTGATCAAGGCCTATCTCAATCTGACAAGGCTTGTGACTTATCATAAAATTTCGTCCAAGGTCTATCTTGGATGACTAGATATGAGTTTTGATAATATCTTGCTTTTACAGAGTCAGTTTTGGTCCCGGTAATTGCTAACGGTAAGTCGTTAAGTCATGAAACTTAAAATCGGGTATCCTAAAAATATGAAACTTATAAATATGTTAAAACTTATTAATATAACCTATCTTAGCATATTTAATGAGTGAAAAGTTCTATCGGGTTGCTTAAACGCTGCTAAAACTGGAAACGCGGGTCTAAAACGCGTAATACGTAAAACGTCCGAAAATTGCGTAAAATTGAGAAAAGTAAAATGTAATTTTTCTAATAGGGTAATAATGACTTAAAATGACCTATAATGTCTAGGCTGGGCTCAGTCTAGTGTCGGTTGGTATTTAATGTCTTTAAACTTAAAACCGTAAGCCTAAAAATCAAGGAATGGTTTATAAAATCAAGGAATGATTTTTGGTCAAAGGAGGAGGGAAAAATATGTTGACTTATTCCAAAAATGTGAAAACTCAAATTGTCTTAGAAACGCGGTGCAGGTATTGGCTAAGGTTACGGCTAAGTAAAAGTGCTTAAAAAATGAAAATTCCTGTTTCTCACGGCTGAGGTTTATTTGGTCACGTTTTTCTCAGTCATGATTAATTCTCAAATAAATCATGAGTGTACTAAACATTTTTCTGATGCGGGGAAAATTAACGCGGTTGAGTTTCGTTGTGCGTAGGATTTTTGAATGACGTTTTAACCTAAACATGTATTTCCTTAATAACTTTCGCGAAAATGATCTGATGAATGTCAAACTTTTATTTTGCCATGGAAATGATTTATCATACGAGAATATGAAATAAAAATCAAATTTCGGAAAAGTGAATAGTAAAATGAATAGTAAAAATGAATAGTGAAATTTTCGGGAATAGAAGTTAACCTGAAAATGTGAATTGTTACAAAAGATGGATGCCATTCTGGAAAGAGAAAAGAAGAAGGATCAAGTGTTTTCGGAGATTCAAGCCAAGTGTGAGGAGGCTATAAGGGATCTTGAGAAGAATCCCCTTGTTCAAGACCTCTATGTTGACATCACAAAATTGGAGAAAGAATTAAAGAAAGCTCAATCAGAATGTAAGAAGCTGCGAAAGGAGGAGGCGAAGGTGGTAGGGTACAAAGAGGAGATTGCTGAGTTAGAGACCAAATGTGAGGGTTCCGAGGAACAGATGTCAAGGATGGTTGAACGAGAGACCAAGTTACGCGAAGAACTGGATGGCTTCAAGCGTAAGTATAAGCCGCTCAAAAATGATAGGGCTACTGTGGTCTCGAAGATCATTCCTTATATGGCAATGGAGTTATATCACAGTGATGAGGTAGGGAAAGTGATTGGTGATGTTATCAATGCCGCCATCTATCACGGGAAATGCACTAAATTGGAGGAGGTTGATGCAACTGGTAAGCCTGTGGATTTATCGAAGGTACCTTATTACCATTCCACTCATGAGGCGGAGTATGATCAAGCCAGCAACATCCTTGCAACTGCAGAGTACCCCTTCCTTGTCAAAGCGACCAAAGATCCGATGGTTTCTGTTGAGACACTCTTTTCCAAGAAGTCCCGCAGGGTGAAGCCATCATCTGTGAGCAAGAAAGATACCCCTGTGAAACCTTCATCAATGAAGACAACTCCTGAGAAGCCCTCATCTCCGAATGTAGCCTCGGAGAAGCCCCAATCTCCAAGTAACAAGTGTTCTGCCATGCAACCTCCTTCTCCTCAGACTGATTTGGAGAAGGCATCCTCCCCCAGCAAAGCAAACCCTGAGGCATCCCACGTTCAACAAGAAAGCCCCAAGTCTCTAGGTGAGTGAAGGCTGCAGTGTTTGCAATAATTTGGCCCCAAGGGTGGCATGTACCCTTAAGACAATATTAACTTATCCTGCGTGGGCTATGACCTACACTTTGAACAATTTATGTTTCTTGTTTATGTTGTTTCAGACAACATCTATCATCTTTTGAGCAACTAACTTATGTGCTGCATTTAGTAGTATTTGAATGCAAAAGGTGGGTGTATTCCCATCCTTGTTTATATCTTTATCGTTTATTAGTAAATGTTAATATACATCCTAAGGCTTAAAATAGAGAACCATATTGTGTGTACTTTGAACCAAGATTTTATAGCAACCGTATAATTAAATTGCTGACGGAGGGTTGCGACACGCTATGTCTTCATCCTTTAAGTGCGAAGGGCTTCAAATACCCTAAGACTATTTAGGAAAGTTAATGTGAATTATATTGGATGCTTAATGACATACAAGACATGAGTATCTCGTACCATCCTTCAAACATTGAAACTTGTGTTTACTTGGCTGGGCAAATCTTTGTTGTCAAATAAAACAAGAGATTCGAGAAAAACATGTAATATCATTAAGTGGGTAGGGAGGATTACATCATTTGAAGAAATGAACACTAAGACGCCTACCATTATTGCTTCTTTCCCGAAAGAGAAGAATTTAATACATAAATAGAAAACAAAAGACCTATTTAAAATTGCAAGTCTTGCATGTAGGACTTACGAAGGTTATCACTGCTTTGCGTCGTTTAAAGCTGCTCTCCTGAGAGGGGTTATGCGGAGCCAATTACTGTAAGTGTTAGATATAGCCTTCGGAGCTTATCCTTCTTCTTTGAACAGATAAGAGGATAAAAACTTCATTTGTTGGGTTTTACTCAGTTAGGGGGTAGGCTCCGTCAATGCTATGTTACCAGGCACCTTCATGTTTCAACATGCCAGAGGTTTCGAGTCCTCTGAAACAAAAAAATTGGGAGCCTCTACCCCTTCGTCTGATCGAAGGCTCTTTGTGTAAGATTGATCCGCAGCTATTCCGACCGCCTTCGAACCACCAGAGAGTATTTTATTCATCCTTTTTGCGCCAAGGAACTCTTTCTTAGTCGACGTACTAAATTGATTCGGCGATGAGAGTATACTTGTTGGCGTTTGGCCATCGGCAAAGTCTTCTTTCTGATACTCGATATTATGCTCTTCTAATTCAAGTGCCCATTTGACTATTCTTCTCTACCTATTGGGATGAGATAGCATCCGTCTTATTGGTTTGTCCGTGAGCACTCGTATAGTGTACAACAACAACAACAAACCCAAGAGCACTCGTATAGTGTGTTCTTGGAAAAACTTTCGAAGACACCTTGCAGCGTTCACCAGGGCCAGAATTAATCTTTCTGTCTTTGTGTATTTTTGCTCGATTTCCTGCAGGGTTCTGTTAGCAAAATAAATAGGAATGTATATCCTTCTTCTTTCTGCTAATAGTATTGCGCTGATGCCACCGGGGGGTGTCGCGAGGTGCAGAAACAACGCTTCATTATGATCTGGAATTTTGAAAGTTGGCAGGATTTCCATGCATTCCTTCCATCTTTGAAAAGCTATTTCAGCTTCCTTACTCCATCGGAAGGTTATTTTACGGGTACCCATGATATAATTCTTGAAGAATGATGAAGGTCCGTAGGCTCCCTTCGAAAGGAACTTAATTAGTGCTTCTAGCCTAACTTGTAGGCTATAGGCTCCTTCTGATCCATTTTGAGCCTGTTTAGCCGTTAACCCTGGGGGACTGTTCCAAGCCCTTTGGTTTGTGGTCTGCTTTTCCTTGGGTTGAGTTTTCTCGATGCCGAAGGTACGCATTTTTGGATTCAGCTTCATGTTGATTCTTCTTAACTGAGCAAACGTCTCTTCGATGTCGGAGAGTAGGTCCTCCTCCATCTTACTTTTGATCACCAAGTAGCCATCATAAACTTCCAAATTCCTTCCCACTTGTTTATCGAAGGCTTTTTCTATCAGCTATCGATATGTAGCCTCAGCATTCTTTAGACCAACATGTACCCACTTATAATAGTATGTGGCTTTCCCTACGTGAAAGGCTGTCTTTTCTTCGTCGTCCTCCGCCATTTGTATCTGATGATACCCTTTATCAGTGCTGAGGAAGCATTTCGGCCGATAATCCGATGAAGATATGGATCTTTCATCTGTCTCCGTTGGAAGCCAAACGTATTTAGCATATGCTTTGTTGATGTTTGTGAAATCTACACATATGTGCCATCCTCGGTCCCTTCGTTGGATTATTATGGGGTTAGTGACCCAGGATGGATTTTTTACTTCTCTATGTATCCCAGCTTTCACTAGCTCGCTTACTTCTCTAATGATGGCTGAATACTTCTCAGGAGTCATACTTTGGCGTGGTTGTTTAGATGGTTTGAAGTTTCTTGACTCATGGAGCCTATGCTCCGTGTTGAAAGGATCCCCATCAATCATGAGCATTCTCGGAATCCTCGTCATGTCTGAGTATGACCAGGCGAACATATCTTTGTAAGCCTCAAGTAACTTCCCTAATCTCTTCTTGAAGGTGGTAGGGAGTTGCATTCCCACTATTACCTTGTGTTCAGGATGGGATTCGTTTATTGCTACATACTCCTTTGACCCTTCGACTTCTTTTGTGGATATGCAAGGACCCTCTTCGACACCCCTTTTTGAAATTTTCATAGCCTCTTCGTTGTGACTTGAGAGTATAGTTCCGATACCGTGTTCTATTTGGAACTTAACTGCTGAGTGCACGGTGGAGACTACCATTCCCATCTTTTGCATGGCTGTTCTTCCGATCAACAAATTGTAAGGGGACTTCGACCTTACAATAACAAAGTTAAGGGTTTCAGTCCTCGTAAAGCTTCCCTCACCGAATTTTACTTCTAAAGGTACTTCTCTTAAAGGCCACGAGCGTTTTCCCGAGAAATCCACCAAAGGCATCCTAGGTTCTACCTGTTTTGATCTGATCGAGGGCTGCAGTTTCATGAAACAATGTTCATATATTATTTCGCAGGAGCTCCCACAATCCATATAGACTTTGTTGACTTCCAGGTTAGAGATTATGACTTTGATGACTATTGGATCATTTGAAGGGTATCTTCCTATCTCGGAGGGAAATGTTACTTCACCTACTTCATGTCGCTCCCTTTCAGTAGCCTTCCTCTTTAGATTAGGCTCTCCCTGACGGATCATGAGGATGGGAGCTTCTTGAGGGGTAGTGTCCATTCCCAGCTGCGTATCGGATATTTTTTCCTTTACCTTCTTTATACCTTTCACTAGATGCGCTAGTTGACCCATTTTTACCGCCTCTTCTATCTGCTTCTTCAACTCTCTACAACTATTTGTTTCTTGGCCGTAGTCTTCATGGAAGTGGTAGTACTTGGTCATATCTCTGTTTCTTCCTTTGCTTTTCATACGAGGGGGTGGCTTAAAATCCTTAGCAGCCCTCTCCGTTGCCAGTATGTCTCTTGGTGATTTAGACAGGCTTCCTAATAGGCTGTGATTGGGATTTTGGTGGTAAGGGGTGAAACTGCCGTGGTTCTTGTTTTTCTTCGACCCTTCCCACGAAGAGTGCCTCAAGATTTTACTACCGTGTACCCTGCTTTCAATAGGAGCTCCATTGGTGGATACCTTCTTGGCTTCGATCCAGGTGTATGTCTTCTCTATGAGGCCTTTATATGTGGCTCGGAGATTGGTGGACAAGAATTCCACCAAAGTTTGGTTTCAGAGACTATGTACGAAGCCAGAGATACGCCGATCTTCATGTAGCCCCAGGCTCTTGTACTCTCGCTATCTCTCTGTTTGATGTTGTGTACTGTCAGATGAGTTCTCGTGAACTTCTTCTGATGGCTGAAATGTGATCGGAACTTAGCTTTCAAATCATCGAGATTCACGATGCTGCCTGGTTTCTACCCATTCCACCAAATCTGAGCGGAGTCCTTCGAGGTGTACATAAACATATGATAGGCCACAGGCATGACCCATTTCTACATCCTAATCGCCCCTTCGAACAAATACACGAAGTTGTCCGGATCCCCCTTTCTGTCATAAGTACCTATGTGGGAAGGCATCTTCAGTCCATCGGGTAATGAATAGTCTTCGACCCATCTAACGAAAGATGTTGAGGAACCCGTGGGCTCCGAGTACAGGAAATTATAAGGGGTTGTGCCCATAGGGATGCCAGGATACGAGTTATGGTTGGGGGGGTATTCCGGATGGAGTTTGGTTAGGGTACGGATGGTAAGGTGTGTTCATGTTAAAGGGATAACTATTATTCATAGTGTAAGGAGGGTAAGCTATGGGATGCCCGAAGGGTACCGTAGTCTGTGGGAATCTCTGGTTACCTGGTTGTCCATTTACCGGTGGGTAAAGGTTCTGAGGATTAGCCTGAGTGCAGAATTGAGGATACGTACAATTGGGAGGAAGGTTTCCCCCCATACTGAATAGAGGTGGATTTCCTCCTACGCCAGATGTGTGGGAAGGCTGTGGTGGAACCTCTGTTTCGTTTCTCCCCAAATGAGCAGCCAATGGGGGAGGGAGATTAACTTGCGTCCTCTCCCTTTGTTGGCTCCTTCCATTGGAGCCCTCAGCCATAGTTCCCTCTCTCCTTGTGGGATCCCTTTCAGAAATCCCTTCAAAACTAACAGTCCTTCCATTGGTTCTTCGGCTGGAAGGGGATCCTATTCTCATAGCTGAGTGTGTGACCCCCTGCGATTGAGGCCTTGGTTCCATTTCCATCTCCTCATCGTAATCGTCGCTGGAGTATTCCAACTCCCTGCGTATTTCCGTGTTCCGGACCTGTCTCCTACGGGCCCTTAGTAATGATTCCAACTCTTCGAAGTTGGCTTCAACGAAGGCAGGGCTAATGACAGGCTCATGATGAGCAGATGTCGAAGCATGGTGATTGGGCGTTATTTCTAGGTTAGATCGTGTAGTGAATATGGAGGCCGTAATTGGCGGAAGGTTGTTAGGGTCAGTTGATGGTATTGGTGTTAAGGTCGAGAAACCCGGTGGAGGTGTAACTTCTCTTTCTGGATTCATGCCGGAATAGTAGCGGGTATATTTGACTAGTTATTTGCTTGGAAATAACGAGACTAATTGTAGCGGGTCCCATGGATGGCGCCACTGATTGTACAATAAATTGCACGACCAGGACTTCGATGGAGATCAAAGGGTATAAAAGGTGTTGTGATTGCGCCAAGCTTGGATATAACCTGAAATAAGAAATACTAAACCACTACGTTAAGTGATTGCGCAGGGGTTGGACCCTGCGAACTACCTCCAGCGTGTGAATAAGTACTTGGTATGAGAATTTAAGTGAAAAGTATAGTAAAGTAAAGTAGGATAGATTACATACCAGATTCCTAACTCGTCCAAGGCTATTTATAGGGACGAAATAACCTTGGAGAGTGTTAGCACAAATTCCAGAGATCATGGGGGCGTCCCATGACATGTGGTGGCCACTAGGGCTTTATTTCCCACTCCTCCTAGTTTAGTGGGGAAGCTAAAGAGAAAGAGGAGACGTGGGTAAGACTTGATCTTACCAATGTTTGGGCTTGTCTTCGTTCCGTCCTTAGAACTTATTGAAGGTTACCCCGAAGGGATTAATCCTTCAGTTGGTGAATTCCCACTTGGTAACTAGATCACTGATGATTAGTCTTACACCGAAGAAAGTTTTAGGAGGCTAGCCAGAGCCTTCGATTATGTAGGTTGCGATCATACTCGAAGGGGGTTCCTTCGACCTGATCGGAGGGCACATCATCAACATACAAGAACGATCATTCATGTTCGGCTTGCAAGAAGGGTAAACAACATAAAGCTTCATGCAAAAAGATTAAGGAAAGAACTATTAGAGAGGCTTTGGAGTTGTTGCACATGGATCTATTTGGACCTGTTTCTGTTCAAAGCTTAAACAAGAAGAAATACTGCTTAGTTATAACAGATGATTGTAGCAGATTTAGTTGGGTCTTTTTCTTGGGATTTAAAGATGAAACCTTTGATGCTATTCATGATCTTATAATAGCCCTTGAAAATCAATTGAGACTCAAAGTAAGTTCCATTAGATGTGATAATGGGACTGAATTAAAAAACAAGCTGATGGATGAATTTTGTGCCAAGAAAGGAATTAAGAGGGAGTTTAGCATTGCTCGAACTCCACAGCATAGTGGTGTTGCAGAATGGAAGAATAGAACATTGATAGAAGCAGCAAGAACAATGCTTGCAGATTCTTTATTACTTATTCAATTTTAGGCTGAAGCTGTAAGTACTGCTTGTTATATGTTAAATAGAGTCTCAATCACTAAACCTCAGATGAAGACACCTTATGAGTTGCTTATGGGAAAGAAACCAAACATTCGTTTTATGAAACCTTTTGGCTGTCCTCTGACCATTCTAAATACTATTGATTCTCTGGGAAAATTTGATGGCAAGTTAGATGAAGGATACCTATTGGGTTACTGTACCAATAGCAAAGGATTTAGAGTGTACAACAAGGCTACCAGAAAGGTTCAAGAATGTCTTCATGTTGATTTTCTTGAAGATCAAGAAAGTCAAAAAGGTAAAGGTCCTGATTGGATGTTTGATCTTGATATTTTGACTCCTTCTATGAACTATGTTCCTGTCAAAGAAGAAAATCAAGTTGTTCACAAAGAAGAAGATTCACAGTACATTGTTCATGGAATCAATGTTAGACCTGAAGATGTTCCTGATGAAGAACCCATAACTATTGAAAAGGAGAAAAGTACTGTTCAACCAAATTCCATATTATCTGATGAAGACCAAGCTATTTAAGATGAACTTAATAGGATGCTTTTTCAAGAAACCATAGCAAAATCCTATGAAGATGATCAAAGGAGAGCTTATGAAGCAGAAAAGAAAAAGGCTAAATTCGCAGATTACTCTCATAGTACTTTGAATCACAATACTGCTGAACCAGTTGAAAGTACTTCTAATGTCTTCGGTACATAAAATTAGATCAATACTGATGATTTAAATGATCCAAACATGCCTGAGTTAGAAGACATTGATGATGAGCTTAATGATGAAGGCGTTTTCTCAAATTCCCATGAAGATCCTGACCTCACAAATTTGGAACATGATCTTGAAGTGCCACCAACTCCTACGTTAAGAGTTCATAAAGATCATCCTGCTAGTCAAATCATTGGATCTCCCACTACAGGAGTAATCACAAGAACAAAAGCTAAAGGTCTCTTTAAGCAACATACTGCTTTACTTAGCTTTGTTTATAAACAAAACAGGATGAATCATAAGGATCAACAAACATGCCTATTTACCTGCTTTCTATCTCAAGAATAACCCAAGAAGGTATCTCAAGCATTAGCTGATGAGAGTTGGGTTGAAGCCATGCAAGAAGAACTTCTACAATTCAAACTTCAAAATGTTTGGGTATTATGTGATTTACCAGATGAAAAGAGATTAATTGGTACAAGATAGGTTTTCAGGATTAAGAGAGATGAAAGAGGGAATGTCATCCAGAACAAAGCACGATTGGTTGCACAAGTATATCGACAAGATGAAGGAGTGGACTATGATGAAGTGTTTGCTCCTGTAGCAAGAATTGAAGCTATAAGGTTATTTCTTGCTTTTGCATCTTATATGGGATTTCTTGTTTACCAAATGGATGTCAAAAGTGCCTTTCTTTATGGCACAATTACAGAAGAAGTCTATGTTAAAGAACCTCTTGGTTTTGACGATCCTGCACATCCAAACAAAGTCTATAAAGTTATTAAGGCTCTGTATGGCCTCCATCAAGCTCGTAGAGTTTGGTATGAAAGACTCTCCACCTTTCTATTGCAACATGGTCATAGGAGAGGTGCAATAGATAAGACTTTGTTTATCAAAAGAGACAAAAAGGATATTATGCTTGTTCAAGTCTATGTGGATGTCATCATTTTTGGAGCCACAAAACAGTCAATGGTGAAAGAATTTGAGCAACTCATGCAACAAGAGTTTCAAATGAGTTCCATGGGTTAATTAACTTTCTTTTTGGGGCTTCAAGTTAAACAATCAAGTAGTGGAATCTTCATTAGTCAAGATAAGTATGTCACTGACATTCTTAAAAGGTTTAACTTCAACATTGTCAAGCCAGCCACCACACATATTGATGCTACTAAAGCATTAGGAAAAGATGAAGATGGAGAAGATGTGGATGTTAAACTTTATAGATCAATGATTGGTTGCCTTATGTACTTAACTGCATCTAGACCTGACATAACATTTGCTATATGTTTATGTGCAGGACATCAAGTCACACCCAAGGTTTCTCATATGAATGCAGTCAAGAGGATTTTTAGGTATCTCAGGCAACAACCTAAGTTAGGATTGTGATATCCTAGGGATTCACCTTTTCACTTGGAAGCTTTTTCAGACAGTGATTATGCAGGAGATAATTATGATAGAAGATCAACCACTGGAGGATGACAATATCTTGGAAGGAGATTAGTCTCATTGCAATGTAAGAAACAAACAATTACGGCAACATCATCCACTAAAGCAAAATATGTTGTTGCTGCAAGTTGTTGTGGACAAGTACTTTGGTTGCAGAATCAGCTCTTGGATTATGGATTCAATTTTAAGAATACTCCTATCAACATTGACAATGAGAGTACAATTTGCATTGTGAAGAATCCTGTTTATCATTCCAAGACCAAGCACATTCAGATTAGGCATCATTTTATTCGTAATTGTTATGAGCACATGCTTATTAATATGATTAAAGCCCACACAGATGATAATGTAGCTGATTTACTCACAAAGGGATTTGATGTTTCAAGATTCAACCATTTAGTGGTCAGTATTCGTATGATTAATTATTAAGCTACATTTGAGGGGAGGACTTTATTTAGTTTAGAATACTTTCTTAAAGGCTTTTTGAAAGTATTGGTTTTGTTAAGGTAAATTTAGTACCTATGCTTTGTTTGAGGGGAGGCAACACAGTTATTCTTTTGAAGATATTCTTTGATGTTTTTGCTCTTGTGTATCTGTTTGTGGAAAGTAATGCTTAGTACTCAATGAAAAGTACTGCTTAGTACTAGATGGAAAGTACTGTTCTTTTGTCGGATACTGTTCAAGGGTCAAAAATAAGGGGTAAAAGTCAACAAAATTGCTACGGAGGGAGTAAATGCCAATTCCAATGGTAACTTCATTAATTGGGCCTTATTTTTTTTCTAATCTTACCCATTAATTTATACCCTAATATCTCCTGCCGATTTTTATTTTCACCTTTATTCTTTTCCAACCATTCAATCTTCGGCAACCACTTTCTCATCAAATCCACCTTCGACGAACATACTCTTCTACAACCAACCAATGGCTAATCGTGAAACCTGTAGTAAGCATAACATGATCGCTAATTTGGAAAAGACGCAGTCGAATGTCAATTTTCATGCTATTATTGATTTCTTAACTGGGTCTTCGATTAATTATGCTCTTTTGGTCAATCTTGACATTATTGGACCATGGATTCAACAATTTTCGGCTACTGCTGAATCTGGTTTGCAAGATGATGAATTTTTTATTCAAGCTGTGGTTGCTGGAAGGACAATTCGAATCACTGAGGCTACAATCAGAGAAGATTTATTGTTTCATGATGAAGAAGGTACTGTTCGCTTTGATAGATAAATACTACGGGATACACTCAGAGATATAGGGTATGAAGGTGATCTCACTAAAACTACTTTTCAGAAACCATTATTTAGTCCTCATTGGAAATATCTTATTCATGTTTTACTTCATTGCTTGAGTCCCAAGAGTACTTCATGGGATCAGTTTGGTCAAAACATAGCTTCTGCATTAGTGGGATTAACTACCAATCAACCTTTTAATTTCTCACATATGATTTTTGATGGTATGCTCTCTCATATCAATAATGGTTCACCATTTTTGATGTACCCTAGATTTGTTCAGTTGTTCTTGAACAAACAGGTTGCGGATCTTCCTAAACCTCCAAGCTTTTTACCTGTTGTGTTAGTTCCTTCAAAGGTGTTTACATTCATGGCTAAAAAGAGTGTCAAGTTTTCTAAGCGCAATACACCTTTGACTGCTCATATATTGGAAGTAGCACAAGTTGTTAGAGATGAAGCTGATTCACCTAGTCATACTGAGCATTCTGATTCAGCAAATATTCAATCACAAGCTCATGAATCTTCTCAACATACTGCTCCAAGGGAAGCTACTGTTTCTTTGCAAAGTGTTGCACATGATGATTCAGAGCAAGTTATAGATCAACCACCATCTCCCAATGATTATACTTCCACAGATGGGTCTCAAACATTTGGAGAAGATGAGGGAGTAATGAATAATTATGCTTTGATGAGGGAATTTTGAAGGCTGAAGAAAGAGAATGATGCTCAAGCTGCACAGATATTGAAATTGAAAGCTAAATTCAAGAGATTACCTAGATCTGTTTGGCCACTAGTTAAACATCACAGGTTATGGGTGAAGCAACAGAAAAAGAATGGTCAGCAAACGAAGAAGGTATCTAAGTCTAAGAGAAATAAACTCAAAAAGCAATCTTCATTCACATTGGGGAGGAATTTGGTTAATGAGAATCTGAATGAAGATGGTGAACCTCATGAAGACCAAAATGAAGAAGCTCATACGATGCATTATGAGGATACACCACTCTGTGAAAACATTGCTTATCAGGATATTGTTGAAAGAAAAAGTGATGAAACTGAGCAAGTTAATCTTGAAGATGAGACTGTTACTATTGATGTTAAAAGTGGAGATACAGAAGAAATAGATTTGGAAGGTACTGATGTTCAAAGTGCTGGTGCTCAAGGTACTGTTGCTCAAGGTACTGTTTCTCAAGGTGTTGTTAGGCAATATCTTATTACACCAAGAACTTTGGATTTTGATGAAGAAGTTGGTCCTTCAAATCCGATTCAAGAATAGATTAGGGAACATACTGCTAGTGATGATGAGACCATTGCTAATATTATTCTCAACATCTCAAGACCAAGAGGTATTAGTATTCCTGGAGTTGAACAACCTCAAGTCTTACAATCTTCTTCTCAACCTACTCAAGAGTTGGATCCAAAAGATAAAGGAAAAGGAATCATGATAGAATCCAAGAAAAGGAAGAAGAAGCACACTTTAGCAGAGTTAAGAGCTATTAAGGAAGCTAAAAATGAAGAAGCTGCCAGAAAGTTGCAGGCTGAATTGGATGTTGAATTTGAAAAGTCAAAGGAGCCAATTGTTCAACCAAAAAGACCACAAACCATTGCTCAACAAAGAAATGCCATGATGAGTTTTTTGAAGGGAAAGCAGATTATGGATGCAAGAAAAGATAAAGCTACCAAAAGAACCTCAAAGAGAAAAAAGACAACTAATGATGAACTGATCGAGTTGAGAACAGATACAGTTGATGAGCTTAGAACTTATTTAAGAGTTGTTGATTTTGAGCATCCAAAACAATTAGAAGTTGTTGAGACAAAGTCTATGATTTTTAAATTTTCTGTTGTAGAATCATCAGAAGGAGGTTATCTTATCTTTCATAGAGAAGATGGAAGTTTTAGAGTATTCAACTTGTTGTGGGACATATTGCACGTGATAGACTGAGAAGATTTATATCATTCGTATCAACAAGTGCAAGCTTATTTTGAGCATATTCCGCCAACAGGAGTGGGATTAGTCTTACTGGGTGATCTTATAATCATCTGGGAAATAAAGAAACAAGTAATGACGCTCTCTGAAATACTCAAGAAAATTGGGAAATCACAAGATGGAGATTTTTTTAATCATCAGGAGTGCATTTACTTGAGTTAGAAGATGGTACCATGATTCATATGCTAGCAGAAAGGAGATATCCTCTTACAAGAGATCTCATGATTATAATGCTTGATCATGGTATGGAAGTTGAACATGAGAATGAAACAGCACTTATGGTGATTGAATTGTTTATCAAATGGACAACTTTAGAAGATGATGATGCATGATTACTGGTATGGTTTTTGTTATATAAATCTTTTTGAAGAATAAGTGCTTTATTCAAAGTACTGCTAGACAAATAGTACTTTATCAAAGTACTGCTTGCAGCACAAAACCAGTAAAGTCTTTTGATTAAAATTTAAAAAAAAAAAAAAAAAAAAAAAAAAAAAAGAAAAAAAAAAAAAAGGTAAAACTTTTATGATGCACAAGATGACAGCAACAAATTGTTTTGAGAGTAACACATGGTGTTAGTACTTGTACTACACAACAAATGGTTGTCAACTTACCATGTTTAATAAACAAGAAAGAGTTTGATTCATCATGAGGATACAGCTCTGATGTGATTATCAAATCCGTTTATAGTTGACAATGTACTGAAAATTGTATGGTTTTCAACTCACCATATCTGTGATAGTGAAGAGTTGGCTAGCCCACAAGATAATGGCTTGTGGTAAAGGCTGTCGAAAATCCATTTGTATGGTAATTAGTTCATCATGGTAGTGATTGTACTAAAAGAACTAGTTAGTCCAAAAGCAAACGGCTCTTGGTAAAGACTTAACAAATCCGTTGATAGCTGATGATTTGCTAAAAATCATATGGTTATCAATGTACCATGGTTTTTAACCTAAACATTGGCTACTCCAGAGTTAATGGCTTTGGTAAAGAGGCATCTAATCCATTAATTTTCAATGATTCACCTCTCAAAGGAGTTAACACACCTGGAAGTGATGAGAATAGTATGACACTTTATGATCTGATGTACATTTTGCCATATGTTGCTGAGTAGCTGAAAATATTAGTTGCTGATAAAGATTAATTTGATGATGACAATACAAACACGTTGAGTACAAGACAGACAGAAGTTAAAGATACAATCTTTCCTTGAAGACAAAGATGTTGAAGTTAAAGAATCACAAAGGAACTTGAAATCAAACAAGTAGAATTCAAGTTAGGGGAGGATTGTTGGGATATAAAGTCAAAGTACTGTTGAAGATCAAAGTACTGCTTGTGTATAAAGGTCAAAGTACTGCTCGTGTGAAGAAAGTCAAAGTACTGCTATTGTTAAAGGACTAATATGCAAATCGTTAAAGGACTGTTATGTGAAGTTATGATTATTAGATTAGAATATTCTAGAATTAGTTTACTTGTCGTACAAGAATTGTAAACCGACTAGGGTTTTCCTTATGTCTATAAAAGGACCCCTAGGATGGTATTAGAGATATACGAATACGACATTAACGATTAGAGATTATTAGAGATAGAAGTACGTACGATATTAGAGAGTTATTTAGCGATTAGGGTTGTTAGTGAATCTACATAATAAGCAGGTTCAAAGTTTTTTTTTAATATAATCGTTGAAAGTTTTGTTATTCTTCTTAGCTTTATTGAAGTAGATTCCGCATACTTAACAGAGTTATATCAACGTTTCATTATTAGTAGTTTTGGATTTATTCAAGATTGCTAAATCTTTACAAGCTACATAGTTAGTTTGGTCAGAGCATACATCGATTCAACACCTATGTAAATCTTTATATAGTTTTCAATTTTTCATTCATTAAGAGAGGACTTTTGGTAGGGAACATTAGGGTGCAAACCCTTGACGACTTTTACAGCTATTTTAGGGTTTCAAACCCTCTTTTCTTCCATGTTCAATTAAAGATGAGTTATCCTTTAATCATTCAATATGTCTATGTGTTGTTTGATTATATCATATGCTTTTCTTTCTTTTAACATGTTAGCTTAAGTTTGCTTGTGTTTGCTTAGATCTAATGAAACCTAGTTATTGATTGTTGGTTGTTGGTTTGTCATTGATTGTTGTGGGTGATTGATTTTAGTGTTAGGCTTAAGAAAACTGGTTAATCTCCTATATGGTAATTTGCTTGAACATCTTAAGAAATGTAATCGGATGTGTACTACAGTTTTATTGGTTGTATTAAATGCATAAGTGATTATTAATGAGGCCATGATAGGATACTAAACGTGTCGTCATAGGAAGAGATAGAAGCTTATAGAGTTGGGGAAGATCGTACACGGCCCCATGAATGGTATAAAGGAATGCAACCCTTCACCCATGCAATTGTGACAAACCAATTAATCAATAACAGATAACTATGGAGTAGTGAAATCTAAGTAAACACGCTTTTCTCATATTAGAAGTCTTCACTATTTTATTTTCGGTTTATTTTATTTTATTTGTCTAAGTAGTTATTTGGTTTAGTTGACTAGCAACTAATTCTGTCCACTCTTCCAATACCCAAGATTTTTACTTGCTTTCCAAAAAATATAAAAATACAAAAAGAATCATCCCTCACCTCTAGACCTAGTTAGATTAATTTCAATCCTAACGAACACTATTCCCTGTGGAGAACGATCAATCCCCTGTACTTACCACTCACTATACTACATCGGTCAGGTACACTGCCTGGTGGGGATTGCAAGCTTCTCAAGATCCCTTGAGAAGTAAAACATTTGTGTAGACCGCAATCCATGCATCACTATTCTTATCACTTCCAGGTGTGTGAACTCCTGTGAGAGGTCAATCATTGAAAATTTAATGGATTTGATGTCTCTTTATCAGTTAGCCATTATGTTAGCATTAAAAATATGTAATAGAAAAGTGATGGTCATTCTCATAGAAAGAACTTTGTGTCGTTGGTTATGAAATGTAATAGTTTAGTCATTGGGCCTTGGTCTTGGTAAGCTAATATATCATGTGCTAGTTTATGTAAGCATATAAATGTAATAGGAAACCAAGCCCAAGACTATGCCCATGGAAAAGCCTTTAGGGCATCTTATGTAGCTCACTATATAAACACCTCAAAGCTAATTTGAGGTGTGTGCTTGTGTGTGTATTGTCTGTGTTTTTTAATAAAAGTTCTCTTCATCATATTACTCTCTTTTACATCTTATACGCCACACATATATCATATCAAGTCACCATCTTTACTTCATATACTTATCATATTTATGTTAAAGTTGATAGATTTAAGGTCCTACAAGTGGTATCATTCGCCTAACAATGATTTAGGAGGGTGTGGAAATCGTTTCTTATCAAGTTTTGGTTAAAAAGTTGCGTATTTTTCTTATATACGTGCACTTTTTCATCAAAAAGCTTTGATCTTTACAAGTTTTGCTGTTAAAGTTGTTGTTTTTATTGAAGTTTTAGTGATTCTAAGTGTTTTGGGAAAGATTTGAACAAAAGAAACAAGTGGAAAAAGTGTTTTTGGTTGAAAAATCGGATTTTTAGCTGTTTGGGTCATCTTACGCGTAAGTTTTACGTACTGCCCAAGTTTATAGCTGTCAATAGTACTTTTTGGTACTTTTACGCGTAAGTTTTGGCATATAACCCTCTTCCTACGCCTAAGTTACTTACCTATGCGTAAGTTTAAGCTCAAAACCCTTTTTCTACGCAAAAGTCTGATTTCCTACGCATAAGTGAGGTTCCTACGCTTAAGTTTTACGCCGAAGTGTTCTTACGCAGAAGTTTTACGCAGAAGTTCCTACGCAGAAGTTGTACTCAGTACTTCCCTGACTTGGATAAGTTTGTGGAATACTTCGACTTGGGATATCTTACTCACTTGGATAAGTGTGAAAGATTTGGTTACATACCTTTCGCGTAAAAATCTTACGCATAAGCTAAACCTTACGCGTAACATAAATCTTACGCATAAACACATAGTTTACGCATAAAAAACTAATTTTACGCTTAAGTGTTTTCTTACGCATAAGATTATTGTTTACGCATAACTTTATGTTTACGCCTAACATTTGCTTTACGCCTAAGATTCTGTTTACGCCTAAGATTCACTGTTTACGCATAAGCTCAGGGTTTACGCATAAGAATTTAACTTTTGACAACCAAACTTCAAACGGCCATAACTTTTGAACCTTAACTCCGTTTTCGACGAATCAGCTGT
This sequence comes from Artemisia argyi, assembly GCA_030686995.1. Classification (NCBI taxonomy): domain Eukaryota; kingdom Viridiplantae; phylum Streptophyta; class Magnoliopsida; order Asterales; family Asteraceae; genus Artemisia; species Artemisia argyi. The sequence continues at coordinate 91,744,903 of CM060702.1, read as the reverse complement.
CAAAACGACCGTGAGACAGAGAAGAAGGACACGTTGGACAATCTAAAGATCATTCAAGCCAAGCTTTGAGGCCCAATTCCACTCCGAACGAAAGTTATTGAGGTTTTAAGGTTTCAGATCAAATTTTTCACCATAATAACTTGCATCAACTTACACTAAACACAACTCCTACTTCGTTGAATCAATCCAAGATCAACTTTATCATTTATCTATGGAAACTCAGCAAGATATTCATGCAGTCGGTGCCGAAAACCGACCTTCCATGCTGTCAAAGGGTGGTTACTCACAATGGGCTAGTCGTATGATGCGCTATCTTAAGAGTAAACCAAATGGAAAGCTTCTTATCAAATCCATTGTGGAAGGACCCTTCAAACCAAGACAAGTACTAGACCCTGGAGATCCTAATGGAAACCCCCCCCCCCAGTACAACCATACTACAGAGATCATAATGAGACTGAGTACACTGAGGAAGACAGACAACAGATTGTAGCTGATGATCAAGCATTTCATCTCGTTGTTCTTGGTCTACCTAAAACCACTTATGCAACTGTTGACAGTGAAGGAAGTGCTCATGCAGTCTGGGAAAGAGTCAAGAGGTTAATGTATGGGACAGACATCGGGAAAAAGGAAATGGAAACACAATTGCTCAAGGAACTTCGCAAGTTTACTTCAATTCCTGGTGAATCCATAGAGTCGTACTCCCTCAGGTTCTGTAAGATCATGAATGATTTATCAAGACACAACCTCAGTCAGACAAACATTGCTAACAACACCAATTTTCTGAATGAGCTACAACTAGAATGGGGAAGATACGTCACTATTGTTTATCAGACAAAGAATTTCCATGAAGTGACTTATGATCAGTTGTACGACTTCTTGAAGCAAAATCAAGCTGAGGCTAATGAAGTAAGGGCCGAATTACTTGCTAAAAAGCATGATCCTCTAGCATTAATGGCTAATACACCAACACCTTTACTAGTGAACACACAACAACCATCATAATCTTCCACTCACAACTACATGCAACCATCATGCATTCAACAACCAACACCGGTCTACCAACAACAGTTCTACCTATAGCAACAACATGTTATTCAACAACAACAATACCCACTGTTCCAAGAACCATAATTCACTGATAATGATGAAGCTACTGCAGCCTTGACACAAGCGTTTGCTTTTCTAACAAAGGCATTCCAAGGACGTTATTCTACACCAACTAACAACAACCAAAGGATTTCATCGAACACTCGCAACAAGCAGATTGCTCAGCCGAGTTTCAATATGGGCAATGGAGGCCAAATGGTTGGAGTTAATGGGAATCAGCAGGGATATGCTACTGTATTTAATATGGGTAATAAGAATATGCAGAATGCAGGTCAGTATGCAGGGAATCAGTATGGTCAGTATGCAGGGAATCAGATGGGTCAGTTTGTTGGAAATCAGAGGGGTCAGAATGTTGGTAATCAGGCAATGGGTAATCAGAATAGGAATGTTGTAGCTCCAGTTGTTGGGAATCTGGGAAATGTAAATCAGGGTAATCCGGTAAAGTGTTTCAACTGTCAGGGTGTAGGTCATATGGCAAGGAACTGTCCTACTAAGCCGAACAAAAGAGACACAGCGTATTTGCAGAAAGCATTACTGTTGACACAAAAGAATGAAGCAGGGTTTCAGTTGAACGTAGAGGAAAATGATTTTATGGCTCTTATGGATGACATGGAAGACAGAGAGGATATCGATGCGAACTGCATCTTCATAGCAAATCTTGAGGAAGCTAAGTATGACACGGATTCTGACACACTTCCTGTTTATGACACCAGTGCACCATCTGAGGTATCAAACTTCAACACATGTCACAATAATGATATATTTTATTTGTCTCCTCATGAGGAACAGCATTCTGAGAAGCTAGCACTCACTTATGATACATACCTGGATACGCCAAGTAGTAGCAATACTTCTTCAACAACTCCAGATGTGAATCAAAATGAAGGCTTCGTTTCATAGCATAAATAATTGTGGTATTGAAATCGAGAAAGTGAAAAAGGTCAATCGCGATGTTAAGGCCGCGAATGTGAAATTGACCACTGAGCTTCAGAGATACAAGGAAAATGCAAAAAGTTTTCAAATTCATAAAGAACGTGGGTCAGAACTTGAAATTGGTTATAAGAAGTTACTTGTTAAAGATAGGGAATGGAAAATCAAGTTTGCTAATCTTGAAATAAGTTCAACAAAAACCATTAACTCTTTAAAACAATAAATTTCTGAGTTAACAAACCAACTTTCAAAACAAAACACAGCTTATACCAATCTTGAAAAAGAAAGGGGTGAGTTGAAAAAGGACTTTGCAAAGAAAGAAGATAAACTTTTGGACAAAATCATAGAGTCAGAACACATGATTGCACATCTAGAAGAATTAGTGGTTAAGTCGGGTCAGTCAAGTCAAACAATGAAAATGATTTCAAATCAAACTAATCTGATTTACTATACGAAAAATAAAACAGCTCTTGGTAACACAAATCCTTGTAATCTCAAGAAAGCTCGGCAAGAACAGAATGTTTTGTATAATGGTAATGTGATTTACACCAAACATGATCTACCCGTCGTTCGGGATTCTGTAGAAACGATGGAACTTGTCGAAGAGAGCATAACTAAAATGAAACAAAAGGATTTGAAACCCATTGATTACAACAAATTGAACAAACTTTCGGGAATTACTTTTGTTGAACAAAAAGAACCATCAGTGTTTTCCATAAAACGACCATTCTCAAAAATGTTTTCTAAGAAAGTAGTTGCTTCCAAATCAATTTCTAACATGGAACAGATTTCCTCAAACAACACTTTTAACACAAGTGCTGCAAGGGGATATCTTGATGTTATTAAAACCAGAATAGGGCAACTTAAAACGACTTTAGAATCTAAAACGAGACTTAATGAGATCAACTGGAATTCCACGGTTCATTTACAGCTTAAAAAGATTCTTGAAAGTGATTTTGCTCCTCAAATTAATAACATTCATGCTCGTGTCATTCATTTTGAACAAGCATTTTTGAAAGAAACAGCTGACTTCGTCACGGATCTCAAATCTCTGATAAAGAAGCCTAATGAATCTTTTGAGCAAATCAATGTTTTGAAAAACCTAAATGATTCTCTCTTCAAAGCCGTTATGACTACTGATATTATGTCCATCATTTTACAAACATATTCTGTTCAAGACGATGAACGACTGAGAGCTGAGACCTCCGAAATTGTTTCAAAATATGAAAATGCTCTTATTAAACTTGAAAAAGAAAATGTGTCACATTTTAAACAACTTGATCGAAAAAGCGAAGAATGCAAATATGACAAACTGTCGTATGAGTGTGCCTTCAAGAACAGGAAAGAGCAAAATGATCTTTTGAGGGCTCAGCTTGAAAGTTAAAAAGGGAAGGGTGAGGAAACTAAGTTTGCAAAACCATCGACTTCGGAGAAACCAAATGTTTCAAACACGGTTAACAAACCAAAAATGTCAATTTCACGATTTGCTCCAAAAGTCGATGAGCAAAAGGATTTGACAAAACCAGTCACTCCAACACCCTTGCCCAAGCAATGTGATCATGATAAGATTGTTGATAAAGGAAAAGCGGTTGTCGATACACCAAAAGTGATAGCACCTGGCCTTTTTAGGATTAGTCCTACTAGTGCGTCTGCCTCCACATCTAAGACAAATGCGTGCAAAAAGGATAATTCTAAAGAGTCTAGTGATGCTAAAAAGGACAACAATATAAATCCTAACGCGTGTGCCTTACCTTCTACAGGATTAGAAAGCACCTCTAGGAGCAGCAGGCTAAAGCCTAGGAGAAATACAAGGAACAATAGAGTCTCGTCTGCCTCTATGAGTAGTAGCAAGAATAAAGTTGAAGAAGTAGAAGAACACCCTAGGAATTTATCGCTTTGTAATAAGAAACATGATTCATCTGAATGTAATGTCGAAAGTACTGGTTCTAATGCATGTAATGACTCTGTTTGTTTAATATGCAAGAAATGTTTAATTAATGATGTTCATAATGAATATGTTTCTAAGAATGTGAATATTACGCCTGAACAGAAGTATGTTCCAAAGGGAACTAGTGCTAGATCTAGATCTATAGAAAGATTAGTTGCACGCTTTAGGTCTACCACTAGTAGTCGAATGCCTAGGAACTACCTTAAGTTTTGTATGTGGATACCAACGGGTAGAGAGTTCATTCTTCAGAATGGCAAATTGGAAGTTGTTCAAAATAAACATGTAGCAACCTTTGATGTGTGTGATTCGGAATTTACTCCTAACCCCATGGAACCAAATTTAAAACGGTTTCCAAATACAAACTCTTCTGTTATTGGCAGGTTATCGAAATTTTTCTTTGGATCGTCGACTCGGGTTACTCCAAGCACATGACCGGGAATATAAAGCTGCTGATCAATTTCGTCTGGAAATTCATGGGAACTGTACGCTTTGGAAATGATCATGTAGCAGCTATTCAGGGTTATGGAGATCTTCGGTTTTGGGAATTTTTTAATCACTCGAGTTTACTACGTCGAAGGGTTGGGACACTGTTGACATAAATAATGCCTAAAAACATTATTAACATATTATCAATATCTCTATGTTTTAATTATTACAAAACATAAACCCATTTAACTAAAAGTTATGACATAAACAAGTATTTAGTGATTAACATTCTCTTTACATCCAAATCACTTAAGGTATGAATAAACAAAGTGTTTATTGCAATCTATGATCAAAGGGGTATTTAATTAATTACTACAAAGTTTATTTAATTATATAAACATATTATATATTTTTGAAAAACACTTTTGGTAATAAAGAAAAATGTTTTAATCATACTAAATATATGAATTCAAATTTTTAACAAAAATCAGTTAGTTTTTCACCAAATAAACTTTCCCCACTAAATGACAAACTTTCTAGCCGTTACAGCTGGGCGGCCCCCTTAATTATAAGGGGCGGTCCCCTTAAAATTAAGGAGACTGGCCATGAATTAAGGGGACTGGCCATGCTCCAGAACAGTATTTTTGTCCCCTATAAATACTAGTTCATTCCACATAATTTTCTCACCTTTTGCACTCCTAAACTTTCTGTTCTAGATCTCCACTTCTATTCTCTTAATCCTTTGATCATACATACATAAATCTTTCTTTCAAAGTGATCCAAAGATCATCCTCTCAAGTGCAAGAGAAGAATACTTTATCCTCTTAGATAAGAAGTATTACAACTTGTTGTGACCTTCACATCCAAGTTGTTAGAGCATCATCAATAGTATCTATCTCTTTGTGAAATTAGTTGTGAATATTTGATAGTAGATAGTTTAGTTAAGTTTATAGATAGTGTGATTGGCTAGTAGTTTGTTGTGAAGGAGAAGAGCTAGGAAGTAGATTGTAGTGAAGAAGATTGGTGTGAAGTAGATAGGTGTGAAGTAGAAAGTTGTGAAGAAGATTGGTGTGTAGTAGATTGGTGTGAAGAGGTTGTGTAGAAGTTGTGATCAAGTTGTGACGAAGTTGTGGTGTGTACATTGGTGTGTAAGGTTTTCTCCGCCATAAGGGAGCTTGTTGACATAGTGAAGAAAACTCTCGAGTTAGGTGCTCGGGGAGTGGAGTAGGGCAAGGAAGGTGTCCTTGTAGCCGAACCACTATAAATCTCTTGTCTCGCGGTTCGATCTTTCCATCTCTCATTTATTTCTTTACTTACATTATTTTTGCTATATCGTACATAAGTATTGTTGTTCATATTGTGCAAGACTTGAAATCACATATTATCGAATCTAAATTTTTGAAAATAAAGTATACACTCAAACAATATTTTGTAACAAATTAAAAAGACGTAAAACTATTCAACCCCCCCCCCCCTTCTAGTTTTCCACAATTGGTATCAAGAGCCACGTCTAGCAAGATTATTAAAATATATTGTATTTTAAAACTTGTAACGATCTATGGAATCTGAAAAATATTTAGAAGGGCAATCTATGCAAAGACCACCACTATTTGAAAGTAATGGATTTTTATATTGGAAAAATAGATTCGAAACTTATGTGAAATCAAAAGATCTTGATCTTTGGCATGTTATTACCTTTGGTGATTTTCCTCCCACTCAACAAAATTCGGAAACTAAAAAGGATGAAATTGTACCTTTTGAAAAACAAAATGACGATTTGAAAAAGAAATTAGCTAAAAATAATGAAGCTAAAATCGTAAATTATAATGCGTTACCACGTAAAGAATATGAAAGAATTTTTATGAGTAAAACCGCCAAAGAAATTTGGGAATCATTACTTATTACTCACCAAGATAATAGTCAAGTCAAAGATAATAAAATAGATCTTCTTGTACAACAATATGAACAATTTACGATTCCGGAAGAGGAATCAATTGATAATGCTTTTGCTAAATTTAACACTATTATCACAAGTTTAAAAGCACTTGATGACACATTTTCTAGTAAAAATTGTGTTAGGAAATTTCTTAGGGCATTGCATCCAAAATGGCGAGCTAAGGTCACAGCAATTGAAGAATCAAAGAATTTTATGACGCTATCACTTGATGAACTTATTGGCAACTTGAAGGTCTATGAAGAAATTATAAGAAGAGATTCGGAAACGGTCAAAGTCAAGAAAGAACAAACCAAATCCATTGCTCTAAAAGCCAAAAAGGAACCTAGTGACGATGATGATTCGAGTAACGAGAGTGAAGACGAAGAATATGCAATGGCCGTAAGAGAATTCAAGAAATTCTTCAAGAGACGAGGAAGATTCACTAGATCACCACGAGACGAAAGAAAACCGTTCCAAAGAAATAGAAGTGATAACTACGAGAAAAGAAAGTGCTTTAGATGTAGAAGTCCAAATCATCTCATTGGTGAATGTCTAAAGCCACCGGGTTATGAAAATAAAGGCGCCTTTGTTAGCGGAACATGGAGTGATAGTGACAAAGAAGAAGTAGAAAAACCAAGAGACGAAAAATGTTTTGTGGCAAAAGCAACCAACGAAATATGTTTAGGAATTGACTTGGAGCCTGACGAATGGATCAACGATAGCGGATGTTCTAGGCACATGACGGGGAACCGCAAGCTATTTTCTACGTATAAGGCATACAATGGAGGTAACGTTATTTTCGGTTGTGACTTGCGTGGAAAAATTATTGGAAAAGATACGATTTCTCAAGACTCACTTACTATTGAAAATGTTGAGCATGTAGATAATTTAACATATAACTTGCTTAGTATAGGGCAAATATGTGATAGTAAATGTAGAGTTACCTTTACCGAAGAGGATAGCGAAATAGTTAAGAATGGAAAAATTATAGGTAGAGGAATTAGGAAAGGAGGCATATATGTTATGAAATTAGGAAACAAACCTGAGGATAGGATATGCCTAACGACCCTAGACGAAAACTCCACATTGTGGCATAGGAGATTAGGACATGCTAACATGTAACAAATACAATCTTTGGCCTCTAAAGAACTAGTTAGAAACTTGCCTAATCTAAAATATGACAAACATTTTGTGATGCATGTAAAATTGGAAAACAAGTTCATGCTAGTCACAAAGCTAAGAATATAGTATCCACTACTAGGTGCCTAGAATTATTACATATGGATCTCTTTGGTCCATCCACTGTGCGGAGCTATGGAGGAAACAAATATACCTTAGTAATGGTAGATGACTATTCACGATACACGTGGACTAGGTTTTTAAGTGACAAGACCCAAGCCTTTGAAAAATTCGAAATATTTAGTAAAATAATTTAAAATAAATTAGGATGCACAATAGTAGTCATTAGGACGGACCATGGTAGGGAATTTGACAACGAAGTACAATTCGGAAAATATTGTGATTTAAATGGAATATCTCACAATTTCTCCGCTCTCGTACTCCTCAATCAAATGGCGTAGTAGAAAGAAAAAATAGGTCACTACAAGAAATGAGTAGAACAATGTTAAATGAACAATCCATCCCACAAAAATTTTGGTGTCACTCTGTAGATACATCAACATATATAATTAATAGGGTATCAATTAGGAGAATTCTAGGAAAAACTCCTTATGAGTTACTAAGAGGTAGAAAACCAAACTTGAGCTACTTTAGGGTATTTGGAAGTAAATGTTATATTCTAAACTCTAAGGATTACCTCACTAAGTTTGATCCAAAATCATATGAAGGAATATTTTTAGGATACTCACAAAATAGTAAAGCATATATAATACTTAACAAACACTCTATGAAAGTAGAAGAATCACTAAATGTAACATTTGATGAAACACCACCACCTCCTAAAACATTACCTTTAGAAGATGATGACTTATTCGAAGATGAAGCTATTGAGGTTAGTAAAACAAAACCCATAGGAAATGATAATGAAGACATTGACTTAGGAAATAATGAAATTATAAATGTTAAAGAATCTAGATCACATCCATTAGATAATATAATAGCACATCTTAACCAAAGAACCCTTAGGTCACAAGCCCAAGATAAAAATAACTTCTTTTGTTTCCTCTCAGCAATAGAACATAAGAATATTAATGAGGCTTTAAAAGATGAAAGTTGGGTTATAGCTATGCAAGAAGAATTAAATCAATTTAAGGCAAATGATGTTTGGGAATTAGTCCCAAATCCAATGAATATGACCATCATAGGAACTAAATGGGTATATAGGAATAAGTTAGATGAAAATGGAATAGTTACTAGGAATAAAGCTAGGTTAGTTGCCCAAGGTTATAATCAACAAGAAGGAATTGATTATGACGAAACCTATGCCCCCGTAGCTAGACTAGAATCTATTAGGATATTACTTGCCTATGCATGCGCCCTAGATTTTAAGTTATTCCAAATGGACGTGAAAAGTGCATTCCTTAACGGTTTTATCAATGAGGAGGTATATGTGGCACAACCTCCAGGATTCATTGACTTCGCGAAACCTGATTATGTTTATAAGTTAAAGAAAGCTTTGTATGGACTCAAGCAAGCTCCCAAAGCTTGGTATGATCGATTAAAAGCTTTCCTTATTAAACATGATTATTCCATGGGAATGGTAGATAACTCTCTTTTCACAAAAAGGAAAGACCCAAATCTCATCATTGTTCAAATATATGTTGATGACATTATATTTGGATAAACTTGTCAAGACATGTGTGATGAATTTGCCAAAATCATGCATGATGAGTTTGAGATGAGTATGATGGGTGAACTAAACTTCTTCCTAGGATTACAAATAAAACAATTAGAAGATGGAATATTGTTTAACCAATCTAAGTACTTTAAGGAAATGCTTAAGAAATTTGGCCTAGAAGACTCAAAACCCATGAAAACTCCATGTCTACGGAAGTGAAACTCACAAAGGATGATGAAGGTAAGTCCGTAGATAACACCAAGTATAGAGGAATGATAGGTAGTTTACTATACTTGACGGTAAGTAGACCCGATATCATGTTTAGTGTTTGCCTTTGTGCCCGTTTTCAAGAGGATCCCAAAACCTCTCACCTAGAAGCGGTTAAGCGTATCTTCCGATACATTAAAGGCACTATACACTTAGGATTATGGTATCCTAAGGGATCCGGCATAGAAACCATCGTCTATGCTAATTCGGATCATGCGGGAGACTACGTAGATAGAAAAAGCACTAGCGGTATTTGCACGTTTATGGGATGTTGTCTAACATCTTGGTTTTCGAAGAAGCAAACCGCTCTTGCTATTTCTACCACCGAAGCCGAATATGTAAGCGCTGGAAAGGCATGTCAACAAGCACTATGGATGAAACAAGCTCTCATAGACTATGGCATTAGGTTAGAAAATATTCCCATTATGTGCGATAACAAAGGTGCGATAGATTTAAGTAAAAATCCGGTGCAACACTCTAGGACTAAACATATAGAAATACGCCACCACTTCCTTAGGGATAATGTATAAAAAGGAAACATATCTATAGAAAAAGTTGCATCTAAAGATAGCGTTGTGGATATATTCACTAAACCACTTAAGCGTGAATTATTCAATCACTTGCGTTTAGGATTAGGAATGATGGAACAAGTTGACTAAATTCTATTGCATTTAGACAATTTTTTTTTTTTTTTTTTTTTTTTTTTTTTTTTTGCATAAAATTTGCATAAAATTTACTTTTCTTCCACTTCTCCATTTCTGAGTCTAGAAATCTACTTCGCACAAAATTAAAGATTGGGAAACCTTATTTTCTTTGCATATACTCTCTTGTAAAACCCAATCAAAGTTTTTTTTTAACTATTCTCACATCTAGGAATTACATGAACATCATTTTCCTTGCGTTGTTGACAAATGCAAAAAAAAAAAAAAAAAAAAAAAAAAAAAAAAAGAAAAAAAAAAGCCTTTTTCTGAAATCATGCATAAACTATCACATGAATTTTCAAGGTATATAATCTAATATATATCTTTGACACTCATGAATCGAGCAAAAATCAAATCAATACAAATACAAAAAATATATAATCTAATATATTTTTCCATTCTCGTGCTCGTTTTTGTCGGTTTTGGCTTTGTTTTTGTTCATTTTTCACATATGCGTACCTGCACATACACAAATACAAAAACACACATTCTCTTGGCATATTTGGTTAGTATTTGGTGTATTTGGTCTGATTTAAGGCCTAAAAATGATGTGTAAATAAGCACACATCACTCAACTTCATCAAGCTATTTTATCAATAGTTCAACTTTATCTCAGCTTAATATAGCTTTGGTAAAGTTTAGTTAGGGAAAGTTTGGATTTATTCTCTCATAAGCTCAAGTCAACAAAAGTTAAACAAAGCTTCTCCAATAAGCTCAAGCTGCTTTGAAGTTGTTGCAGATCCTTGTTTGAAGCCTATTAAAGATAGGCTTAGTACAAATGAACCTCTGTTCAGCTGAGGTGGTGAAGTGAGTTCCATCATTTTTATATTTTAGTTTTTGAATTCTTGCATTCTAGCTTATAGTTGTTTGAATCTGTTGTTATTTCTGTGTTTGTGCTTACTTGGTGTGTTTAGGTTTAATTATAGCCTAGTTATAATTGTTTGATTCATTTAATCCCATAACTGTTCTAGTAATCTGTGTAACTGTTACATTGCATCAGTAGGGTATAGGTTCATTATAAGTGTTCATTTTTGCATCTTATTAGTTCAAAATCATTTATATAGAATAATGAGTTAGTTGCATCAGTAGAATAACCTTTGATCATCATTTGCATTCAAATATTAAAAATAGTTAGTATGTAAGTGGTGTTTGGTTCAGTAGTACTTTTGAAGTTCTAGTGATAAAGTTAGGCTAATATTAGTTTAGATAGTTTGCATTAGGTAAATCTGATAAGACTCAGTAATAATCAATAGGCCATTAGTTTAAATAGTCAAAATCATAGTTAAATATCATTTAGCATTCACTAATAGGTATTTATAGTTGCATATTCATAACTTTAGAAGCATAAGTAGGTATAATAGCTTAAATTAGTTTAAACATAACTTATTACATCCATTTAAATCATTAGAGATCAATAGAATTTCATCTAAGTCAAAGTTTTCAAAAATTCAAAAGTCAAAATTTTCAATAACAAGAAAATGGTCAGATCTTTGTGAGCTTCTCTAGGATTTAAAAAAGATTGGAAATAGAAAAATCTTGCTATTTTGTAATTTGGCTGCTTGTACTTGAATCAAAAAGAAATTTCATTTTTCATAATCATTTGCTCACTTAAAAGTTGGATCAAAGCTGCTTGTTTAGCCCTTTCACTGCCCTGAACCAGCATACTCTACCAAACAGTCAACATCCATAAGCTTATACCTAGTTTAATAATTGGACTCAGTGTTTGATATTTGGTGTTTTGAATAGCTTATTCAGTTGGCTTTCAGATAGCAGCTTATTTTCTCAGCTTATGCCTGTGCACCAAAGTAGGATTAGTATTTTGATTTGCTCAAGTGTTTTTGAATCTGCTTATTCTAGCATCACTCCTTGCTTATCTCAGCTAATTAGGTTAGGGTCAGTTGGAAATTATCTTATTGCATCTATAGATTAGCTTATTGATCCATAAGTAGACTGCTAGTTCATTTACTTTTCATTTAAGTTCACTTTTGTTAACTGTTGGTCATTAGAGCTTATTTCACAGCTTTTTTCTTATTTGAATAAAAAGTCCTTTTGTAAAAGTTTCATATTTTTGCTTGCTTTAAGTTTTTGCAAAAAGAAAAAAAATATAGTTTTTAAAAAATATACGTTGCTGGGATTTGAACCCTCGCCACCCAGCTCACCACACACACACACTACCACTCTGCCCTTGGGTCTTTTCTCATCAAGCTTTGCATTCTTATTTTATTTAAGTAACTTTTTCATTTTTAGCTTATTAAAACTGCTTGGCTTAGTTTCTGCTTATTCCAATTAGCTTTTTCACTTTTCTTATTTTTCCTACATTTCTAATATAGTGATAGACTTTTAAAAACATTTTGGTAATTTTCTGATCTCATTTACTATTTTTCTTATTTTATTTTCCTTTTATTAGTAATTAATTCATAGAAAATCCAAAAATAATCAAAATTTAGTGAAACTTTTTCTGTAAATTTTCTTTTTATTAGTAGAATCTAGGAAAATTAAAAAAAAAAAAAAAAAAAAAAAAAAAAAATCTTATTTTAGACTTATTTTTCTAAAAATTTTAAAAAGGGCTCAAGATTTCTCGAGACTTTTGCGTTTTAGGGTAATTTTCATTATTTTTCAAATTTTATTTTTCCATTTAGTTTCTTATATCATTTAAAAGTTTCCTTAAATTTTTCATAATTTTCCAAATTGATTTGCTATTTTTCTTTTATTTTTTCTTTTTAATTATTTTTTAATTCATAATTAATTAAAGAAAATCCAAAAAAATATTTTTCTTTTTCCTGAAATTTTTATTTACCTTTTAGGACTTTTAGGTTTTTAGGTACCTTCCTAGCTTAGTTTGGTTTTAAGTCGCGTTTAATTTACATTTTTAGCTCGTGTTTTTAATTATACGTTTCATTTTAGCTTTAGTTTAATTTGGTAATTAGATTATCTTGTTTAATTTCTTATTTGTGCTTTATTTTCATCATATTTAGTTTAAATAATAAATCACTTTTATTCCATTTCCTACACTTTTCACTAATCGAGAATTAAGAATTCCATTCACACCTTCACACGGAATACGACCTCGGGTTATTCATATTTCAATTGACTATCTTTGAGAAGACCCGAGTTCGTTCCCTGGCAGCGGCGCCAAAATTTGATGTCTATCAAATATAGTATGTAAGTATTCTCAAAGGTATTCAATTGAAATATGAATAACCCGAGGTTGTATTCCGTGTGAAGGTGTGAATGGAATTTTTAATTCGTGAAAAGTATAGTGAAATGGAATAAAAGTGATTTATATAAGATTTAAACTAAATATGAGGAAAATAAATCACAAATAAGCAATTAAACAAGATAATCTAATTACCAAATTAAACTAAAGCTAAAATGAAATGTATAATTAAAAACACAAGCTAAAAACGTAAATTAAACGCGACTTAAAAGCAAACTAAGCTAGGAAGGCACCTAAAAACCTAAAAATACTTTCTAAAAGTCCTAAAGGGTAAATAAAAATTTCAGGAAAAAGAAAAATATTTTTTTGGATTTTCTTTAATTAATTATGAATTAAATACTAAATGATAAGGAAAAGTAAAAGAAAAATAGCAAAACAACTTGGAAAATTATGAAAAAAATTAGGAAATATATTAAATGATATAAGAAACTTAATGGAAAAAGAAAATTCAAAAAATAATGAAAATTACCCTAAAATGCAAAAGTCTCGGGAAATCCCGAGCCCTTTTTGAAATTTTGAGAAACATAAGTCTAAACTAAGATTTTTCAATTTCCCTAGATACTACTAATAAAAAGAAAATTTCCAGAAAAAGTTTCATTAATTTTTGATTATTTTTGAATTTTCTATGAATTAAAAGCTAAATAAAAATAATAAAATAAGAAAAATAGAAATTGAAATCGGAAAAATATGAAATTTTTTGGAAAAGTCCTAAGCTATAACAGGAATGTAAGAAAAAATTAAAAAGTGAAAAAAAATAAATAAAATAAATAAAAAAAGGCTACAAATTAATTAGAAATAAGCTAAACAGTTTGATTAAGCTTAAATTGAAAAAGTTGTATAAAAGAAATAATGGTGCAAAGTCTGATGAGAAAAGTCCCAAGGGCGTGTAGTAGTGTGTGTGGGTGGTGAGCTGGGTGGCCAGGGTTCAAATCCCAGCAATGACCTTTTTTGAAAACTATTTTTTTTTTATTTTTTCTTTTTGCAAAAACTTAAAATAAGTAAGAATAACAAACTTTAATAAAAAGACTTTTGATGGAAAACTTGAAATAAGCTGGAAATAAGCACTAATAACCAACATTTAACAAAAGTGAGTTAAAATGAAAAGCAAATGAACTAGCAGCCTACTAAATAGATCAAAAAGCTAAACCAAATATTCAATAAGCTAAAAGCCACTTATCCCTAACCTAATAAGCTGGAATGAGCAGGAAAATAAGCTAAACAAGCAGAAGCAATAACTAATAAGCAAGATCACTATACTAATCCTACTAAGGTTATGCAGGTTAAATAAGCACAAAGTAGAACTAAAATAAGCTAAGTAAATAAGCTAAAAGAGGCCAAATAAGCACAGAACCAACAATCCAAAACTATAAGCTCCTAGAAATATCAATTGCCAAGTTATAAGCTCAAATAAACACTTTAAGAAGGACTCATGAATATTTTCTGATGAGACAAGTGGGTTTGATGCAGGGCATATTGCAGGCCAAATGGCTGATTTCCAGCTTATATTTAAGCACTTAAATAACTTCCAAAATGTTCAAACTCATCTGATTCAAGGAGATAAGCTTCCAAATTACACAGAAAACCAGGTTTTAACAATTTCCAATCCAAATTAAGCTCTAAATAAGATCTGGTGTGGCGGACTTTTGAACTCAGATTTGGACTTTTGACTTTTACACTTTCGCAAAGTTTGACCAATATGCATTTTCCACTAATCTAATATAATTGATAATGCAATGTTAAGCTAAGGTATGACTAATTTATGCTACTAAAACTAAATATGAAACTACTTGAATGATTATGCAGGCTAAATCGCTAATAGTGTATGCACTAGAGGATTTGAAATGAGATTTTGACTTTTTATGAATAAATTTACCAAACTAATACTAGTTTTAACCTATATGATCCAGTATCCACATCTTCTTTGGCTCTCATTGTCATTGCCAGATGTGACCATTCTAGAGGCAAAGATCTGAGAAACTTGTGATTTACATCATCCGTAGGCACCTCATGACCATGAGCTTCCAACTGTGAGAGAATTTGTTGGAATCTATCATAGCCTTTTTCCAACCCCTCAAAACTAGATATAGTGAAAGCTTCAAACTTTTGTTTTAAAACAGCCTTCTGCATCTTCTTGGAATTAGCATTACCTCCAAACCTAGTTCTGATTACTTCCCAGATTTCCTTAGCGTCATCCATCCCATGAAACCTTCTAAGATGTTCCTTGGGAATGACCATCAGCCGGATGGTTCTAGCCTTCCTCTCCTTTTCCACAGCATAGATCTCTACGGTAGAGACTGGTGGAAGCAACCTAACAACACCATCCTTCCCAACAGAGATTCTCTTCTTGGAGTTTCCATTCTGAATCACCTTTCAGACATTATTATCAATATACTGCAAGTAGTGCTCCATCTCCATAGCCCAAATATCAAACTCCTCCTTCTTCAGAATTGGGAGTTTGATATTTGAGATGGTTGTTGTTGCAGACATGCTTTGCTGTTGTTGTTTTGGTTTACTAGTTTCTGAGATAACATCATCATGGTTTGAGGCATCATCATCACTTGGATGTTCAGTGTATGCATCATTAGGTTTAGACATGTTTTGGTGGTTTGTCAGTGATTGATTGTTTGTGGTTTTTGTATTTCTTCAAACTCAGAGTCCCTCTATAGGCTCTGATACCACTTGTAGGTCCAAAGTTATGGATCTAAGTAGCCTTTGTTAGACAACAGATAACTTGAATAAAACCAAATTAATCTATATGAGAAACTCTTAACAGTATGTAATTGATTGTTAATGCGGAATCTTAACAAGCAATAGTCATGAAGAACACACTATGAATTACTAATAATATATTCTATTAATCTTGGGATTGGCCTCTAATACAATGTTGTATGGTTCCTTTTATATACTAAGGAAACCCTAAGAGCATTCGCATTCATCACGTACTCCTTGCGTTAAATCGATTTTCACCCGCGTTAAAGTGACGTTAAGGTTGCATGGCCCTGCGTTAAGTGGGCGTTAACTTGGGGTGTGAATTAGTTAACCTACATAAACATGCATCAGATGTTAAAAAAAAAAAAAAAAAAAAAAAAAAAAAAAAAATGCATTCACCCCCCCCCCCCTAACGTTATTGTTTATAGCCATTGGAATTCTAAAAAATTTATACTTTCTGCCCCCCAACGTTAAGAAACGGTTAGTTTGGTAAAAAAACAAAAAAAAAATTCAAAACCTTTTTTCAACTAATATAAATACCCATTCAACATACTTCTTTTTACCACACTTTCACAACTCATTTTATTCTCTTCTACACTTCTAATAGCCAAAAAAAATGTCACAAGGAAACAACAACGACAACGACTCGTTAACGAACCTCCTCGGTGGGTGGGGGAACCCGTACGCGGGTTAATCGTCAAATCCGAATTGGGATAACCCAAACCAATTTGGTATGACGAGCGAAGAAGTTTTCCAACAACATCAAGCGTTACGGTATTGGCAAGAAAGCCAACAACAAAACTCCCTAAATACCGATTTCCAAAACCTCCAATTCACTCGACAATCCCAACATTCCCTAACGGAAACAAACGAAGTTCCCGAAACACCTACCTCTCCACCAAAGAAATTCAAATCTCGTATTAAATGAAAGTCCAAAAGAAACAAAGAACCAGTCGACGATGATGAAGGACCGAATCATAAAAAAATATAGGCTACCTCCTCGTCAACCATGAATAAGTGTGTTATGTTGTGGTTTAATTTTTTTTTTATAATTTCGTATTGTTTTTTTCGTTATGTATTTTTTTTTTCGTTGTAACTTTTTTTAGTGCGTATTGTAATCTCGTTTAAGAATTAATGTTATGGTTTTCAATAAATGAAATGTTAGTTTTAGTTTAAGGTTAAATTTGAAAATATTTGAAAAGTTGAGTTAAAGCTGAGTTATGATTGGGGAATTTTATTTTATTTATTTATTTATTTTTATTTTTATTTTTATTTATTTATTTTTTTTTTGAGTTAAGGTTAAAGTGTTAAAGCTGATGTGGAGCTGACGTGGCGATGTGTTAAGTTTTAACCTGGGTTACGAATGGGAGTGCTCTAATGTTACAAAACGTGTGAAAGAATAATGCATATCTTCTCCTAAGATATTTAAACGTGTGCATATCCTTTCCTGTTATATCTCTAACAAACTATTTTGTTTTACATAAACAGACTTAACTAAATAACACATTAACAGACTTAACTATCACTGTTAGACTTAACTTTGTACTGACAGTATTAATTATGCCCACCAGACTTAACTTTATACTAACAGACTTAAGTCTGGTTTACAATAATTCCTGACAAAGACGCGTCCTCATTGGCGGGTGACCGAGCTTCACGTCCATCCATTACGGATGGTCTTAGTTTAGTGAGTTGTTTTATAGTTGGGATAATCACCAAAATAGACCGGGCAACCATGGTGAATTCGGTTCTTGCCCCTAGATCCAAAAATGTCTTTTTTAGACAGGGCAACTGGGCAACTCGACCCATATGATAACAAGTGCACTTAGTTGCCCAAAAATTGACAGTTGTTACCCAAAAAACTGACATGTTGCCCAAAAAACTGACAGATAACCAACACTTGTCACTTGCAGAAAGTGACACTTCATCAGTTGCCCTGTCTAAAAAAGATATTTTCCGATCTTGAGGCACGAACCGAATTCATCATGGTTGTCCGGTCTATTTTGATGATTATCCTTTTAAAGTTCTTATTTTTCACCCTTTGTTAACAACATTATGTAAATAAAGTAACCGATAGTCAAACATATATAAAAGGTTCCAAAAATTATGATTTTGTAGCTATTGCATCCAATAAACTGAATTTGTGAGTAATTATCAAAACCAATTAGACCAGCATATGAAACGAATGGCGTTTGGACACTAAAAAATATTGCACCATGCAATCGAACCAACAATGTGATATATGTATAATTTTTATAGCAACCACGTTTCATAAAATTACAAATAAACATGCATATAAACACTCATATCATGTAAAAGTGAATGATAATCAATCTTGCAGCATCGCGCGAGTCTATTATACTCGTTATCACACATTAAGAAATACTCTGGTTAGTTTCATTGTTCATTACAAAATACTTGTAAAAATTAAATTTTCATTATTATTTGTATAAGTCACTGAAAAGTATTTACAATTTTACAAATGATAACTTTTGGATCACATAATAGAAACCATGTTATGTCGAATTTTTTGACTACATAATGAAGTAGGCATGAGCTTGAAACCATGTAAAGGACCAGAAATACAATCATGTCGTATGTTTCTGTTGGTTACTTTTATGTCACTTTTCCTTTTTTTTAGTGATATAATTAAATAATTTAAAATAGGTAATGAGGTTGAGTAAAGTTTAATGGGTTAATGTGATGGAGTTAATGCAGCCCCACCAGACACGCTCATTACTCATTACTCCTCTTCGCTTTTCTCAACTTTTATTCAAAATGCAATTAACTCCTTTTTATTTTACATATCTCTAATATTTTAAGTTTTAATAAATAGTTTTTTCCAACGAATGATGATTTCGTAATTTTAAAGTTTCATATTTTCAAAGTTACTATTTAATTTTGTTGCTATCAAAGACATGAGCAATATGTGAAATGATTTTTTTGTTTTTTTCCTTTATTTTGAATATCATTGGTAACATATCGACTGGTTTTTATGTATAAAATTCAACTCTAAGTTTTCAAATAGAGGCAATTGCATATATACCCACTAAAACTTGTATATTTGCATATATACCAAATACATGCTTAACTTGCATTGTACATCATTCATTGAAAGCTTGTATTTTGAGAAAATATGCAAGTTTTTGAGTTTTAGTGGGTATATATGCAATTCTCCCTTTCAAATAAGTCACTGACGAGATCCAAACACAACGTGGACCTATTGTCATTCTAGAAATTCTTTATTGCAATCTTTCCTAAGTCATTTCTTCAATGAAATTGAAACTCATAAATTTAGGCACGTCGTTTGCAATTTGTAATATTAGAAGAAGCAAATTGTAATATCTTTATTTTCTGATGTAAAATCACTATGTAAGAAGAAGCCGTTAGACTCACTTATTACTGATAATTAGTCTAGTTGTATATTTAAATGGGGGAGGGGGGGGGGGGGGGGGGGGGGGGGATTATTGGGTCTGATAAATCAACCCAATTATTTCTGACAAGTATTTAAATATAAAATAGTCTAATTCACCTTTTGAAGGTCAGTAAGCATCAACTATCTGATAACGATCAGAGAGTGTGTCACTTCATAACTATCAAAGTAAACCTGATGGTTATCAGAAGTGATATACTTTTTGAGAGTTTTCAGAGAACATGACTCTCTGATTATTACTGTTGGTCCCGTTTACTTGGTTAATAGTAACTAAAGAGTTAAACTAACCAAGCTCCATGACTTTTAAACACATATGAAATTGATTAACAACAAATAAACGTAAATATAAAGAGACAAGATTTTTCAACGCCTACTTCTTTATTAGAAGTTAATCAAAACAATTATACCCAAGTATTTGCGGAATAACACATGGTATTGAAAACGACAAGTGTAATATGACTACTCTCTAAACCCAAACAATGTTTTAGTGACAACAAAAAGGTCCTACTGAGCTATCTCAGGGACTATGTTGTTCTTTGGAGGAGTTAAAGAGGTTTGTGAATGTCTAAGCATTAATTGCACAAACTTGTCAATTTTTACTCCTCGCTTATGCTATCTATTTATACACAAGTGAATGACAACTTTACTGAAAAAGACAAATTGATGACCTAAGCTAGTAGAGACAAAATGCTTGCGTATTTTATCTCTGTTACAATAGACTATATTGGGTAAAGGACAATGTGCCTTTCTAGTGCACAGTGATGACACAATCCTGACTTGATGCCTTTCAAGGAAAGTTTGACTTCATGTCAATAGGGACACCTGTTCAGACATTGAAGCTTTTCCCGCTTCATCCCGCCCATTCTTCAGTTCTTCAGTCTTCAGTAGTTGTTGAGGAGTCCTAGGGGTTCAGTGCGTTATTGTCATCCTCAATGAACCCATCATCTTCTTCTTGGCTTAGATGCCACTCACTGAGTTCCGCCTCACTGACTGGAGAACCTTTCTTCTTAGGCTCGGTCTAAGCATCTTGAAGATAACTCACTGAGCAACTATTCACTTAGTGACTTGAAGGTATTTACGGATATTAAACACTTAGGTTATTTTATGTTCAAATCCTAGAAAGAGGAAGCTTGGGTAATTCAGTGACCCAACAATCTCCCCCTATTTGGATATACAAAGAGCCTAAGTGTCTCTTGATTCAGTGTGAGTTGTCAGGGGTCTTAATTTCTTACTGAGTGTTAATGTAATTTATTTAGGACACTGATAACTTTAAAAACAAACTTCAATGTTCATTAATAGCTATTACATATCCTAATAAAATTACAAAATACAAAAGAAGATAGTTGATGCAGATTCAAATGTTCAGATGGTAACCAAGAGCTTCAAGCTTTGCCTTCTTGGATCTCAGTAGATGCTTGTCAGGATGTTCCTCAATCATGGCTTCCAGGTCCAGGCAGAACCTCATATTTTCAGCACACTTGACGGGGGATGCCAACATGAGGTACATAAGAACCGCTTTAATCCCAGCCCTGTCCATGTCAAACCATCTTTGGAAAGAAGGGTTCCCATATTCATTAGTGAAGCACAAGCCTTTTTCAGGAGCTTCAAGAACCATGTTGTTCACAAAGGTGATTCCTTCAGGAAGAGATCTGTCACAATCTAGTCCAGGCACCTTGATCTCAGGCTCCAGTTTAACTTGCTTTCTTTTCCTTCTGGAAGCCTTTGGTGGAGCAGTCTCAGTTGATGAAGCAGGAAGAAGGGAAGGGATGTCAAGAGCTTCAGGCATTCTCTTCAGTCTATCGTACCTCTCCTTCAGTGACTTTAGGAGATCAGGAACCACAACATTTTGCTTCTTGGCAATGATGGGTCGAAGCTCATCCAGTTCAGTAATGCCAAAATCAGCAAACCTAAATGGTTTATGGACATCAATTACTCTTTGATCAGGTCCCCTGAAAATGGTGACAACAGCAGGATTGGTGTTGCGATGAATCTGAATGTCAGTGATGGTTTTAGGTTTGAGTCTTTCTTTCATCACCCACGTATACCTCTCAATCCTGGTTTTCCTGACCTGAGCGTCCATCCTGAGCTTTTGTTCTCTTTCCTTTTTAAACGCACTCAATTCTTCTTCCTGAGCCTTTTTGAAGACTGCACCAGCTTGCCCATTAGCCAGTTCCTCAGTGTACAACCCAATCTTTTCAGCCTCTTCATGCACAACCTTTATAAGGGCAGGCTTGCTCATCCTTTCTTCCTCAGCCACCTTCTTCAGTATCTCATCTCTTTTCATATGAGCTTGAATTTCAGCGTCAGTGAGGTGATATATCACTCCATTGATTTTAAATGGAACTTTGATGGGTTCATCAGGGTCATGTCTGACTAGGGTGGAAGCAGGCATCAGCACTATTTCAGGCTCAGGTGTTGTAAGTATTCTTTTGCCTTTGTCTTGCCTGAGTGATGAGGAGACTGTTGCTTCATGAGGCTGATAAGAGGATATGGGAGTAGCCTCTGTGACATGCTCCCCCTCAGTGTGAGAGGGTTGTCCTCTTGAAGCAACATCGATAGCCGTTGGTTGAATGGTTGAGGCTTTTGGTGCTTCAGTGAAGGGAGCATCAATTGCATTATCCCCCTCAACTGTTGCCTGAGCTAAGGTGATGGCAAAAGTTAGACCGACGGATGCAGAGGGAGAGGAACCCTTAAAGGCCTGATAGATCTCGGTCATCATAGTCTTGATGTCTGAAGTGTCCTGCTGAATGATAGAAACTTTGGCTTCAAGTGACGCCTGAGCATTTTCAATTGCCGTCATGCGTGAACCAAAACTCCAAGCCATAGAGGCTGACTTCTGAGACTGAGCTGCCACTAATTGATCCAAGGCAGCGAGGGAGGATTTAACAGACTCCACTGAGGTGCTGAGAGCCTGAAGATTAGAGGACTTCATCAGGTTGAGTAGCTCAGTGAGATGCACAGAGTTCAGCTGATAGGTCTCTAATGCCTGAAGGAGCTTCCTTGTGAGTTCAGGATCATCCTTAACCGATTCTTGAATTGACTGAACCCCTGTATTCAGTTTGTTGAGGGATTCAAGGAACTGGTTGAGATGTTAGACCATCTGTGTCAGAGAGAAGTTAATGGAGGAATTCTGTTCCCTGACATCTTCATTAAACTCTTCAACTGCATCCTTGAGATTGGAGTAATGAGCAGCTTGTTCAGCGTGCATAGCAAAAACTTCATCAGTGACCCCTCAAAATAAGGCATTGGTGGCCTTTTTGATGAACTTGGTGAAGAATTTCTCAGTGAGAGGAGCTTGATCATCATCAGAGGATTCAGACTCGGAGTGAGACTCAGCAACTTCATGGTTAGGAGATTGAGGAGACTGAGAGATTGGTTCAAGGACTTGCTCCTCAATATTCATGTCATCTCCGGCTTTAAAAACCTCCTCCTCACTGTCAAATTCATCATCTGAGTACAAAGCTGCCTGGATGTCTGCCAAAGACTGAATCTGCAAAAATTGGTTAGCCGACTCCTCTTCAAAAGAAGACTCGCCTTGGTTTTGGCCAGGTCCTGAACCCTCAAATCCAGCAAACTGGGTTTTATCTGCCTGGTCCTCAGGGCCAGTTCCCAAGATATGCGCACCGCCAGGGGTGGGTTTAGGTTCTATATCAGCGGGTGGTATGTTTCGCTCTGAGTCTTTGTCCCCTGAGATCCCTTCAGACACCGACGGGTGTTTTTCAATGCCATCCTTAGGAATCGTGAATGTTGTGTCCATATCAGCGGGTTGTGTAAGTCCCTCTGAGTCTTTAGGAAGAGTAGTTGTGCCCTCAGACAAAAGCTTTGATTTGCTCATTCAGGCACCTGAGTGGTTATGTCCCCCTTTCCAACAGGCTTGTGCTGGCCTGTCGAAGGTTTAGGGACCTTTACTCCCTGATGCTTAGGTTGTGATTTACCCGAGCCTTTGGCAGGATGTGAAAGGATGTGGGTCCCCGTCTCAGTGGAGTAGTGCTGCCCTACCGAGGATTTAGGACCCCTTGCTCCCTGAGACCCTAGTTGTGATTTGCCAGAGTCTTTAACAGGATGTGGAGGTTGAGTTGATTCCAACTCCACTGACTTGTATATGTCAGCAGAGCCTTTGGGAATGGGTTTGCCCGAGGACACTGAGTGTGATGTCTCAATGCCCTCCGTTGGCGGTTGTTTTAGGGTCTGTGAGTCGACAATGATCCTGAGGGTGTCAGCAGTCAGGGTCTGTTGTTGCCTCATTTTTTTAGGCTTGGAGACAGAGGTACCAGTGGCGAGTGACTTGGGTTGAGCCACCTTCCTGGACCCCTGTCCCTTCTTCCTCTTCACCTTCTTGGTGGGAAAGGGAATGGGTGAAATCTTGTTGTCACCTTGGATAACAGTTAGCATATACGTGGTCAGGGCGATAGGTGTAACCTCAGTGGGGTCACGAGAGTAATTGGTCTTATGTAACACCTTAGGCTCAAAGCCTACGCCATCAGGCTTAATATACTCAGACCCCAACAAGTCTTGCAAGGCACAGGAAATGAATCTAGGGTATGACATAAGTTTTTACCTAGACTTCCCTCCCAATTTTGCAATGAGGTCCCTGAAGATAATTTCTCCAAGATCTATTTTTATACCCTCCATGAGGCAATACACTATCATTGATTGAGTAGTGTTAAGTTGCTCAGTGGAGGATTTGTTTCCCCTAAGGACCTGAATGACAAAGGTCATCAGGATCCTTCAGGGGGCAGGAAACCAGGTTTTTATGATTGGGGCTTTGAATAGGAGGGCCTCTGGGGTCACATCAGGGTGGAGTTTATCATAGGGCCCTAGTTCTAGCAAAATTGCCTTCACATCCTCCTCCTTGGGTTAGGCAGCAAAGGTCTCAATGTAGTCAAGGCCTGTGGCTTTGACAAAGGTCTTGTAGTTAAGAGTTAGGTACTTGGTCCCATTCTCCACTGAGAACCTTATGGTAGCATCTTTTGGTGCATCAGGGTTGTCAACCACCGCGGTGCACCAGAATTCCCTCAAGTAATCATGATAGATGATAGAGGGGGGTTTTTGTGAATGCGGTGGTGAGAAAACAGTTTTGGAGGTATTTTACCACCATCCTGTATTTAGGGAACCCTTCAGGGTAATCAAAATTTCCCACCACATTGTTTTTGGTAAGGTCAACACCCTCAATTTGGAATTCCACATTGAGAGCGTATGTAACAGCTTTGGAAGAAGTCATGTGTAAAGATTAGGTCTGATTTTTGGAAAGGCTTTGATCACAAGATGGAACACACACAGTTTGAAATCAAATTTTTGTTCTTGAAATTTTTTTGCAAGAGTTTACTTAATTTTAAAAAGCGTGTGTGTGTTTATCTTTGTGGGGGTATTTATAGTGAATGAACTAGGGTTGTAAAGTTTCGGATATCAAACGGTTTTTGTAATTAATTTGAATGGTGTTATAAAATTTGTTTGACATCCGCATTAATTTGCACGATTCCCATTACCCCAATTTTTTCGCAACATGATTAGATGAACAGTTGCGTGGCTCTGCAAAAGACACTTTTGTAGAGTGATGTCACCACATAAGAGATTATGTGAGAGGGAGCATTTAATGCTCGGTGGAATTGGTGAGGTAGGTGTGGGGGTCCAAGATATGGATGCCCGTTGTGTAAGTAACATATATTCCTATATTAAATAGAACTCAGTTACCAACCTAGGACATTTGCTAACTAAGTACTTAGAGCATTTAGTTAGGTATTCAATGCCATTTGATATCTTGAGCCCCCTGAATGACTTATCATTCAGTGTGTTGATGAGCAGTGATGAGGTGTACATCACTGAGAAATGGGTTTATTCAGGGACCTAAGAAAATTTACATCAGGCAGTTGCCTGATTCAATGTCCAACATGCCCAGCTCAGCTTTCAGTCTGCTGCATGTGGGTTCATCCAAAGGTTTTGTAAAGATATCAGCTAGCTGATACTCAGTGGGGATGAAATGTAATTCAATTTCTCCATTCATGATGTGGTCCCTGATGAAATGGTATCTTTGTCAATGTGTTTGGTTCTTTGATGAAGCACAGGGTTGTTGGAGATGGCTATGGCACTGGTGTTGTCACAAAAGATGGTTACCATCTTGTACTGAATACCATAGTCACTCAGTTGGCTTTTCATCCAAAGTACATTTACACAACACCCTGCAGCAGCCACATATTCAGCTTCAGCTGATGACATAGCTACTGACTGTTGCTTCTTAGTACTCCAACACACAAGTTTACCACCAAGGAATTGACAGGATCCTGAGGTACTCTTTATGTCCATATTGCAGCCTGCATAGTCTGAGTCAGTGTATCCTTTGAGATCAAAACCTGAGCATTTTGGATAGTACAAACCAAGGTTTGGTGTACCCTTCAGGTATTTGATGATTCTTTTAACAGCAGTGAGATGAGACTCTTTTGGATCAGCCTGATATCTAGCACATAGGCAGACTGAGAATTGGATATCAGGCCTTGAGGCAAGTAAGTACATCAGTTACCCTATCATTCCTCTGTATAGGGTTTGATTCACTGATTTACCAGTGAGGTCAGGACCAAGGTTGTTTGGAGGAACCATAGGAGTTTTTACTGAAGACCAG
Source organism: Artemisia argyi (assembly GCA_030686995.1). Classification (NCBI taxonomy): domain Eukaryota; kingdom Viridiplantae; phylum Streptophyta; class Magnoliopsida; order Asterales; family Asteraceae; genus Artemisia; species Artemisia argyi. Next base: position 91,718,819 of record CM060702.1, on the reverse strand, counting down.
TCAGTGAGCTCATACTTCTTCAGTAGGTTCCTCAGGTACTTTTCTTGACAAATAGATATTCCTTTGTCAGTTTGTTTGACTTGAAGCCCAATAAAGTAAGTGAGTTCACCCATCATGCTCATTTCAAACTTAGTAGTTGATGCGTAGGGATTGCACCAGGCTTTACCTCTCTAGGGATCTCGAGAAGCTTACAACCCCCACCAGGCAGTGTACCTGATCGTTGTAGTATAGTATAGTGACAAGTACTGGGAGATTGATCGTTCAGCTAGGAATAGTGTCGCTAGGATTAGAAAACCTAAATACTAGTTCTAAAGGTGAGAGATGATTATTTTTGTATTTTTATATTTTTTAGAAAGCAAGTAAAAATCTCGGGTTTGAAGGATTTGGGTGGCATTAGTTGCTAGTCAACTAACCCAATACTAAAGATGCAATTAAAATAAAATACTAGAAATGAAAATAAAATAAATTAACTAAGGTTGTGAGCAATAGGTGGAGAAGTTGTGTTTACTTAGATTTCACTACTCCCTAGATATCTTTTACACGTTAATTACTTGTTATAGTTGCGTGGATGACGGATTGTATTCCTTAATACCATTCATGGGGTGGTGCACTTAATTCCCCAATCCTATGAGTGCCTACTTCACTCCTATGTCGAGCCGGCTAATAAGCTCCTAACATGGGATCATTAGAATTTACTCATGCATTAAATATAACCAATAAAACCTAGTGCACGTCAGTTCATGTTTCCTAAGACGTTCAAGCATGTTACCATTTGGAGATCTGCCAGTTTTCTTAAGCCTAACATCGAAATCATTCATCCAATACAACCATAAACAAGTAATCAACATATAATTAACATCTAGGTTTCATTAGATCTAAGCAAACACAAGATAGATCTAGCCTAGCATGATGGAATTAAGACAAGAACAAGATATAGACAACCAACACATAGATATATTGATTGAATTAGAAGAACACTTATCTCAATTACACATGAAAGGGTTCAAGGGCTGAAAACCCTTGAAAACCTGTAAAATTCGTACTAAGTTCGGCCTTAGGGTTTCTCCAAAACTTCTCTTTTCTTTATGAATGAAAATTAGAAAACTATATATAGGAAATTGAGGCTGACGGCGTCAAGACCAAATTGGTGACGCCGTCATCTCGCCGCCAAAAGAATTCTCGGACTGCCTTGATCTACTTCTGACGCCGTCACGTTATAACATTTTCCAGGCCGTCACGTATTTTACTCTTGACACTCTTCCTTGTGACGCCTTCATTTCTGTACTGGGCCGTCATGAAAATTACTCTTGACGCAGTCACCTACTGTTCCCAGCAAGGAAAATTAAGACTTTGGCGTTTTCTTCACTTTTATGCTCCAAAAACGTCCGAATTGCTTCCTTTTCCATATTTCTCTCCCAAAGTACCTAAAATCACAAAAGGAACGATTTAGGGCAATATTTGATTAAATAAATTCAATTCCGGGCTTAAATGACCCCCTAAAAACGGTTCATTTTTTGCCTCATCATATACCCTTACACTTGAGATTTGCTTGTCCTCAAGCAAATGCGCTTTTATTCTAGTCAAAATACAAGTTAGGGGTCATTTAACACTAATATAAAAGTAATTACAACAAATAAGCATTCCACTAAAGACCAATAGACAATCACGGAGGTCATATACTAGCACCTCACAAATAGTGTTTAGATACTTACATCTCTCGAATGTAATAAAGTATAAATTACAATATGGAAACGGAAAATATCTCTCACTACCTGTCATAGCAAAATAGATTACCATAGGCTTGGGAAAGGATCAAACCTCCACCACATGGCGTAAGCACCTAGGATAAACTATCAAAGAGGTCTTTTAAAGGGTTGTAACGTTAGGTGTAGGGATATGAAATACACGGTTTTGTTGGATAAAGGAAGTTTTTACTGGTGGCGAGTTAACAATCTTGGTTAATTACATGTACAATATGGCGTTGCTAAGCCAAGACTAGACTCGACTTAAGCTAATAAATGAAAAATAACAAAAACATAAAATGAACATAGAATGAAAAGGGATGGTAGTCTGTATGTTTTTTCTCTTTTTCTTTTTCTATTTTTTTTTCTTTTTCTTTTTCTTAATTTTTCGATTTTTTTTTTTTTTTTGCATACACTCTTACCTTACCATCCAAAATAATACATCATAGGGAATGAACATTCTCCTTACACTTGAATCTTTACATACTTTACAATAAACTAATCTAATGACTCGAATTAAGAAAATCAAAACACTTGGAGCACTTTTAAGATTAACGTACATATGAGGGTAATAAATGATGTCCTTCCCCATTACTCCATAAAATAAGTACTTACCCATGAGTCCCAATCGTCCCAAAACAATACGTACAAGGATATGACTCGACTTAGCAACCATGTAATCAATTAGATAGTTAGCTTAGGGTTTAACAAATAACAATAATGCACTAAAAAATGAGCGCATACACGGAAGGCTAAGGCGATTTGGGTGTACATTTAAGTGGGGTGTAACAAATTCTTCCTTTAAGTAAAATGCTTAAAGTTAGAAACGAAAAGATAGGCTCGGAGGGGTGTACTAGGGGTTTCGTGTACTAAAAATGAGTACAACGCTAAGGGTGTGGGAAAAATTAGTTGACTTAACTAGCCAAGTAATATGACATAAATGGTCAAGTAATTATGAAACGGGTTTAACACAAGGGTGATCCTAATGCCTCTTATCATGTAGTAAATCCTACTACACGAATGTAGTCTCACTAGCGGTCTCGGGATGCATCACTAACGCAAGTTCTAGAATCTAAATGCTACCGGTACACTCATAAGCACTAATAGTAAATGCTTTTCCTATCAAATCTAAAGGCGAGCCTCACATATTTGGGTGGAAAATTTTTCTGAATATACGATTATGTGCTAGTCATACAATCTCCTATCCATGAGACGCTTGCTATGGCTAAAGTTTCACTCCTAAATGTTGTAAAAAATTTTAAATTTGGAGCTAAAATTGCACTAACAAGTGTTTCTCATAGTTTTATTACACATCTACCATTAAACAAAACAAACTCAAGCGAAAGTGCATATGTAAGGTATCATCATTTTACCCTCCCCTTACACTTAAGATGAACATTGTCCCCAATGTTCAAGTAAAGAATGTAAAAGTTAAAAAGTAAAAAGAATGAAATCAAATACTCCCCTGATTCGCTCGGTATGGATAATAAGGTGGCCAGGTTAAATCTTCCTCCAAGAAAATGAACAATCAAAGCTTCCCTTCCAGAATATAAATCATTTTCTTGTCATACATAACCTATGAATCCTGAGAAAATAGACAAGACAACCTCGCATAAAATCGGCGGCAACCTACATAAGTTACTAAATCCTAGAAAACAAAATAAGATATAATGCTTGTGGAATGAAGTTTGCAGATTTCCTGGAGATTATAAAATTTAATAATTCACAAAAACCGTAAGAATCCGTTAGAAAAACAAAACCGGTAAAATTTCTAGATTTTTACACGTGACACTGTCAAGAGTAATCTCGTGACGCCGTCAGAAGTGACCTGCAGAAATTCTTATGTTAAGTTTCCGGAAAATTTCTGGAAAAACTTAGTCCTACTTCCTGGAAAATCCTGCAAAACTTCATTATGACTCAATACAAGCATTTGACTCTAACAAATACGAATACACATGTTCACTTAATATTGTGGAAAATCATGATCGGTTGTTTCTTAAAAACATATTTGGGGTTTCCCCTTACACTTATCTTTTGCAAAAAATACTTTTAGGTGGAGTTAAGACTAGGCCAAAACAACAAAGTAAAGTATTTCCACTTTTTAATTGAGAAACATGATCTACCAACAATAAAAATAAAGCATGCATACGGAAGCAAATAACAAACAATCAAAATAAAATCACACAAAGCATGGGTTGCCTCCCAAGAAGCGCTTTTCTTTATTTACGAGTCTTGTAGCTAGACTTAAGGTCATAGGTTACTACGTGACCTCATCGTTGGTTTCACTCTCTAGGTCATCTTCTAAACTAGTATCGCTTTCATAGTGTAAGTACTTCGGGTCTTCGAACTCGAAGACATCTTCTCGATACTTAGAATCAAGCTTACTAACATCCTTAAAGAATCCACATGATAAATCAGAAGTGTTCTTACACCCTCTCCGAACATCTTCATCACACAAAATAAGTTGGGAACTTATCCTATCAAGCCCGTCACAATCGATTTCCTTAAGGTCTTTTCTCTTGTACGGTGTTTGGTATGAAACCCTCCTAATTCCATCAGCGAAGGTCATGATTCCGTTCTGGTCATCAACTATCAGATTAGTGATTTCACAAAAGGGTGCCCCAAAAACGACTTGTGATAACCTAGGGTCGACATAGTCTTCGATGTTGTCCACAATCGTGAATTCTATAGTGAATGCCATATTTCCTACGAACACCTGGATTTCATGATCTATACCAACCACTTTCTCTCCCTTGTAAATCATTCCCCATCTGCAGATATTGTTATAATGGAATAGGGACATAAAATTCTTAGGCATGAATATATTAATGTAGACGTTATCGAAGTACTTATGACCGATCATGCAGGGAATTTTGAGATTATTCGGATCACGCCTCCTTATCTTCCCTGATTCTCCGTCCCTTGATCCATATAGATTCCCCTCAAGGGAGGGACGATACTCGTATACCTCCTCATTACCTCTACAAAAAATTACTTTCTTAACACCATTGGTGAACAATGCACTTCCATCCTTCTCATCAAGGATTACTCCCGATTCATTGATAAATGGTTTCCCAAGAATAAGGTTGGTTAATGTTCGATTGGTGAGAGGGTCTACATCATTGACCACGGTGAGGGCAATATTGTAAACAAGTTCTCCAATCGTAATTGATAGATTTCTTATTACCCTTGCATTATCGACACTCTCGCACGTTATGCGTTCTGGGAAGGCTTCTTGGTATAGGGAAAGGGGTATTATGTTATCTGGGGAACTAGGATCTATACGACTATCGGTTAAGAGCTTTTCCTTGATGGTGCAGGAGATCTTAAAAACTTTAGGGTTGCTTTCATTAGTCATATGGCTACATCCACTGGGAACATCCTCCATTTTTCTCTCGGGCTCCTCTTGAATAGATTTACCCAAAATGGCTGGATTTCTCATATGCTCTTCCGATCTCTCTTTCCCTTCATCCGATTTGCTTGATTCTTGCGTAGCGCACTGCTCGGATGAGTTGCTAGGGCTTCTGGCTAAATCGTGGTCCACCCTTGAGGTCTCATCTTTAGCTGTATGACCAATTTTTTCAGTTTGTTGTTGGGCTAGGTTAGGTGTAGAAGCAGATATCGTGGTGATGGTGTTTACGAAATGGATTGGTCCTAGGGGGTTGACAGGTTCTTTTCCTTTTGGTGATAGATGTTTGAATAGCTTACTAGGACTTTTTATTTTCACAAGGGAGGTTGGCGGACTCATGATGGTAACAGATTTGACCTTATCAACGTGAATCGGTTTATTAACAATGTGCTCTTTGATAGCAGTTAACAGATTACAAATCTTGTTATTCATGTCGGCCTGCTGTTGTCTAAATTTAGCCTCGAGCGTAGAGAGCTGTAATTCTTAAGATAGAATGAATTTTTGCAAGGCATCTTCACAGCTTTGCCTAGGAGTGCTCTGTGATGGAAAATGCTCGGACCAAGTGAGTGGTGAGGAGTCATTGAAGGATACGCTCCGCATTTGGTACCCTCTAAAATTAGGTTTATCCTTCCATGCCTCATAAGCCTCATTAGAGGTTCGAGGGCCTCGACCAACGTGTGACGATGTGAATTCGTTATAAGCATGTTTTGGAAGCTCCATGCAGTTATGAGTTTCGTGAGGGCCATTACACAATTTACATGTAGAAGCGATTCTGCTTACTTGGCTTGAAGGCTTTTGAGCTTCGTAAGATTTCATGAGAGACTTGACTCGACCTTCAAGTTCCATGATCCTACGGTCGGGAGTACTAGAGTTGTTCGAAGGCAAAGATATTGCCTTGACCGTTTTGTTCAAATCACGGGGATCATTCCAACTTTCGTTGTCATAGAGAGCAAGATCTTCTATGAGTTCCCATGATTGTTCCGCACTTAGATCACGTAGCTTACCACCGGCCGATTGGTCAATGGCTTGCCTCGTGGAGAGATCGATATGGTCATAAAAGATTTGGACTTGGAGCCAAAGATCTATGCCATGATGAGGGACTTTTTGGAGTAAGTCCTTGAAACGAGTCTATGCTTCATAAAGAGATTCATTTTGATGTTGTTGGAACATCAATATGTCATTTCTAAGCTTAGTAGTTCTCCTCGGTGGGAAAAATTGAGCAAGGAAACGAGTGGTGAGATCATCCCATGTGGTGATGGATCCCGCGGGTAAACGCTCAAGCCATTGACTAGCTTGATCCCGTAGAGAGAATTGGAATAGGCGTAATCGGGTTGTCTCTCTAGTTTCAACATCTAGGTCTATGGAATCTACGATTTTTAGGAAGTCCTTAAGATGTTGGTTTGGATCTTCAGAACGAAGTCCATGAAATGCACATCCGCTTTGCACTAACCGGATGGTGTCAGATCGCAAGGGGGTCACATTGGCTCCGGTGAGCTCAATGGTGTTTTGGTAGCCTTGGTGGCTAGGTCGGGAATACTCTCCTAAGGTTCGGGGCCTAAGAGGTTCTAGTGGTGGGTTTTGTTGTGGTTGGATGACGGGTTCAAAGACGTTCCCATCGTCCATGATGTCGGGTGGTGAAGAGTTACAAAAACATGAAGAAATAAGATAGACTAAAGAAAACCTAAAAATAAAAATAAAATCTTACTAGAAAGGAATCTAGCAAGTAGACCTAATAGAAAGAGATTCTAACCTAGACAATAACTATTCCCCGGCAGCGGCGCCAAAAACTTGATGCGTAGGGATTGCACCAGGCTTTACCTCTCGAGGGATCTCGAGAAGCTTACAACCCCCACCAGGCAGTGTACCTGATCGTTGTAGTATAGTATAGTGACAAGTACTGGGGGATTGATCGTTCAGCTAGGAATAGTGTCGCTAGGATTAGAAAACCTAAATACTAGTTCTAAAGGTGAGAGATGATTATTTTTGTATTTTTATATTTTTTAGAAAGCAAGTAAAAATCTCAGGTTTGAAGGATTTGGACGGAATTAGTTGCTAGTCAACTAACCCAATACTAAAGATGCAATTAAAATAAAATACTAGAAATGAAAATAAACTAAATTAACTAAGGTTGTGAGCAATAGGTGGAGAAGTTGTGTTTACTTAGATTTCATTACTCCCTAGATATCTTTTACACGTTAACTACTTGTTATAGTTGCGTGGATGACGGATTGTATTCCTTAATACCATTCATGGGGTGGTGCACTTAATTCCCCAATCCAATGAGTGCCTACTTCACTCCTATGTCGAGCCGGCTAAGAAGCTCCTAACATGGGATCATTAGAATTTACTCATGCATTAAATACAACCAATAAAACCTAGTGCACGTCAGTTCATGTTTCCTAAGACGTTCAAGCATGTTACCATTTGGAGATCTGCCAGTTTTCTTAAGCCTAACATCGAAATCATTCATCCAATACAACCATAAACAAGTAATCAACATATAATTAACATCTAGGTTTCATTAGATCTAAGCAAACACAAGATAGATCTAGCCTAGCATGATGGAATTAAGACAAGAACAAGATATAGACAACCAACACATAGACATATTGATTGAATTAGAAGAACACTTATCTCAATTACACATGAAAGGGTTCAAGGGCTGAAAACCCTTGAAAACCTGTAAAATTCGTACTAAGTTCGGCCTTAGGGTTTCTCCAAAACTTATCTTTTCTTTATGAATGAAAATTAGAAAACTATATATAGGAAATTGAGGCTGACGGCGTCAAGACCAAATTGGTGACGCCGTCATCTCGCTGCCAAAAGAATTCTCGGACTGCCTTGATCTACTTCTGACGCCGTCACGTTATAACATTTTCCAGGCCGTCACGTATTTTACTCTTGACACTCTTCCTTGTGACGCCTTCATTTCTGTACTGGGCCGTCATGAAAATTACTCTTGACGCCGTCACCTACTGTTCCCAGCAAGGAAAATTAAGACTTTGGCGTTTTCTTCACTTTTATGCTCCAAAAACGTCCGAATTGCTTCCTTTTCCACATTTCTCTCCCAAAGTACCTAAAATCACAAAAGGAACGATTTAGGGCAATATCTGATTAAATAAATTCAATTCCGGGCTTAAATGACCCCCTAAAAATGGTTCATTTTTCGCCTCGTCAGTAGTCATCAGTTTTTCAAACTGTTTGCAAAGTTCGTAACTTGTTGAGCCAAAGATGATGTCATCAACATATACTTGAACAAGGATGACAACACTTTCTGTTCTATAGATGAACAGGGTGTTGTCAATCCTTCCTCTGACAAACTTATTTTGGATCAGGAAGGCTGAAAGTGTTTCATACCATGGCCTAGGTTCTTGTTTAAGTCCATAAAGGGCTTTGTTAAGCTTGTAGACATGGTTAGGAAATTCACTACTTTCAAAGCCAGGAGGTTGTTGCACATAAACATCTTCTTTAATGTTACCATTCAGGAATGTACTTTTAACATCCATTTGGTAAACTTTAAAGTTCATGTATGTTGCATAGGCTAGGAAGATCCTGATGGCTTCCATTCTAGCAACTAGCGTAAAGGTTTCCTCATAATCAATACCTTCCTGTTGATTATATCCTTTGGTAACAAGTCTAGCTTTGTTTTAGATGACTGTACCATTCTCATCAGTCTTGTTTTTGAAGACCCACTTCATACCTATGACTAAAACACCCTGAGGGCATTCAACTAGGGTCATGACATTGTTTCTATCAAATTGTTCCAATTCATCTCTCATGCCCTGAACCCAACTTTCATATGTCAGGGCTTCTTTGACATTCTTAGGCTCTATGTCAGAGAGAAAGTCTACATAGAGACACACATTGGCTGAGGCTGCCTTGAGTTTAGCAGCCATGCTTCTGGTTAGCATGCCTTTAGTGGGCTCACCAATGATGTTTACAAGTTCAATTGTTTTGGACCTAGTCCAGCTATCCTGAGGTTTAGGATAGGAATTAGAATTTGTAGAAGCCTGATTTGTTGGAGGAGTGGGTTCAGTCATAGGATTCTGAGATGTTTCAGGATTTAGATCATTAGTGACCTCAAGGTTAACAATTTGATTAGAGGGTTCCTGAACAGTTGGTTCAGTGGATGTAGTCTCATTGGAGACTTGTTGTGTATCAGTGACTTCACTGATGGTTGGTTGAGGCAAATTGTGAGGAATGATGTAGTATGAAATATCTGCATCAGCTTGGTATTGAGTGGAAGCATTGCTTTCAGGATGATACTCATCAGGAGGGTATCTTGATGAGTCATCAATACCAATTTCCTCAACCTGATGGATTCAGTGCTCTCATCAACAGTGATGTGATAGTAGGCTGCTTTACCCAAGAGAATATCCCAGGAAGTATCCATCATCAGCTCTGGCATCAATTTTACCCAAGTGATCCTTGTGATTATGAATAAACACATGGCACCCAAATACATGGAAGTAGCTGATGTCAGGGATCCTTCCTTTGAATATCTCATAAGGAGTCTTATTGTGTCTTTTCACAATGATGGACCTATTTTGATTATAGCAGGTTGTTTTGACTGCCTCAGTCCAAAAGTGTTTTGAAAGGACTTAGCCATTCAACATTGTCCTTGCAGCCTCAATGAGTGTCATGTTCTTCCTTTTAGCTACTCCATTTTGTTCAGGAGTATAAGGAGAAGAGAAGTTCTGAGATATACCTTTCTCATCACAAAAACACTCAAGGTCCTGGTTTCGGAATTCAATACCATTGTCAGTTCTTATTTGTTTCACCTTGACATCATTTTGATTTTCAATGTTCCTGACAAATGACACAATTTTATCAGCTGCCTGACTCTTTTTGGTCAGGAAGTAAACCCAAGTGTATCTTGAGTATTCATCCACAATGACCACAATATACTTCTCATGGTTGATAGACATTGGACTAACAGGTCCAAAGAGATCTATGTGAAGGAGGTGAAGACAGCTTTTGATGGAGAAGGTTTGTTTGGTTTTGAATGATGCCCTGTGGTGTTTTCCTTTTTCACAAGCAGAACATGGCTTGTCTTTGGTATACACCAAGGATGGAAGGCCAAGAACCTTGTTATGTTTGGCCAGGTTGCTGATGCTTTTGAAATTGAGATGAGAGAGTCTCCTATGCTAGAGCCAGTTGATAGTCTCACTTGCCTTAGAGAAGAGGCAAGTCCTATTTTGAGTAAGGGATGACATGTCTGGAACATAAACATCATCCCTACTGGGAGCAATCAACACAACTTCCTTGTTGGCATTAAAGATGGTCCCTCTCTTGTCATCAAACTGAACTATGTATTTTGCATCACATAGTTGACTTACACTTATCAGATTATACTTGAGACCATTGACATAAGGTATTCTTGTAAAAACTATACCATTGCAGTTTACTGAACCACTTGTTGGTCCCGTTTACTTGGTTAAAAGTAACTAAAGAGTTAAACTAACCAAGCTCCATGACTTTTAAACACAGATGAAATTGATTAACAACAAATAAACGTAAATATAAAGAGACAAGATTTTCCAACATTTAATTCTTTATTAGAAGTTAATCAAAAGAATTATACCCAAGTGTTTACGGAATAACACTTGGGATTGAAAACGACAAGTGTGGTATGACTCCTCTCTAAACCCTAAAAATGTTTGAGTGACAACAAAAAGGTCCTCCTGAGCTATCTCAGGGACTATGTTGTTCTTTGGAGGAGTAAAAGAGGTTTTTGAATGTCTAAGCATTAATTGCATAAACTTGTCAACTTTTACTCCTCACTTATGCTATCTATTTATACACAAGTGAATTACATCTTTACTGAAAAAGACAAATTGATGACCTAAGCTAGTAGAGACAAAATGCTTGCGTATTTTGTCTCTGTTACAATAGACTATATTCGGTAAAGGACAATGTGCCTTTCTAGTGCATAGTGATGACACCATCCTGACTTGATGCCTTTCAGGGAAAGTTTGACTTCAGGTCGATAGGGACACCTGTTCAGACATTCAAACTTTTCCCGCTTCATCCCGCCCATTCTTCAGTCTTCAGGTCTTCAGTCTTTAGTAGTTTGAGGAGTCCTGGGGGTTCAGTGAGTTATTGTCATCCTCACTGAACCCATCATCTTCTTCTTGGCTTAGATGCCACTCACTGAGTTCTGCCTCACTGACTGGAGAACTTTTCTTCTTAGGCTCGGTCTAAGCATCCTGAAGATGACTCACTAAGCAACTGTTCACTCAGTGACTTGAAGGTATTTACGGATATTAAACACTTAGGTTATTTTATGTTGAAATCCTGGAAAGAGGAAGCTTGGGTAATTCAGTGACCCAACAATTACTCAGAAGATGACTCGCTGAAATCAGTGAGTGTTGTATAAAGCTCAAAAGCCTAAATAAGCTCGAATGACTTTAGGGAAGTCGAAGACCAATTGAAAAATACGACTTCACAAACTGATGCGGTGCCAAGGAGTGAAGATACAAGGAGCTGAAAGATAACACCGGAGTCACTGAGAACTGAAAAATGTCTCAATGACCCTGAAGACTTAACTCTGAATACAACCTAAACCTCATAAAGAGAAGGAGGAAGCTTACACAAGAAGAGAGTTCAAGTACTTATCGATATGCGTGAAACAGGCATTGGAACTCTAAGTTGTCAAATCAGAAGAGCTGAAAGTAAGATTCAGACTAGCTTACTAGGTATGTGCCTACCTATAGGAAGTTGAAAACTTACTATGCAACCCACATGAAAACACTGTTTCCCTTACTATATAAACTCAGGTCATAAACTAAGTTAAATATAGATTCCTACAAAGAAAATAATACAAAGTATTATGGTTATAATCGTCCTCTCCTAGGAACAACAAAGCAGCTAACAGTCATTTGTTGTTTGATTGTGGAGAGTTCTTATTTGTCAAAAAACCAAGGTAGTTTTCTGTAAGCTATCCTTTGTAAATCTTGTGGATTTATTCATTAATAAAGATTTTATAATAGGTGAAAATGACAATGGTGTTATTAGAGTATACGTGTCGTTCTCAAGCAAACCCTACGTCCTAGATGTTGATGTTCATTAGTTTTCCTCACTTGCTAAAACTTTTGTTCATATCATTTATGGTTTGCATGAATGGGCTGGTCGGGGACCCAACACAAGACCATTTTAGGGTTTAAAGTTGATCACCAAAATTGCTAGACCTGGGAGGGTTCCCTTTGAGAGAAAAACACTTTATTTCACAAATTAGAATATTTAGTGTAAAGTTGCACAAAGGAATCTACATGAATCGTGGGAGGGCAAAGTTTCGTCTTTATCACATTTGAAGATTTTGGGATGCCAAAAGACATACATTTGACATACTTGAATTTAAGATGGATAAGTGCGTGTTTGTTGGGTATCCTAAGGAAATGAAAGGATATTATTTCTATTTACCAATTGACAACAAAGTTTTTGTAGGTCAAAATGGTACTTTTCTAGAGGAGGATTTCATTCACAAGGAAATGAATAGAGATATAGATCTACTAAATCCTGTAGATGAAAAAGAAACACATGAGGTTGTAGAAGAAGTAAGTCACCAACACATTGTGCAGGCTCAACAGATAGCCATTAGAGTTGTTGATGAAACACAAAGTCTACGTAGATCTCAAAGGACTCGTTATGAGCCTGAAAGATACTATGGCTTTGTGGTAGATAATGTGGATCTTTCGTTCCCTATTGCCTATCATGAAGCATTGTCTAGGGATAAATCTGCGCATTGGCAGGATGCCATGGAGACTGAGATGCAATCCATGTATGATAACCAAGTTTAGGAGCTGGTTCATCTACCTCATATGGGAAAAGTTGTGGGATGTAAGTGGGTCTTCAGAAAAAAGATCGACATGGATGGAAATGTGTAAACTTATAAAGCAAGGTTGGTGGTGAAAGGTTTCACCCAAACTCATGACATTAACTATGATGAAACTTTCTCACTAGTGGCCATGCTGCAGGCCCAAATTTGGCTATGGGCCACATGGGCGACGGCTCAAGAGAGGGGGCATCAATCTACAAGTCCATATTTACTTATACTAGGTTCATCTAAGCCCATTTTAATACAAAAGATCAATTCACTAATTGATGACTAACCTACGTACATGATAACATCAACTAAGTACTATAATTACTTATCATTAATCCCACGAATATTTCTTATTTATTATATGTTTATATATGAATTGACACTTAATAGTTTACTTTTGTCATTTTTAGTATTTATAGATCAATTTCGATAAAGACACAGAAAACACCGGGATTTGGAGCATAAATGAAGAATCTGTATGCAACCTGCAAAGGGCATACTAAGTATCTACTTTCAGATATACGCCAACACCTGGAAGATTTCACTAAGTATTGGTGAAAATGAAGACATACGGCGTATTAAACTCTGGCAATACACCGTATCTAAAGCTCTATAATCAAAGACCAAGTTGATCTTATCCCCATATTGATCTTATCCCCAATCCAGTATATCAAGATTCAAAAGGGATACGATGTATCACTATTAAACAATACACCGTATTTAAAGATACACACGTATATGTTGGGAATATTCTTTCTTATTCCCTACTCAAGATATCCTAGATACGGCATATTGGACCTCAATACGCCGTATTAGTGCCCAAGATAGAACAGTATAAATACCAAACCCTCATACAGGTTTTACACACAAGTTTCACCACCACAGCTGAATCCAAAGCTTTGTTCCACCAAGATTTTAGTCCCAAAAGTCAGAAGATCAAGAGGAGAAGGTCTCGTATCATCATACGAAGTAAATTAAATTAGTTTGCATGTAATTACATTATGTCTGTGAATCGTTTATGATTTCTGTTGTATTTTCCAGTTACATTATGGGCTAACACCCTTGGGTGTTAGCTGTGGTATGACTACTTTGTTCATGTTATTTCGTTTATAAAGATTTGATGCATTGTTTTGGATTTATGTGTTTGTCGTTCAAATAGTATATTCATTTATTTGTTTAGCATTTGATGTTTATTGTCTAGATCATCATAGTGTAATTATTTAGCTATGTAGGTACTCTTGACCTGGCTTCATTAGTGCCTTTCCTAAGGAATCAAGGAATAGGAACCCGATGTTAGAAAAATAATGCCAAAACATTTAAGTTAGTATATTGCTCTTCAATAAAGTGACCGCGTGAGAAGAGTAGGTTTCACCATAACCAATGGGTTACTGTAGGTAAATCGCATAGATTACTTGACAACACATCTTACAAGGGCATATTTGACTCGGCTCGTTGAGGGCATCCGAAATCTCAGGACCGGCCTTGTCATGATGAAATACATAAGAATTTGGATGGGCATACCTGCATATTACAATTATGAGATATGGAAAATGGAAATCAAAACCGCATTCCTTAATGGGAACTTGACAGAGGACGTGCATGTGGCACAAGCAGATGGTTTTGTAGATTCCAAGTAATAAGGTTTGCAAATTGCTTAAATCTACTTATGGTTTAAAGCAAACATCTAGAAGTTGTAATCACTGCCGTGATGAGAAAATAAAACATTATAGCTTCATTAAGAGTGATTTCGAGTCATGTGTTTACTGAAAATCCAGTGGAAAGGATATGACATTCTTGGTTCTGTATGTCGATGACATACTAATCACTGAAAACAATAAGAAGACGCTGACTGGAGGTAAGAGTTGGCTGAGTAAATGTTTCGAGATGAAGGACCTTGGAGAAGTAACCTATGTCCCATGGATTAAGATAATCCGTGATAGAACTAAGGGGCTAGTTGGACTAAGCAAGAATACATATGTGGACAAAGTTGTAAATAAAAAACTGAATGACTCCAACAAAGGTATGTCCCGATGCCCAAGGGGTAGCTTTATCTAAAAATCAATTCCCGGATAAAGAATTTGAGATTAGCTACATAAGTGGGCAACCCTATGCCTCGGCAGTAGGGTCTATCATGTATGCTATGTTATGTGCTCGTCTAGATGTCGCGTATGCCATTAGCCTTACGAGTAGGTACTAAACGAACCCACGAGTAAGGCACTAGGGAGCAGTTAAGAACATCCTTAAATGCGACTAAAGGACTAAAGATGTGATGTTAATGTTTGGTGATGGTGAGAAAAAGGACCTCAGAGTGGTGGGCCACACTAATGCAAGTTTCCAAACTGATAAAGATGACTTTAAGTCATACTCTGGTTATGTGTCTATGTTAAATGGAGGAGCAATCAGTTGGGGAAGTACGAATCAGAGTACTATAGTTGATTCCACTACATAAGGAGAGTACATAGCAGTGAGTGACACAACTAAGGAAGCAATGTAGCTTAAGAATTTCCTGACAAATCTTGGAGTTCTTCCTAGTATCTATGATCTTATGGAAATCTACTATGAACATATTGGAGATGTAGCGCAAGCTAAGGAGACCATAGAGAATCACAAAACTAAGCACATACCTCGCAAATTCACATCTTACGGGAAATCGTGGAAAGAGGATATGCGATAATTAGACAGATCCTACAGAATACAATACCGCTAATCCCTTGACTAAACCATTGTCTCAAGCTAAGCACTATAAACATGTGGCGTTTATAGGAATGAAATACCTCAATTAGGCTTAGTTGTTATTTGATTAGTTTGGACTTGAAGATTAAAGTTTATGTATTGGTAGAGCTTTGTGAACTTGTTCTATATAATGCATTAAGTTTACAACCAAATATTTTGCGTATTTTGTTAATCTTTTGTCTTGTGCATTGTAACATCCCGAAAACCGTACCATAACTGCTTGTGCATTATAGGAGTGATGACTTGGTGCACAATTATCATGAAAGATCGACCTGATGTCTTATTCACATGAGAATGGATAAGAGAGGCGAAGATTCATGAGTACTTAGTCGGGGACTAAGTATTTAGTGACCCACCGTGAGACAACTTCATGGAATAGATCAAAAGTTAGTCTTGGCAAGATATCCTCACCACATGAGATATTAGATTAATTATTTTTGTTTCTTATTGAGTTTAGCTTACTTTCCAGTTACTGCATAAAAGCGTAACGCTATGCACTAATGTTAGATTCAATGGGAGGTAAAGATGAATGATTCAATAGTTAAGATGGGATTTGCAGACTCTTTGAAAAATAAGAGAATATATTTTAGCCCCTCGTAGATAACATTAAGTATAATTGCGTGGCCGCACTGAATGATTGTACTTCATGTTAATGTTACATGGAAATGAGAACGAGAATAGAAAGCATATTGAATCGTAGTCCATGCTATTGTACTTTCTTGAATATTACTTGCTGACTCTATTATATGAACCTTATCCAGTTACGGCAACTAGAGGTAATGAGGAGTACAGTTACAAGGTGTGAGACTTATTATGACCAGTTACCTTATATCTTTCTTGCTAGGGACCTCTATAAGACACTGATTGCACATGTATATAATGATATTGCAAAAGTGGGAGTCTGAAAGAATAATGTGCACAAATATTATATATTTATACATATATTTAATTATATATAAGTGAATTATGTCCGGTAAGTAAGCCTAAAGGGTCACATCGGTGCATTACAACTAGAAGAAGTATATATTATATAGATAATAAATTGAAGTGTAAACACTATGGAGTTAAAAGGTAAAAGTTAAACATGGAGGTTTCCTTGTTGAACAAGGAAACTATTCCTATATAAACAAGGCATTCTCCATTAGGGTTTCACAATCCACAAAACCAATACACTACCCTAAACCCTCTTCCTTATCCCCTCACTTTCGTCCACCAATCGAAACCCCATAGTCGACTTCAACTAAGGGTTTCCCAAACCCTTAGCCGATCGGTTCCAAGGGGTGATCGAGATCACCTGAGCACAACGAGATACAACTGTCTAGCGGTTTCCAAACGTGACCAGTATCGGTGGATACCTGCATGTTCTTGTAGTTAGATATAGACTTTAACATATAAATGGATCCGTGGCTAGGGTTTTTAATTAAATAGTCTCCGCATATTAACCAGTTAATATTTTTTAATTGCATGTAACCTTAATTAATCAAGAAAATCTTGCAGTTTAGATGGTAATGCTGATGATGGAGTGAAAATGTAATGTGGCGCTAAGTTATTGATTGTGATATTGGTCACCGTTAAATCCAATGTTAAAAATTACTCTCTCCGTTTTAAAATTATTTTCTTCAAACAAAGAAACACATACTTTAATAAAAATGAGATCACTGTACCTTTCAACAAATAAAGTTTTATCTTTACTTTTTATTTTAAAAAAAGAGTGAAAATAATTTGGAACTAAAAATAAAATAGTTTGATTTAAGATCATTTGAGGACCAAACTTTTTTACATATCAAGGGATTAATCTTCACCCTACATCTTTATTTGATCTAATGGATGAGATTAGTCATAACAATTTAAAAAACCATTTTCATTATTTTTTTTTCCAAATATTAATATCTTTCAAATCGTTAATCGTTAAACGAAAAAATATGCGTTACGACGAGCATTTAATTATCTTTCTATAGATAGGTACTTTGATATACTTTCGACAAATTTTTTTTTCTGTGTTTTTCACGTTTTTTGCCGTTACTGAAATTTTCATGAAAAAATCATATGTAATTTAACACTAATATCACATGTGATATTACATATAATATATGATATATCACATGTGATTTTTTCATACAAATTTCGGTAACGAAAAAAACATAAAAAATAATTTTTTTTTGTCAAAAGTATATCAAAGTGTCCGTCTATAGAAAGATAATTTAATGCTCGTTGTGATGATGTAATTATTTTTGCCTAATGATTAACGGTTTAAAAGATATTTAAATTATAAACAATATGTGAAATATTAAATGTTTTTAATCTCAACAATTAATTTCTTTTTAGATGAAAGATAAAAATGAGTCGTAAGAAAAGTTTTGTATGTAAAATAACTTTAGTCAGATAGTTTTCATCAATAACTGGGAATAGAGTCTTAAACATGTTAGGACATGCTTGGTAGGGGTTATAAGGGGTGAGGAATATGAAAGATAATAATAAAAATATGCTTGGTAGAGCATAATGCAATGATCCATTACTAAATTGTGGGTAATGGATCATTACCCAATAAATTAGGGGATTGATTTTTTTTACTTTTCCCTTTCCCCACTATTATCTTACATTCTTTTTCTTTCTCTTTTCTGAGTTTGAACCAAGCGCACCTTAATACGTACCAATAAAACAATAAAGGGAAAATAAATAAATAAATAAATAAATAAAGGCAATGGAGTGGTCTCCTCTTTAGTTTCGAGTTTAGTACAAAAAAAAAAAAAAAAAAAGGCAATGGAGTGGTCTCCTCTTTAGTTTCCGGCATCCATGATGACAAGAAAAATAAACTCATCACCCTCCCTTTGTTAAAAGAACAACCACGGCACACTCCCACACACTTTTCTTCTCCCAATAAAAAAATTTCCATCTCAATTCTACTACACCTTATTACAACAACAACAATGTATTATTAGATCCCTCCCTCCCTCCCTCCCTCCACACGATGTCGTTTCACACCTTCTTCATTTTCACTACTCTAACCCTCTTGTTCACAAGAAGCTCAACAACCAATGTAGCTCTAAACGACGATGTACTAGGCCTAACCGTATTCAAATCCGACATAAAACAAGACCCTTTTTCAAAACTAACTTCATGGAAAGAAGAAGACGACACTCCTTGCAACTGGGTCGGTGTTACATGTGACCCGTATTCAAATCGGGTCACTGAGTTAAACTTAAATGGCTTCTCTTTATCTGGTCATATTAGTAAAGGCTTACTAAGGTTGCAGTTTCTTCAAAAGCTTTCTATTAATAGAAATAACTTCACTGGGGTTATTTCCAACCCTGTAGTTACACAGCTTATAAAAAGTTTACAGTTTGCTGATTTTAGTTTTAATAGTTTTCATGGGTCTTTAACTGGTGACATGTTTATGCAATGTGGGTCATTAAGAAGCTTGTTTTTAAGTCATAATCAGTTGACTGGTGAAATACCAAAGTCAATTGGGTCATGTTTGACTTTGCAAAATATTGACTTTAGTTCTAATCAGCTGTCTGGTAACCTACCTGATGATATATGGTCAATTAGCGGGTTAAGGCTGGTTGATTTTAGTGATAATTATCTTGATGGTGGAATTCCGTATGCGAAAATTGAAAGTTTGTTTGATTTAAGGGTGTTCAATTTAAGTAGTAATAATTTTAGTGGTGAGTTGCCTGAAAAGGTTGGTGAATGTTTATTGTTGAAGGTTGTTGATTTTAGTGATAATTATTTGGTTGGGAGGGTGCCTTTGTCTTTGCAGAAGCTTAGTTTGTGTAACGTGGTTAATTTGAGAGGGAATTATTTTTCGGGTGAGTTGCCGGAATGGTTTGGGAGTCTTAAAAGTGTTCAAGTATTGGATGTTTCCGTTAATAATTTTACAGGTTTGGTTCCTGGTACGTTGGGTGATCTTGAATCGTTAAAAATTTTGAATCTTTCTTTGAATCGGTTTACTGGGAGCTTGCCTAAGTCGTTGGGGAGTTGTGTTAATCTTTCGGTTGTTGATTTTAGTTGGAATTTGTTAACTGGGAATATTCCTGTTTGGATGTTTGGGTTAAGGTTGAAAGGTGTTTATTTGTCTGGGAATCAGTTTAGTGGGAGTGTCGACTTTGGTGAAGGTGCTGCCGCTTTTGACAGTCTTGAAATCTTGGATTTATCTTTGAATTCGTTGTCTGGGACGATCCCTTCATCTCTTGGAAATTTTGGCAGTTTAGTGTTATTGAATTTGTCATGGAATGCTTTGATTGGTTCTGTTCCTAAGAGTTTGGGAGGATTAAAAGCAGCTAAGGTCATTGACTTAAGCCATAATTGGCTCAATGGCAGTATTCCGGATGAGATTGGTGGAGCGGCTATGTTGGAAGAACTAAGGCTCGATGGTAACTTCTTCACTGGCTCAATCCCAGCCCAGATCCAAAACTGCTCGGTTCTAATGACTCTGTAAGTCTTAGTCGTTACTCGGTTTTAGTGTTTCGATAATTATTGTGATTACATGGGGCCACTGATCCCCACAATGTCATTGTTAATAATACGAATAAGTCATATAGTAATTGGAAATCTATGAACTAAATTTTCATAGTGATATGTTATCTTATAATTATTCAAAGAATGTTCTTCTAGTTAGTAAAATTCATTGTCCTCTAATTTGAATACTTAGAACAATCTATAAAAATGTTGACATTGGTAAAATTCTAAATAACCAGAATCTGTCAAACACTGATACAAGATTGTTAAAATTCAAAACGCAGAAGTAGTGAGTACCTAATTATGATTTTATCTTAAACATGCAGGGTCTTGTCTCGCAACAACATCTCTGGTATGATCCCTGCCGGTATTGCGAACTTAAACGAACTTGAATATGTTGATTTATCATTCAATCACCTTTCTGGAAGCTTGCCGAAAGAGCTTACAAACCTCACAAACCTCAACATATTCAATGTCTCCCATAACGACCTCGAAGGAGAGCTTCCTCTGGGAGGTTTCTTCAATACGATACCACTTTCTTCTGTTTTTGACAACCCGTCACTATGCGGGTCAATAGTGAACCAATCATGCCCAGGTGCACACCCAAAGCCGATCGTCTTGAATCCAAACCCATCACATTCAGACCACGGGTCAACTTCATTGAACCTTAGTCACAAAAGAATCATACTTAGTATCTCTGCTATCATAGCCATTGGTGCAGCTGTTTTTATAGCTTTGGGTGTGATTGTTGTTACTATCCTTAACCTCCATGTCCGGAACTCTCTTTCACGATCTGCTGCAGTAGCCCTCACGTTTTCTGGTGGAGATGATTTCAGTCATACCCGCTCTCCCAGCTCTGACTATGGAAAACTTGTTATGTTTACTGGTGATGCTGAGTTTGTGTCTGGGACCCAAGCATTGTTAAACAAGGAGTGTGAGCTCGGGCGTGGTGGTTTTGGTGTGGTTTACTGGACGGCACTCAGAAATGGTCGGTCCGTTGCCATCAAGAAGCTACATGTTGCGAGTATGATCAAGTCTCAAGAAGATTTTAATAGGGAGGTTAAGAAACTCGGGATGATCCGTCATTCTAACCTTGTTTTACTTGAAGGCTATTATTGGACACCATCATTACAGTTATTAATTAATGAATATATCTCGAGTGGGAGCTTGTATAAGCATCTCCACGAAGGAAATTCAGAAAATACCCTCTTGTGGAGAGATAGGTTCGATATCATTCTTGGTACAGCAAGGGGTTTGGCTCATTTGCACCAGATGAAGGTGATTCATTACAACATCAAGTCAACAAATGTTTTAATCGACTGCTCGGGTGAAGCTAAAGTTGGAGACTTTGGGTTGGCTACGCTTCTGCCTTCATTGGACCGTCATGTATTAAGCAGCAAGATTCAAAGTGCTCTTGGGTACATGGCTCCTGAATTTGCGTGTCAAACGGTTAAAATAACAGAGAAATGTGACATTTATGGATTTGGAATATTGATCCTTGAGGTTGTTACGGGGAAGAAACCTGTGGAGTATATGGAGGACGACGTGGTTATATTGTGTGATATGGTTAGGGGAGCATTGGACAATGGTCAGGCTGAAGAATGTGTTGACAGAAAGTTAAAAGGTGATTTCCCAGTCGAGGAGTGTATTTCGGTAATCAAACTTGGTTTAGTGTGTGCATCACAGGTCCCATCGAATCGTCCAGATATGGAGGAAGTGATCAAGATTCTTGAGTTGATACAGTGTCCTTCTGAAGTCCAAGAAGATATAGAATGAAAAGGGTAAAATGCTGCTGGCAAAGACAAAACGTCCTCATGTTGGACTATGTTAGCCGAAAGTAAAACAGATCAATGCACGTTTTAGATCTCAAAAATGCTAACATTGGGTCTTTGGCAAGAGCATTTTGCCTTGTGTTTTGAAAGGTAAGCAGTTAGATTATGTTTGATATAGGCTTAGGATCCATACTTGTCGCTGATTTATTGTTTTTGGTTTTGATGTTTCTTGGATATCTGTTACTGTGAATCTTTGTTGAGTTTACAAGGGTTCCCATTTTACCCTATTGTGGATAGTTATTTTAGCTAAAAAAGTTATAAATTTATAAAGCAAATTTGTCTCTGGGTTAGTTGTTTAATCCCTGAAAGCAATCATGTAACAGATTCTGAACAAGGTTATAAATAGCGTGAGGCGTGGCGTGGCGGCATGGTCAAGCCTCAAGCCTTAGCGTGAGGCGTGGCGGCATTACGTTTTTAAGGCGTGAATTAAGACGACAAAAAATATTTATAGATTTATAGGTTTATAGATTTATATTATATTTCATTAGTATATCATATTTCATATACAGAGTTTACAAAAAGTGTTATACATAAGCAATAAAGTCAAGAAACTCTCTTTACATTTGTAATCTTCTTCAAATACTAGTAAATCCCTAAACGCCAAATAACAGTAAACTTCAAATACGATGCCCAAATTCCAATTACTAGTGAATCCCCTAAACGCCTCAAATACCAGTACATCTTATCGCGCCTCATCTCATGCCAAGCCTTAACATGACGCATTGGTTTATTGCGTGGCGTGGAGGTGACGCCTTTGCGGCGCGCCCTTTAGAACACTGATTCTGAATGAGCAAGTCGGTGATTGATGGCTTTTTTTTTTTTTTTTTTTTTTTTTTTTTTTTTTTTTTTTTAAGATATAATTTCCATTAAATATCAATTACAATAAGATGTCAGCCAAACGAGCAACAAGCTGCGTCACAATCCCCTTTTGGATGGCAAACTCATTCCTACTAAAAATGAAGTATTGTGTCTTAGGGGTCGAAAAATTACTTTGCACAACCTGTTGAACCCTAGTAAAAAACTCACATGCCTCCGGAGCTAGGAAATCAAATGTATCAAAAGCAAAAAAACACATGTTGATTTTCTAAACAAGTCTTCTCATGTTTAGCAACTTTGCTCGATTCCGCTTTCAACACAGTTTGTCCCGCAACAAATCCATTGTCCCTGAGCCCAACAAGAGGGGACACCCAGCAACATCCACACAAGCATGTTTCCCCCCCGGCCCACCCAAACACAAGTACATCAGCCGGTCGTAAAGAAGACCTCCCTTCAAGCGGATCCGTCAGAAAGTTCACGGGGACTCCTTTTTAGAAAAACTTCCTGCTCGTTTAAGAACATCATTATAACAACCCGCTATTTTACAGGTCAATCCTATTTACTAAACTCGTATATATTACCATGAAATTTACAATTATACTTTTTACGCATGACTTTTTAGTTAAATCGCGTAAGCTAGAAATACCCTCTTGTGCATTATGACTCCGGACCAAATTTTGATCTACATATTTCTAGTAGATTGACACATTTACAAGGCTCATTTCATTGCTAGTGCAAAATTTTATTTCATTACAATTACAAGTGCATATTTATTTATTTATTTTAATAAGTAAATAAAAGATTTCATAAATCATGTGCATGAACAATATACCCAATACTCCTACCAATAATTTTTATACATTCCTACACCTCATAGGGTGCTACCAAAAAAATTCAAATGCGGATTTAAAATGTACACTTAAATTCGATATATTTACCCTATTACCTAATTAACGATACCAATAATTATACCAACTACATTTACAATTTTTTTTACATCTTATTCTATCATTTGGACACCATCTTTTGTTCCTCTACAACTTATTGATAGCTAATTTAATACTTAAATTATCTATCTATAATACAATAAGAAATATTAGAATGAATTTATCGTATGCAATTGAATTATTATTAAAAAGAAGAAGGTCCGCGCATCGCAAAGTGTTTTTTTTTTTTTTTTTTTTTTTTTTTTTTTTTTTTTTTTTATGTAGAATCATTAGTGAAAAACCAATATTTACGCCCATTAAATGAGTTTGCCATAATAGCAAAATACGGCATATTAAAAATATCACATTGAGTAATAAATAGAAAGGAAAAAATAAATAATTTTGACTTAAAACCATTTGTAAATTATAATATCAAATAAAAAAGTTGAGTTTTAAACATAAGCAAAAGTTCAAACTTTTATCGAAAAAAAAACCGGTGCATTTAATGTGAAGTATACAACATCGAGATGGAAGTGAAAGGCTTGCCGGAATTGATCACATGATATTTAGTAATTAGTATAGAATTAAAAGTCGGTTATGGATTGAGATGAAGTTGAAAATGTTGCAAGAATAATTGATGATTTAACCTAATGCAATATATATAGATATATGTATTATTAATGCATTTTCATATACAAGTAATATATGAGTGTTTTCTATTGATGTAGCTCACATGTGCGAATTAATTCAAGAAAATGTACACGAGCATGTATGTAAATCAATATTTAAATTGTTAAATGATACTTTTTAGCGTGATTAGTTTATATAAGCATGCAACTTCCTAAACTCACAAATGTTTCCATCACCAAGAGTATCACCAACACCTCCATCATCACCTTCCTCCAAACAATTAAAATTAGTTGAAGAGCTCAAAGAAGCTTGTCACAACTCACCATTTCAGGTCATTTCAGGTCATTTCAGGTCATTTCCCGAACTTTGGAAAAACACTATTCATCAAACACTATTCATCAAAACACTATTCATCAGTTTACTATTCATCATTTTTTGTGTCAGTTTGACATTCCGAGAAGCATTCAGAAATTTTACTATTCACTGAACACTATTCATTGCGGGAAAAGATTTCATCATTTACGTGCATTACATATTTCATCGTAAATTTAGTTTACGGGTATTCAAATTCGCGTAACCGGATTGGTTTAGGTGCGAATTCATTTCATTAGTGTTAAGGACATTGCATACGGACTGGAGATAGTCTGCATATCATCATAACAACATTTCCATGTTATACCACTCTTAGGATTTTTCAAATTTATATATTTGATACATTTAACGTTTTTCTTATAATTATTTATAATTAAACGTTAACATCCGGTTTATACATGACGAATATATCTAAATATTCCCACGATGGTCCCGACATATTTTTATATCCATTTTATTATCATAAAAGTTATAACATTCAGTTACCCAGTATTTTGGAAATTTATTTTATTTATAACGTAAGCTTATGAATATTACGACGGTTTTCGTGAAAACTAAACAATAATCACCCGAACACTCAGTAATTGTATCCAACATATTTTTAACATTTTTATGACTTTATTAAGTCCCGGTCAACTTCGTTAATATTTATTTCTAGCAAACCCGGTACCCGGTTATAACTAATACTTACACTAAACTACAACTAATAATACACTACATTTTCTAAGTGATCAAAACCGACTTTGCTACCCTTTTTCACATTGAAAATCAGCCATGAGCACACCCCTAGACCATATGACTTTCATTTTTACCACATGCATACATGTGCTCTTATAATACAATAAACACTTATAACATAAACTTAACATTTTCCCAAAATCATAACCTCACTTTTTCATAAGCCAAAAAGTTTCATCTTTCTCTTCTCCACACCATAAACCACGACCAAAACCCAATATCCATGATCCATCCATCATTTTTCAAAGTACAAAGCATCAAAGTTGTTCATTTCATCATCCTAATCAAGAATCATAACACAAAAACACAAGTAATCCAAGGTTTTTCATCATCTCACCACCTATTATTTCAAAGTGAGTATTCAAATTTATTTTCATGTTTTCATCTAATTAACATATGTATCTTATAGTATTCATGCTTAATTTCATGCACAAACTAGTTATACCACTTTATTTTTGTATACTTTTTGAACATACAAACCCTAGATTGTGATTTAGGTGTTCCCTTGTTAAATTAACTTGATTACTAGTCATTAGGAACCCATGGCACCCTAAGAAGGTGTATGGTAGGATTAGTATAGCTTTGTGGTGTTTGCAAGAGTTTTGGTTGATGTAGAAACTAGTTTTGAACCTTGGAAATGGATTTCTAACAAGTATATATACCTACTGTCCCATTTTATTAAATTCTGGAAAATCAGTAAATACAAAGTAAACTTTGGCAAAATTTTTAGAAAATACTTTCAAAAACGAATCCGTAGGCGAAAGAACGGATTAAAAAGAGTTAATAACGAAGAAGTTATGATTTTTGCAAGTTTATTGACGAAAACTATTTTCCGGAAAAATACATGCTGTTGGATGTTTTTCGTCGGACAAAAAGAGGCTTTAGACGTAACCCGGAGGAGCCGAGCTTTCCAAAATATATTACTACATACTAAGACGTAACCGTGGATATAAAGAACAAGTAAAACGGACTTATAACGACAAAGATATTCACGTTTGAATATCGGCAAAACTCATTTCATTTTGACAGCTTTTGGAAATATAACGCTAAAACTACGTTGTAACTCTAGATTTTTAGAAATAATACCAAGTACCCAATTTTATAACTAATGAAGTATTAGTTATTACAAGTATATTTTTATCACTACAAGGCGTTATTTCAAGGATTTCAAACCGAGGATTTCAACACAAACATTGGTACATACGATATATATATAAGTATATATATTGCAACTAGTTTTATTTTTCTAATAGCCATATTTTTCCTAAGTCTTGGAAATGTATATTTTTGATAACAAGTATTTTTCCAAAGAGTAGAGTGGTATAGGAACATGTGCATGGACATTCATAACATCATTTCATGATCTAAAGTAGATCGTTCATCATTCATATTAGGTTGCGGCTAGTGTGCGCGCCTTGTTTTTCAGCTCATTACATGTTCATGGTACCATCATATCAGGTGAGTCATAGCCCCACTTTTACTGGTTTAATTACTTTACAAACTCTTTGGGGGAGATACATGCTTAAATACTCGTGTTATACTTTTATACGATTTCAAATCCCATGGGGGAGAATACATTGCAACAACTATTTTTGTACATGCCCAAGTATTACAAATTCCATACATTGCTTAAGTTGCCTTACTACCACTTCATAACAAGTCCCCTTTCAATATCATGGACCGTTAATTTTAGTACTAAGCGAGAGTGAGTGAATAGATCTATTGAGGGTGACGCCTCCATTCGTGTTTGGGTTGCTCCAACGGGACGAATGCATTTCATGTCTTATCAAATTGAGTGCCTGGTAGACACTCTGTTGGGGCCATTACAAAGTCTAGCTTCGGGGTCATGAGCTTAAGAGACAATGTAGCATTTTTGACATTTATGTCGGTTCACTTTATACTTGTGGCTATTGTACATACGAAAATTACTTATGGAATTACGATACTTTTCCACTACTATTATTACTGAATTACGATGCCTTTGCATCAGCCTTACTACTGAATTACAATGCTTTTGCATCAAACTTATTACATTTGGTAGTGGGTTGTAAACACACAGGTTACAAGTCTCTTATGGTGGGACTTGGAACTGAGTGGATTTACGATGCCTTTGCTTGGAAATCTTCATTTCAATGCATTACATTCTTTTTCACAAGACTCTATGAACTCACCAACCATTGTGTTGACACTTTAGCATGTATTTTCAGGTTTTAAGCTATGGCACACTACTGGAGGTTTTGGCAGAGCATGGCATGGTCATAGAAGACTCTGATTTTTCATTTGGGGACCGTTTTAAACTAGTTTAAGGGCCTACTTCCGCACTACTTTTAACACTGTAAATTCAACACTTTTGGTTAAAAGATTTTATTCTAAACGATTGAAATGAATACCATTTTACACTTGTTTTGTAATACCAATTGAGTTACACCCCAGCTACATGTATGCTTCCGCTGGACCCGATTTTGGGGGTGTGACAGATTGGTACCAGAGCTTTGGCTATAGCGAACTGAGTGTTTTTAAAACCTAGACTATAGCTACTTTTACGAAAAACTTAACCCTATGACCGTCACGTGCCTGCCTGCCAAGCTGAAGCCTCATTTGTGGTTAGTTGCTGACATAGGTGATGAGATTTATGTCTCATTATCTGATATATATTATATTCATTTATTATAGTTGTTTACTATAATTGTCTTTCATATAAGCATGTTCACGTATCATATATGTCACTGCATTATGTTTTTCCTTGCATAGTTTCATCATTTGACCTCGTGTTTGGTCACTTGCTTTGGTCTTTCAGAACGTCTTGGTATTTGTGAAGGACATAGTCTTAGTATGACTGAGCTGAGTATTTCAAAATTCATGGAACCTCGGTAGAATATAGACTGGTCATTTATATTCGACCCGGGATAGTAGGACATAGGCTGACCACCTATATCCGACTCAGAAATGAATTTTGCAACACTGAGAATAGTTATAATAAAATTTTGTCTGGATTGAATCCTTTACTCATTTTCCAAATGTTTCATGCATGTGTGAGTATACCCTCATTGTCAGAACATTCATACTTTTTATCACTTCGTGAACCGCCGCTTGGAAGCATGTCAATTGATCATTTCATCTCATGAACATTCACGTCTATGCATGATACACTTACATCACAGTATTTTCTTTTATCACAATCTCATTTTGTGGCAGTTGTCACAGTCTCTTCCCTTCTCACCATCACTATCATTTCCTTTCCCCATCCCCATATAAATATAGAATTAGCTGACACTTTATGGATTCCTATGTCACTCAGCACTCACTACTCCCTATATTGATAAGTGGATATTATCAATGACTTCCATAGGAAAGACTTTCCATACCATCTATAAGGATAATCTCTCGGTACATTAAGACCATTTCAAAACTCAACAGAATTCTCAGGATATCACCAAACTATTCGAACCACTATCACTGGACCATGTAATATTTCAAACAGAGTAGGCCTAGTGGCCGTCAGACTTGAGCCTTGTTAGAGAACAACAGCAACAGGATTACACAACCACGTATTATTAGCTTTTCAGAATTGTCACCCATAATTCCATTTGGAAAGGAATCCAACCCAAAGTCAAACATAAACCTTGCAGGAGAACAAGTACAAATCATGGACAGTTAGGTCAAATAGTTGAAGCAGGGTCGAATTCCTATCGTTAGAGTTCGCTGGAATTCTCGAATATCATCACCTTTTCACCAATATGTTTTCAGAAACCAACATAAACTGAACTTCGGGACGAAGTTCCTTTTAGAGGGGAAGACTGTCACAACTCACCATTTCAGGTCATTTCAGGTCATTTCCCGAACTTTGGAAAAACACTATTCATCAAACACTATTCATCAAAACACTATTCATCAGTTTACTATTCATCATTTTTGGTGTCAGTTTGACATTCCGAGAAGCATTCAGAAATTTTACTATTCACTGAACACTATTCATTGCGGGAAAAGATTTCATCATTTACGTGCATTACATATTTCATCGTAAATTTAGTTTACGGGTATTCAAATTCGCGTAACCGGATTGGTTTAGGTGCGAATTCATTTCATTAGTGTTAAGGACATTGCATACGGACTGGAGATAGTCTGCATATCATCATAACAACATTTCCATGTTATACCACTCTTAGGATTTTTCAAATTTATATATTTGATACATTTAACGTTTTTCTTATAATTATTTATAATTAAACGTTAACATCCGGTTTATACATGACGAATATATCTAAATATTCCCACGATGGTCCCGACATATTTTTATATCCATTTTATTATCATAAAAGTTATAACATTCAGTTACCCAGTATTTTGGAAATTTATTTTATTTATAACGTAAGCTTATGAATATTACGACGGTTTTCGTGAAAACTAAACAATAATCACCCGAACACTCAGTAATTGTATCCAACATATTTTTAACATTTTTATGACTTTATTAAGTCCCGGTCAACTTCGTTAATATTTATTTCTAGCAAACCCGGTACCCGGTTATAACTAATACTTACACTAAACTACAACTAATAATACACTACATTTTCTAAGTGATCAAAACCGACTTTGCTACCCTTTTTCACATTGAAAATCAGCCATGAGCACACCCCTAGACCATATGACTTTCATTTTTACCACATGCATACATGTGCTCTTATAATACAATAAACACTTATAACATAAACTTAACATTTTCCCAAAATCATAACCTCACTTTTTCATAAGCCAAAAAGTTTCATCTTTCTCTT
The DNA here is from genome assembly GCA_030686995.1 of Artemisia argyi. Classification (NCBI taxonomy): domain Eukaryota; kingdom Viridiplantae; phylum Streptophyta; class Magnoliopsida; order Asterales; family Asteraceae; genus Artemisia; species Artemisia argyi. The sequence continues at coordinate 91,688,563 of CM060702.1, read as the reverse complement.
CTCCACACCATAAACCACGACCAAAACCCAATATCCATGATCCATCCATCATTTTTCAAAGTACAAAGCATCAAAGTTGTTCATTTCATCATCCTAATCAAGAATCATAACACAAAAACACAAGTAATCCAAGGTTTTTCATCATCTCACCACCTATTATTTCAAAGTGAGTATTCAAATTTATTTTCATGTTTTCATCTAATTAACATATGTATCTTATAGTATTCATGCTTAATTTCATGCACAAACTAGTTATACCACTTTATTTTTGTATACTTTTTGAACATACAAACCCTAGATTGTGATTTAGGTGTTCCCTTGTTAAATTAACTTGATTACTAGTCATTAGGAACCCATGGCACCCTAAGAAGGTGTATGGTAGGATTAGTATAGCTTTGTGGTGTTTGCAAGAGTTTTGGTTGATGTAGAAACTAGTTTTGAACCTTGGAAATGGATTTCTAACAAGTATATATACCTACTGTCCCATTTTATTAAATTCTGGAAAATCAGTAAATACAAAGTAAACTTTGGCAAAATTTTTAGAAAATACTTTCAAAAACGAATCCGTAGGCGAAAGAACGGATTAAAAAGAGTTAATAACGAAGAAGTTATGATTTTTGCAAGTTTATTGACGAAAACTATTTTCCGGAAAAATACATGCTGTTGGATGTTTTTCGTCGGACAAAAAGAGGCTTTAGACGTAACCCGGAGGAGCCGAGCTTTCCAAAATATATTACTACATACTAAGACGTAACCGTGGATATAAAGAACAAGTAAAACGGACTTATAACGACAAAGATATTCACGTTTGAATATCGGCAAAACTCATTTCATTTTGACAGCTTTTGGAAATATAACGCTAAAACTACGTTGTAACTCTAGATTTTTAGAAATAATACCAAGTACCCAATTTTATAACTAATGAAGTATTAGTTATTACAAGTATATTTTTATCACTACAAGGCGTTATTTCAAGGATTTCAAACCGAGGATTTCAACACAAACATTGGTACATACGATATATATATAAGTATATATATTGCAACTAGTTTTATTTTTCTAATAGCCATATTTTTCCTAAGTCTTGGAAATGTATATTTTTGATAACAAGTATTTTTCCAAAGAGTAGAGTGGTATAGGAACATGTGCATGGACATTCATAACATCATTTCATGATCTAAAGTAGATCGTTCATCATTCATATTAGGTTGCGGCTAGTGTGCGCGCCTTGTTTTTCAGCTCATTACATGTTCATGGTACCATCATATCAGGTGAGTCATAGCCCCACTTTTACTGGTTTAATTACTTTACAAACTCTTTGGGGGAGATACATGCTTAAATACTCGTGTTATACTTTTATACGATTTCAAATCCCATGGGGGAGAATACATTGCAACAACTATTTTTGTACATGCCCAAGTATTACAAATTCCATACATTGCTTAAGTTGCCTTACTACCACTTCATAACAAGTCCCCTTTCAATATCATGGACCGTTAATTTTAGTACTAAGCGAGAGTGAGTGAATAGATCTATTGAGGGTGACGCCTCCATTCGTGTTTGGGTTGCTCCAACGGGACGAATGCATTTCATGTCTTATCAAATTGAGTGCCTGGTAGACACTCTGTTGGGGCCATTACAAAGTCTAGCTTCGGGGTCATGAGCTTAAGAGACAATGTAGCATTTTTGACATTTATGTCGGTTCACTTTATACTTGTGGCTATTGTACATACGAAAATTACTTATGGAATTACGATACTTTTCCACTACTATTACTACTGAATTACGATGCCTTTGCATCAGCCTTACTACTGAATTACAATGCTTTTGCATCAAACTTATTACATTTGGCAGTGGGTTGTAAACACACAGGTTACAAGTCTCTTATGGTGGGACTTGGAACTGAGTGGATTTACGATGCCTTTGCTTGGAAATCTTCATTTCAATGCATTACATTCTTTTTCACAAGACTCTATGAACTCACCAACCATTGTGTTGACACTTTAGCATGTATTTTCAGGTTTTAAGCTATGACACACTACTGGAGGTTTTGGCAGGGCATGGCATGGTCATAGAAGACTCTGATTTTTCATTTGGGGACCGTTTTAAACTAGTTTAAGGGCCTACTTCCGCACTACTTTTAACAATGTAAATTCAACACTTTTGGTTAAAAGATTTTATTCTAAACGATTGAAATGAATACCATTTTACACTTGTTTTGTAATACCAATTGAGTTACACCCCAGCTACATGTATGCTTCCGCTGGACCCGATTTTGGGGGTGTGACAAAGCTCATGAGCTGAGAGCTCTTCTTGTCATGCATCTTGCTCAACGCAACTTGGACCAACCACCTTTATCACCCTACTCAAATTGTCTCCCTCACTCACTCCACTTAAAGCAAGTTGAGCATCATACCCACTATTGTCCTTGTCACATTTACCTCCAAAAATAAACCATTCTCTTGGAAAAACACCTCACTTTGATTGAATACCTCCTCACTAGGAAAAACTCAAACCCATCACTCACTCAAGACACCAACAATTCATCAACCGATCCAAACCCACAACTCACCATTGAAAATGCATCCTTAGACATCACCCTTTCATTATCACCCATAATATCCCTTAATGCACACTTCTCCTCATCACCAACCAACCTACCAAACTTTAATCCTATCCCATGGAGCTTGAAGCCTACTACCATGCTTCCCATCAACAACCACCAAACTCTCCAAACACCATTCCAACAAAAATTCTATCTCCACTAAATCCAACTACCATGATTCCCATCTTCAAATAAAATCTCCACAAACCTTTTGTGTTTCAAGCAAGTCCAAGAGACCTCAAGTTGGCAACTTAATATTATCTAGTGTAATTTGCTAGAAAAGCATATATATATATATATATATATATATATATATATATATATATATATATATATATATATATATATATATATATATATATATATATATATATATATATATATATATATTGCTTGTGCTCTAACTATTTTTGCAAGCATTCCATATCTCGATTTCTTATGACCTCAAAACGAGGGGGAGTATACTTCAAGGGGGAGCTATACATTCGTCGGGATAACCTTTTTTATGTTAACAAAAAGGGGGAGAGGTGATATAAACTCACACTAAAAACTTGCATATATATTCATTTTTAGTTTAATGAATTTAGATTTTGTAATCATCAAAAAGGAGGAGATTGTTGATATAAATAATGTATAAAAACGTTATTAATATTTTTCGATATCCTTAAGTTTTGACGATCACAAAATATAAGAACATTAAACGCAAAGTTAATACATAAACAAGTTTTAAGCAAGTTTATATCATCTCATCTAACATAATCACTTAAGGTATGAATAAACAAGTGACTAATACATTTTATGATCAAAGGGATGTTTATTTAAATAATACAAAGTTTATAAAATTAAATAAACTTATTATATATTTTTGAAAGACATTTTTGGTAATAAAGAAAATGTTTAATTCATAGTAAATATATGAATTCAAAATTTTAACCAAAATCAGTTAGTTTTTCACCAAATAAACTTTCCCCAGAAAAAGACAAGAATTCTGGCCATTACAGCTGGGCGGCCCTCTTAATTTTAAGAGGGCCAGCCATGAATTAAGGGGGCCGGCCACGTTCCTCTATCAGAATATGTCAGAAATTTTCTCCTATAAATACCACCTCAAACCTGGTATTTTTCTCACCTCTTGCACGAAAATTTTCAGATCCAAATCTCTCTAAACATCCTCCTAAAAACCCTTTGATCATATAATTGTTAATCCTTGTTTCAAGTAATTCATTCCCTCACCTCTCATCTCTCAAAGTGCAAGAGAAGAATACTCCTTCAACATCAAGTTGTGAAGTATTGTAGATTTGTGTATATAGTCTAGTTGTTGTGTACATTCATTGTAAAGGTGTGATAGTAGTGTAACTAGATAGATCTAGGAGTAGAAGTTGTGAATAGAAGTAGTGAGATATAAGTAGTGGTGTGAAGAAGAAGTAGTGGAGTAGTGTGAAGTTGTGAAGTAGTAGTGGTGTGTACAAGTTGTGAAGAAGGTGTGCCAAGTCGTGAAGAAGTTGTGAGATTGGTTCTAGCTAGGATTAGAACTCGACATTTAGCTTAGTGTCGTTAATTGGTGTAAGCAAAAGTTGTGTAAGGTTTTCTCCGCCATAAGGGAGCTTGTTGACATAGTGAAGAAAACTCTCGAGTAGGTGACTCGGGGAGTGGAGTAGGGCAAGGAAGGTGTCCTTGTAGCCGAACCACTATAAATCCTTTGTCTCGCGGTTAGATCTTTCCAACTCTAACTTATTACTTAGCTTACTTACTTACATATCGTATATAGCTATAACTGTCTATATTATGCATGTGTTGATTGTACATATTTAGCTTACTTCGTTATTACTTTTCATACCTCGATATAGTTGTTCATATTGTTCAAGACTTGAATTCACATAAGATCGAATCAAAGTTTTAAGAGTAAACAAGACTTTAAAACTAAACTAAGTTTTCATAAATAAAAAGGGACGTAAAAATACTTGTCTATATTGTTATTGTTTACTTGCGTAGATATTAATTCTTATAAGTCATACTCATCCATATTGTTATTATTTACTTGCGTAGATATAAGTACTATAAGTATACATGTATTGATCTCATATAAACTAGAAACAAAGTTTTTTTTAAACAACTAAGTTTTCATAAAATTAAAAAGACGAAAAACTATTCAACCCCCTCCCCCCCTTCTAGTTTTCCACAGTTGTGTTATAAAGCATGCAATTGGTTTAGAAATACTATTATACCATTAAGTTGAATTAGTTGGTAAATAGGTATGCCAAATGGAATATGGTTATCTTATATATTGTTAGATCTTCCTACAATATTAATTCTAATTGAAATACCACATATTTATGGTATGTTCAGTTAGGGAAATTAAACTCTTGTTATATTGTTTGATTAAAAATAACTATGACTTCTTTTCTTCCAAAAGTTATCAAGGTTAGAAAATTGAGTATGGATTGAATATACTCAATTAGACTCCTAGAAGATTAATAAGACATTATGAAATGTGATGAATCACATTAAGTCTTAAATTGGAGTACTGAATTTGTTAAGCTACTTATATGTAGGTTATTAACAAATGAATGTCAGGAACTGTCAACATGTATTTGTAATATCCCAAAAAGAGAATATTGTATTGTAGCTTTAATTGGTAAGTATTTATAGATAGTCTATATATTACTAAAGGCAAGTTAGAGTTTTTATCTTGAAAAAGATAAAATTACAAGATACATAATCTTCTAAATACACACTAGTGAAAATCATGATGAGGCTAAACATGTAAATGATAAACCTCAAGATGATTGAATTCACATTCATAGATCCACTTGGATATCTCAGATATTTGATTAATATGCTGAAGATTATATGATGATGTATTACCAAAATAATGAATTGGGTAAATTACTCATACTATGAATGTTATAGATGTTGTTCATAAAGATATTCAAATTTTAAATTTGATTTATCTTAATTCTTAATAGTTAGAGAATGAAGATGAGTTTATTCAAAGATAATGTAACCCTAGTAGTTTAAATCTTTGTGTAGAAATCATATGGACATAATTGTATACATATTTTAATGCATATCTTATGACAAGATTATTAATCATATTTAAGCAATTAACTATGATTGAATACTCTTTTCTAAGAACATTAAAGATACAAAGTTGGTAATTGTCATATTTATTTTCATGAATATGAAATTTGACAATGAATATCAAAATTCTTTCTTGAATGATTACTTGAGTGAGGACAATAAGTAATCAAAAGGAGTTTATGAATTCAAGTAAATCTTTGAAAGTATACAAAGTGCAATAATCCATGAATGAATAAATGCATGCATCTAGGAGATTACTCTTATGTTTAATTATTCACTACTAGAAAAAGGGCTATCCTTGACTCCAAATGCGAGTCAAGAAGAGGTCTTATGACGCGCAAATGCGCGTCAAGGAAAGACCCGTCATAAAGCTTCATGACTGGCATTTGTGCGTCATCCCTCTATGACTCGCACTTATGACACACGTTGCGTGTCATTACCCTTAAAATCATTTTGACTAACTTTTATGACACACTTTTCTAACATATGTTTTTGCGAGTCATTACCTTAAAATCATTTTTTTTCCTGTTTTTTAAAACCTGATTATATACATAATTATTGACAATATAATAAACCTGATAATTGTACAAAATTAACGCATTTCATATATATCAAAACCATGCGTTACCGCCAATTCATTACATAACAATTCAAGTCAAAATATAGACCGATAATTAGTTAAAGTTACTACAATATGTGCGATTTCTACCTAAAAATGAAATTCGACACATAAATTGCCCATTCTTCTCGAATATCGTCGAAATCCGCCTCCGTGTACTCATTCCTTGGGCCACCAATCTAGTCAAATAAAACAACATTTTAGAAACAGTTAATTACTACTTAAACTACTTAAAACAGTTAACTAGCTACTTACATTGTCATTTTTGAGAGCCCGAACTCCATGTTTAACTATTTCCTTCATAAACTTCAACACGAAGTACCCACATTCGGTGCTTCCGGGCTGAAGTGGACACTACACAAGAAACACAAAATGATATGCAACTACAGTTGATTAACAAGAATGGTCTGCACAGGGTATATTGGCGCAAAACAGTGCAGATAACTAATTGCTGCAAAACAATCTGTGGTAGCAGATTAGGAATTTGGCGCAAAACAGTGCAGATAACTAATTGCTGCAAAACAATCTGTGGTAGCAGATTAGGAATTTGGCGCAAAATTTGAGCAAGACTACTCCACAGCAGACCAACTCATAGGCACTCACTTAAGCACCATTGAACTAACTAGCAAAGCCAAAATGAACTCAAATTAAGCTCAGCTTATTGCTAAGCTTATTAGGGCAGATAAGAGCTCAAAACTAAAATATCTAATGCAGACTTTAAATAACCATCAAACTGCCCTATCTTCTGATGAGAACAACTAAAATACCTTTGAATCAGTTCAATCAAACTCAGAAACTTGGCACATGAACAGTGCTTTTCAGATTATACCCAAACTAACCTATAAGCTGTCTTAAACCAAACACCCTTACACTGATCTGTATTGCAATTTTACCCTATACTAAGATGATTAAAACTAAAAACCACTCTACACTAGTATTACTTAGACTATTAATAAGCTAGGAGATGCAAATAAGCCATAACAAATAACTAACCTTAGAATTAACCCAGTTAATTTTAGTCCTCTTATTGGTTCCAGCTTCTACATCATACAATGCAATTGCCCTACAAAGAATTAACCCAGTTAAGTATTACATCATACATCATAAAGATTCTATAAATTTGTATTACTTACGCATCCACTATTTGCTTGAACTGATGATTGACGTCGCTAACCGATAGGGAATCAAGATAATAGCAGGTACTTGTCTTCATGTTAAGCACACCTAACACCCAATGTCTTCTACAAAAAACAAAAAACAAATTCTGTTAATTAATGTTAATTTTTATTAATTAATTTAAATGTTGTTGAAAATCTAACCCGGGATTGTACGGCAATAAGATGAGGTCATTTTGCTTCCTTGTAGATAACCTTTTTGAAATAACTCGACTTGCCTCCTCGATATTCTTGGCCCTCGCTTTACGTTCATGATGCATGATCGCAGTCGGGGTCATGAAACAAACTCCATGATCTCTTTGTGATCCATTCTTGATTCGCTCATACAGGTACCTGTTAACAATTAACATACAAAGTTTACATTCAATTAGTACTGTTAACATACAAGTACCAATTTTTTATAAACTACAATTTATCACTTACATGATATAAGAAGCAACGACAGCCCCGCTTAACTCATCCATTGAAAATAGACTGTCAAAATCATTCCAATTTAAGTACGTGTAACTGGGGTGCCCAAACAAATCGTCCTCGCATTGCACTTTTATGCAATCGACCTTTGCAACTTGTCCATCAACCATCATTGCAGTCATTTTCAATCCCATCCTTTCTTCAATTCTTTTCCTTACTCTCCTCTGACCTCTCGTCATCATTTTTTTCAACGGATTTCCTTTCTCAGTCACTTTTGCAATGGAGGTGACAGTTTCTGGGCTTTTTACTTCTTCAACTGCAACTGTTTTTGGCATCGTGCCTGTTTTTGGCATCACCACTTCTTCTTCGTTGTGGGGTTCTCTTTTTCGCTTCTTCTTTTCTTTTTTCTTGTGAATCACACTGCCCAACTCTCTTTGTTCTTCTTCTTCTTTTCTTTCTTCTTCTTTTCTGTTTCCTTCTTCTTCTTCTTTTCTTTCTTCTTCTTTTCTTTGTTCTTTTTCTGTTTTTCTTCTTTTCTCCTTGTCTTGATTAGCAGCCTTTTTCTCCTTCTTTTTGGCCACTATCTTGTTCTGCAAAAATATAAAAAAGTCTTACCAAACCATTTTGTTCTAATGATTAAACTGTTTTATAAAAAAGTCTTACCAAACGAGAGCATGGAATGACTAGGTGACTCAGCCAGCTTAGCATGTACCCAATGGCATCTTTAACAGTCTCAACGAACTTCTCGGGAATTGGATTCGGTATCAAAGCTTCTGCTTGAACAGATGTGTCCACCGTAACTTCAATGTTCCCATCTAATATATGAACAAATAAATATTAAATATGTAAGAATATATATAAATATTAAATAAGTAATTTAACTTCAAATAAATACCCGAGACAGTATGCTTCACTATGGTTCCTTTGGCGACTATATTTGAAGGATCGTCGACCGCAAGATAGCATGATTTATCCTAAAAATGTACACAATATTATTAAAACAGACAAGAATTGCAATGAATTTATAACAAATGAAGACTTACATTTGGTTCACTTGGTACATTTGGTTCTTCGTCTTCATCGCTCAACGTTGGAGAATTACTTGCACCCTCCGAAGTTTCATCAGTTTCAAACACATCATCAGTTTCATCATTATCTCCATACTTATGCATCCTATGTGGTGTGAAGCCAACAACAGACAGGTTCCTATCTTGTTGGTCCTGAACATAAAAAACTTGTCTTGCTTGACTAGGTAATATGAAGGGTTCAGACCGTTGACCAAGCCTATCAAAGTTAACCACTGTGAATCCTAAATCATCTTTTTTTACTCCACGACTATCTACCCACTCACACATGAAAACAGGAACCGTAAATGTACGATAATCAAGATCCCATATTTCCAATATACGACCGAAGTAGGTAACAGCGCTGTACACCGGATTGGAGTCTTTTGCACTAGCAATCTGCATAGTATTTGCAACTATAGATACTCCACTACCTTGAGTGGTTTTAGATTCATCACGCTCTTTTGTATGGAATTGATACTCATTTACGGCAAACCCGGTATATTTACTAACAGCAAAATCAGGGCCTTTTGCCAACCAACGAACACTATCACCGGTATTTTCCCCGTTAGCCAAACGCCTTTCAACCTCTTTCTTAAACCAGTCAATAAACGTCCGACTATGTTGGCTCTGCAACCATGTATTATTTCGACGCGGGTTAAGATCCTTCAGTTCTAACATATGCTGCTTTATGTATGGTTCAACATCGGCGGTGTTTCCTAATACATAAAGATGAGCTTGATCAAGTAGCTTAGAATTCACAACACAGATGGTAGCCTGCGATAAAGGTTTACCAGTGCGGTTTCTTTCATCAGCACGATCATGAGGATTGCCAATTGATTTCATGTTTTCCAAGGAATCAGAACAGAATTCTAATGCTTCCTCTGCCACATAACATTCTTCCATGCAGCCCTCGGGTCGATAATGATTTCGTACATAACCTTTTAGTGTTTTCATGTACCTCTCAAACGGATACATCCACCTAAAGTGGACTGGGCCACATAACCTCACCTCTCTGACTAAATGCACCATCAAGTGAATCATGACATCGAAAAACGAAGGCGGAAAATACTTCTCTAGTAAACACAAAGTTACTACGATGTCACTTTGCAGCTTACCTAGCTTACTAACATCAACTACTTTACTACACAGCTCGTTGAAGAAGTGACACAAGCTTATAATAGTCTTCCTAACTTTCACGTCTAACACCCCCTTTATTGCAAAAGGAAGAATCTGTTGCATTATTACGTGACAGTCGTTGGACTTCAATCCATTCATCTTCGAATTATCATCGGACACGAGATTCTTGAAATTGGAGGAATACCCATCAGGCACTTTAATGTTAGACAGCGTGTCATAAAACATGCGTTTCTCCTCGCTATTTAATGTGTATATGGCAGGCGGCAGATAATGACCCTTCCCCTTTGGTTGACTTATTAACTCAGTCTTAATCCCTAACTCCTCAAGATCTTGTCGTGCCTTTAAACCGTCCTTCGTCTTGCCTTGCAAATTCAGTAACGTCCCATAAACACTCTCACATACATTTTTTTCTATATGCATAACATCTAACTGATGACGAACAAGCAAATGCTTCCAGTACTCTAGTTCAAAAAAGATTGATTTTTTACGCCAAACTTTCGATCTCGCATCAATAGTTTCTTTTTTCTTTTTTGGCCTTCTCTGCTGACGTGGCATTTTCTTCTTTGATTTATTCTTCTTCAACGCCCTCCAAATAACTTCCTTCTTTGCCTTTTTCTCCTTCCCCCATTTAGTCGTAAAACCTTCCAGATAGTCGTAAACTTCTTCACCCGATCTCGGTTTTTTCAAACATTGCTCTCTGGTTCATTATTGAAATCTTTTCTTCTTTTGCGAAAAGGATGTGTAAGTGGGAGGAATCTTCTATGCCCGAGGAAGCATACTTTTTTGGATTTTGGCAACCATTGTGAGCAGGTATCCTCTGAGCATACTGGACACGCGTTATAACCTTTGGTAACACACCCCGACAGGTCACCATACGCGGGAAAGTCATTTATAGTCCAAAGTAAGACTGCTTTTAGATTGAAGAACTGTTTCTTATAAGCATCATACGTCTTAACGCCAGGTTTCCACAACTCTTTCAGATCCTTTATTAGTGGTGCCAAGTAGACATCAATATTGTTACCAGGTTGCCTTGGACCTGATATCAGTAGAGTCAACATCATGAACTTTCTCGACATACACAAATAAGAGGGCAGATTGTATGTTGCTAGGGTAACCGGCCAACAACTATACTTTGCACTTAATGACTTATGAGGGTTTATACCATCCGCGGACAAGGTTAATCTCAGATTCCTATCTTCCTTTCCAAATTCTTTCCAGTACTTGTCGTCAACAAGCTTCCAAGATGGGGAATCACAAGGATGTCTTAGCTTGCCATCACTGACCCTACCTTGCGCGTTCCAAGTTAGGTCATGTGCGGTTTCTGGTGACAAGAACATTCTTCTAAATCTAGGAATGGGCGGGAAATACCAAACAACTTTTCTCGGCACCTTCTTGTTATTCTCCTTCCACCGAGAAGTGCCACAAGTTGGACATTGAGAAGCATCCTTGTGCTCATCCCAGAATAAGACACAATCATTCTCACAAGCATGATACTTAATGTATTCTATGCTTATTGCTTTTAGCAACTTCTTGGCCTCGTATATCGACTTAGGGATTGTATTATTTGAAGGCAAAACATCATTTAGCTCGCCCAATAAAGCATCAAAGCTTGTATCAGACCAACCAAATTGACCCTTCAAATGTTGGAATTTCAGCAATCCATTTAGTGCATTATACTTAGACCCTTCATACAGTGGCTTGTCGCATTCTTCGAGGAGTGACTTCAATAAATTAGGTTCATTCTCTGCATATGTGAAGGTGTCATGTAGCATCTCCTTTGTGTAGTCGAACTCGGGAGATCTAGACTCATTAGGGCATTCAGCTTCATCTGTAGATGAATTTTCTCCGTGGAAGGTCCAATCAATATAATCCTCATCGAAACCGTGTTTAAACACGTGATAACGCACGTTTTTTTATAGAAGTGTGACACAAATTGATACAATTTACACAAGGACACGGAATGGCATTGGAATTTGGGTTATTGTGTTGTGCAAACTCTAAAAAGGCATTCACACCTTCCTCGTATGCGATTGATAATCTATCAGAATAAATCCAAGATTTATCCATTACCTAAAAACTCTAAAACAGAAAACATCTCGTGTAAGTGTCGAGTCTGATACCAACCTTATTAAACTAAAACAGAAAAAGATAACCACAAACACCAGCTTACATGAGGCCTATATATACATGTTAAACAAGAACACCAGCTTACAAATCATTTAAGCAAATTTCTTCAATCCTTCTGTATAGACACACTATTCACAAACACAGGTTGCACTACCCATCTATCAAACACTTTAATCATTTGACTGGTTTTAAGTACTTATAAGCCCATTAATCTCATCCCCACTGAATCAGCTATAATCGCAATCATAGATATAACCTAGTTAAACCAGAACCCCAAACACTTTAATCATTTGACTGGTTTTAATCATTTGACACCAGAACCCCAAACACCAGAACCCCAAACACCAGTTTACCCACAACACTAACAAGTTACATTATTTACAGTTAACTTACATGAGGCCTATAAATTATTCACAAACACCAAACACCTGGTGTGCTACATTAAAATAATGATACAAAAAACTGATACAAAAACCTAGTTACATTTTCACAAACACCTGGTGTGCTACATTAAAAATCAATAAATTGATTTTATAACCTAAATAAAACTCTACAACTACATTAAAACAGAAAACATAAAACAAAATTAGGGCAAATTACGGCATACCTTTCAAAATTAGGGCAATGTCGAGTGTTTTGAGATGGGAAATTAGAGAGGGGTTTGAGATGGGAAATTAGGGCGGGAGTGTTTTGAGAGTTTTGAGAGGGGTGTTTGATTAGGTTTTGAGAGATTGAGAGGGAAGAAATTTTTAGTGTTAGAGCGGGAGTGTTAGAAATTTTTAGGTTTTGAGAAATTTTTAGTGTTAGAAATTTTGAGAGATTGAGAGGGAAGATTGAGAGGGAAGTGTTTTGGGGAAGAAAAAAAATGAAGCAGAGATAGATTTTGGTAAAAAGAGTGTTTTTAATCAATTGTTTTTAACTGATTATGACCCTATGTTATGACGCTTCTGAAAACGAGTCATCCCCAACAAAACATTTACTCTTTATGACTCTTATTTTATGACTTTGCTATTTGCGCGTCATCTTGTAGCGTGCGTCATAAAATGCGAGTCAAGGATAGACCTTTTTCTAGTAGTGATTAAGTCTATGTTTTGATTTATAATTGAAATAAGATAATTTCTATGTATTCCTAAAAGCTAGTGAGAGTATTATGTTTGATTTACTAAATCGTATATGTTGTATAACATATAAGAAGTAACATTCCATATAAGTAAAATGTTAAGTCTTAATTTGGAATGAAACTTTACTTAGAAGATTTAGAAAATAAAACATACAACCTTGGAACTAAAGTTCATAAACATGTGCGGTAAATAATTCTAATAGAACATGATATATATCCATTTAGAAAATGGATATATATCTTTGAAAAGATAGAACATGAATGAAATCTAAGTCTGATTGAAGGATTTTTCATGTGCATCATATTATTTGTTGTATCATGCTTAAATGCTAAATGATTTAACAATATTTGATATCAAATTAAAAGTTATTATATAACTTGTGTAATGAATATTCTAATGGAATATGGTTGGACTTAGAATAATGATCCTCAACCTCGAATTGCTCCTAAATTCTAAGTATAAACAATATGGCAAATTGTTGCGTAATTATTATAGCTGATAATAAATCTTGAAAGATTGAAAGAAGTCAAATATTACACAATGGATATTAAGTTTACGGAATTTAAAAGAGCACATTGTCGTTTGTATACAATGATGCTGGTATAATTGAGATGACACTCAATACTAGTCATGGAAGGATTTTATACTTATTAATAGTCATGTGAACTAGTTGTGCTCAACTAAGAGCATAGTTGCATTATAAATTAAAGAATTAGAATACTTTAAATTTTAAAATGTTTGAAAGTTTAATTGTCATATTTTGGTAATTGAGGATGTCACACCATTTATGAAATATTATGTGGCTATCAAGATAGTTGGATGTACACATACAAGAATTTTACTTATTGAATTCTTGAAATAAGTATTCTCAAAATTCTGATAGATCAAAGTTAGCTGAAATAAATGTCTTGTCAACAAGTATGATTGTCATTACTTGAGGCATAATTGTCAACAAGTCATTACTAGAGACAAAATTCATTAACTAGATTATCATGCATTGATCTATTTAGTATTTGGATAAGGGATATTAAGCAATTATAATTTATAATAAATTAAAGTACTTAGTATGTTTGTTTTCATTAATAATAGATTGTATCCTATATTTGCATGTTTAAATCCGTGAATAACATTTATGCTATGTTATTCTAAATTGTCCGTTGTCAATTAATGATATGGGAATATCATTAAACTAAGGCAAATCTGAGTATTGGTTAGAATATACTTGAAAGTATATTGATGCGTTGTCATACCAATTTCATATGATATTCAATGAATTGAATATAGGACTTATCTCAACTACATGAGTTTACTTTATGGATCTTGTCATTAAGTTAATCATGAAAATAGTTATCCTCAGACTTGAGATACCAGATAAGTGTCATGGATGTAGTGCATTTCTGTGAAACAATTTACCGCTATCCGTAATTGGTAGTCATAAGGATTGTTTTCAGAAGTGTTGCAAAGTTCATGGGTTATTCTTGTAGTCAAGAAAGAATTTGTTCCTTCAAATTTGTTTTGAAGTTTAATACTGATGGGCCCCTCGTGGGGTTGACAAGATGTTTGCGTGTGCACGCCCAAAGTCTATCTGGAATACGGTAAGATGTTTTGGTAATCTTGTTCAATCATAAACAACGAGAAACAGAATTGTTAATTAAAGAATGACTAAGATCCATATCTTTATTAACGTGATATTAGAAACAAAAGGATAATAATAATGATGAGTCATTAAAGGTTTTTCCAGGAAAAATACCTCGAATTGATCTAGGGGCATTGGCGTGTTGCTAGACGCTTACCAATGTCATTATACTATTAATAGATATCCAAGTGGGAATTGTTAGAGTTTGTGGATAAATATAAATATGTATATGATTAGAATCGAACTCGAGACCATGGGATTGCACTTTACGTATGAGAATTAAAGTTTAATAATTTAATATAAAAAGTTATACTTAATTATTAATTACACAAAACAAATAAAGAACGTTAGTAATTAACGAAAATTGACTAACGTACAAAGATAAGAACCATGGATAAAAATAGAGAACAAAAAAGATCTAGAACCCTTGTGGGCTCTTAGATCCGATCGGCCAAGGGTTTATAACCCAACCCAATCCATAACTTGTTCCATAAGTTTTGTATCCTATAAAAGCAAAGTCAAGGATTTTATTTTGACACATCTTTTACACATTAAAATCCAAAACCTACTTTTCTCCTTGCTTCTCGACATGATCACAGATAAACATGCATGAGTACATATTGCATGTGCATGTATAGATAACTTTTATATTTGCTTTTTTCTTTTGATTTCTGTGATCGACAAGTAACAACAACAATATCACAAAAAGAATTTTGGTGATTTGTTTTCTTTGGTCATTTGATTTGTTTTTTAAAAACAAATATTGTTTTGTGTATACTTTAACTAGCATTAACTTTAATTCGTTAATAGTACGTGTGTACAAGAACGTGGTGTAAACACACTATTGTTTACATCTTGGATCGAATAACAAAACGGTAAAGAGTTATTCATAGATCCCTAATTCAAACTCTAATTAGGGTTCATCATATTGTTCAAGATTGTGGAAAACTAGAAGGGGGGTTGAATAGTTTTACGTCTTTTTAATTCGTTGTAAAAATAGTTTTAGTGTTTTCTTAGCTTTTAAAAACTTAGATTCGATAATATGTGATCTCAAGTCTTGCACAATATGAACAACAATCAATAAGTAATAAATAACAATGATAAGTAATGAAATAAGTAAGAGATGGAAAGATCGAACCGCGAGACAAGAGATTTATAGTGGTTCGGCTACAAGGACACCTTCCTTGCCCTACTCCACTCCCCGAGCACCTAACTCGAGAGTTTTCTTCACTATATCAACAAGCTCCCTTATGGCGGAGAAAACCTTACACACCAATATACACACCAATTTACACACCAATATTCACACCACAACTTCTTCACACCTAAGTCACAACTTCTACACACCTTCTTTAAATCATTCTACTTCACAACTAACTACTCCACACCTATCTTCTTCACACCAATCTAGTTCCTAACTTTTCTTCTTTACACCAAGCTACTAACTAATCACCCAATCTATATATCTAGCACAACTACCTACAAATAAATATTCACAACAATCTTCACTAAGAATATGTAAATAATCTTGATGATGCACCAACAACTTGGATGTGGAGATCACAACAAGTTGTAATACTTCTTGTCTTGGGGGATAGAAGTATTCTTCTCTTGCACTTGAGAGGATGAAGATTGAATCACTTTGAAACAAAGAATTATACACTTATGATCAAAGGATAAGAGAATAGAAATGTGGATCTAGATCAGAAAGTTTAGAAGTACAAAAGGTGAGAAAATTCTAAGGGATGAACCAGTATTTATAGGGGGAAAATACTGTTCTGGAGCGTGGCCGGTCCCCTTAATTAGTGGCCGGTCCCCTTAATGATTAAGGGGGCCGCCTAAGGAATTAAGGGGGCCGCCCCTTCAGAACATTGGTTTTTCTTGCCTTTTAGTGGAGAATATTTTTCTGGATAAAATTTGCCATTTTTGGTTGGAAATTTGAAATCATATATTTATAATGAATTAAACATATTCTTTTAATTCCAAAAGTAATTTTGTAAAAGATATAAGATGTTTAATGCATTTTATAAAAATTCTAGTGATTAGAGAAATTTCCTTTGATCATGAAATGTAATAAACCCTTTGTTTATTCATACCTTAAGTGATATGGAAGCAAAGACAAGTATTAAGCACTAAAAACTTGTTTACGTCATAAGTTTTAGATTAATGAGTTTATGCTTTGTAATTATCAAAACATATAGACATTGTTAATATGCTAACAATGTTTTAAGACATTATTTATGTCAACAATCTCCCCCTTTTTGATGATTACAAAACCTTAAACTCATTAGGTCTAAAAAATAATTTTTAGACAAGAATTTAGAGTTTAACATTCTCTTTTCCCCCTTTTTGTAAAATCAAAAAGGTTAATGCTCACCCTTGATGTATACTCCCCCTCATTTGAGAGCACCAAGGGAATGAGCTATGGAAATCTTGGCTACACAAAATATTAGAAGAGAACAAGGCACATATACATGCAAAGCAATAATTATAAAAATAGATTCATTCAAGCATCATAGAAAGCATTACAACATTTAATATGCTTAAGGCATATTAATCATAATAAAACAAAAGAAAAGACATAGTCCTATATTGCCTAAAAAGAGCACTTGGACTTGATTGCAACTCATGGTTGATTGTTTTATTTGCTTGAAGGATAACATAAGCATAAAGCTTAGTTGTTAGATAGAGAAGGATATGGAGTGGGGTATGGAGCGGAAGAGGTGGCCCTTACGATATTGTATCGTGTTAGGGGTGGAATGGGATGAGGTCGAGTGAGGAGATATTCAATCCAAGAAATATCTTCACTCAAGTAAAGGATTTGTTTTTGGAGAAAGATGCAACAAGGGCAATAGTGAGTGTGGTTTGTAACTTGATCCAAGTTGAGAGAGTGAGGAAGGCAATTGTTGTAGGGTGATGATGGAGGTTGCCCTTTGTTGCGTTGTGCAAGATGCATGGCATTGAGATCACGAAGATCATGGATTTGTGATATTTCATCATGGAACTTTTGCTTTTCCATGGTAATGTGGAGAAAGTCATTGTGTTGATATGGATGAATTGGGTTTGTGTAGTTGGAGTTGTAGTGGGATGGTTGATCAAACTTGTATGGATCATTACAAGTGATTGGAGGATGAGGTGAGTGGTTTGGCATGAAGGAAGATGTTTGGCCAATGTTGTATGGTTTGTAAAGAGGATCAAATGAATGTCCTTGTGAATTTGGTGGAAAGTTTGGGAAGTAAGTGGTTGGTGGTGTTGAGTGACTTCCAACTTCATTTGTTATGATGGATTTGTTTCGAGGGCTTTTTCTTCGCCAAACGGGGTTTTCCGTCATTCTTGCAAGCCTTGAGGCTTTTGGTTTTGGTTTGTTTGGAGAAGCCATGAAGGGATGAGTGAAGAGTTTTGAGGATTGAGGGTATTTATAGTGTAAGATTTGTGTGTTTATGGATGGATAAAGTTTGTTTTGAGAGCTAGGACAAAATGTGTTGGTGAAAATTGGGAAATGTAGGTTGAAATGGGCTAAAAAGCAGAAAAGATTCTGTAAACCCGACCATCAGATGGCCGGTCCCCTTAATTAGGGGGCGGTCCCCTTAATGATTAAGGGGGCCGCATTACAAAATTAAGGGGGCCGCCCATCTGGTGATTTCCAGGTTGCCAGAATTGGGTTTTTGGCAGAAAATATGAAGAAAGGTTATGTGTTTGGATTAGAGTTCAAGCAAGTTCAATTCCCTTAGGCAATATAGAATCTAATCTAATCAAGATATAGCATGCATGCAAGAACACATAGGCAAAAGATCAAATAATCAACACATAATAAGCAAAAGGAGGTAAGTAAAGGCAAAATCACTTAAGCTTCCTAAGGCACCTATCTTAGATTAAAGGCAAAGGCAACTAGTGAGTGAAAAACTAGTGATGGATCAAGATGACAATATTATTAGAGAATTTGTCCTAGTGTGTGTCTATATGCAACAAATGTGGAGTTGTGATTGTTTCGACTCCTAAATGCAAAAAGAAATAACGATCCTAAGAAACAATCCAAATAATCTCCTTGATTCAATTTTTGCTCGATCATGAATGTCAAAGACATATATTAGATTATATACCTTGACAATTTATGTGAGAGTTTATGCATGATTTTGAAAAACAATGTTTTAGTATTAGTCAACAATGCAAGGAAAATGATTTTCATATGATTCCTAGATGTGAGAATAATTTTTAAAGAGAATTGATTGGGTTTTACAAAGGAGTTTATGCAAAATAAATTTTCCCAATCTTTATTTTTGTGCGGAATAGATTCCTAGACTCAGAAAAGATGGAATGGAAGACAAATAAATTTTATGCAAGTATAAATTTGTACCAATTCAATATAATTTAATCAACTTGTTCCATCATTCCTAATCCTAAACGCAAGTGGTTGAATAATTCACGCTTAAGGGGTTTTGTGAATATATCCGCAATGTTGTCTTCCGATGCAACCTTTTCTATAGATATATTTCCTTTTTGTACATTATCCCTAAGAAAATGGTGGCGTATTTCTATGTGTTTAGTCCTAGAGTGTTGCACCGGATTTTTACCTAAATCTATCGAACCTTTGTTATCGCACATAATGGGGACATTTTCTAACCTAATGCCATAGTCTACGAGAGCTTGTTTCATCCATAGTGCTTGTTGACATGCCTTTCCGGTGCTTACATATTCGGCTTCGGTGGTAGAAATAGCAAGAGAGGTTTGCTTCTTCGAAAACCAAGATGTTAGACAACATCCCATAAACGTGCAAATACCGCTAGTGCTCTTTCTATCTACGTAGTCTCCCGCATGAACCGAATCCGCATAGACGATGGTTTCTATGCCGGATCCCTTAGGATACCATAATCCTAAGTGTATAGTGCCTTTAACGTATCGGAAGATACGCTTAACCGCTTCTAGGTGAGAGGTTTTGAGATCCTCTTAAAAACGGGCACAAAGGCAGACACTAAACATGATATCGGGTCTACTTGCCGTCAAGTATAGTAAACTACCTATCATTCCTCTATACTTGGTGTTGTCTACGGACTCACCTTCATCGTCCTTTGTGAGCTTAACTTCCGTAGACATGGGAGTTTTCATGGGTTTTGAGTCTTCTAGGCCAAGTTTCTTAAGCATTTCCTTAATGTACTTAGATTGGTTAAAAAATATTCCATCTTCTAATTGTTTTATCTGTAATCCTAGGAAGAAGTTAAGTTCACCCATCATACTCATCTCAAACTCATCATGCATGATTTTGGCAAATTCATTACACATGTCTTGACAAGTCGATCCAAATATAATGTCATCAACATATATTTGGACAATGATGAGATTTGGGTCTTTCCTTTTAGTGAAAAGAGTGTTATCTACCATTCCCATGGAATAATCATGTTTAATAAGAAAGGCTTTTAATCGATCATACCAAGCTTTGGGAGCTTATTTGAGTCCATACAAAGCTTTCTTAGGTTGTGCCACATATACCTCCTCATTGATAAAACCGTTAAGGAATGCACTTTTCACGTCCATTTGGAATAACTTAAAATCTAGGGCACAAGCATAGGCAAGTAATATCCTAATCGATTCTAGTCTAGCTACGGGGGCATAAGTTTCGTCATAATCAATTCCTTCTTGTTGATTATAACCTTGGGCAACTAACCTAGCTTTATTCCTAGTAACTATTCCATTCTCATCTAACTTATTTCTATATACCCATTTGGTTCCTATGATGGTCATATTCTTTGGATTTGGGACTAATTCCCAAACATCATTTGCCTTAAATTGATTTAATTCTTCTTGCATAACTATAACCCAACTTTCATCTCTTAAAGCCTCGCTAATATTCTTAGGTTATATTGCTGAGAGGAAACAAAAGAAATTGTTTTTATCTTGGGCTTGTGACCTAAGGGTTCTTTGATTAAGATGTCCTATTATATTATCTAATGGATGTGATCTAGATTCTTTAATATTAACAGTTTCATTATTTTCTAAGTGAATGTCTTCATTATCATTTCCTATGGGTTTCGTTTTACTAACCTCAATAATTTCATCTTCGACTAAGTCATCATCTTCTAAAGGTAATGTTTTAGGAGGTGGTGGTGTTTCATCAAATGTTACATTTAGTGATTCCTCTACTTTCATGGAGTGTTTGTTAAGTATTATATATGCTTTGCTATTTTGTGAATATCCTAAAAATATTCCTTCATATGATTTTGGATCAAACTTAGTGAGGTAATCCTTAGTGTTTAGAATATAACATTTACTTCCAAATACCCTAAAGTAGCTTAAGTTTGGTTTTCTACCTCTTAATAACTCATAAGGAGTTTTTCCTAGAATTCTCCTAATTGATACCCTATTTAAAATATAAGTTGATGTATCTATGGCGTGACACCAAAATTTTTGTGGGATGGATTGTTCATTTAACATAGTTCTACTCATTTCTTGTAGTGACCTATTTTTTCTTTCTACTACGCCATTTGATTGGGGAGTACGAGGAGCGGAGAAATTGTGAGATATTCCATTTAACTCACAATATTTTCTGAATTGTACTTCGTTATCAAATTCCCTACCATGGTCCGTCCTAATGGCAACTATTGAGCATCCTAATTTATTTTGAATCATTTTACTAAATATTTCAAATTTTTCAAAGGCTTGGGTTTTGTCACTTAAGAACCTAGTCCACGTGTATCGTGAGTAGTCATCTACTATTACTAAGGTATATTTGTTTCTTCCATAGCTCCGCACAGCGGATGGACCGAAAAGATCCATATGTAATAATTCTAGGCACCTAGTAGTGGATACTATATTCTTAGCTTTGTGACTAGCATGAGCGTGTTTTCCAATTTTACATGCATCACAAAAATGCTTGTCATATTTTAGATTAGGCAAATTTCTAACTAATTCCTTAGAGGCCAAAGATTGTATTTGTTGCATGTTAGCATGTCCTAATCTCCTATGCCACAATGTAGAGTTTTCATCTAGGGTCGTTAGGCATATCCTATCCTCAGGCTTGTTTCCTAGTTTCATAACATATATGCCACATTTCCTAATTCCTCTACCTATAGTTTTTCCATTCTTAACTATTTCGCTATCCTCTTCGGTAAATGTGACTCTACATTTATTATCACATATTTGTCCTACACTAAGCAAGTTATATGTTAATTTATCTACATGCTCTACATTTTCAATAGTAAGAGAGTCTTGAGAAATCGTACCTTTGCCAATGATTTTTCCACGTAAGTCATTACCAAAAATAACGTTACCTCCATTGTATGCCTTGTATGTAGAGAATAGCTTGCGGTTCCCCGTCATGTGCCTCGAACATCCGCTATCTTTGATCCATTCGTCAGGTTCCAAGTCAATTCCTAAACATATTTCGTCAGTTTCTTTTGCCATGAAACACTTTTCGTCTCTTGGCTTTTCGACTTTTTCTTTGTCACTATCACTCCATGTTCCACTAACAAAGGCGCCTTGATTTTCATAACCAGGTGGCTTTAGACATTCGCCAATGAGATGATTTGGACTTCCACATCTAAAGCATTTTCTTTTCCCGTAGTTGTAACTTCTATTTCTTTGTAATGCTTTTCTTTCGTCTCGTGATGATCTAGTGAATCTTCCTCGTCTCTTGAAGAACTTCTTGAATTCTCTTACGGCCATTGCATATTCTTCGTCTTCACTTTTGTCACTTGAATCATCATCATCACTAGGTTCCTTTTTGGCTTTTAGAGCAATGGATTTGGTTTGTTCTTTCTTGACTTTGACCGTTTCCGAATCTCTTCTTATGATTTCTTCATGAACCTTCAAGTTGCCAATTAGTTCATCTAGTGATAACGTCATCAAGTTCTTTGATTCTTCAATTGCCGTGACCTTAGCTCGCCATTTTGGATGCAATGCCCTAAGAAATTTCCTAACACAATTTTTACTAGAAAATGTCTCATCAAGTGCTTTTAAACTTGTGATAATAGTGTTAAACTTAGCAAAAGCATTATCAATTGATTCCTCTTCCGGAATCATAAATTGTTCATATTGTTGTACAAGAAGATCTATTTTATTATCTTTGACTTGACTATTACCTTGGTGAGTAATTAGTAAAGAATCCCAAATTTCTTTGGCGGTTTTACACATGAAAATTCTTTCATATTCTTTGCGTGGTAACACATTATAAATGACCATTTTAGCCTCATTATTTTTTGCTAATTTCTTTTTCAAATCATCATTTTGTTCTTCGAAAGATACAATTTCATTTATTTTAGTTTCAACATTATATTGAATAGGAGGAAAATCACCAAAGGTAATAATATGCCAAAGATCAAGATCTTTTGATTTCACATACGTTTCGAATCTATTTTTCCAATATAAAAATCCATCACTTTCAAATAGTGGTGGTCTTTGCATAGATTGCCCTTCTAAATATTTTTCAGATTTCATAGATCGTTACAAGTTTTAAAATACAATATATTTTAAAAATCTTGCTAGCCTGGCTCTGATACCAATTGTGGAAAACTAGAAGGGGGGTTGAATAGTTTTACGGCTTTTTAATTTGTTGTAAAAATAGTTTTAGTGTTTTCTTAGCTTTTAAAAACTTAGATTCGCTAATATATGATCTCAAGTCTTGCACAATATGAACAACAATCAATAAGTAATAAATAACAATGATAAGTAATGAAATAAGTAAGAGATGGAAAGATCGAACCGCGAGACAAGAGATTTATAGTGGTTCGGCTACAAGGACACCTTCCTTGCCCTACTCCACTCCCCGAGCACCTAACTCGAGAGTTTTCTTCACTATATCAACAAGCTCCCTTATGGCGGAGAAAACCTTACACACCAATATTCACACCACAACTTCTTCATACCTAAGTCACAACTTCTACACACCTTCTTCAAATCAATCTACTTCACAACTAACTACTCCACACCTATCTTCTTCACACCAATCTAGTTCCTAACTTTTCTTCTTTACACCAAGCTACTAACTAATCACACAATCTATATATCTAGCACAACTACCTACAAACAAATATTCACAACAATCTTCACTAAGAATATGTAAATAATCTTGATGATGCACCAACAACTTGGATGTGGAGATCACAACAAATTGTAATACTTCTTGTCTTGGGGGGATAGAAGTATTCTTCTCTTGCACTTGAGAGGATGAAGATTGAATCACTTTGAAACAAAGAATTATACACTTATGATGAAAGGATAAGAGAATAGAAATGTGGATCTAGATCAGAAAGTTTAGAAGTGCAAAAGGTGAGAAAATTCTGAGGGATGAACCAGTATTTATAGGGGGGGGGGGGAAATACTATTCTGGAGCGTGGCCGGTCCCCTTAATTAGTGGCCGGTCCCCTTAATGATTAAGGGGGCCGCCTAAGGAATTAAGGGGGCCGCCCCTTCAGAACGTTGGTTTTTCTTGTCTTTTAGTGGGGAATATTTTTCTGGATAAAATTTGCCATTTTTGGTTGGAAATTTGAAATCATATATTTATAATAAATTAAGCATATTCTTTTAATTCCAAAAGTAATTTTGTAAAAGATATAAGATGTTTAATGCATTTTATAAAAATTCTAGTGATTAGAGAAATTTCCTTTGATCATGAAATGTAATAAACCATTTGTTTATTCATACCTTAAGTGATATGGAAGCAAAGACAAGTATTAAGCACTAAAAACTTGTTTACGTCATAAGTTTTAGATTAATGAGTTTATGCTTTGTAATTATCAAAACATATAGACATTGTTAATATGCTAACAATGTTTTAAGACATTATTTATGTCAACAAAGATTATTAATTGATTCTTGTTTTGCTAGAATCACCAAAAGGTATGTTCCTATTTAAGTTTATGTTAATCTTTATATGTTATAGATGTTCCTACACTTCTGCATTTGTGTTTACCTGTTTTTATAATTATCATGGTTTATTAATTCTAACAAACTTCGTTGAGGATATTCATTGCTCATGCTCTTTTTGGTGCCATTTTGGGAATTGGAATAATTTTAGGTTTTAGTGAAAGAGGAATGGGTTATGAGATGGTTTTAGTGGGTTTAATAAGGCCGTTGGCAGTGGGTGCGGGGAGGCACGGTGAGGGGTCCTTCCCCTGCGGGAACACCGCCGCCGGTGTCCTCCCACCGCACGGCAAGGCTAAGGAGCGGGGATGTTTACCGCACGTGAAGGAGCAAAAAATTGAACGTTACAAGCATTAAAAATCAAGCCGTTGGGCCTAAATGAGTGAGTGAAGGGTGAGGGGTGTGATGCCAACAAAAAATGAGTGAGTGAAGGAAAAAGTGGGAGGGTGATGTGGCATAAGGGGATTGGTTGTTTGTGAGTGAAGGGGTTTGAGGTGAGGGGAGTGTTGCCAACCCCCTAAGTAGAAAGCATTTGAAACAGCGCCAAATTCAGATATGTAACGTTTATCGAGATCATAAACGGCTAGGGTGGCTTGATAAGACCACGTATCATCATTACTTAAATCCTGTATATATTACAAGTGTAGTCCTTAGAGGATGAGGTGTGGGCTCGCCAAGGATGCTCGTCGTCCGACGTGGAGCTCGCCAAGGCTCGCCACCACACCAGCTGCAGCTCGTCGTGGCTCGCCAAAGAGGATCTCGTCGTCTGCGTGACGAGGGAGAACCCTGCAAATGTTGTCCTTTTTTTTTTTTTTTTTTTTTTTTTTTTTTTTTTTTTTTTTGGTTACATTGTTTTTGTATGTATTTTGTAGAAAATGATTTGTATGAAACGTTAAGTGAAGAATGAAATTGTGAAACACCGATTAAGCATAACATTGATATTACTTGAAACAACAACTACAACAATAACCTACGATACGATAACTAAGAAACAGAAATGCGAACCACTAAAAAACGATACGATAAATAAACATAAAACTATGATTCAATAAAATGAATCATCCGACACATATCCCTCGTGACTCGAGTAGGAGGCACTTGAGTCGTCCTCACTCGATGGCACAGGTGGAAGTCCCTGAGCCCAACGCCATTCTGCTCTTCTGTTCTTCAGATCCTGTTTTCCTTTGAGGTACGCCTCACGCTCCCTTTCCTGACGGGCTTGCTCAGCTTCATACTCCAAAACCACTTCCATATCCAGCTCATACTGTTCTTCCTCAGTAAATTGACGAATGATGAGTTGGTTTTCAGGTGGAAAGTTTGGTGGTTGATTGTTTGGCGGTGGAAACATAATTGCTGGTGGAGTTGGAGGTGGTGGGTTGTCATACTGAAACACCGGAAACAGATCTTCTGGCGGTGTGTTTTGTGGGGAATTGTCTTCAGGTGGTGTGTTGTACACCGATCCGTTTTCAGGTGATGCGTTTTGAGACATTCTTTTTGAAGAACTAGACAGAATTCTTTGATGAATGTGAGTGTGAATTGTGTGTGTATTCAGCAAGGTTCCCCAATGGGTTATAAATAGGAGGAGGAGGTGGAAGTATCTCGCTCAGACAAATGAATTCAAAATTTCAAATTATCCCGCTCAGAGTTTTGAATTCAAAATTTCAAATGTATCCCGCCCTCTGTTTTTAAATTCAAAATTTGAAATGTATCCCGCTTTCAATAAACCCCTATTTATACCATGTAATATCATTCAATTTTACACACACTGCAATATTTACACACACTACAATGACAAACCGTTGGTCAATGGAAGAGGAATACGTGCTAGCTACCATTTGGCTTGAAGTTCATGATTCTACATCCGCTGTGACTGAACGTTCCTTTTGGAATGAAGTTACAGAAAGGTTCAACAATCAAAGTGATGGTCCGCACCGTAATAAAAATAGTATTACGGCTCTATGGAGTAGGATGAATGCTGAATGTCAAAACTATAATGCTATTTACAAAGAGTTGTTGCGTACAAGTGATGACCCTTGTCGTCTCAGCAATGCAAACCGTATTTACTATGAACGCTATGGGAAAGGGATTAAGTATCAACATGTGTGGTTTGCTCTAAGAAACACAAGGGCATGGGACAGAGACGATTAGTAGTTGTGTTTTATGTTAACTATTTCCGTATCGTGTGTATTTCTGTTTCCGTATCGTGTGTATTTCTTTTCTGTATTGTTGTAATGTTGTATAATGTTCCGTGTTGTTGTAACCACCCTTTTATGTGAATTTGAATTTTCAATTTGAATTCTAAATTATCCCGCTCAGTTGAAATTTGAATTTTGAATTTGCACACGTTTTCATTGTTTTGTTTGAAATTTAAAAATTTTAAAATATCCCGCCGTCTTTTTTGAAATTTGAATAATATCCTCGCCCTCTGTTTCGAAATTTGAATTAGTATGTTGTAATATTTTGTATAATTTGTTAAATGAATTTAGTTTATTTATTGAAATGAATTAAAAAAAAAAAAAAAAAAAAAAAAAAGAAGTGGTAAGTGGTGGGCCCAAATGAGTAAGTTGAGGTTAGTTATAAGTGAGAAGGGGTTAGTTGTGAAGAGGTGTCGGGGTGATGTGGCACCCGTTAGGGTGGTGGCAACGGTACCGCTGGGCCAGCGGTTTGCCTCCAAACCGCCGGGGAACACCGCCGCCACCCCAGCGGTTTGGTTCGGCGGTTT
Organism: Artemisia argyi; assembly: GCA_030686995.1. NCBI lineage: Eukaryota > Viridiplantae > Streptophyta > Magnoliopsida > Asterales > Asteraceae > Artemisia > Artemisia argyi. The sequence continues at coordinate 91,661,013 of CM060702.1, read as the reverse complement.
GGTTCAGCGGCAATATACACAGCTGCGGTTTGCATTTGAAATGTGAACGTTGGTTTGGGAATGTGAACGTTGGGGGAAAAAAACAAAACAAAGGGAGCGTGTTTGTAATGTAAAAAAAAAAAAAAAAATTTCTATAAATACCAAACACAATACAAATAAACTACACTTATTCAAATACACACACATTTCACACAAAACAAATGGCATCATCATCTTCTTCATCCGATGAGTTATATTTCCCCCCCACGACCTTTCAACAAAATCAATCCACGGGTAGTACTCTATCAACCTTTTTAGCCATATACGATTCGATTGAGGACACGGCAACCTCTACCGAACCACGAGCGTCTGTCACCCGTTTTCATGAAAAAGCTTTACAAAATCTAAAGGATGACTATTTCGTTGAAATTCCAAAGTTTGCCCACCATATTTTTCGAGATAGGTTTCGTATGAATAAAAGGTTGTTTTTAAGAATTGTTGGTGATATTGAAGCGAGATTCGAATGGTTTCAAGAGGGCGTTGATGCGAGGGGGGCAAAAAGTTTCACGGCTTTACATAAATGCACATCGGCCATTCGGCAACTCGCAACGGGTGAACCTCCGGATAGATTTGATGACTATTTAAACATGGCACGAAGAACGTCAGGTTATAATTTTTTTTTTTATTAATGTTGTCGTTATATATTTTTTATTAATGTTGTCGTTATATTTTTTTTATTAATGTTGTCGTTATATATTTTTTATTAATGTTGTCGTTATATATTTTTTATTAATGTTGTCGTTATATTTTTTTTATTAATGTTGTCGTTATATATTTTTTATTAATGTTGTCGTTATATATTTTTTTATTAACAGGAGAATGCCTTGATCATTTTTGCAATGCGGTTATTGAATTATATGGTCGAGAGTTTTTACGTAGACCGACATCTCATGACATTGCACGCTTATACGAGGCACATGAAGAACAACATCACATTCCTGGAATGCTTGGTAGCATTGATTGTACACATTTTGTTTGGCGAAATTGTCCTAGACATTTGAAAGGCCAATATAAGCGTGGTGATCACCAATACCCGACTATTATGCTTGAATCCATCGCTTCATACGATTTGTGGATTTGGCATTCGTTTTTTGGTCCTCCCGGTGCTAACAACGATATAAATGTTTTGAATCAGTCTCCGTTGTATCTTACGGAGCGAAATGGAACGGCGCCAAACAGTTCATTTTCTGTAAATGGACGTAATTACAAACGTGGATATTATCTTACCGATGGAATCTATCCTACCTATTCTACGTTTGTTAAAGCATATAAGCATCCCACTGAGCCGAAGGAAAAGAGATTCAAGACGTTACAAGAGTCTGCAAGAAAAGATATCGAGCGAGCTTTTGGTCGTCTTAAGGCCAAATGGATGATTCTCAGTCGTCCTCTCCGTCCTATGACGGTCGACAAGATTCGGCAAATCGTTAATACGTGTATCATATTGTGCAATATGATTTTAAAAGACGACGAGATGGCAATTTCACCGGTTCATATAATGGATCCGCCAGTCGCGCCAGTTTATGACGATAGTGTACTACCGGAGTTACTCGACGAACAAATCCATTATCGTCTCCAATATGATCTTACGGAGCACGTTGAGGCTCAAAACTTAGCATACCTCGATAACTAGTTATTTCTTTTTTTTATTTACGTATTATGTAATTTTCTATTAATTATGTTTTTTTTTCCAAGTATTATGTATTTTTATTTTAATTATTAATGAAATATTATGTTTTTATTAAATTATTTATTTATGAAAAAAAAAAAAAAATGGTGGTTTGGGAGGTATGAAAAAAGTATGGTTGCCACTAAAAAAGGGTTGGGAGGTATGGAAAAAGTGTGAGTGAGGTGGAATGATATTATTGGTTGGTTGGGAGGTATGGATTTTTTTGGGAGGTATGGTTGCCACTACCCTTAGCCCCAAATGAGGAGTTTGAGGCTTGTGACCACACCTCTCCCTCTTATAGTTATATTTAGAGTAAAATAATAAAAGAGGTAAATCGGGTTATTTTTATAACCTTTTAAATTGAAGCATGTTTATATCTAGAGCAAAAAAGTCCAACAACAAACATAATATAATCCTTCGAAAGAAATTACATGATCATTAGCTAAAAAAATGGGTAATGCTTTCTTTAAAATCAAATATGGTCTTATTTTAGCAAAAACACCTAATTACAGTTTGAAGCTAAAAAAATCTAACAACAAAAATGAATCTAAAAATTAAATAAAAAATAAAGTAATCCACAAGTTACAGCCAAATGAATTTTCTCGATTTTGAACTAGACACGAAATCAATGGTATAAAAATACAGCTATTACGAAATGAGTGTTTGAGAAAGTTATTAAGAAAGCCCAACCCAAAAACGAAAACAATTCAAAATATCTTGAGAGGGAAAAACACGTTTCGACAGCCGTTGTGTTTTCAATTTCAAAAACAAAATAAATCCGCTCCTTTCCCCCTTTCCTTCATCTCCCCCACATCCTCACCCCCAAAACCAAATCGAATGACCACCGCAATGGAAGACAAGTACGAAAAGCTCGAGAAAGTCGGCGAAGGCACCTATGGAAAAGTGTACAAAGCCAAAGACAAAATCACCGGGCAACTCGTGGCCTTAAAAAAAACCCGTCTCGAAATGGACGAAGAAGGAATCCCCCCAACCGCGCTCCGTGAGATCTCACTTCTCCAAATGCTTTCAAATTCAATCTACATCGTCCGCTTAATCTGCGTTCAACACATTCACCACAACGGCAAACCCTTGCTTTACTTAGTTTTTGAGTATCTCGATACTGATTTGAAGAAGTTTATCGATACACATCGTAAAGGACCTAATCCTTCTCCCTTGCCAGCGACACAGATCCAGAGCTTTCTGTTTCAGTTGTTGAAAGGTGTTGCTCATTGTCATGGTCACGGCGTGTTGCATCGGGATTTGAAACCGCAGAATTTGCTTGTTGATAAGGAGAAGGGGATTCTAAAGATTGCGGATCTTGGTTTAGGTCGCGCGTTTACTGTTCCACTTAAGTGTTATACTCATGAGGTTAGGGTTTGTTATTATTATTTTTTAATTTATATTTTTTATTAAGTGTTGATCAATTAGGTTTATGTTTGCAGATTGTTACACTTTGGTATCGGGCCCCTGAGGTTTTGTTGGGATCAACTCATTACTCTACTGGTGTTGATATGTGGTCTGTTGGATGTATTTTTGGTATGTCATTTGTTTTCTGTTGATTAGTATTCGAAACATCACTAGTTATTATTGTTACTGAATGTTTCAAAACGGATTATGAGATTTGGTTGACACTGTATTTTCAGTTCATAACATCTTATCTGCTTGTTTTTTGAAGCATTTGGAGTTATTGATAATATAAACTCTTACTAATTCTGAATTGTAATTTGCGAAACAGCTGAAATGGCAAGGAGGCAGGCTTTGTTTCCTGGCGATTCTGAGTTTCAACAATTGCTTCATATATTCAGGTTGTTACAATTTTACTTTAGTCTCATGTTTATTAATTAACACAAATATGTATAGTCTTTAGTTAAACGGTTTAGGAAAAAGGGGTAACACATATTCATAGTAACTAGACTAACTGATAATTTGAACAAAACTACTTATTTTGATGCCAGCGTTTTTTTTGACAGTCCATGTTATGAACTAACCATGATCTGTTACAACTTATAACTTTCAATACTATGTTTTTCAGCTATATTTAAGAAGGGGTGGATCACTGAATGCATATATAGTGTCACAGTGTTCCTATCTATGGTTTGAGTTGATTATTTTTGGTTGTATCAAACGTCGTGTTATTCAGTTGTATTCAACTAGTTGATACTATACTAGTGTTTAAACTGATGTTTCTCGTTGGATCTCAGCTTTTGACATCAAGTATTATGCAGTGATGATGTTCCAAACACATGAATTGGGTATCTTACTCATGTTAAATTTCAGGTTGCTTGGGACACCAACTGAAGAACAGTGGCCAGGGGTGAGCAGTCTAAAGGACTGGCATGTGTATCCGAGGTGGGAGCCTCAGAATTTGGCTCGTGCTGTTCCATCATTGGGCCCTGATGGAATTGATCTTCTATCGGTATATTTTTATTCTCTAACAGGATGATGCTTTGCTTTTTTATTTTTTTTAACATGATTTTGATTCGTTATATACTGATGTTTTGATATTTTGTTTTGTTTTCAGCAAATGCTGAAATATGACCCAGCTGACAGGATCTCGGCCAAGGCTTCTATGGATCATCCCTATTTCGATAGTCTTGACAAATCTCAGTTCTGAAGCATCTGCTCTGCTTGATTGCAATATGTCATCATCACCTTGGTGATTTTACTTTCTGAAATACATTTTACATTCTGTGTGTTTTATCTAGCAACTACAATATTACTGTATCTTGTCTGCGTGTGGTCTGTCTAGCAACAATATTACTGTTTCCCGTCTGTGTGTGTTGTAATTTGTCATCAAACAATAATGGACCTACAATTCCCCATTGTGTTTACAAATTTTTGTTATTGACTGAGTTGCTTCATTGTTCTTGTTGGTTGGATCTTGGATGGTAAGAGTCCAAATGAAAACAACCTCTTATCGCACTAATATGCTACAAATGACACCTGCAGTAAAATGTGACCTTAGAATATATAATTATCACACAAGCCAAGTAGACATTCTATTTGGTAATTTCACTTACTGTCTTCTCCTGAACGTTGCTTGTGAGTGAAAAGTTTCAAGAACCATCTGTAGGCTATTGCTAGCATTGTAACATTTATAGAGACCGGGTAGGTTACAGCAGTTGGTACATGACTGCTGAAATTTTGTACTTATGGAACCGCTAACTCATTGTTTTAGGATTTAATTCATCAAATCTCCTAAACTTGTCTATAAGATTATGTTCCCTGATAACTTGTTCCACCTCAGAGTCAGGAATCCATCATTAGTGTGCTTCCGTCAGTAGAATTTATGGATTCTAAGACTCATTGTTGAAAGTCTGTATGGCCATGCGGTCTCTATAGTACTCCTATATACACTGTTTTCAAGTAGTTGGCTATGTAGCTGATGACTAAATCCCAGGCATGCTCAATGACAGTGAAATCCTGGATTGTATGATAGCTAAAGAAAGACCTATAGATTATTCGGATCAATCACTCTTGTATGGCCTACTTTGGGCAGACAATGAATGATGAGTGTTTCTTTTGCTTTGCTATTATGTTTCAAAATATCTGAGACAGCATGAGCTCCTCATTTTATGGGATCATAAGCCAAACTTTTTCTTTTGCAACCATGTAGCTTTATTATATGTATGTTTCCTGGGAAAAAGGCGAGAATGTATATGCAGGTTGAGATACTCTTGGATCCAAATTAGTATGTTGCATTTGGTGATATATGTTCACTATATGCATAGATACTTAAGCCATCCATTTTGAGGACGACCAACTTGTACACAGTTACGCGATCCCGTAATAGGTACTCCATTCGTCCCAAATTAATTGTGGACGTTTCTTTTTTTCGGATGTCCCAATTTAATTGTCAATTGCTAAAAATAAATAGGGAAGTTTGATTGAGTAACTGTATTACCTTTGGTTGAAATTAATATTACATCTTTAAAGAAGACATTAATTAATTAGTTAAGGGTAAAACTGTCATTATGCAAAAAGTAAGATAATGTTTGCTTTTTGTCGAGGTACAATTATTTTGGGACGGAGTGAGTAATAGATTGTAGATTTTGTATATACGAGTACAACCTTAGTTAAGTGCTGTGTATAAAGTGTTCTTTGCAACAACTTAACCAATAACCATGGTCAGGTTTATCTGTATTAGTTCATGCTGCTCTTCCAGTGTTAGCTTCAATCTTCATTCTTCTGTCTATTGCTCTATGATACTATACTGTAAGATTACAAGTGGCAATCCAGCCAACTTACTTAACCAAAATGTTTAAGTACATGAAATGTGACTGAAATGCCACACTAATCAGAAACGCGCCATATGTGATTTAAACTAGAAACATGTATATGACACACCATACACATGAAAGAACTAAAACATAACATAAACTACACGAATAGAATAAACTTGAGCAGCCAACTTATGAATGAGCGGTTGTGTTTTATCTCAAAATGACCATATGGGTCAAAAACAAAACAATAGCTACATAAACAACAGGTCAAATATCGTTTTATTTGAAATATTAAATGTATGTCCATCGGTAGGGATTTCTGTTTTGACCAACCCACCATGAGCAAGGGAGGCTAATCTCGGACCCTGAACTGCACATCAAACAATAATATTATTGTTTCTTGTCTGCATGTTTTGTAGACTTATGCTGCAATTTGTTTCCGATCTTTATTTTTGCAAAGCCGAACTACTTGCTTAGATAATTTAACATACCAGTGCTACTAGCCTACTAGGAATTCAACATGACTGCTAGAATTTGGTTGATCTCCCCAACAAGGTTAATTACACGACATATCTTTTGATGATGTGGGTCACAACACTTTATACTGCAGAATCTTCTTATACTTTACTTTGTACCTCAAGGTTTCTAGAATATAAAATAAGATTTCCATGACTCCTAACTGTTTTGACTTCTTCAATGCAAGATAAATTACTGCAGACATCAAACTCTTCTTATTCCAGCTAAAAAGTCCCCAAAAGTGGGAGCTCTTAATGACATATTAAACAGGTTCACACAACTACTTGGGATGTGAATACGCCAGTGGACGCATAAATCTCAAACTAAAGCACAATACATATCCGAATCAAATATTCAATGACACAACAGAGATTCTTCCTTTCACATGACCAGCCCACTCATCTGATGTAATTACTAATTACCAAATTAGTAGCATTCAGGCCGAATCTGTTCAGACTCTAACTCAGACGGATCTTTTAGCAATCTGAACTCTCAAAAGTACAACCACTAAAAATTCTAATATGAGAAACTAAAGAGAAATAAAATTCACATGAAGGACAAACATGGAGAAAAGATGAAGGCAAAAGGTTCACATCCACACGTCTCTTATGTTGAAGTAGTAAGCATTTTCCTATTTCTAGTTTGTACAAAGTCGAACTACTTGCTTAGCCTACTACAAAAAAGTAGGATGGGGGTTATCGTGTCTCTAACACAGAATTTAAATAGGTCTCTGCACACACAAATTCCTAACTATATGACCTACCAGAATTTAAGTCCAGCAACCTTTGTTTATTTTAAAACTAATATTTCAGCTAGTTCCCCTGTTTATTTTATTAGAAGCTATAGAAAAATAATTTGGTAATTTGAACAATGAATTACTAAAAAAGATGCAGAATAGAATAACAATAAATAAATACTAACAAAAAGAGTATTATTTCATACTGTAGTAATAAACAGAAAGCCAGGCGATATGAACAACAATAAGAAATCCTGGAATAAATACGTACACTCGCTAAAAAAACGACTATCCGTGTAATCAATTACAATAATATAGAACCTGACTGCAAGTTGTTCTTATACTGACAAGTTTGATTGGCGATCCTTCTATTTGTTATATCAACATTGACATCACACGTTGAAGTAGACGTGACATGAATATGAAAAAAAAGAACACGAACTTTAACCTTTATCCTGGTATACGTAGTAAACATCAAGTTACCTCCCAAAACTGTTGGGTTATGGTAGTTAGATTAGCCAATATACGACTAGAAATGTGTGAGCCTATTGGGGGCACACACGTTAATACACGAAGAGTATGTTTATTAAATAATTAATATATATACTTGTTATATTTATTAAGTGTTTAATATGTTTCACGAAATAATTTAACGGTTATTAGTTTAAATCGTTAGACGCTTTAATATACGTTAAATATAAAGAGAGGGACTTGGATGTCGGAAAATGAAACTCCCGGACCTCCTTCCAATGTGGCCAGTTATGGGAAGGTTCTAGGAGGGGAGGAGAGTGTGGACTTTGTGAAAGCTAAGGAGGTGAAGACTAAAGCTTGGAGAACAAGATTAGTGGTATTTAAACACCCCTTGGTCTGGTGAATAGAAAAAAAAGAAACACACACGACACAAGCAGAATAAAAAACCTAATATGGTTTACGTACTGTTTTTCTTTTCCCTTTGTCCAATCAAGCAACAGTAATCTAGTATTGGTTTTGCTTTGACTTTTCAAAACGTTGAAAGTGAATTACAAACAAGAATTCATTAATTCTTGTTATATTTGGTTCCTGTTCTTATTATTATTAACATGTTCGAACGTATATCTTTCGGTATTCAAGCATGTTTAAATTACAACAAGAACACAAGTTTGTTTGGTTGTATACGTGAAGCAAGCGACTAGCATCGTAACGTATTCGTTTGACGTGTTTGTGTGAGCAACCATAGAGGTGATTGTTTTAATCACTTATTGTTTCATTTGCTTTCATTTGCTGGTGTCTACGAGGGTTAGTTTTCTATTTACTTTTCTCGTTTCCTTTTTACCTTAAGTTGTTTATATGTGTGTTAATCATAAAGGCTAAACTAGATCCATATCCGCTGCGTACTCATAGAGTTAATGGTTAACATGTTATTAAATCCCAACAGTGGCATCAAGAGCCATCTCGTTTGGTGTTTTATGAATTGCGCACTAATTAAACACGCTTAGGCTACATGAAATCTAGCTTTATTTATTTGTTTTATAAATTGATATGACAACTATATGCAATACTTGTCATGATTTGATAAATAAATACCTAGATGCAAATGAATTAAAAATTAATGGTTAATTAAATACATAAAATAGCAAAAATTAAATGTTAATAAGTTTGCCATGATTATTTTATGTGTGAATTCCGGCTATAAGACCTACGCAATCATTTTTTGTGATGCATGTGGCGATCTAGGCACTTGATGAAAACCTAGTGAGGGTCTTATGGTTCTCTTTTTGGGGAAGACTTGCTAGAGTTCTCGGATCTAAATGTTTACTTGATTATATTATTGTCATGTTTTTAGTATTATGTTCTTTTCTGATTTTTGTTTTTAGCCTACATGTTTACACGCCTAAAACTAAAATAAAAGTGGACTAATACCTATAAAAAGATGACATTAATATGGTCTTAATTTACACGCCTAAATACCATGCTCATTGTGACCTACTATTTGATTCGTGGAAAATTGTTTTTGTAAAATTAAGTGACCAAAATTATTGAAACAAGCTTTCATGAAATTAAAAACTGGACGCTACGTACACTTGGGAAGTACGGCTCACCCGTGAACCATGATGATCACTACAGTGTCATTACTAAAAGTTTTTAATATAAGTGTTACAAAGTTGTTTTATATGCTTCTTTGTACACGAATTTTACCACATTTATGTGTATACCCTATATGTAAATTTTAAGTATATGCCAGCCAACCAAGAACACGTGCATTTGGCTTGACCTCTTTGGTCAGACCTTAGGGCCATTCCAACCCATGGCGAATTTTGCCCATTGGTCAGACCTTTGGCGATTTTTGCAAGTTCTTGCTTGGTCGACTTAATTCGAGTATGCTTGGTCAGACCTTGGACCTGAGGCATAAGATGAGACTAAACATGCTCATGAAATTATTACTTGTCTACTAATGTCTTGATCAGTCTCATAAATCTAAGAGTTGCATTTCATGCAATTAACGCTCGTCGCTTACCTCTTGCCCCACCTGTTTACACGCTGGTCAGACCTCCGGTAATAAGTGGGAGGTCAAGATGGATCTTAGTCTTAATTAGTAATTAATTGGGTAGTTAATTCTTTTAAGAATTTAATTATTGAAAATACTAAAATTTAACTTTCTATGTTCTGATTAAAAATGTGTTGTTGCAACATAATTCGTAAACGAAAGTTTGTTTTTTCTTAAAAAGACAAACTTAGTCTCTTTTCCTCGTAAAAAGAGTGAGACTTATTCCTATTTTTCTCCTTAGTTGGCAAACTAAGATAGGATTACAATTGATAAACTCACTTATGATCTTTCATTACCCTTTTTCGGTCTTGAAATATTTGAAAGATAAAATATTTTGTGTAACTAGAAAACATTTTGTCTATAGCTACCAAAATAAATGACATCTTGCACTTGTCACGATGTATGAGTTTAAACAGCAAAGAGTGAAGAAATTACTAGCATATTCGATAGGTTTTTCTTAGACTCTCATTATTCCTTAAAGTGCTAAATACCCTTGTGGCTATGTAGACAATAAAGGAGGAATTGCATGCTAAATATTCAAGTTAAGTGAAAGCATGAATGGCTAGTCCCTCATCTACAAAAGTAGAAATTCATATACTCTGTTCAATACCTATGTACGTTGTTACTTGTAGGCATTCAAAGAGAATAGGAAAGTAAATTAAATTGCTATATGCTTTCTACTGGAAATGTAACACTTACAATGTTGACAAATCCAGTGGGAGCATTGCGTTTTATTACTGAAATTACATTCCTGTAATGTTGTCAATTTCAGTGGGAGCTACAAGATTTATCTCCTTGTTAGTCACCCATATCATTTCAAACTTGCTTTGAAATAATTCATTGCTTTCCGAATATGAACGACCATTGCTTAAAGGATATTGCATTTTATTTTATTAGATAACACGTTGCCTTTCTGTTGTTGCTATCTGAAAAGTTATCTATAGAATAATAATCCACAGTTCCCTATTAAACGTTATGGTTCTAAACCTACTTGTAATATCTATGACATTATCATATTGTTTACACAATCAAGCATATGTTGTTTGTTTTTGTAATATGATGTTGTGCCTTCCACAAGTGGGAGAAATCTCAAAGTGTGTGCAATGAACAACATATTATTGGTTTCTCTTGACCGCAAGGTAAGAAAACTAATAATTCTACTAGGACTTAAACACTCAAGATGTTTGTTGCCCTACTACATTCAAATGTCATGATAAAGTGTAAAGATACTTCAACATTTTGACTACATGTTTTAGTCAATATAATTGTGGTTAAATTATAATAATCATAATTCTGAAGTATAAAATTAACTTGAAATTACTACAGAACTCAAGAGTTTGCGTTCATGATTACTTTTGTTAGTATAATTATGTTTAAATGTTGAGACATAATTATAAAGTCCTTGAATTAATCAATTACTTATAACATAAAGTATATAGTAAAAGTGTTATGTCTTCTAGTTAACACATAAACATGAGGTCTTTAAAGACTTATAATGTATTATTAACATGTTCTGTTCTTGTAAACACATGAACATATAATTCTTGAACAGTTCTGTCTTCTTGTGAACACGTGAACATAAGGTTCTTGTATTATTGAAGAAACATACATTATAGCATGCACTTGGTTCGAAAATACTTAATTTGTAATTTGCTAGACCCAATTGACAAGTATTTGATCCAAAGAGAATTAAATTATCAATAGAATTCTGATATAGTTTCACAATTCAAATACTTATAGAATACCACATTATTATGGTATGTCTAATAGGTTGAAACAAACAATATTCATATTGTTTGATTCTTGATAGTTCTAATTGCTCTACCTCCAAAATCTATCAAGGTTAGAAATTGTGTGTGTCATGGATACACGCAATGTAGTTCAAACCTAGAAGGTATTCAAGACAACCCACGACCTTAAACCCTTAGGGATTTTTGGGTTTTCCACTCAAACCAATCGAATCCTAAACCCTTTTAGGTTTTTGATTTTTCTACACTTCCTAGCTTGAAGATTGTAGTTTTGGTGTTCCTCCTAGCTCGACGAAACACAAAACTTTTGCTAAGATTTTTGGTTAAAGAGTGATACAAGAATTAAGGTTTTAATACAAACCCTAATTAGAGTTGTTGGAAGGAATTCCATTATGTCTTGATTTAAGTTCTGAATTTGTTAAAATCTTATGAAGCATTTTATTAACAATCTAAAGATGAGAACTTAAAATGTATTTTGTGGTTCCCAAATAAAAGAACAATTTATTGTTGTTTAAATACTTAGTATTTAGAGAATTGTCTCTACTTACAAAAGTAAGTGGGAGCATCTACAAATCTTGAAGATATTCAAGAACAAATACATAACCTTCTAAAATCCACTTATTAATGTCATACTAAGGTTAACCATGTGAATGTCGACCCAAGTATAATGTTACACTCATTCATAAATCTGCAAGGATGCCTCATCACTTGATTGATATTTTGATACCAATGCTGAGGGATATAAGTTAGAAGATCATTGTAAATCTGCTAACTACTAAGGTACATCTTTAATCTGATAAATATCTTAGAACTATGAATGATAAGATGCAGTCCTTAAAAGGCAAATCAATGTTTTGAGCTTGATTGTTATTTTGCCTAATAGTTAACCTATGAGGTTGGAATAAGTTTCTTTTGAAGAAAGGTTTAAAAGGAAAAAATTGTATACATGTTAATTCATGGCTTTTAATAAGAAGTTTTTAATCATACTTAAGCAATTGACTGTGATTAGATTTTCTTATATACATGCATTAATTAAATAAAGATAATTAATTGTCACACATGTTTCTTTGAATGAGGAATATGGCGATTAAGTTTTATAACTCTTTCCTTTATGATTACCTTTTGCGAGGACGATGTGTAATCAAAAGGGTTATGAGTCTATATAATCTTTATGTAGTATACAAGTTTAAGCAATCCAAGTTTGGATTGAATCATGCATCTAAGAGCTGAGATCTTGAATTTAATTACAATATGATTTTGATTGAATTAAGATAACTCCTGAGTACATCTGACATTAAGTGGGAGCACTATGTTTTTCCTTAAGATTCATATGTTGTATAACATATTGAAGATATCATTCTATTTAAGCTAGATATTAATCCTTAAGCTTGGAATGAAACTTCACTTGGGATTTAGGGAATTAACAAACAACCTTGGAATAAATGTTTATTTGGAATAAAATATGCGGAAAATTAAGTCCAACACAAATGCAATATATCATTCAAGCAAGTCTTAAATGGTATATTTCACTTGGAATAATTTATTACATGGATGGAAACCGTATGTTTTTTAACTAAGGATTTGTCATGTATATATTATATTGTGTATGCGACTGGTTGTTACTTTTGCACAAGAGCAAGATGAGATGACAACAACAATATCTAATTGAGAGTATTTAGATTATTGTTAATACAGATGTTTACGAATTATAAAGCATAGTGTTGTATACGTACAATGATGCTAGAGGATAATTAAAGCTAGTTAAAGTATGATTTTATCATTTATGATAAATCTGCTAACTAGATATGCTCAATGAAGAGCATTGTTGCATTACACATTAAGGAATAAGAATACTTTACATTTTTAGGAAACTGTAAAGATGATTGTCAGTATGTCGTTGAATTCTAATACCTCATGCAAGGTAGGGCGACATCTTCATACTATGACTCTTGCAATAGTATGAGCTTATGAGATAAGACATTCATCTTATATTTCAAATCCCTTACTATATGTGAAATTTGAAACTAGTATTCGGAAAGTTTACTCAGATGACTATTTAGTTTTCTTATAAAGAAAAGTTGAGAATGTTGGAAACATTAGACTTCAACATACAAATTAGTTTCATGCATATATGTTTAATTAGTATTTGGATAATTGGGATTGTAAGACAATTTTTACCTTATGATGAATAAAGATACTTGGTATTTGTTATTCATTCATATAATAATTGTTATCCTATATTTGCATGTTTAATCCTTGAATGATTTTATCGTTTTAAATATGTCCATTGTCGGTTAACAATATGGGAATATTGTTATGCAAGGCAAATTTGAGTGTTGGTTATATTCTATGAGAATGTGGATTGTTCCCGCCAAACTCATATGTATTCACAAGGGATGCATATTGGATACCCCAACTTTCGAACATTTACTTTTGAATCCTTGTCATGAGTAAGATGTTGAAAATGGTTTATGAAGTCATCCTTAGACTTGAGATACAAGCAAGTTCTGTTATGTGTGGATATCACTTTTGTAATTATATGCCAAATGCTATCCTGAATAAGGTAGTTATAAAAGCTATTTTTCGGAGTGATGTGAAGCAGCATCCACAACACTTGTAGTCAATAAAGGATTTGTTACTCCACTTGATATGTGCAGAATGATACCATGGGCCCTCTCCAGAATTAATCAGATAATTGTTTGGCCAAACCCAAAGGGTAATGCAAGATGATTCTTGATTACATTTGGTATATCTGAATTAAATTCTATAACGAGAATCTAAATGGTTAAACTATATGGAATGAGTTAGGATCCATATCCATGGTTTAACGGTATCTATAACAAAGGATGATGAAAGCAAGACATTAATAACCATGCTACTGAGAACATTTTTTGAAACTTTATCTCAGACATTTCTAGTTCAATAACGAATGTGAGTGTTTCTAGACGTTTCCGTCGTTGGTATATATGGTGTCTGCTACTCCAACTCCCAAGTGGGAGCTGTTGGGTTATGGTAGTTAGATTAGCCAATATACGACTAGAAATGTGTGAGCCTATTGGGGGCACACACGTTAATACACGAAGAGTATGTTTATTAAATAATTAATATATATACTTGTTATATTTATTAAGTGTTTAATATGTTTCACGAAATAATTTAACGGTTATTAGTTTAAATCGTTAGACGCTTTAATATACGTTAAATATAAAGAGAGGGACTTGGATGTCGGAAAATGAAACTCCCGGACCTCCTTCCAATGTGGCCAGTTATGGGAAGGTTCTAGGAGGGGAGGAGAGTGTGGACTTTGTGAAAGTTAAGGAGGTGAAGACTAAAGCTTGGAGAACAAGATTAGTGGTATTTAAACACCCCTTGGTCTGGTGAATAAAAAAAAAAAGAAACACACACGACACAAGCAGAATAAAAAACCTAATATGGTTTACGTACTGTTTTTCTTTTCCCTTTGTCCAATCAAGCAACAGTAATCTAGTATTGGTTTTGCTTTGACTTTTCAAAACGTTGAAAGTGAATTACAAACAAGAATTCATTAATTCTTGTTATATTTGGTTCCTGTTCTTCTTATTATTAACATGTTCGAACGTATATCTTTCGGTATTCGAGCATGTTTAAATTACAACAAGAACACAAGTTTGTTTGGTTGTATACGTGAAGCAAGCGACTAGCATCGTAACGTATTCGTTTGACGTGTTTGTGTGAGCAACCATAGAGGTGATTGTTTTAATCACTTATTGTTTCATTTGCTTTCATTTGCTGGTGTCTACGAGGATTAGTTTTCTATTTACTTTTCTCGTTTCCTTTTTACCTTAAGTTGTTTATATGTGTGTTAATCATAAAGGCTAAACTAGATCCATATCCGCTGCGTACTCATAGAGTTAATGGTTAACATGTTATTAAATCCCAACAAAAACCTCCCTATATATCTCGGAATTAGTAACCAACCGATCCGCATAAACAGTTAAGGTAAGATTCAAGTGTTTCTTATCATCAGATCCAATCTTGCCAGCTGGAACAGGAACATTACCAATATCTTGGCCTTTGTACCTTACAATAGCAGAACTGTTTTTGTACTTGACACCAACTTTGTTCGGGTTTTCGATAGAGATATCAAGTCCTAGTGAAAGATTTAAGGAAACTTGTAGAGCAAGAGGGTTTATGGAAATATCTAAATCTTCTAATGATACGTTGTCCACAGTTAAAACAGGTTTCTTGGCTTTAAATACTGTTAGACCTAATATTAGTAACACTAAAGCAATAGTAACTAACGTTGCCAGTACCGCTGTACCGATGACCATATGATTATGCATCTGCGACGTTTGCGTTTCTTGGCCTCGTCGACGGTCACGGAAACTGGGACGCCTCGGAGTGGTTGTTCTTGTTTTTTCTCGACGTCCATATTAATGGTATATCTTCGCTAAAAAATAATACATATATTAATGGTATATCAGAGTTAGTTGTGATTAGGGGTGATCATCGGTCGGAAACCGGACCGGACCGGCCAAGACCGGACCGGACCGAAGACCGAGAACCGGAAAACCATAGACCGAGACCGGACCGAATATGGTCGGTCCGGTCTCGGTCCGGTCTCGGTCCGGTCGGTCTTCGGTCGGTCCGGTCCAATTAGGCAAGTTTTTTCGGGTTTTTGGTCGGTCCGGACCGGACCGGACCGGACCGACCGGACCGAGACCGAATTTGGCAAAAAGCTTAGACCGAGGACCGGACCGAATGTGGTCGGTCCGGTCCGGTCGGTCTCGGTCCGGTCGGTTTTGTCGGTCGGTCCGGTCCGGCCGGTCCGTTTGCTCAGCCCTAGTTGTGATTGTGAGTTTAATTTCGGATGTTTGTATTTATAAAGTGGGTAGAAAAGAAAAAAGGGTATTAAATGATCAAAACGCGGAGTACGTTGTTTATTGTTGGGAGCCACATGTGGGTCCTGCCTTTAGCTACACTTTATAGATTTTGATGTCTTAATGTTATTTCAAGAGCACCGGGTACCGTTGGTTTCGTGGGAATTTTTTGCTGTCACGTCAGCAAAAAGCTACATAGCACCAGAAATACTACGGCATCATATTTCAGGGGTATCCGTTGGCATCAGAAATTCTGATGCCAGTCGGCCAATTTTTTTTTCTTTTACTTAAATTAAAATATACACAATATAAATTAAAATAAACTTCATCAATATTAAAAACAAACATTACATATAAAAAAAATACGTTACATTAAAAAAAATACAAACTAATTATTCAAGTTCCATAAATGCTCCACAAGGTCTTGTCGAAGGTCATCGTGAACTTTTCGATCTCGAAGTTCTTTATTTTTTCTAATATGTAAATCACATCTTTCGATCCAAGTATCTGGCATGTTCCGGCGTGGATCGACGAATGTTTCTCTTAAATTCACTTCGAATCCTTCGTCTTCCAATATCATGTTGTGTAACATTATACAACAATACATGATTAGTTTCAAAGTGTTGACTTGAAAAGCACGTACGAGTTGTCGTATAATCCTCCACCGACCTTGTAGGACTCCGAAAGCTCGTTCAATATCTTTTCTAGCACTTTCTTGAACCCTTTTGAATTTCAATATCTTTTCCGACCTTGCAACAGTAAACGTTTTCACAAACACGGACCATGCTGGATAAATGCCATCGACTAAATAGTAACCTTTGTTATATGTATGTCCGTTTACTTCAAACAGACATTCCGGAGCTAAACCGGCAAGTTCATCATCAAATATATGGGAACCATATAACACATTAAGATCATTATTTGCCCCTGGAACCACAAAATATGCATGTCAAATCCATAATCTTTGATCTGCAACCGATTCCAACATAATAGTTGGGAATTTATGATCACGTCTTTTGAATTGAGCTTGTAAGGCCTTTGGACAATTTTTCCAATCCCAATGCATACAATCAATACTCCCGAGCATTCCCGGGAGGTGATGTTTTTCTTCATGCAATGCATATATTTTTTCAATGTCATCTGAATTGGGCTTTCTAAGATACTTTTCATTGTATAAAACATGTATGCATTTAGTAAAGTAATCTAAACATTGTCATGAACAACGTTCACCAATTTGCAAGTACTCATCAAATGCATCAGGAGCATTGCCGTACGCCAATTGGCATATGGCGGATGTGCACTTCAAAACAGCACCAATACTTGCACGACCGGTAGCATCATGACGTTGGTGAAAAAAACTAAAGTACTCGAGAAGAGGCTGAACATCATAAGTTAATATATCGTTGAGAATTTTATTAAAAATTCTAGAGCTCATACGATACCTTCGCCTAAAATTATCTTCCGGATATTTAGGATCATTCTCGGCGTTGCCAAAATAGTCATCGAGTAAACGTTGTTCGGCCTCTTCTCGTTCACGAGGTATGTATGCCCTCTTTTTCTTTTCACCCGATCTCGATCCTTCGGCTTCTTCATACAAAGATACATATTGTTCATACGCCATGTAACTTTGAAGATAGTGTTCTCGATCATTAAAAAAAACATCATACAGATCGAAATTATGGTCGTTGAGAATTGTTTGGTTAGGATTGGTTGGATTCATGATTGAAAATACTAAAGATGTAATAGATTGGAAGTGTGTTTGAAGTATGGAGTAATCAGGGGTATTTATAAGTTGTTTTTTTTTTATTTTTTTTTTATTTTATTTTTTTTTAAATTGTCATAAACGGCTATATAGCCGTTGGTACCATTTGATTTTTCAAAAAACATGCCAACGTTCCAATATTCATCTAGTAAAAAAAGAAAAAAAAAATACCCGACGGCGCTAGCACCGACGGCGCCACCACCGGTACGGTGTGCCTTTGGTTTTTTTGGGCTGGTGGTGACGGCGCGAGCGACGGCTCAGCCATACCCCATGCTCTTAATGTGACAAATGCATGACTAGTTTTATGTGTGTTTTTTTTTTAGTCAAAATGTGAGTGCTATAATTTAGTAAAAGTAGCTGGGTAAGTTACACCTTTAACAGTTAGAGTACTAGGTAATTTAACACAAGTTATTCCTTAACTCAATGTCATCTTACCATCACATCAGATTTAATCTTTTCACTTTAACTCATAAAAAAACATCTTTTATCTTAACTCACCTTAACTCAACTTTTATTCAAATATTTTTAATTTCAACCCCTAAATTAAAACAAATGCAACATTTATTAAAAAAACATAACATTCATTCATGAAATATCTTACAATACGGAACTAAAAAAAAAATGAAAAAAGAAAACATTACGAAAATTTTTAGAAAAATACGAAACAAATTAGTGTTGAAAAACATAGGAATTACAAATATTTATTCATCGTCTTCCGGATATTCTTCATCTTCTTGTTCTTCTTGACCTTGAAGACGTTTTTGCCAAACATGATCCATAAGGTCTTGTTGGAGTTGAGTATGCGTACCTCGGTCGCGTAATTTTTTGAAAATGCGACGTCGGGTGTCATATCTGTCGATCCACCTGTCTCGTCTAAAACGTGGTGACGGATCAACCCACATTTCGCCATATTCAAGTAGTTTAAATTTTTGATCTTTTAAAATCATTTTATGCAAAATAAAGCAAGTATACATGATTCGTTCTATCTTGACAATTTCCATTTGACGTGCCGATTGTTGTAGAATACCCCAACGTCCCTGAAGCACACCAAAAGCACGTTCGACATCCTTTTGTGCACTTTCTTGCTTCCTTTTAAAGTAACCATGTTTTTCGTCAGTTGTTGCCGTGAAGGATTTGACGAAAGATGTCCATTGTGGATAAATTCCGTCAGCTAAGTAATATCCCCTTTCATACCTTCGACCATTTACCATATAAGGTGCTCTAGGGGCTTCATCAGAAAGAAGGTCGTTGAATAACGGAGAGTTATCTAAAACGTTAAGATCGTTATTCGCCCTCGCCATCCTGAAAAATGCATGCCAGATCCATAAATCTTATGAAGCAACAGCTTCAAGCATTAATGTTGGGAATCTTTTATCACCCCGACCAAATTGCCCTTGCCACGCAACTAGACAATTTTTCCACGCCCAATGCATGCAGTCAATGCTACCAAGCATTCCCGGAAAACCATGTTCACGTTCATGTTTTTCATAAATACGTTGAACATCGGACCAAGTTGGTTTTCTTAGATACTCCGACATAAACAGATCAATAACACACTTGTTAAAATTATCAAGACAATCACGTGCACAATGCTCACCCATTTGCAAATACTCATCAAGCGCGTCAGGTGAGGTGTCGTACGCCAATTGGCGTATGGCAGATGTACACTTCATAAGAGCACTTATGCTAGGTCGACAACAAGCATCAGGCCCTTTCCTAAAGAAACTAAAATGTTCCGGAAGAGGATCAGAATGATAGGATTCAATACCTTCGACTATTTCTAGAAATAATTTTCGGCTCATACGAAATCTTCTGCGAAAATTCCGGTCAGCATACTTGCAACCTTGATAGAAATAGTCGCTACACAGGCGTTCTTCGGCAACCTCACGTTCACGATAGATATTAGTACGCTGCACAGGAGCTTGTGATGCTTCTGCTTGTTCCAATTGTTGATGATATTCGTATGCAGTTACTATAAACTCAATGTCGGTTGCATCATCTACATCTGACCAGCTCATTTGTTCGAAGTTAAATTCATTTGGATCTATTGTGAATAAACAAGGGTATTTTTTGTCAGAGAGAATGTGTGTAAATGTTGTATTTGAGTTGTGGAAGTTTGAAAAATAATGGTATGTTGAATGAGTATTTATATTGGTTGAAAATGGGTTTTGAAATAAGTTTTTTTGTTTTTTGTTTTTTTGTGTTTTTTTTTGTTTTTTTTAACAATATAGCCGTTTTGATATACGTTAGGGGGGTTGAAATGATTTTTTTTAAACCAAGCGCAGGAATATAACCGTTATAGGGGGTGTTTGTGAAAATGTTGTTTCCTTTTTTCCACTTAACGCTGCGTCGTTACTATAACTTCCAGCGTTAACGCAGGAATAACGCGAACGGACGGTACCTTAACGTGCTTGTTAACACAGGAAGAAACATGAATAACGTGGGTCGATGGTCAAGGCACCTCATGCTCTTAGGGGTGTTAAAAAATCGAGAAATTGACGAACCGCTTAACCCAAAACTAAAATAACCCAAAATAAATATGTAATCTTTCAAAATAAATAATTGTGAGTTTATGGGTAAATATTGACCTAAAAAAATACGAGTTGTTACATAAAATATGTCAAACTATACTGATTTTTGTGTATCTGATTTCTAATTTTTGTTTATGATTAATTAAAATAAACCTAATTAATTTTAGTCCTGAGTTCGTAACTACATTTTAATATTGACTAACTAGGTGAATAACTGGAATACTGGAATGTTTTTGTGCGTAAAACAAAAAAGAAACATGAATACTTACATGAACTGAAATACTTGAAACTTGTCTAAAATATCAAAACTTCTAGACGAACTAAAGACTTGACAATCAGGTATGAATCTATGATGGATGTAATAACTTTGTGGTGTCTACCGAAGTCTATATAATGTGGTGAGTCAAGTGTCACATTCTTTACAAGTCCATTTAAGAAAACTTGACTTCTATAGTTTACAATGAATTGTACGTTTAACTAAATTGATCGATGATGGTTACCCAATTTGCATAGAATACATATAAAATAGGATTATCAATGCGGTTATAGTTTAATGGTGAGAGACGTAGAATATAACGAGAAGTTATGTGTGTAAATCTTGTCCACGTGTCTCTTTTAATGTTATTTGATTTACCTATCATATAAATCGGCCACAAAATCTGCTAGTGTAAGATCAACCTTTTATATATCTATCTTCCGTTGTAAAAATTTGCAAGTAGTTTTCTATGTATGTAAATAATATAGAAAATTTTATTTATATAACAATAATACACATGACCGGATTTGGGCATGTGCGGAATAGGCAACCGCACAGAGCCTCTATTGTTTAAGGGGGGCCTGATTTCTAAAACTTCACTAAAAGTATGAACTCATTTTTGAAGGATTTATTGGTGATTTTAGTGTCATTGATGGCCATTTAGGTAATGACAATTTACTAGAGGCTAATGAGATTTCATATTCGGTTCGGATACGAGTTAGGGAAGTGTGGAAGGCACATTCATTGAGCTAATATGTTTTCGAACATGACAAAAATGCAGGCTTCAAGGGGGTTGTGCCCCCTTGCGGAGTCAAGGGCAAAGCCCTTTGATGGGGTCCCGCTGTCAGGTCAACTGCATAACTGTCATCTAGAATCTGTTTTCCCCCTCTTATTTTCCCAACAATTGTGACTATTGAAAAAACAGTTATGAAAGTTGGTTTCAACCAACTTCAACTGCATAACTGTCATCTAGAATCTGTTTTGATAAATAGATCTATTAGCCTCATTTAGTTATACGAAAAAACACACATACAATTCCACTTGTGGAAAACTAGAAGGGGGGGTTGAATAGTTTTACGTCTTTTTAATTTGTTATAAAAGGTTGTTTGCGTGTTTTTTTTACTTTCAAAAATTTTGATTCGATATTATGTGAACTAAAGTCTTGCACAATATAAACAACAACATATATGTATGATATAGCAATAATAATGTAAGTAAAGGAATAAATGAGAGATGGAAAGATCGAACCGCGAGACAAGAGATTTATAGTGGTTCGGCTACAAGGACACCTTCCTTGCCCTACTCCACTCCCCGAGCACCCAACTCGAGAGTTTTCTTCACTATGTCAACAAGCTCCTTTATGGCGGAAAAAACCTTACACACCAATATACACACCACAACTTCGTCACAACTTGATCACACATTATACACAACTTCTTCACACCTATCTATCTTCACACCTATCTACTTGACAACTATCTTCTTCACAATTATCTACTTCTCAACTATCTACTTCAAAACAATCTTCTTCACAACTATCTACTTCCCAACTATCTACTTCACAACAATCTACTAAACAATCACTCTATCTACACACTAAGCTAATCTATCTTCTACCAAATATTCACAACAAATATCACAAAGAAATATATGTAATGAATGATGCTCTGACAACTTGGATGTGGAGGTCACAACAAGTTGTAATACTTTTTGTCTTGGAGAATAGAAGTATTCTTCTTTTGCACTTGAAAGGATGAAACTTGGATCACTTTGAAACAAAGATTAATGTATATATGATCAAAGGATTATAGGAAATGGAAATGGGGATTTAGATCCGAAAGTTTTGGGGTGCAAAAGGTGAGAAAAATTTGTGGAATGAACCAGTACTTATAGGGCAAACAAATACTGTTATGGAGCGTGCCGGTCCCCTTAATTAGGGGCCGGTCCCCTTAATCATTAAGGGGGCTGCCTAGGAATTAAGGGGGACGCCCCCTCCAGAATGTTGGGTTTGTTTGTCCTTTTGTGGGGAAAAGGTTTTTCTGAATTATATTTGCCATTTTTGGTTAAAAATTTGAATTCATATATTTATAATGATTTAAACATATTCTTTTAATTCCAAAAATGATTTTGTAAATGATATAAAATGTTTATGACATTTTATAGAAAATCTAGTGATTTAGAAAAATTTCCTTTGATCATAGGTTGCAATAAACACTTTGTTTGTTCATACCTTAAGTAATTTGGATGTAAGTAAAGATATTAAACGTTAAATACTTGTTTATGTCATAAATTTTAGTTCAATGAGTTTATGTTTTGTAATTATCAAAACATAGAGATATTGTTAATATGTTAATAATGTTTTTAGACATTATTTATGTCAACAATCTCCCCCTTTTTTATGATTACAAAACCTTAAACTCATTAGGTATAAAAAATAATTTTTAGACAAGTATTTAGATTTTAATATTCTCTTCTCCCCCTTTTTGTTAAATCAAAAAGGTTATGCCGATTAGGCTTCATAAAAGAAGTTAAACGGGTAGAAAGCTCCCCCTTTATGTGTGCTCCCCCTCATTTGAGAGCACTAAGGAAATGAGCTATGGAATGCTTGGGTACAAAAAAATATGTGAAGAATACAAGACATATATATGCAAAGCAAATAAAAAAGATTTATTTAATCATTTAAGATGATCATAGAAATGAACATCATTACAACATTCAATATGCTAGAAGCATATTGATTCCAATAAAAGAAACAACATAGTCCTAACTTTGCCAAAGAGAGTTCTTGGACTTGATTGCAACCCATGGTTGAGTGTTTTATTTGGTTGAGGAGTGTATAAGCATAAAGCTTAGTTGTTTGATGGAGAAGGATATGGAGTGGGGTATGGAGCGGAAGAGGTGGATCTCACGATGTTGTATCGTGTCAAGGGTGGTATTGGATGAGGACGAGTGATAAGATATTCGATCCAAGAAATATCTTCAATCAAGTAGAGGATTTGTTTTTGAAGGAAGATGAAAGAAGGGCAAAAGTGAGTGTGGTTTGTAACTTGATCCAAGTTGACAGAGTGAGGTAGGCAATTTGCATAGGGTGTTGATGGAGGTTTCCCTTTGTTGCGTTGTGCAAGATGCATAGCAAGGAGATCACTTAGATCATGGATTTGGTTTATTTCTTCACAGAACTTTTGCCTTTCCGTGGCAATGTGGAGAGAATCATTTTGTTGATATGGATGAATTGGGGTTGTGTAGTTGGAATTGAAATGGTTGGAAGTGTAGTTTGATGGTTGATCAAACTTGTATGGATCATTATAGGTTGTTGGAGGTTGAGATGTGTAGTTTGGCATGAAGGTGGATGTTTGGCCAATGTTGAAAGGTTTGTGAAGAGGATCAACGGAATGTCCTTATGGGTTTGGTGTAAAGTTTGGGAAGTAAGTAGTTGGAGGTGTTGAGTGATTTCCAACTTCATTGGTTATGATGGATTTGTTTCGAGGGCTTTTTCTTCGCCAAATGGGTTTTTCCGTCATCTTTGCTAGCCTTGAGGCTTTTGGTTTTGGTTTGTTTGGAGAGGTCATGATGAGATGAATGGAGAGTTTTGAAGATTGGGATATTTATAGTGTGAGATTTCTGTGTTTATGGATGGATAAGGTTTGTTTGGGAGATTAGGACAAAATATGTTGGTGAAAATTGGAAATTGTTGGATAAAATAGGCTAAAAGGTAGAAAAGATTCTGTAAACCCGACCATCAGATGGCCGGTCCCCTTAATTAGGGGGCGGTCCCCTTAATGATTAAGGGGGTTACCTTACATAATTAAGGGGGCCGCCCATCTGGTGGTTTCCAGATTGCCAGAATTGGGTTTTTGGCAGAGAATTTACAGAAAGGTTGTGTTTTTGGGTTTGGATTCAAGCAAGTTCATCTCTTTGAGGCAATATAGCATCTAATCTAATCATAATATAGCATTCATGCAAAAACACTTAAGTAATAGAGCAAACAAGCAATCAATAATAATATAGAGGAGACAAGCAAAGGAAAGGGCACTCAATCTTCCTAGAGTAACTATCTTAGATCAAAGGCAAAGGAAACTAGTGAGTGAGAAACTAGTGATGGAACAAAATGACAACATTGTTTGTGACTTTGTCCTAGTGTGTGCCTATATGCAACAAATGTGGAGTTGTGATTGTTTCGACTCCTAAATGCAAATAAGAAAATTCCTAAGAAACAATCCAAAGTCTTCTTGATTCGATTTTTGCTCAATTCATGAATATTAATGGTATATATTAGATTATATATTTTGATAATTCATGTGAGATTTTATGCATGATTCAAGAAAATGTTTTTAGCATTAGTCAACAATGCAAGGAAAATGGTTTTCATGTGTTTCCTAGATGTGAGAATAGTTTTAAAGAAAATTTGATTGGGTTTTATAAGAATGTATATGCAATCAAAATGAGGTTTCCCAATCTTTAATTTTGTGCGAAATAGATTCCTAGACTCAGATATGAAGAGGTGGAAGAAAAATAAATTTTATGCAAGTAATAAGTAGTGTAAATGCAATAAAATTTAGTCAACTTGTTCCATCATTCCTAATCCTAAACGCAAGTGGTTGAATAACAACGTTTAAGGGGTTTAGTAAATATATCCGCAATGTTATCTTCCGATGCAACCTTTTCTATATATATATGTTTCCTTTTTGTACATTATCCCTAAGGAAGTGGTGACGTATTTGTATATGTTTAGTCCTAGAGTGTTGAACCGGATTTTAACTTAAATCTATCGCACCTTTGTTATCGCACATAATAGGAACATTTTCTAATCTAATGCCGTAGTCTATGAGAGCTTGTTTCATCCATAGTGCTTGTTGACATGCCTTTCCAGCGCTTACATATTTGGCTTCGGTAGTAGAAATAGCAAGAGCGGTTTGCTTCTTTGAGAACCAAGATGTTAGACAACATCCCATAAAAGCGCAAATACCGCTAGTGCTCTTTCTATCTACGTAGTCTCCCGTATGATCCGAATCCGCATAGACGATGGTTTCTATGCCGGATCCCTTAGGATACCATAATCCTAAGTGTATAGTGCCTTTAATGTATCGGAAGATACGCTGAACCACTTCTAGGTGAGAGGTTTTGGGATCCTCTTGAAAGCGGGCACAAAGGCAAACACTAAACATGATATCGGGTCTACTTGCCGTTAAGTATAGTAAACTACCTGTCATACCTCTATACTTAGTATTATCTACGGACTCACCTTCATCATCCTTAGTGAGTTTCACTTTCGTAGACATGGGAGTTTTCATGGGTTTTGAGTCTTCTAGGCCAAATTTCTTAAGCATTTCCTTAATGTACTTCGATTGGTTAAAGAATATTCCATCTTCTAATTGTTTTATTTGTAATCCTAGGAAGAAGTTTAGTTCACCCATCATACTCATCTCGAACTCATCATGCATGATTTTGGCAAATTCATCACACATTTCTTGACAAGTCGATCCAAATATAATGTCGTCAACATATATTTGAACAATGATGAGATTTGGGTCTTTCTTTTTAGTGAAAAGAGTGTTATCTACCATTCAAATGGAATAATTATGTTTAATAAGAAAAGATTTTAATCGATCATACCAAGCCTTAGGAGCTTGTTTGAGTCCATATAAAGCTTTCTTTAACTAATAAACATAATCAAGTTTTGCGAAGTCAATGAATCCTGGAGGTTGTGCCACATAAACCTCCTCATTGATAAAACCGTTGAGGAATGCACTTTTCACTTCCATTTGAAATAACTTAAAGTCTAGGGCGCATGCATAGGCAAGTAATATTCTAATAGATTCTAGTCTAGCTACGGGGGCATAAGTTTCGTCATAATCAATTCCTTCTTGTTGATTATAACCTTGGGCAACTAACCTAGCTTTGTTCCTAGTTACTACTCCATTTTCATCTAACTTATTCCTATATACCTACATAGTTCCTATGATGGTCATGTTCATTGGATTTGGTACTAATTCCCAAACATCATTAGCCTTAAATTGGTTTAATTCTTCTTGCATAGCTATAACCCAACTTTCATCCTTTAATGCTTCATTAATATTCTTAGGTTCTATTGCTGAGAGGAAACAAAAGAAGTTATTTTTATCTTGGGCTTGTGACTTAAGGGTTCTTTGATTTAGACTTCCTATTATGTTATCTAATGGATGTGATTTAGATTCCTTAATATTTACGACTTCGTCATTTCCTAAGTCTATGTTTTCATTATCATTTCCTATGGGTTTTGTTTTACTAACTTCAATAGCTTCATATTCGACTAAGTCATCATCTTCTAAAGGTATTGTTTTAGGAGGTGGTGGTGTTTCATCAAATGTTACATTTAATGATTCTTCTACTTTCATAGTGTGTTTGTTAAGTATTATATATGCTTTACTATTTTGCGAGTAGCCTAAAAATATTCCTTCGTATGATTTTGGGTCAAACTTAGTAAGGTAATCCTTAGTGTTTAAAATGTAACATTTACTTCCGAATACCATAAAGTAGCTTAAGTTAGGTTTTCTACCTCTTAGTAACTCATAAGGAGTTTTTCCTAAAATTCTCCTAATTGATACCCTATTAATAATATATGTTGATGTATCAACAGCGTGACACCAAAATTTTTGTGGGATGGATTGTTCATTTAACATTGTTCTACTCATTTCTTGTAGTGACCTATTCTTTCTTTCTACTATGCCATTTGATTGAGGAGTACGAGGAGCGGAGAGATTGTGAGATATTCCATTTAAATCACACTATTTTCCGAATTGTACTTCATTATCAAATTCCCTACCATGGTCCGTCCTAATGGCTACTATTGTGCATCCTAATTTATTTTGAATCATTTTACTAAATATTTCAAAATTTTCAAAGGCTTGGGTTTTGTCACTTAAAAACCTAGTCCAAGTGTATCGCGAATAGTCGTATACTATTACTAAGGTATAATTGTTTCCTCCATAGCTCCACATAGCGGATGGACCAAACAGATCCATATGTAATAATTCTAGGCACCTAGTAGTGGATACTATATTCTTAGCTTTGTGACTAGCATGAGCTTGTTTTCCAATTTTACAAGCATCACAAAAGTGTTTGTCGTATTTTACGTTAGGCAAGTTTCTAACTAATTCTTTAGAGGCTAAAGATTGTTTTTGTTGCATGTTTGCATGTCCTAATCTCCTATGCCACAATGTGGAGTTTTCGTCTAGGGTGGCTACGCATATCCTATCTTCCTGTTTGTTTCCTAGTTTCATAACATATATGCCTCCTTTCCTAATTCTTCTACCTATGACCTTTCCATTCTTAACTATTTCGCTATCCCTATCGGTAAAGGTAACGCTATATTTATTATCGCATATTTGGCCTATACTAAGCAAGTTATATGTTAAATTATATACATGCTCAACATTTTCAATAGTAAGTGAGTCTTGAGAAATCATACCTTTGCCAATGATTTTTCCACGCAAGTCATTACCGAAAATAACGTTACCTCCATTGTATGCTTTATACGTAGAAAATAGCTTGCGGTTCCCCGTCATGTGCCTCGAACATCCGCTATCCTAGATCCATTCGTCTGGTTCCAAGTCTATTCCTAAACATATTTCATCGGTCGCTTTGGCCACAAAACATTTTTCGTCTCTTGGTTTTTCCACTTCTTCTTTGTCACTATCACTCCATGTTCCACTAATGAAGGCTCATTGATTTTCATAACCCGGTGGCTTTAAACATTCATCAATGAGATAATTTGGACTTCCACATCTAAAACACTTTCTTTTCCCGTAGTTATCACTTCAATTTCTTTGGAACAACTTTCTTTCATCTCGTGGTAATCTAGTGAATCTTTCTCGTCTTTTGAAGAATTTCTTGAATTCTCTTACGGCCATTGCATATTCTTCGTCTTCACTCTCGTCACTTGAATCATCATCGTCACTAGGTTCCTTTTTGGCTTTTAGAGCAATGGATTTAGTTTGTTCTTTCTTGACTTTGACCGTTTCCGAATCTCTTCTTATAATTTCTTCATGGACCTTCAAGTTGCCAATAAGTTCATCAAGTGATAACGTCATCAAATTCTTTGATTCTTCAATTGCCGTGACTTTAGCTTGCCATTTTAGATGCAATGCCCTAAGAAATTTCCTAACACAATTTTTACTATAAAATGTCTCATCGAGTGCTTTTAAACTTGTAATAATAATGTTAAATTTAGCAAAAGCATTATCAATTGATTCCTCTTTCGGAATCGTAAATTGTTCATATTGTTGTACAAGAAGATCTATTTTATTGTCTTTGACTTGACTATTACCTTGGTAAGTAATAAGTAGTGATTTCCAAATTTCTTTGGCGGTTTTACACATAAAAATTCTTTCATATTCTTTGCGCGGTAACGCATTATAAATTACCATTTTAGCTTCATTATTTTTAGCTAGTTTCTTTTTCAAATCATCATTTTGTTTTTCAAAAGGTACAATTTCATCCATTTTTGTTTTCGGATTTTGTTGAGTGGGAGGAAAATCACCAAAGGTAATAACATGCCAAAGATCAAGATCTTTAGATCTCACATAAGTTTCGAATCTATTTTTCTAATATAAAAATCCATCACTTTCAAATAGTGGTGGTCTTTGCATAGATTGCCCTTCTAAATATTTTTCAGATTCCATAGATCGTTGCAAGTTTTACAATACAATATATTTTAAAAATCTCGCTTGACGTGGCTCCTGATACCAATTGTGGAAAACTAGAAGGGGGGGGGGGTTGAATAGTTTTACGTCTTTTTAATTTGTTATAAAAGGTTCTTTGCGTGTTTTCTTTACTTTCAAACATTTTGATTCGATATTATGTGAACTCAAGTCTTGCACAATATAAACAACAACATATATGTATGATATAGCAATAATAATGTAAGTAAAGAAATAAATGAGAGATGGAAAGATCGAATCGCGAGACAAGAGATTTATAGTGCTTCGGCTACAAGGACACCTTCCTTGCCCTACTCCATTCCCCGAGCACCCAACTCGAGAGTTTTCTTCACAATGTCAACAAGCTCCCATATTGCGGAGAAAACCTTACACACCAATATACACACCACAACTTCGTCACAACTTGATCACACCTTATACACAACTTCTTCACACCTATCTATCTTCACACCTATCTACCTCACAACTATCTTCTTCACAACTATCTACTTCTCAACTATCTACTTCACAACAATTTTCTTCACAACTATCTACTTCCCAACTATCTACTTCACAACAATCTACTAAACAATCACTCTATCTACACACTAAGCTAATCTATCTTCTACCAAATATTCATAACAAATATCACAAAGAAATATATGTAATGAATGATGCTTTAACAACTTGGATGTGGAGGTCACAACAAGTTGTAATACTTCTTGTCTTGGAGAATATAAGTATTCTTCTTTTGCACTTGAAAGGATGAAACTTGGATCACTTTGAAACAAAGATTAATGTATATATGATCAAAGGATTATAGGAAATGGAAATGGGGATTTAGATCATAAAGTTTTAGGGTGCAAAAGGTGAGAAAAATTTGTTGAATGAACCAGTACTTATAGGGCAAACAAATACTGTTCTGGAGCGTGCCGGTGCCCTTAATTAGGGGCCGGTCCCCTTAATCATTAAGGGGACCACCTAGGAATTAAGGGGGCCGCCCCCTCCAGAACGTTGGGTTTGTTTGTCCTTTTGTGATGAAGGTTTTTCTAGATTAAATTTGCCATTTTTGGTTAAAATTTTGAATTCATATATTTATAACGATTTAAACATATTCTTTTAATTCCAAAAATGATTTTGTAAATGATATAAAATACTTATGACATTTTATAGAAAATCTAGTGATTTAGAAAAATTTCCTTTGATCATAGGTTGCAATAAACACTTTGTTTGTTCATACTTTAAGTGATTTGGATGTAAGTAAAGATATTAAACGCTAAATACTTGTTTACGTCATAAATTTTAGTTCAATGAGTTTATGTTTTGTAATTATCAAAGCATAGAGATATTGTTAATATGTTAACAATGTTTTTAGACATTATTTATGTCAACAATCTCCCCCTTTTTGATGATTACAAAACCTTAAACTCATTAGGTCTAAAAAATAACTTTTAGACAAGTATTTAGTGTTTAATATTCTCTTCTCCCCCTTTTTGTAAAATAAAAAAGGTTATGCCGATTAAGCTTTATAAAAGAAGTTAAACGGGTAGAAAGCTCCCCTATATGTGTGCTCCCCCTCATTTGAGAGCACTAAGGAAACGAGCTATGGAATGCTTGGCTAGAAAAAAATATGTGAAGAATACAAGACATATATATGCAAAGCAAATAAAAATAGATTCATTCAATCTTTTAAGATGATCATAGAAATGAACTTCATTACAACATTCAATATGCTAGAAGTATATTGATTATAATAAAAGAAACAACATAGTCCTAACTTTGCCAAAGAGAGTTCTTGGACTTGCTTGCAACCCATGGTTGAGTGTTTTATTTGGTTGAGGAGTGTATAAGCATAAAGCTTAGTTGTTTGATGGAGAAGGATATGGAGTGGGGTATGGAGCTGAAGAGGTGGATCTCACGATGTTGTATCGTGTCAAGGGTGGTATTGGATGAGGACGAGTTAGAAGATATCCGATCCAAGAAATATCTTCACTCAAGTAGAAGATATCCGATCCAAGGAAGATGCAACAAGGGAAAAAGTGAGTGTGGTTTGTAACTTCATCCAAGTTGAGAGAGTGAGGTAGGCAATTTACATAGGGTGATGATGGAGGTTGCCCTTTGTTGCGTTGTGCAAGATGCATAGCAAGGAGATCACTTAGATCATGAATTTGGTTTATTTCTTCACGGAACTTTTACATTTCTGTGGCATTGTGGAGATGATGCGTGGGAATTGCACCAGGCTTTACCTCTCGAGGGATCTCGAGAAGCTTACAACTCCCACTAGGCAGTGTACCTGATCGTTGTAGTATAATATAGTGACAAGTACCGGGGGATTGATCGTTCAACTCAGGAATAGTGTCGCTAGGATTAGAAAGCCTAAAAACTAGGTCTAGAGGTGAGAGATGATTCTTTTTGTATTTTTATATTTTATGAAAAGCAAGTAAAATCTCGGGTTTTGGAAGAATGGGTGGAATTAGTTGCTAGTCAACTAACCTAATAACTAAGATGTAATCAAAATAAAATAACAAAAATGTAAATAAAGCTAATTAAACTAGTGGTGTGAACAATAAATGGGAAAATGGTGTTTACTTAGATTTCATTACTCCCTAGATATCTTTTACAGGTTGATAGTTTGTTACAGTTGCGCGGATGACGGGTTATATTCCTTAATACCAATCGTGGGGTGGCGTACATACTTCCCCAACTCTATAAGCTCCTACTTCACTCCTATGTCGAGCCTGCAAGAAGCTCCTAACATGGGATCATTAGAATTCGCTCATGCATTAAATACAACCATAAAAACCTAGTACACATTGGTTCATGTTTCTTAAGACGTTCAAGCAAGTTACACTATGGAAGTCTATCAGTTTTCTTAAGCCTAACATCGAAATCATTCATCTGTAACAATTATAAACAAGCAATCAACCCATAATCAACATCTAGGTTTCACTACATCTAAGCAAACACACAAGAGATCTAGCCTAGCATGTTAAAATCAAGACAAGCGTAAGATATATTCAAACAACACATAGACATATTGAATGAATTGAAAGGATACTTGTCTTAATTGAATATGAAAGGTTTCAAGGGGTGAAAACCCTTGAAAATACTGATAAAATCGTGCTAGGGTTTCTCCAAGTCGTTCCTAAAATTGTCCTCTTCTAATGAATGAAAATTACAAAACTATATATAGATTTTCCAATGTGACGGTGTCAAGAAGAGAATTCTGACGCCGTCAACCCGCCGCCAATAATAATATCGGATTGCCTAGATCTAGATCTGACGCCGTCAAGAGCAATTTTCCTCTGGGCCGTCACGTGTAAAGGGACCATGACGGCCTATGGTGACGCCGTCATGCCCTAGTGCAAAAACATTCTGGACCGTCATGGACTCTATCCTCTTCACCTCTTGTTTTCCTCTTGACGCCGTCATTAAGAAGCTTGTGACGCCGTCAGGTACTGTTCCCAACAAGGAAAATTAAGACTTTGCTAATTTCTTCACTTTTATGCTCCAAAAGTACCTAAAATCACAAAATGAACGATTCAGGGCAATATTTGATCAAATAAATTCAATTCCGGGCTTAAATGACCCCCTAAAAATGGATCATTTTTTGCCTCATCAGGAGAGAATGATTTTGTTGATATGGATGAATTGAGGTTATGTAGTTGGAATTGAAATTGTTGGAAGTGTAGTTTGATGGTTGATCAAACTTGTATGGATCATTATAACTAGTTGGAGGTTGAGATGTGTAGTTTGGCATGAAGGTGGATGTTTGGCCAATGTTGTAAGGTTTGTAAAGAGGATCAACGGAATGTCCTTATGGGTTTGGTGTAAAGTTTGGGAAGTAAGTAGTTGGAGGTGTTGAGTGATTTCCAACTTCATTGGTTACGATGGATTTGTTTCGAGGGCCTTTTTCTTCGCCAAACGGGTTTTTCCGTCATCTTTGCTAGCCTTGAGGCTTTTGGTTTTGGTTTGTTTGGAGAGGTCATGATGAGATGAATGGAGAGTTTTGAAGATTGGGATATTTATAGTGTGAGATTTGTGTGTTTATGGATGGATAAGGTTTGTTTGGGAGATTAGGACAAAATATGTTGGTGAAAATTGGAAATTGTAGGATAAAATAGGCTAAAAGGTAGAAAAGATTCTGTAAACCCGACCATCAGATGGCCGGTCCCCTTAATTAGGGGGCGGTCCCCTTAATGATTAAGGGGGCTGCCTTACATAATTAAGGGGGCCGCCCATCTGGTGGTTTCCAGATTGCCAGAATTGGGCTTTTGGCAGAGAATTTACAGAAAGGGTGTGTTTTTGGGGTTGGATTCTAGCAAGTTCAACTCTTTGAGGCAATATAGCATCTAATCTAATCATAATATAGCATGCATGAAAAAACACTTAAGTAATAGAGCAAACAAGCAATCAATAATAATCTAGAGGAGACAAGCAAAGGCAAGGGCACTCAATCTTCCTAGAGTAACTATCTTAGATCAAAGGCAAAGGCAACTAAGGAGTGAGAAACTAGTGATGGAACAAAATGACAATATTGTTTGTGACTTTCTCCTAGTGTGTGCCTATATGCAACAAATGTGGGGTTGTGATTGTTTCGACTCCTAAATGCAAATAAGAAAACTTCCTAAGAAACAATCCAAAATCTTCTTGATTCGATTTTTGCTCAATTCATGAATATCAATGGTATATATTAGATTATATATTTTGATAATTCATGTGAGATTTTATGCATGATTTAAGAAAATGTTTTTAGCATTAGTCAACAATGCAAGGAAAATGGTTTTCATGTGTTTCCTAGATGTAAGAATAGTTTTAAAGAAAATTTGATTGGGATTTATAAGAATGTATATGCAATCAAAATGAGGTTTCCCAATCTTTAATTTTGTGCAAAATAGATTACTAGACTCAGATATGAAGAGGTGGAAGAAAAATAAATTTTATGGAAGTAATAAGTAGTGTAAATAAAATAAAATTTAGTCAACTTGTTCCATCATTCCTAATCCTAAATGCAAGTGGTTGAATAATTCACGCTTAAGGGGTTTAGTAAATATATCCGCAATGTTATCTTCCAATGCAACCTTTTCTATAGATATATTTCCTTTTTGTACATTATCCCTAAGGAAGTGGTGGCGTATTTCTATATGTTTAGTCCTAGAGTGTTGAACCGGATTTTTACTTAAATCTGTCGCACCTTTGTTATCGCACATAATAGGAACATTTTCTAATCTAATGCCGTAGTCTATGAGAGCTTGTTTCATCCATAGTGCTTGTTGACATGCTGATGAGTGCTTATTCACACATCATTTTTTAGGCTTTAAAACAGACCAAATACACCAAATACTAACCAAATATCCCAAGAGAATGTATGTTTTTGTATTTGTGTATATGCAGGTACGGATATGTGAAAAATGAACAAAAACAAAGCAAAACCGACAAAAACGAGCACGAGATTGGAAAAAGGTAAAAAGCCGAAGCCGAGGTAGAAATCTATCCAAGAAAAGCCCAAAACGACAATTCAAATTCTTAAAGATTCAAAGAATGACAAAAGAGACCCTTAGTGGAAGCGTGAAGATATTGACAAGAAAAATACTCCAAGTATTCACAAGTTGTCGATTTTGATCCTTTGAAGAACTTAGGAAGAAAAGTCAACTCAAATCCTCCAAGTCACAAGAAATGCATTTGGACCGTTCTCAGTCGTTACGTTTAGTATTAAGTTGTATTAGTTACATTTTATAATGTTTTAAGCTTGAATTTCATGATTTGTAAAGGTATAGGGGCTAATTATGCAACAATGTAAAAGATTAGAGAAGCCCTAGCCCCTAGCCTATAAATAGAGATGTAAGCCTCATTTGAGAGGTTGGTTATTTTTTAGTTTTGGTTAGTTCTAAGGTTAATTTTAGATTTAATTTTTGTCTAGTCTTATTTTTATGTGTTTTATTTTACTTTCTCTCTCTAAAGCTTTATCTCTCTAAAATTTATGATTTTTAGTTGTTAAAATCTTGTTTTTATTGGTGGGACTTAAAGTTTATGGTTAAACTAGGTTGTCTAGTATTAAAGTTGGTGAAAAACATTAGTTTTTAGGTTTTATTTTGGATCAAAATGGTGTTTTGATATGTTTTTATCGAGTTTCAAAGAAAATAAAAAAAAAAAAAGTTTCGGTTTTAAAAATACTTTCGAGTTAGAAATATAAAAATACTTTCGAGTTAGAAATATTAAAAAAACTTTCGAGTTACACAAAAATATTGTAACTTTCGAGTTTGGATCTGCAAATTGTCGAGTTTGAGAATTTGATTTTTAATGCCGAGTTTGATTTTTGTTTGCTAGGGACTATTATGCAATTAATACTATCGAGTTTGAAATTTTGGTATACCGAGTTTGGTTTTATTTTAAAAATTTCCGAGTTTGAACTTTTCTTTTAGTTACCGAGTTACGTTTTCGGTTTATCGAGTTTGAGATTTTTGGTTTACCGAGTTTGAGTATTTTTTTTTAATTTTTTTATCGAGTTTCATTTCTTTTGGCGAGTTAGCAAAGATTATTGAGTTAGATAATTATTGCCTCATCATTTATCGAGTGAGGTTCTCTTATGCTTAATATCTAAACGAAACTCTGCCGAATTTTTCTAAAATTTATCAAGTTAGGATTTTTTATATAACAAGTTAGTATCTTTTATCTAGTAACGTCATCTAGTAAACATTTATAGTTTAATAATAATTAGTTTTTTTTATTTCTTTTACTTATTTCCTTTTTAATTAGTCTTTATATCCTTTTCATTTATTAAAATTAAAAAGCCAAAAATATAATTTTCCTTTTATGTTATTTTTCTTTCATATCTTATTATTTAGAAAAACTCAATTTGCAATCGTAGGACTAGTTTCACTTTTATTTTTCTTTTTAAATTAGCCGTGTTAAGTGTTCTTTACGTTTTTATTTCTATTTCATTTTTGAGAATGTTTGTTTTATTTGCCAATTTGTTTTGCATTATTTGCTTGTTCTCTTTGCTTTAATTGCATTTTTATTCTCATTTGTAGTATAATCAAAAACCAAAATATTTCTTCTATCCTCATTCACTTCACAAGATTCACAAACCAAACCGTCAAGATCGAATTCAACCCTCGTTGGGAGAACGACCCGGGGAATTACTTTAACGAGCATTTGTTCGGAAAAACAAAACTATACACTCAAAAAGACTCTAATCAATGGCGACGCTGCCGGGGAGGCGTTGTTAAGATTTCGTCGATCGTTTGTTTGATTTGTGTTTTGAAGAACCTTCCTTTGGAAGTTATCGCTTTTATTAAAATTTAAAAAAAAAATAATAAAAAAAATAATAATAAATATATATATATATATATATATATATATATATATATATATATATATATATATATATATATATATATATATATATATATATAAACCAAAAAGATTTTCTTTTCAAATTTGTTTTCCTTTTTCTTTTACTTTTGTTTCTTTTAAGTGTATGATCACACGTTCACGGTCGAGATTACTCGATAATTCTCTGACCATACCGAACCAACGCTATCGTAGACGTCGTAAACAAGCTTACGTACCTGAGTTACGTACTCTTGTTGAAGCACCCATCACCGAGATGGCCGATCAACGTACTATGCAAGAATTACTCCAGTGTCCCACCGAGGGATATGGGGACGCAATTGTTTTACCACCTATTCTTTCCGATAATTTTGAACTTAAAACTGGATTAATTCAACTTGTCACATCAAAACAATTTCAAGGTTTTGAAAGGGATGATCCTCACGCACATATCCGATGGTTCAATAAGTTAACTTCGACCATGAAATTTAAGGATGTCCCTCACGATGCTATCAAATTGATGTTGTTCCCATTTTCACTCGAGGGTTCAGCCCGGATTTGGCTTGAAAAAGAACCCCCTCGTTCAATCCACACATGGGAAGAACTCGTCTCGAAATTTGTTAATCATTTCTTTCCACCGTCCAAAACGACTAATCTTAAGAATGATATAACTAATTTTCAACAACGTTTTGATGAGAACTTTGGTGAGGCATGGGAACGTTTTAAGGATCATCTTCGAAAATTTCCTCACCATGGTTTCTCCGAATTGCACCAAATCGACACGTTTTATAACGCTTTGACTCAAAACGATCAAGATTCTTTAAACGCAGCCGCCGGTGGCAATATCTTGAATCGTACGCCAATGGATATTTTAACGATCATCGAGAACAAATCTAAGGTTCCTACTTCTCGTAACAAACCGAATGTTTCGAAAGTGACTTCTTTTACTCCTCCTTCACCTTCGTCGGTCCAATCATCGGAATTGGCCGAACTTACCGACGCTATCCGTTGTATGATGAAAGAGTTTAAGTCGCAGAACCAAAAACCCGAGCCCGTTAAAGCCGTTAATGAAAAATGTGTGATTTGTGGTGGACCCCATCCGTATTATGATTGTCAAGCCACCGATGGCCAAGTTTATAATGCTAACGTAGCAGCCGTAAACTACAATCAAAACCAAGATTTTCGTGCTAACCAAACAAGTCCACCTGGGTTTCCACCCGTGCAAGCTAATCAAAACCGTTATCCTCAAACTAACCAAGGTTATCAAAACCAAGGTTACAATCAAAACCGTGGAACCAATTTCAATCAAGCTTAAAATTATCAAGTCCCTCCACCCCAACAAGTTTATCAACCACCGCAACCTTTTCCTGAGCTTGCTAATTACATGAAAACGAACGATGTTAACATTCGAGCAATGCAAAATCAAATCAACAACATGAGGGTTGAACTTAAGAAGGAGATCGACACAACCATGACTCGACAAACGAATGAGCTTAAGCAAATGATGAGCAGTTTTATGCAAATGAATCAAGCATCAACGTCTGGTTCTCTTCCGAGCAACACAATTGCTAACCCGAGGGGCGAGATTAAGGCAATTACGACACGTAGTGGTGCTATATATGAACCCACGGTTCCGACTACCTCTTCTTCTCCACCCCCTAAGGTAGTGGACCGTGAGACCAAGGCGACAAAGGACCCGTTACCTCCGATTAATAACGGAGATACTGAAAACGTCCAACCTCCGGTTGTCCAAAAGTCTAAAGAAAAGGAAAAAGTTGTTTTTGAAAATAATATGAAATACAAGTCAAAATTGCCATATCCATCACGATTTAATGATGAAGAGCTCCGTGAAAAATCTAAAAAACAAATGGAAAAATTTCTGGATATTTTTCAAAAATTGCACTTTGATATAAGTTTTATGGATGCTCTTGTTTATATGCCGAAATTTGCTTCCACGTTCAAAAACCTCATAAGTAATAAAGAGAAATTGCTTGAATTAGCCGAAACGCCAATAAATGCTCAATGCTCCGCTATTCTTCTCAAGAAGCTTCCCGAGAAGCTTGGAGATTCGGGAAAGTTTCTCATTCCTTGTTCGTTGAAAGATCAAGAGGTTTGCAATGCCCTGGCCGATTCAGGTGCAAGCATTAACCTCATGCCATTATCAATCTATAAACAACTTGGGATGGGGGAACTTAAACCGACCCGAATGACTTTAGAGCTTGCTAATCGTTCGATTACTCATCCGGTTGGAATTGCGGAAGATGTTTTTGTTCAAGTGAACTCGTGTACTTTTCCGGCCGACTTTGTCGTTGTTAATTTTGAACCCGATCCGAGAGTTCCTCTTATACTAGGGCGACCGTTTTTACGATCCGCAAAAGCCCTAGTAGATCATTTTGAGGATACTCTAACTTTACGACATGATGATGACATAATGATTTTTAAAGCCGATGCTCCGAAATCAAAGAAGTTTTCCGTAAAAAGCATTGATGTTTGTGATTATTCCTTTGATGATTTTGTGAAAACGTTTGTCTCCGACTCTTCCCCATCATTTCCTCCGACTAAGGAACATGATTCTTTTTGGGAAGAGGTCGATGAATTTCTTGCTATTGATACGATTCCGTTTTCTGAGATTGACGATTCTTACTTTGATTCGGAGGGAGATACTATTTTTCTTAACAATTTGTTAAACGATGAACCATCAATCCCTCCGGATAAAGCTAAGAAGAAGATTGAGCTTAAGATTGACGATTCTCTGGAGCCCGAGCTCGAGGAATTTTTACCAAACTTTGAGAGTTTCTCCTTCGATACGACTGAGGAAATGAGTGGCAATCCCACTTATCGTACTGATTTTTCTGATACGCGTATGAAACTTTTCACTTCAATCACTCGGAAGAGACGAGTCGTGGCAATACCACTTCTCATGCTTTTATCTCTCTTTCGGAGTTTGAGTCATTTCGTTTTGATGAATCTGAATGTGAAACTGAAAAGTTTTCTGAATATGAAAGTTTCAGTTTTGATCTTGAAGTTGATCATGATCCGGGTGGTGTTCTTAAGAATGAAAGTTTTAATGAAAACTTTTTCCCAACCCTCCCACCCGGAAAGGATTTTAAAAGGAGCTTAAATAATAAAAGTCATAATTTCACAATTATGAAGTTCTCTTTTGATGAGGATGAGTTTTACAAGATTGTTATCATGACTTTCTTGCCATTTGTAATGTTTGGTGTGGTTTCTCTTATCCTTCACTCTGTGGGGAGTGAGGATGTTGTATTTGATCCCAGTATCGTTTCTAAACGTTTTCAACATTAAAATACCAGTGGTTATCTCTTCGGGATGGAACTTTCAATTAAGTCTTATGTTTTTTAAAATATTTTGAATGAAAGCCCGATGGAGATTATTTTCCATTTGCTCTCCCCAAGGACGAATTAATTCGGGGATCGAGTCAAGCTCATGTGACTCAGTTAACAAAAACAAGCGCTTCGTGGGAGGCACCCCATGCTTATCCAATTTCATTTTCTTTATTTTCTATTTTCTTAAATAACGTGACGTGAGGGGGGCGACCCTTTCCAAACTCGTGTTTTTGTGGTTGTTTGTGATTGTTCAGGAATTTCCCCGAAGTTTGAGGACTCTCGTGCTCGTGGTTTGTAGTTCTCTCCTCTTGAGTCTCATTCTTCGCTGCTCTTTCGGAAATTCATCATATCCAAAATCTTATCGACTAACGTTTATTGATGAGGCGAAAAATGATCCGTTTTTAGGGGGTCATTTAAGCCCGAATCCGAATTTATTTGATCAAATATTGCCCTAAATCGTTCCTTTTGTGATTTTAGGTACTTGGAGAGTGAATTCTGGAAAAGAAGCCATTTTGGACGTTTTTGGAACATAAAAGCGAAGAAAACGGCAAAGTCTCAATTTTCCATGCTGGGAACAGTACATGAAGGCGTCAAGAGTAAACTCATGACGGCGTCAAACCTCAAGAATTAAAATCCGTAGTTGATGACGGCGTCACACACAGGGCGTCAAGAGTAATTTGTGTGACGGCCTAGGCCTTGACGGCGTCAGAAGTAGATCAAGGCCGTCCGAGGAAGTATTTGGCGACGAGATGACGGCGTCACACCTTTGTTCTTGACGCCGTCATCCCTATTTTCCTATATATAGTTTTCTAGTTTTTCACATTTAGAGAGGAGTTTTGGAGAAACCCTAAAGACGATTTTGGTGCAACTTTTACAGGTTTTTCAAGGGTTCCAAACCCTTGATACCTTGCATTGTAATTGAGATAAGTGTTCTACTAATTCAATCAATATGTCTATGTGTTGGTTGTCTATATCTTGTTCTTGTCTCAATTCCATTATGCTAGGCTAGATCTCTTTTGTGTTTGCTTAGATCTAATGAAACCTA
Source organism: Artemisia argyi (assembly GCA_030686995.1). Lineage (NCBI taxonomy): Eukaryota > Viridiplantae > Streptophyta > Magnoliopsida > Asterales > Asteraceae > Artemisia > Artemisia argyi. Next base: position 91,619,751 of record CM060702.1, on the reverse strand, counting down.
GGTATTGATTATGTGTTGATTACTTGTTTATTCTTGTCATGGATGAATGATTTATATGTTAGGCTTAAGAAAACTGGCAGATCTCCAAATGGTAATATGCTTGAACGTCTTAAGAAACATGAACCGAGGTGTACTAGGTCTTTATTGGTTGTATTTAATGCATGAGCCACTGTTTACAATCCCTATAGTTGTGCTGGGCATGGTGTAGAAGGAGATAAGAGCTCATAGAATTGGGGAGTTATGTATGCCACCCCATGAATGGTATTAAGGAATACAATCCGTCATCCATACAATTATAACAAGTAATTAACGTGTAAAAGATATCTAGGGAGTAGTGAAATCTAAGTAAACACATTTTCTCCAATTACTGCTCACAACCTTAGTATAAATTAGTTTAATTTCATTTTTAGTATTTTATTTTGATTGCATCTTAGTTTTGGGTTAGTTGAATAACAACTAATTCCGCCCACTCTTTCAAACCCCGAGATTTTAATTGCTTTCCATAAAATATAAAAACACAAAAATAATCATCCCTCACCTTTAGAACTAATAATTAAGTTTTCTAATCCTAGCGACACTATTCCTAAGCTGAACGATCAATCCCCCGGTACTTGTCACTATACTATACTACAACGATCAGGTACACTGCCTGGTGGGGGTTGTAAGCTTCTCGAGATCCCTCGAGAGGTAAAGCCTGTTGCGATTCCCATGCATCAAGTTTTTGGCGCCGCAGCCCGGGGAATAGTTATTGTCTAGGTTAGGATTTCTTTTTATTAGGTCTACTTGCAAGATTCCTTTCTAGTAAGATTTTATTTTTAGGTTTTCTTTAGTCTATCTTATTTCTTCGTGTCTATGTTCGTAATCTTTACCATCCGACATCATGGAAGGTGGTAACATCTTTGAACCCGTCATCCCACCACAACAAAACCCACCACTAGAACCCCTTAGGCCCCGAACCTTAGGAGAGTATTCCCGACCTAGCCACCAAGGCTACCGAAACACCATTGAGCTCACCGGAGCCAATGTGACCCCCTTGCGATCCGACACCATCCGGTTGGTGCAAAGCGGATGTGCATTCCATGGACTTCGTTCCGAAGATCCAAACCAACATCTTAAGGACTTTCTCAAAATCGTAGATTCCATAGACCTAGGTGTTGAAACTAGAGAGACCACCCGTTTACGCCTATTCCAATTCTCTCTACGGGATCAAGCTAGTCAATGGCTTGAGCGCTTACCCGCGGGATCCATCACCACATGGGATGATCTCACCACTCGTTTCCTTGCTCAATTTTTCCCACCGGGGAGAACTACTATGCTTAGGAATGACATCTTGATGTTCCAACAACGTCAAAATGAATCTCTTTATGAAGCATGGACTCGTTCCAAGGACTTACTCCAAAAAGTCCCTCATCATGGCATAGATCTTTGGCTCCAAGTCCAAATTTTTTATGACCATATCGACATCTCCACGAGGCGAACCATTGACCAATCGGCCGGTGGTAAGCTACGTGATCTTAGTGCGGAACAATCATGGGAACTCATAGAAGATCTTGCTCTCTATGACAACGAAAGTTGGAATGATCCCCGTGATTTGAACAAAACGGTCAAGGCAATATCTTTGCCTTCGAACAATTCTAGCACTCCCGACCGTAGGATCATGGAACTTGAGGACCAAGTCAAGTTTCTCATGAAATCTTACGAAGCTCCGAAGCCTTCAAGCCAAGTGAACAAAATCACTTCTTCATGCGAATTATGTAGTGGTCCCCATGACACTCGTGATTGTGTGGAACTCCCCAGAACAGCTTTTGCGGACTACGCATCCACGCGTACCGACGAAGCGGGAGATAAGTGGTACACTTTCAAGCCCGAGCCAAACACATACGGTGATTCATACAACCCCTCATGGAAAAATCACCCAAACCTTAGGTGGAAACAAAATCAACCCAATTCCTCCAATCCGCCTAACCATTACCAACCAACCGGTCCACCATCCAACCGTACTTTCAACAACAATCCTTCTAACAGCTATGGTAGTACCAACAATCTTGAAGGATTGATGTCAAATTTTATGGCATCTCAAGAGGCTCGCATAGCTAGGTTTGAAACCGAATTCAACCAACAACAAACGGAGATGACCAACAAGATTGACAACTTGTTGAAAGCCCTCAACAACCAAGCGTTAATCACACCTAGGAAGGACACTAGGGACACCAATAGTGGAAGCCAAATTAAGGACCCCTCATCATCCAAACATGTCCACTTTGTCAATGTTGTCACCATTAAGCCGATAGATAAGGAGATAGAGGAGAGTGACAAGGATGAAGTTAGAGTAGAAGTCGAGATTAAGGATGAGAGTAGGGAAGTTGAGGTTAACAAGGAAAAGGAATTAGAGGAGGTAGAGCCTAGAGAAGAATACTTTGATAAGTTGCCAACCAAGGAAGAACGGGAATACCATAAAGATTTATTTGATAGTCCCGAGAGAACATATATCTTTGGCGACCCCCTTATCAAAATGGGAGACCCCTCTAACATTAACATCCCATGCAATATCGGGCACATGCATATATGGAAAGCTTACATCGACCCTAGATCCCCCGTGAACATCATGACTAGGACTTATTATAATTGGGTGATGAAGAAGCAACTTAATTTTAGGATGATGCCTAATAGGAACCTGATAAGTAATTTTGCGGGAAGAGTGAAAGGATTGCATGTGATTATAGGGAATCTCACATATGAGATCAATTTTATGATAGTTGAGGACACTCGTCCGGTGATAGATGCTTGCCTAAGCCAAGTAATATTCGGAAAATCATTTGTTGAGGCCACTAGGATGAGTTATGATCCGACTTTAGGGATAGTTAGATTCAAGAAAGAGAATGATGAGGTTGCTTATCAAATGCCCTACAAGATTGAGCAATACCGCCTTCTCTCTAATTTCGAAAAGGAACACAAGCAAGCGGCTTATTATAGGAATGAGGAGGATAGACGTAGAGGAGTAGAGTATGTTAGAAATAGGATGCTTGGTTTCTACAAAGAGTGCTTGCAACTAGGTCCGGAATACAAAACTGGTTTAGAAGACGACCTAGAGAGTGGAACCAATGATGAAATCACGTAGTAACCCATGACCTTGAGTCTAGCTACAAGACTCGTAAATAAAGAAAAGCGCTTCTTGGGAGGCAACCCATGTTTTATGTGATTTTATTTGTTTGATTGTTATTTGCTTCCGTATGCATGCTTTATTTTTATTGTTGGTAGATCATGTTTCTAAATTAAAATGTGGAAATGCTTTACTATGTTGTTTGGCCTAGTCTTAACTCCAACCTAAAAGTATTTTTGCAAAAGATAAGTGTAAGGGGAAACCCCAAATATGTTTTTAAGAAACACACGATCATGATTCTCCACAATTTTAAGTGAGCATGTGTATTCGTATTTGTTAGATTCAAATGCTTGTATTGAGTCATAATGAAGTTTTGCAGGATTTTCCAGGAAGTAGGACCAAGTTTTTTCCAGAAATTTTCCGGAAACTTAACATAAGAATTTCTGCAGGTCCATTCTGACGGCGTCAGAGTTTTACTCTTGACGGCGTCAGGAGTTAAAATCTGGAAATTTTACCAGTTTTGTTTTTCTAACGGAGTCTTATGGTTTTTGTGAATTATTAAGTTTTATAATCTCCAGGAAATCTGCAAACTTCATTCCACAAGCATTATAACTTACTTTGTTTTCTAGGATTTAGTAACTTATATAGGATGCCGCCGATTTTACGCGAGGTTGTCTTGTCTATTTTGTCAGGATTTACAGGTTATGTTCGACAAGGAGATGATTTATATTCTGGAAGGGAAGCTTTGATTGTTCGTTTTCTTGGAGGAAGATTTAACCTGGCCAACCTATAATCCATACCGAGCGAATCAGGGGAGTATTTGATTTCATTCTCTTTACTTTTTCACTTTTACATTCTTTACTTGAACATTGGGGACAATGTTCATCTTAAGTGTAAGGGGAGGGTAAAAAGATGATACCTTACATATGCACTTTCGCTTGAGTTTGTTTTGTTTAATGGTAGATGTGTAATAAAACTATGAGAAATACTTGTTAGTGTAATTTTAGCGCTAAATTTAAAATTTTTTACAACATTTAGGAGTGAAACTTTAGCCATAGCAAGCGTCTCATGGATAGGAGATTGTATGACTAGCACATAACCGTATATTCAGAAAAATTTTCCACCCAAATATGTGAGGTTCGCCTTTAGATTTGATAGGAAAAGCATTTACTATTAGTGCTTATGAGTGTGCCGGTAGCATTTAGATTCTAGAACTTGCGTTAGTGATGCATTCCAAGACCGCTAGTGAGACTACATTCGTGTGGTAGGATTTACTACATGATAAGAGGCATTAGGATTACCCTTGTGTTAAACCCGTATCATAATTACTTGACTATTTAAGTCATATTACTTGGCTAGTTAAGTCAACTAATTTTTCCCACACCCTTAGCGTTGTACTCATTTTTAGTACACGAAACCCCTAGTACACCCCTCCGAGCCTATCTTTTCGTTTCTAACTTTAAGCATTTTACTTAAAGGAAGAATTTGTTACACCCCACTTAAATGTACAACCAAATCGCCTTAGCCTTCTATGTATGCGCTCATTTTTAGTGCATTATTGTTATTTGTTAAACCCTAAGTTAACTTTCTAATTGATTACATGGTTGCTAAGTCGAGTCATATCCTTGTACATATTGTTTTGGGACGATTGGGACTCATGGGTAAAGTACTTATTTATGGAGTAATGGGGAAGAACATCATTTACTACCCCCATATGTACGTTAATCTTAAAATTGCTCCAAGTGTTTTGATTTTCTTAATTCGAGTCATTAGAATAGTTAATTGTAAAGTATGTAAAGATTCAAGTGTAAGGGGAGTTCTCATCCCCTATGATGTATTATTTTGGATGGTAGGGTAAGAGTGTATGCAAAAAAAAAAAAAAAAAAAAAAAAAAAATCGAAAAAATCAAGAAAAAGAAAAAAAAAAAATAGAAAAAGGAAAAAGAGAAAAAAACATACGGACTACCATCCCGTTTCATTCTATGTTTATTTTATGTTTTTGTTATTTTTCATTTATTAGCTTAAGTCGAGTCTAGTCTTGGCTTAGCAACGCCATATTGTACATGTAATTAACCAAGATTGTTAACTCGCCACCAGTAAAAACTTCCTTTATCCAACAAAACCGTGTAATTCATATCCCTATACCTAACGTTACAACCCTTTAAAAGATCTTTTTCATAGTTTATCCTAGGTGCTTACGCCATGTGGTGGAGGTTTGATCCTTTCCCAAGCCTATGGTAATCTATTTTGCTATGACAGGTAGTGAGAGATATCTTCCATTTCCATAATCTTATATTACTTGATTACACCCGAGAGATGTGAGTATCTAAACACTATTTGTGAGGTGCTTGTATATGACCTCCGTGCTTGTCTATTGGTCTTTAGTGGAACGATTATTTGTTATAATTACTTTTATATTAGTGTTAAATGACCCCTAACTTGTCTTTTGAGTAGAATAAAAGCGCATTTGCTTGAGGACAAGCAAATCTCAAGTGTAAGGGTATATGATGAGGCGAAAAATGATCCGTTTTTAGGTGGTCATTTAAGCCCGAATCCGAATTTATTTGATCAAATATTGCCCTAAATCGTTCCTTTTGTGATTTTAGGTACTTGGAGAGTGAATTCTGGAAAAGAAGCCATTTTGGACATTTTTGGAACATAAAAGTGAAGAAAACGGCAAAGTCTCAATTTTCCATGCTGGGAACAGTACATGAAGGCGTCAAGAGTAAACTCATGACGGCGTCAAACCTCAAGAATTAAAATCCGTAGTTGATGACGGCGTCACACACAGGGCGTCAAGAGTAATTTGTGTGACGGCCTAGGCCTTGACGGCATCAGAAGTAGATCAAGGCCGTCCGAGGAAGTATTTGGCGGCGAGATGACGGCGTCACACCTTTGTTCTTGACGCCGTCATCCCTATTTTCCTATATATAGTTTTCTAGTTTTTCACATTTAAAGAGGAGTTTTGGAGAAACCCTAAAGACGATTTTGGTGCAACTTTTACAGGTTTTTCAAGGGTTCCAAACCCTTGATACCTTGCATTGTAATTGAGATAAGTGTTCTACTAATTCAATCAATATGTCTATGTGTTGGTTGTCTATATCTTGTTCTTGTCTCAATTCCATTATGCTAGGCTAGATCTCTTTTGTGTTTGCTTAGATCTAATAAAACCTAGGTATTGATTATGTGTTGATTACTTGTTTATTCTTGTCTTGGATGAATGATTTATATGTTAGGCTTAAGAAAACTGGCAGATCTCCAAATGGTAACATGCTTGAACGTCTTAAGAAACATGAACCGAGGCGTAGTAGGTCTTTATTGGTTGTATTTAATGCATGAGCGACTGTTTACAATCCCTATAGTTGTGCTGGGCATGGTGTAGGAGGAGATAAGAGCTCATAGAATTGGGGAGTTATGTATGCACCCCATGAATGGTATTAAGGAATACAATCCGTCATCCATACAATTATAACAAGTAATTAACGTGTAAAAGATATCTAGGGAGTAGTGAAATCTAAGTAAACACATTTTCTCCAATTACTGCTCACAACCTTAGTATAAATTAGTTTAATTTCATTTTTAGTATTTTATTTTGATTGCATCTTAGTTTTGGGTTAGTTGAATAGCAACTAATTCCGCCCACTCTTTCAAACCCCAAGATTTTAATTGCTTTCCATAAAATATAAAAACACAAAAATAATCATCCCTCACCTTTAGAACTAGTAATTAAGTTTTCTAATCCTAGCGACACTATTCCTAAGCTGAACGATCAATCCCCCGGTACTTGTCACTATACTATACTACAACGATCAGGTACACTGCCTGGTGGGGGTTGTAAGCTTCTCGAGATCCCTCGAGAGGTAAAGCCTGTTGCGATTCCCACGCATCATTTATCTCTTGGCATACTTAATAAACGGCCTTAGATTTTACGTAGGATTACCCGTACCCTTAAAACATTGAGGACAATGTTTTACTTTAGTCTGGGGGGTGAATCTTCGATTCGATTTGACCTGTACCATCGTCTTATCTGTTTAACTTATGCAACTCCGTTTTCCACCAAAAATTTTAATTTTTGTCACCGCTTTATAATAAAAAAAAAAAAAATAAAAAAAAAAGAAAAAAAAAAAGAAAAAATGAATGAAAAAATATATATGATATGAATAATAAGTTTTGACACCTTGTTTTGACTTTCCTACCGGCGAGAGTAGAAATAAATGTTTCGACTTGACTGGGCGTGTTGAGCCCTAGCTCGTCTTCCTTAACCAATATAATCATAAGATTATGGCTAAGCATCCGCGGATCTCATTATTTGTGATTTTAAATTTGCGGAGATCGAGGAATGATAGAGTTTATTTAGAAGTTTCGTGCTATACACGGATCGCATTACTGGGATTTATAAAACCCACGAGAGGTACTTGTGGCCTCCTTGTTCCCATCAGAAACGTCACCCATATATAATAGATGTTCTAGGTTAATTAGTGGTATTTTGGTTTGAATAATATTTAGTTATTTGTTTTCTTTAGAGAATTTTTGCTTTAGAAGTTGGGTACATATCAAGGAACATCAAAAATAAAAGCAAAAAGTGAAAAAATCAAAAGTCAAAAGTTGATTATCTATGTGGTTTTGGAGCTACCCGATAAGCTTCCATTAATGTTATGACAAAAAAAAAAAAAATCAAGAAAGAAAGAAAAAAGTGAAAAATATGAAAAGAGTGAAAAAAGTAAGAAAAGTGAAAGTTGAAGTTGTATCAAATAAGAGCTTATGTATGTAAATAAGTTGTTGGCGCGTGAGGTGCATGTGATAAGTGATTAGTAATCAGTCACATGAGGTGCACGTGATTGTACTCCACAACTTATATCTTTGATATTGTATGTACCCCAAATTCCTTGATGTGGACTGAATTTCTATTGCAGTGGTTCTTAAGAGAAAATGAATAACTACTTATCGTTTTAACTTAGGTATCACTATCGGACTAACAAATATCGAAACGAGAAAATATGAAGCAATTCATTTCTCACAAATTAAAATCTTTAGATAAAAAAACTTAGGACCTGGGGACAAGAGGTAATACACAAGTAACTTTTGTGGGCAGTGTTAGCATCTAACTTCTGATAAACAATGATCTCGATTTTACGCTTAGTTTGGGAGCTTGTGAAAAATCAAGGATGACGATTTTTATCCGTACGGTCTCTTCTCTGTGAGAAGTGTTTCTACTCGTTGACCTTGAAAGTTATCAACAGATAAGAATAGATAATGAAAGTCAAGGCAAACCGTCACTTATATAAAAATGAAAAAGTACAAAAATAGTAGTTGTAGTTGTTATTCATGAAAATCGGAAAATGGAGCGTTTTTGAGTAAATGATTTTACTATCTCTTTTGAACGTCATTGCTACTTTACAACGTCAGTAAAGAGAGGTTTTGAAATTATTTATCTCTTAAGCGTGAGGTGATGACATTGCGTGAGGACACGGCAATACCTTAGTCTGGGGGATTTTGATGAGTGCTTATTCACACATCATTTTTTAGGCTTTAAAACAGACCAAATACACCAAATACTAACCAAATATGCCAAGAGAATATATGTTTTTGTATTTGTGTATGTGCAGGTACGGATATGTGAAAAATGAACAAAAACAAAGCAAAACCGACAAAAACGAGCACGAGATTGGAAAAAGGTAAAAATCCGAAGCCGAGGTGGAAGAAAAATAAATTTTATGGAAGTAATAAGTAGCGTAAATAAAATAAAATTTAGTCAACTTGTTCCATCATTCCTAATCCTAAATGCAAGTGGTTGAATAATTCACGCTTAAGGGGTTTAGTAAATATATCCGCAATGTTATCTTCCAATGCAACCTTTTCTATAGATATATTTCCTTTTTGTACATTATCCCTAAGGAAGTGGTGGCGTATTTCTATATGTTTAGTCCTAGAGTGTTGAACCGGATTTTTACTTAAATCTATCGCACCTTTGTTATCGCACATAATAGGAACATTTTCTAATCTAATGCCGTAGTGTATGAGAGCTTGTTTCATCCATAGTGCTTGTTGACATGCTAATGAATGCTTATTCACACATCATTTTTTAGGCTTTAAAACAGACCAATACACCAAATACTAACCAAATATGCCAAGAGAATGTATGTTTTTGTATTTGTGTATGTGCAGGTACGGATATGTGAAAAATGAACAAAAACAAAGCAAAACCGACAAAAACGAGCACGAGATTGGAAAAAGGTAAAAAGCCGAAGCCGAGGTAGAAATCTATCCAAGAAAAGCCCAAAACGACAATTCAAATTCTTAAAGATTCAAAGAATGACAAAAGAGACCCTTAGTGGAAGCGTGAAGATATTGACAAGAAAAATACTCCAAGTATTCACAAGTTGTCGATTTTGATCCTTTGAAGAACTTAGGAAGAAAAGTCAACTCAAATCCTCCAAGTCACAAGAAATGCATTTGGACCGTTGTCAGTCGTTACGTTTAATATTAAGTTGTATTAGTTACATTTTATAATGTTTTAAGCTTGAATTTCATGATTTGTAAAGGTATAGGGGCTAATTATGCAACAATGTAAAAGATTAGAGAAGCCCTAGCCCCTAGCCTATAAATAGAGATGTAAGCCTCATTTGAGAGGTTGGTTAGTTTTTAGTTTTGGTTAGTTCTAAGGTTAATTTTAGATTTAATTTTTGTCTAGTCTTATTTTTATGTGTTTTATTTTACTTTCTCTCTCTAAAGCTTTATCTCTCTAAAATTTATGATTTTTAGTTGTTAAAATCTTGTTTTTATTGGTGGGATTTAAAGTTTATGGTTAAACTAGGTTGTCTAGTATTAAAGTTGGTGAAAAACATTACTTTTTAGGTTTTATTTTGGATCAAAATGGTGTTTTGATATGTTTTTATCGAGTTTCAAAGAAAATAATAAAAAAAAAAGTTTCGGTTTTAAAAATACTTTCGAGTTAGAAATATAAAATACTTTCGAGTTAGAAATATTAAAAAAACTTTCGAGTTACACAAAAATATTGTAACTTTCGAGTTTGGATCTGCAAATTGTCGAGTTTGAGAATTTGATTTTTTAATGCCGAGTTTGATTTTTGTTTGCTAGGGACTATTATGCAATTAATACTATCGAGTTTGAAATTTTGGTATACCGAGTTTGGTTTTATTTTAAAAATTTCCGAGTTTGAACTTTTCTTTTAGTTACCGAGTTACGTTTTCGGTTTATCGAGTTTGAGATTTTTGGTTTACCGAGTTTGAGTATTTTTTTTTTATTTTATTTTTATTTTTTTATTGAGTTTCATTTCTTTTGGCGAGTTAGCCAAGATTATCGAGTTAGATAATTATTGCCTTATCGTTTATCAAGTGAGGTTCTCTTATGCTTAATATCTAAACGAAACTCTGCCGAATTTTTCTAAAATTTATCAAGTTAGGATTTATTATATAACAAGTTAGTATCTTTTATCTAGTAACGTCATCTAGTAAACATTTATAGTTTAATAATAATTAGTTTTTTTATTTCTTTTACTTATTTCCTTTTTAATTAGTCTTTATATCCTTTTCATTTATTAAAATTAAAAAGCCAAAAATATAATTTTTCTTTTACGTTATTTTTCTTTTATATCTTATTATTTAGAAAAACTCAATTTGCAATCGTAGGACTAGTTTCACTTTTATTTTTCTTTTTAAATTATTCGTGTTAAGTGTTCTTTACGTTTTTAATTCTATTTCATTTTTGAGAATGTTTGTTTTATTTGCCAATTTGTTTTGCATTATTTGCTTGTTCTCTTTGCTTTAATTGCATTTTTATTCTCATTTGTAGTATAATCAAAAACCAAAATATTTCTTCTATCCTCATTCACTTCACAAGATTCACAAACTGAACCGACAAGATCGAATTCAACCCTCGTTGGGAGAACGACCCGGGGAATTACTTTAACGAGCATTTCTTCGGAAAAACAAAACTATACACTCAAAAAGACTCTAATCACATGCCTTTCCAGCGCTCACATATTCGGCTTCGGTGGTAGAAATAGCAAAAGCGGTTTGCTTCTTTGAGAACCAAGATGTTAGACAACATCCTATAAAAGTGCAAATGCCGCTAGTGCTCTTTCTATCTACGTAGTCTCCCGCATGATCCGAATCCACATAGACCATGGTTTCTATGCCGGATCCCTTAGGATACCATAATCCTAAGTGTATAGTGCCTTTAATGAATCGGAAGATACGCTTAACCGCTTCTAGGTGAGAGGTTTTGGGATCCTCTTGAAAGCGGGCACAAAGGCAAACACTAAACATGATATCGGGTTTACTTGCCGTTAAGTATAGTAAACTACCTATCATACATCTATACTTAGTATTATCTACGGACTCACCTTCATCATCCTTTGTAAGTTTCACTTCCGTAGACATGGGCGTTTTCATGGGTTTTGAGTCTTCTAAGCCAAATTTCTTAAGCATTTCCTTAATGTACTTAGATTGGTTAAAGAATATTCCATCTTCTAATTGTTTTATTTGTAATCCTAGGAAGAAGTTTAGTTCACCCATCATACTCATCTCGAACTCATCGTGCATGATTTTGGCAAATTCATCACACATTTCTTGACAAGTCGATCCAAATATAATGTCGTCAACATATATTTGAACAATTATGAGATTTGGGTCTTTCTTTTTAGTGAAAAAAGTGTTATCTACCATTCCCATGGAATAATTATGCTTAATAAGAAAAGCTTTTAATCGATCATACCAAGCCTTATGAGCTTGTTTGTGTAACAATTCGCATTTTCAGATTAATTACTATTCCCGGAAAATTTCACTATTCATTTTTCCCGAAATTTTCCCGAAATTTGATTTTTGTTTCTTGGCCTCGAGTGATAAATCATTTCCATAGCAAATTAAAAGTTTGACACTCATCAGATCATTTTCGTGAAAGTTATTAAGGAATTACACGTTTTAGGGTAAAACGTCATTCAAAAATTCTACGCACAACGAAACTCGACCGCGTTAAGTGACCCCGCATCAGAAAAATATTTAGTACTCTCATGATTAATTAGAGAATTAATCATGACTAAGAAAAATATGACCAAATAAACATCGGCCGTGAGAAACAGGAATTCTCGTCTTTAAGCACTTTTACTTAGCCGTAACCTTAGCCTATACCTGCACCGTGTTTCTAAGACAATTTGAGTTTTCACATTTTTGGAATAAGTCAACATATTTTTCCCTCCTCCTTTGACCAAAAATCATTCCTTGATTTTACAAATCATTCCTTGATTTTTGGGCTTACGGTTTTAAGTTTAAAGACATTAAATACCAACCGACACTAGACTGAGCCCTGCCTAGATATTATAAGTCATTTTAAGTCACTAGTATCCTATTAGAAAAGTTACATTTTACTTTTCTCAATTTTACGCAACTTTCGTACGTTTTACGTATTACGCGTTTTAGACCCGTGTTTCCAGTTTTAGCAGGGTTTTAGCACCCAATAGAACCTACCGCTCATTTTATATTTTAATATGGAGTATGTTGATAAGTTCTAGCATATTTACAAATTTCATATTTTTAGGATACCCGGTTTTACGTTTCGTGACTTAACAACTTACGGTTAGCAATTTACGGAGTCAAAACTAGTCACATAAGTAGGATAATATCAACCAAGACCAAGTCATCCTTCCTATCCCTTTGTGAACCGCCTCTAGGGGGGGGGGGGGAATCAGCCCATGTGTCTTGATCTCATGCTTCTAACTCTAGGATGGTAACATGTGTAAACTTGGTCACCAAGTTTAGGGAATTTCCTAACACCTTCCTAACCTCCTCTTCATAGTATAAATACAAGCTCATTCCTTCCTTTCTTCATAATAAAAACGCCACACATAAATCCCTAGCACCATGATCCTTTGATCTTCAAACTACAAGTTACACTACAAAGTTCAAGGTCTTAGTATTCTCTACCTAGTTCTTAAGTTTGTTTGGTGATTTCATGGTTGAATTAGGAGCTACACAAGGTGATTAGGGGCTGAAGTTAAATGGTTTTCACAAGGTCTATATCAAGGCTAGCAAGGGTTTCAAGAGTTGTGGTGAAGGGTTTGCAAGCATAGGTTTAGTGTCCTAGTTTCATACTTGACTTCCTTTCTTTAGAAAGCCAAAAGTTGTAAGAAATCCTATTACACTTTCTTGCTCAATATCATTTTCATGCTTATTATGTTTCTTTCATGCTATATATGGTCTTTGTATTATGTTCATGATGTATAAAAACTAGTAAAACAAGTTATGGTATATATATGTTAACTTATGTTATTTAAACAAGTAAACTAGTGACTTTTATGGAGAACCACGACCAAAATAGTATAACTATAATATTTGACACTTACTTACTGTTAAATAGGACTTAACATGGAAAACATAGCAATTTGAATCACCCAAAACGAGTACCCGAGTCAAAAGTTATGACCATTTGAAATTACCAAAACTTTACGACAAATCTGCCAAATACTTTCTGTGACAGAACATAAAACACGCAAAAAGAGGCCCTTCTGGTCCGTTTTATGAAAAAGTTAAGTTACGAAAGTTGTCCGGAATCACGTTTTCTTCAAAAACTCAGGAGCACGTATCCAGAAAACCAATAACGAATGAGATTTTCTTCAGTTTCTTAACAGCTATTTTATATACCAAAATTTCTATATAATAGTTATGGTTTAAAAAGACCAAGAGGTCTAATGACCTAAAGCCAAGACCACAACCATGGCTAAAGCCAAGGTTGAGTCTCAAGACCATGGTAACAATGACCAAGGTCACGGAAAAGCCACGGCTAAAGACCATGTAACATTTCGAATCAAAAACTTATATATATATTATCAAATACTACAATAGTAGGGAGCCTCATGTGAGGAGTTCATTAAGTAAACCGTTGAGATGAGTTGTGGATTTACGAATTAAAGTGTCCTGGCTCCTCGAACGTTTACTCCATGACTTCTGAATTATGTCGGCCCGAACAGTAGTAAGAGATATACAACCTATACATATTTCATAAACCATTTATATTCAAAGACTTACACTATATACTAAGTACAACATCATGAACTATATGCAAGACATATATAGGCAACTCTTCGTATTCTTAGACGTTACTCCAAACCTAAGTCACAACGTTCTATTATAGGCTGCCTTAGAGACTTTCGCGATTCGACTACCACTTTCATTTCTCATTACATAAGCTTAAGGTGAGTCATAGCCCCTACTCTTTTCATACTTGTTTTTAACTCTTTGGGGGAGATACATGCTTAAACTACTTGCTTTCTCTTTTACTAAAGACAATTTTACTCATATGCTATGCTATACTTTTATACTCTTAAACATGATGTGTAGTTTTATTGCGATATGTGCCTTAATGTGTTAAACTATTCTATACGCTATATTCTTTAACCACTGTTTAATTCCTGGATGGAGCCGATGGAGAGGTATTGATAGTACTATCGGGCTGACGCCCCCACCATTGCCATATATTCCTGGCCTTGGGTGAATATAATCCAGCTTTGAAGCATTTGTGCTTATTCTTGTCATGAGGTTCAGTAGGCAGTGATACTTTACATTAAGCGTGCATATATCGTATACACATATATCGAAATCGTACTATATGTTAGCAGTGGGTTGTGAACACACAGGTTGCAAGTGTTGTTATGGGCGGGACTTGCAACTGAGTGGATTCACGATGCCTTTGCTGTGCGAATCTTCTTTAAAGACTTTTCAACTGTTTTAAGACAAACTCTATGAACTCACCAACCATTATGTTGACACTTTAGCATGTTTATCTCAGGTTAGTAAGGCGATAGCTAGTGCGTGGAACTTAGAGTCAAGCTGCATATTCTGAAAACTTACGCTTTTATCATTTACCATTCAAAAACATTTTGTATACATTTATGTATCATACTTTGGAATATCATGTTTGTAACTTTGAATTCATTAATCGAATGGTAACTTTTCAAAACGTCTCATTTAGAGGTCGTTTTCTATAACTTGTACTTTGTATTATGAAGTGGCACCCCCAATGACACAGTCTTCCGCTGCGGTATTTTGGGGGTGTTACAGTTTGAGTCCATATAAAGCTTTCTTTAACTTATAAACATAATCAAGTTTTGCTAAGTCAATGAATCCTGGAGGTTGTGCCACATAAACCTCCTTATTGATAAAACCGTTGAGTGTTAGGAATATAAATATTCATATAAAAGACTCGGTCACCCCGAGTATAGATTAGCATTGCGTAGCTCGTAGTCTTATTAATATTTAGTTAGTAGTATATTAGTTTAAGTAACACCGTGGAGGATGGACGGGTCTTTACCCACTGTATACCCGATCCACAGCCCAGGTGTGGGCGTTTACTTTGTAACTATAAATACCCCTCTCCCACCAAGGGAGAGGGTTGGACCTTTCATTAATCTAATACATTTCACTAGTTTCTCTCACTAAAAGGCTCCCACTTCTGTCTACTTTCTCTCCCTACATTTCTAGCTATTCGATCCATACAAATCACAAAGACCATATATGTTATGATTATGAGTATCCTACAATTGGTATCAAGAGCCATGGTTTCATCCTAGGATTGTTTTTTTCTCGAATTTAAGATTGGTTTTGTGATTTTTATTTTGGTTCGAAATGGGTCTCAAGAAAACACCTCGAAGTGATTTTTGTTTGTGGTGTTGTTGTTGATTTGGTGGTATTGTTGTGTCTTGTGGTGTTAGAAGTGCTTAGTTTTTCACTTGGGTAGGTTGAATTAGTTGTTAGGTTGATGTTTGATGTGATTTGGTGCAAGATTCTTGGTAGAGGTTAGCTAGTTTCTTGGTAGAGGTTAACTCTACACTTGCCTTTTTGGTATAGAGATTAGCTCTCTATTTTGGCATTTTGTCTAATAACTGGTAAAAGACAAAAAATCATTAAAGTGACTGTTTTGTCTTATTAGTTAGAGGTTAGCTAAAAAACTTAGAGGTTATCTCCAGTTAGAGGTTAGCTCAAGTTAGAGGTTATCTCCAGTTAGAGGTTATCTCCAGTTAGAGGTTAGCTCAAGTTAGAGGTTATCTCCAGTTAGAGGTTATCTCCAGTTAGCGGTTATCTCCTTTAGCGATTACCTCCAGCTAGCGATTACCTCTCTTCAGTGATTAGCTCCAGCTAGCGATTATCTCTATTCAGCGATTAGCTCCAGTGATTTGGTGGTGATTTGCGATTTGCTAATGTTGCAGTTTGACCAAAGTTGACTTTTTACGTCAAAACTTCAAACGGCCATAACTTTTGAACCGTAACTCCGTTTTCAGTGAAACACCTATAAAAACATCCGGAATAGGCTGAATATTGAAAGGTTTCAGTACAAAGTTGTGAAATGAATTTTTCGAGGTCCAAATCACCTCCGGAGTGAAGTTATTGAGGTTTTAAGTTTTCAGACCAAAATTTCACCATTACTTCACCATAACTTGTTGCATCAACCAAACCAAATCGTACTGCCTGTTGATAACTCACTGCTAGTTGTTCAAGTTATTGTGAGTTGATTATATGCTGCGAGTTGAATAGTTTTGTGATTTGAGAATTGTTACGATTTGAGTTGTTGCAACTTGTTCAATTACAATCTGACATTGCGAGTTGATTCCTGCAATTTGACTAATTGTGATTTAACTTGGTGTGATTTGACTCGTTGTGACTTGACTTAGATAACTTAATGTACCTTGCAATGTTTATCACCTCACACTCAATTACTTAAAGTACTCAGCATCATTTCACGGTTTATTCTTGATTTTGTAAAATCCCGCGAAAGAATCTATTTCTCAGTTTAAATCATAGAATTGTAAAATCCCGTGCACGTTCTTAGTCATGTCTATTAATTCAGATCCTGTCATCTCTGATATACTCAAACTGTACGACATGTACGATGAACATAAGGTTTCCAACAAAGCACAACAGACTTCCGGTTTCAAAACTGATACCACAAAAAATGGAATCTTTATGCTCTAATTCACAAGAGAGTAATTTGCACCATCTTCAGCCACTTAAATTGACCGATAATGCAAAGGATTGCTGCATAGAATGTTTTCGACAACTTCATTCACACTTCTCGGTACTTTTAGAGGGAATTGGATTCAAGATGGGATTTGAACGTGCATTTGCAACACTCTTTGGTCAAGATGTTCAGACTTTCACCGGCACAATGATTCTTAATTTAGATCAACTACAACAACAACTTGACCAAGGAGAATCTTTCAAAATTGGATCCATAGCTACCCTTTGTGTACTCAACAAACAACTTCAAGTGTTCATCAATTCGAAATTCACTTTGGATTATGACTACGAGAGTCAGATGACATTAAAGTGTTTTACTGATCACACGGGAATCGAGGTTGACACGTTTAGAGATACACTACTCATTCTCATGGGTAATGTCAAGGATTTCATTAATGAAAGGGAGCTGAATCAACAATGAAGTGACACTACGGTTGATAAGCATGATACAAATGACAGCTCTTGGACTTATACTACTCATGGCATTGATATTAATCACAGATCAGATAATGTCCAAGTTCCATCTGCGGAGGTACATGTCACTGATCAACATGATGTGGTTTCTAATCAACGACAACATACTGATCAAATTAAACCTACTTTTGACACATATTTGTTGGAAAATACTGATAGCAATATCATTTCTGATTCAACAAATATGAATCATAAAGGGGGAGAAAGTGATCAGTATGCTGAACATGCTGATAAGTTAAGTTATTTGTTTACGGTTGAGTCTTTCAAATCAAATGATATGGTTGATAAAGAATTGTTTAATGAACTTTCAAACAGATTTCTACAACTTGAAAAACATTGTATTTCACTTGAAATCGCAATGCAAAAGAAGGAAGAAAGTCTTCAAACTAACCAACCATGTAAAAATCCGGAACTTCCTGATTTCTGTGAATTCTTTATAATTAATGATTTGAAAGCCCAACTGGAAGCAAAAAACTTAACTATCAACAACCTGAAAAAACATGTTACTGAGATGTGTGATATGTGTAATGAAGTTAAGGTTAAAAATGCCAGTGATGATATTGCAACAAGAAACTTTGAACTAAAAGTGGCTGAATTACTTTTGGAAAATGAGTCTTTGAAAAAGCATTGTAAAAATCTCAATGAGTCAATCAAAGAAATGGGCACTAAGACATTAGATCAAACAACCTTTTTGATTGCCAAAAATGATGAATTCAAGGCTCAACTTCAGGATAAGGGTTTCACTATTGTAGCACTAAAGAACGAGCTAAGAAAAGCAACAGGGAATAGTGTGAACACTAAGTTTGCAAAACCATCAATCTTGGGGAAACCAGTTTTACAATTGAATAGAAACCAATCCGTTGTTAGACAACCGAATGCGTTTAGATCTGAACGACCAAAATTTTCAAAAACACGATTTGCCTCCCAAGTTGATGTGCAAGAAGTTTTGACAAAACCAGTCACTCCACATTATTTGCCTAAGATTATTGCTAGTAGTTCTGCTAAGCCTCAACAAGTAGTTACCTCTACAGCCAGCTCCTCTAAGATTAGTTCGAAATTAGTGTCAAAACTTTGCTGTAAGGTCCAGAACACTTATGATATAAAGGACTTATACAAGAACTATGATCTAGAAAAGGCTAGGAAAAGTGCATTACTTCATAAGGATGGAATCTTAGGTTCACAACTGTGTATGATCCCTCCAAGGTTAGTGAAGAACACTGCTGAAGTTCAACCTGTTAAGTCTAGGATTTATAGTAAGTCAATGCATAAGAAGAAAAATAAACCTAAAACTTCTCCTAGGTGGACACAAACTGCTAAATCTTTGGAGACTAGGAATATTGATAAGCCTTCCACTATGCGTTAGAAGCTTAGTAATCCTAGACCTTGCCATAAGTGGATTCCAACTGGTAGAATTTTTAAGGACGCTAGACTTAAGTGGATACCTACCGGAAAGATACTTACCAATGGCAATACCTTGGTTGACCGTGAAACCCCCAAGGGTTTGGATAATTTTGTCACTAACCCATATATATGCAATCAAGTTTGTAATGTTAGTGCAGGTAGTCCTTACTCAGTTGCAGGTACATCAATCATTCACCACACGAGAAGACTCAAAGTCAATGTTGATGTATGTTCGCTATGACGTCTGAATACATCAGTTCAGGCCTCGTTCTTCATCATAATGATCTTTGAACACATCAGGTCAAGCCTCGGTCCTCAACTTCATCATTATGGCATCTGCTGACAACACTTCAGGCCTCGTTCATTAATGAAAAGAAAAGTGTACGCTTGAGTGCGCTTTGTCTTTTGTAGAAGTATAATTTTCTTGCTTCTGACCATTCTCATCAACAAACTCCATACTTGTTCCACGCTTGTTCAGTCATCAAGTGGATTACCTTCATCAAATTGTATTTGTTATTATTCACTCGATCAAAAATGGCATTTTCATATGCAATTTTTGAGGGGGAGAAGTGTGAACAGTGGATCAACCTCTTATGCAATTTTTGAGGGGGAGAAGTGTGAATAAAGTACATGTATTTCTATTCACTTGTTCAATCAAAAATCACATCCTCATATGCAATATTTGAGGGGGAGAAGTGTGAATAAAATACATGTTGATTGATGCGTGAAATGACTCTCCTCTCCTCCGACACCTAATGTTCCACTAACTAAGGAAGACTAATTGTGACTACGGAGTTGATTGGGTATCACATATTTGAGATTGAAGTTGACTTTCACAAAGGAGTGATCTTAGTTTATCTTGAAGTCGGGGTGGTTGGATGTATGACTTTCAACGATAACTTGCTCGTGCTTGAGATTTAAGTTGAAGACTTGGTTTATCTAGTTACCAGCAGTCGAGGTGGATGGTTGAAGACCTGGTTAACTATCACTTTAAGGAGTTACGATGTAGTACTCAGTGTCACACGCCGTTGTCGTTGTGGATAATCGCAAGAGGTGGTAATGTCTCATGCTTTAGCTGGGTAGTGAGTACTTAGAGATTTGCTTGGAGCATAAATTCTCTACACCATTCTTCCAACATTAGTGCAAGCTTAAGACAGAAGAGCGGGGAACTCTACTTCAGTTTCAAGTTTAGGATATCGGGTTTTCTCCATACGTGGTCATTTACTATTAGCCAGTGGAAGTGAAAAGAGGTTTAATTAGGGGTTGATCTGTAGAGAATTGTTGAAGAGAATTGTTATCGACATCTACTCATGGGGTAGTGATTTGTATGTTGCTTCCAGTTGATATGTTTATGTACACACAGTTATGATGATTCCAAGTGATCGTCATCATCATGGAGGGAGAATTGTGTACATTGGGGCTTTTATCGAAGAACTGGAAGCATTCTAAGTGAGTTGAAAATGTCGACATGATGTTCCCCAAACAAACCCGTGAAGAAGCTACAGATTATCAGTCTATGATCCACTTTACGTTGTGGATGACATGTTAAGAGACTGAAGACATTTTGGACAGAATTAAGAGATACTTCTTCAACAAGCATCAATGTTATATCAAACAGGTCGTCAGTTTGGGAGGGAGCAAGTTAATTTATGGGCTTACTAATTGGGAGGGAGTAATAACCCAATTAGTGAGTGTTTCTATAGCAGTTGATTCTCACCTGATCCATTTAAGCCAAAGGTTGTTCTTCTCACAAGATTTCAAGTACGTGTGCATAAAATGTGTTGCTGATTCTAAGGTATCAAAACCAGCAAGAGGGAAGGAGATATATATCTGAATGCATAATGAGTACACGTGATGAACATAATACTTTGTCTTAATTGAAGTTATGCCGAGAAGACAAATGTCACAACCGCAGAGATAATCAGTGTCCTAACTCATGGCATTTGGTGTATTATTCCAACTACGTGGGGGAAAGTAGTCTCTTGATACTTGTGGCATATACTACTTCAGCTTTCAGCAGGAAGAAATATGAGAAGGACATTTGGAGTGTGAGATGATACTGCTTACCGACGTCTTCATACGAGCTGATATGGTTTACGATAAAGTGCTTCTGGTTAATGATTCATGTACACAATGGTATGATGATTCTGATGAGATCGCAACCATCAGGGGAGAGATTTGCGTACATCAAGGATGCGCAACAGGTTCACGTGATCGGGCTTAATCATATATTCTGGAGGAGATATCCGCAGAGATGATCAGTGCTTCAACCTGTTACATTGGTGTCATCGTTTCTTCATGTGTTGGATACATGCGAACAATATGGATTGAGTTGGTATGTGTAAGATAACTAGAAAGCATTTGGTGAAGTGAAGATGTTGATATGTTATTCCCCTAAACAGACAACTGCTCCAAACCGCAAAGTAATGTGTACATTGGGGAAGTACAACAGGGTCATGTGATCGGGCTTCATCATATATTCCGGGATTGATAACCACAGAGATGATCCATGGTTCACCTTGTTACTTCGGTGCTATCATTTTCTTTGGGTCTTTGAGTGTCATACAATGTGACTTTTTGCGTCACTTCAACGACTTGGGGAAGTGGTCTCATGAAGATGATTGTCGGTTTGGGGGGAAGCTACCAAAGCTTCATATTGAGGAGGCTAAATGATGAGTGCTCAAACACTCATCATTTTTGGTCAAATCTGAGCTGCAAAACATTTAAAAACACTCAAAAATGCATCAAAATACTGAAAATATTCTAAAATTGTGTTTTATATGTTTTAGATGCAAAATGGGTAAAAACAGATGAAAAACGCACAAAGTTTGTGTAGTAAACTCTAAAATGAGAACATGGATGGTTAAGTGTTTAAGTTGAATTAGGAGTAGATTTCTAGTGAGAAGTTAGAGAGAGAAAGAGATGGAACCTTAGAGAGAAAAGTGTGAAATGTTAGATTGCAAATGAAGGTTCAACCCTTTCCCATGGGTGGGAAAGGGTATATATAGTTACAATAGAAACGCCCCTTGAAACGGGCTGTAGAGCGGGCTGGCAGTGGGTAAAGACCCGACGTGACTCCACAAATACTAACTAATACTACACTATGTACTAACTAATATGATAATTACTACGAGCTACAATATGCTAAACTATACTCGGGGTGACCGAGTCTTCATATGAATAATCGTATTCCTAACAATCTCCCCCTAAGGGAGGTCACCCCGGAAAGTAAGTGTAGAGTCATAGCATTCAGATCTTTGATGACATCTTCGTAGCTCGTAGTCTTTTGATTCTTCATTGTTGAGATCTTTGTGCATCAAGTGGTAGACTCTAGATGACACCTTCATTATGGTGGATGATCTTTGGAAATTGTAACAGCTTCATCATCCAAATGATTGTCAGAGGGTCATCTATGAGCTGTAACGTCTCCATGTGATTCGAACATCTTAGTGATGACATGCTCACACTTTTCAGGATCATGATCTTTTACAAAAGAGTTGTGGAAGCATATTTGAGGCCCAATCAATGATCATGGTTTCTTAGATTGTGAAGTTGAAGTGTGAGCATGTGTTGATGGATCAGCATCTTTTCAGCAATCGACAGCAACTATCAGAATTTCCTGAAAGCAGACAGTAAGCAATAAATCGTCCGGTACTTATAGGTTTAGAATTAGAGATTGTCAACAGCATAGTGTGAAGACTCCTTCTAACCCTTACCAAGACCGTTCCCAATCGGCAAACCCTAAAAGGATTCACACGACCTACCTAAGTAGATCAACGATTGGGTGAGTCGCTGGAGATCACTCCACGACTGTTGACTGTTTGTAACCATCGTGACCACTAAGCGTAATCCACAAGGAGTTACCTAAGTGACCTGCTTTCAGGGCTGCTTGATGTTGACCCTGGCAGGAATTTCCATTCAATCACTGGGAGTTACAATAGTAACTTCCCTCATAAATGTTCTGGCAGATTGCTAAGATCTACGTAGGACTCATAAGTTTACCACTGGTGTCCTTAATGTTGAACAACCAGGGTAGAAGTAGCACGTGTTCCTATGAGATCTTTGTATGCATCTCGAGGCTCTAGACTCAATAAGTGCATTTTGTTTTCCTAAGCGGAGATTAGGGAGAGGTCTCCTGCTTCAATATCAACCATCTCTAAGAGATATGTCGATAGATTACACCGGTTCCTCGTGAGAATGAAACAAGTTCTTTTAAGAGAACTTGAGTGGCTAGAAGGTTTAGTGCAGTGCGTCACTGGGTCCATGACGTCTTGTCTTTAATACCGATGTCGCCTTAGCAACAATCGGTAGATTATGAATTGAACCCGGTTTCTGTCCTAAGGTTGAATAATTGGAGGGCTATTTCTTTTCACCCTTTCTCATTTCATTTCTTTTTAATTCTTCAACCCCTTCTTTCTCCATTATCACATTTCTCCTTTTTTACATAATCATACCTACAGACTTTCTAATACTATCTATTTGGTATTGTCCATGGGTAGATCCCTCCGGCTTTGGCGGATCATAGGACGATTTTCCTAACCTTAGCCACCTTATAACTTCATGACTATCCTATGTTGCCATATACCAAATCATTGAAAATTCTCTCAACGTGTTTATGATAAAGAAACACATTTTGTGAACGCATTGAGAGTTTTGTCATTTTCAAATGCTCCCCCTTAACATGTGCTCATATGTATTGATTTGAAAATTTGCACATGTTGGGAAGAGTTGCACTTTTTGAATTGATCTACCTTAAGTGAAAATGACCGGGCATTCGAGACACGCTTACATCACTAGTTAAACTAGCTTGAAGTTATTACCCGGCCCGATCAAATTCACCCAAGGTTTCTCGAAATGGTACATTCTACTTAAACTGGTCCTCTTCGAGACACGCTTACATCACCGGTTAAACCAGCTTGAAGTTATTACCCGTCCAGGACTAGTCCTTTCGATTCAGGACATTTGTGTTTCGTCAATTCATGAGTCAAGACTGAGATGCACTCATATGAGATGCAAGGATCCTTTTACACAAATCATTTTGCTCCCCCTCAATATGTGCATTGATATGCGAAAGAGTTTGGCACATAGGAAAAAGCAAATTTTTGTTTTCATGTTCAAAACATCACATTTTAATCAGTTTTTCATATTTAAATCACATCTTCTCCCCCGATAAAAAATTTCAAACCAATTGAGATTTGTGATCCCAAGTGATTTAAATAAGTTTAAAGTTTTTGGAGAAGGATGCGACATTTTTAAGAATGACTGATTTTGAGACAACATTTTGCTCCCCCTCAAATCTTGAGAGAGTATGTTATGTGTTAGAGGTGATGAGTTTATAAATAATGTTGAGTTTAGCGAGAGACTCATGAAAGATTTATATCCTAACACATAACAATTGCATTTAATCCACTTGAGTTATGCACAAAGATCTTGTTTTGATGATATATAGTTTTGAAATCGTTCTCCCCCTCAATCGATAACACATTTAAAATTAAACATTTTGCATAAAGGATTAATTCTTATAGCATCGATTGAGTGGTAAAGTTTAAACCACATTTTGAGTTTGTTTGATCTTCAAAAACCATGGTACCACCAAGTTTGGAACAAGTATTTTCCCGAAGAATCATTGAAGGAAAAATATTTGAGATGCAAAGAAGACTTCTCTTCTTTTACCAGAAATGATGCACTTAAGCGTACATCAAATTGGAAAGGCACGAATGTAAAGTAATTCATGTCTTTGTTAGGAACAATCGTCTTTTTGGCGACGAACTTTCCCCAATATAAGACCGGGTTGCTATCTGAAGTAATAGCAAACCATTATGAACATCATAAAGTCAAGAACATAACCACACACAAGTTCACATGATAATATAGTTACAGACCATATAGTATATAAACAATTGTTACATATCATAGTGACACAAGATTAGATGGTACGTTCCATGAGCCTGAAGTCCCCTTTACGAATTCTTCCACCAACAAAGCAATCCAAACTGCGGAAGATGCGTCTTTCAAGCAAGAGTTTCCTGATGGCATGAAGAAAGTGCTTGTTTCTTTGGAACGCCTCTGCAGTCCAGAAGGCAGTGTATTTCCCATCCTTTGCGATTCTGTATTCCTTATCCCTGACATCCAGAGCGGCTTCCACCTGTGTAAGCGTTCCATCAATGATGTGGTGAAGTTCATCAAGTCTCATAAGCATTCGAGTGTTGACGCAATCAGTAAAGACCACTGCTCTTGGTGACTCAATGACCGAGTAATCTTTCTTGTATTCCATGTTTCTGGCTTACCATCGAGGTCTAGTGAGATTGAGTTGAGTCTGATAGCTTTCAATACCTAGCTGGAAGTCTTTAACTCTTTGTCTGACAACAAGCCCACGGATCCACTGAGTGATAGCAGATGATGCGTGGGAATCACAACAGGATTTACCTCTCGAGGGATCTCGAGAAGCTTACAACCCCCACCAGGCAGTGTACCTGATCGTTGTAGTATAGTATAGTGACAAGTACTGGGGGATTGATCGTTCAGCTTAGGAATAGTGTCGCTAGGATTAGAAAGCCTAAATACTAGTTCTAAAGGTGAGGGATGATTATTTTTGTATTTTTATATTTTTATGAAAGCAAGTAAAATCTCGGGTTTTGGAAGAGTGGGCGGAATTAGTTGCTATTCAACTAACCCAATACTAAGATGCAATCAAAATAAAATAGTAAAAATGAAAATAAACTAATTAAACTAAAGTTGTGAGCAGTAATTGGAGAAAATGTGTTTACTTAGATTTCACTACTCCCTAGATATCTTTTACACGTTAATTACTTGTTATAATTGCATGGATGACGGATCGTATTCCTTAATACCATTCATGGGGTGGCATACATAACTCCCCAATTCTATGAGCTCTTATCTCCTCCTACACCATACCCAGCACAACTATAGGGATTGTAAACAGTGGCTCATGCATTAAATACAACCAATAAAGACCTAGTGCGCCTCGGTTCATGTTTCTTAAGACGTTCAAGCATGTTACCATTTGGAGATCTGCCAGTTTTCTTAAGCCTAACATATAAATCATTCATCCAAGACAAGAATAAACAAGTAATCAACACATAATCAATATCTAGGTTTCATTAGATCTAAGCAAACACAAGAGAGATCTAGCCTAGCATGATAGAATTAAGACAAGAACAAGATATAGACAACCAACACATAGACATATTGATTGAATTAAAAGAACACTTATCTTGATTAATCATGCAAGGTATCAAGGGGTTGGAACCCTTGAAAAACCTGTAAAGTTACACCAAAATCGTACTTAGGGTTTCTCCCCAAAACTCCTCCCTTTAAATGTGAAAAACTAGAAAACTATATATAGGAAAATAGGGATGACGGCGTCAAGAACAAAGGTGTGACGCCGTCTCTCGCCGCCAAATACTTCCTCAGACGGCCTTGATCTACTTCAGACGCCGTCAAGGCCTAGGCCGTCACACAAATTACTCTTGACGCCTTGTGTGTGACGCTGTCATCAACTACGGATTTTAATTCTTGGGGTTTGACGCCGTCAGGAAAACTCTTGACGCCTTCATGAACTCTCAGATTTTATTATTGAGGTTTGACGCCGTCAGGAAATTACTCTTGACGTCGTCACCTACTGTTCCCAGCATGGAAAATTGAGACTTTGCCGTTTTCTTCACTTTTATGCTCCAAAAATGTCCAAAATGGCTTCTTTTCCAAAATTCACTCTCCAAGTACCTAAAATCACAAAAGGAACGATTTAGGGCAATATTTAATCAAATAAGTTCGGATTCGGGCTTAAATGACCCCCTAAAAGTGGTTCATTTTTCGCCTTATCATATACCCTTACACTTGAGATTTGCTTGTCCTCAAGCAAATGCGCTTTTATTCTAGTCAAAAGACAAGTTAAAGGTCATTTAACACTAATATAAAAGTAATTACAATAAATAATCGTTCCACTAAAGACCAATAGACAAGCTCGGAGGTCATACACTAGCACCTCACAAATAGTGTTTAGATACTCACATCTCTCGGGTGTAATAAAGTAATATAACATTATGGAAATGGAAGATATCTCTCACTACCTGTCATAGCAAAATAGATTACCATAGGCTTGGGAAAGGATCAAACCTCCACCACATGGCGTAAGCACCTAGGATAAACTATCAAAGAGGTCTTTTAAAGGGTTGTAACGTTAGGTATAGGGATATGAATTACACGGTTTTGTTGGATAAAGGAAGTTATTACTGGTGGCGAGCTAACAATCTTGGTTAATTACATGTACAATATGGCGTTGCTAAGCCAAGACTAGACTCGACTTAAGCTAATAAATGAGAAATAACAAAAACATAAAATGAACATAGAATAAAAAGGGATGGTAGTCCGTATGTTTTTTTCTCTTTTTTTTTTTTTTTTTTTTATTTTTTTTATTTTTTTTACATACACTCTTACCCTACCATCCAAAATAATACATCATAGGGGATGAACATTTCCCTTACACTTGAATTTTTACATACTTTACAATTAAACTAAACTAATGACTCGAATTAAGAAAATCAAAACACTTGGAGTACTTTTAAGATTAACGTACATATGGGGGTAATAAGTGATGTTCTTCCCCATTACTCCATAAAATAAGTACTTACCCATGAGTGCCAATCGTCCCAAAACAATATGTACAAGGATATGACTCGACTTAGCAACCATGTAATCAATTAGATAGTTAACTTAGGGTTTAACAAATAACAATAATGCACTAAAAATGAGCGCATACACGGAAGGATAAGGCGATTTGGGTGTACATTTAAGTGGGGTGTAACAAATTCTTCCTTTAAGTAAAATGCTTAAAGTTAGAAACGAAAAGATAGGCTCGGAGGGGTGTACTAGGGGATTCGTGTACTAAAAATGAGTACAACGCTAAGGGTGTGGGAAAAATTAGTTGACTTAACTAGTCAAGTAATATGACTTAAATGGTCAAGTAATTATGATACGGGTTTAACACAAGGGTGATCCTAATGCCTCTTATCATGTAGTAAATCCTACCACACGAATGTAGTCTCACTAGCGGTCTCGGGATGTATCACTAACGCAAGTTCTAGAATCTAAATGCTACCGGTACACTCATAAGCACTAATAATGAATGCTTTTCCTATCAAATCTAAAGGTGAACCTCACATATTTGGGTGGAAATTTTTTCTGAATATACGGTTATGTGCTAGTCATACAATCTCCTATCAATGAGACGCTTTCTATGGCTAAAGTTTCACTCCTAAATGTTGTAAAAAATTTTAAATTTGGCACTAAAATTGTACTAACAAGTATTTCTCATAGTTTTATTACACATCTACTATCAAACAAAACAAACTCAAGCGAAAGTGCATATGTAAGGTATCATCTTTTTACCCTCCCCTTACACTTAAGATGAACATTGTCCCCAATGTTCAAGTAAAAAATGTAAAAGTGAAAAAGTAAAGAGAATGAAATCAAATACTCCCCTGATTCGCTCGGTATGGATAATAGGATGGCCAGGTTAAATCTTCCTCCAAGAAAACGAACAATCAAAGCTTCCCTTCCAGAATATAAATCATCTTCTTGTCATACATAACCTGTAAAACCTGACAAAATAGACAAGACAACCTCGCGTAAAATCGGCGGCATCCTATATAAGTTACTAAATCCTAGAAAACAAAGTAAGATATAATGCTTGTGGAATGAAGTTTGAAGATTTCCTGGAGATTATAAAACTTAATAATTCACAAAAACCATAAGACTCCGTTAGAAAAACAAAACCGGTAAAATTTCCAGATTTTTAACTCCTGACGCCGTCAAGAGTAAAACCCTGACGCCGTCAGAATGGACCTGCAGAAATTCTTATGTTAAGTTTCCGGAAAATTTCTGGAAAAACTTGGTCCTACTTCCTGGAAAATCCTGCAAAACTTCATTATGACTCAATACAAGCATTTGACTCTAACAAATACGAATATACATGCTCACTTAATATTGTGGAGAATCATGATCGTGTGTTTCTTGAAAACATATTTGGGGTTTCCCCTTACACTTATCTTTTGCAAAAATACTTTTAGGTTGGAGTTAAGACTAGGCCAAACAACATAGTAAAGTATTTCCACATTTTAATTGAGAAACATGATCTACCAACAATAAAAATAAAGCATGCATACGGAAGCAAATAACAAACAAATAAAATGAAAATCACGCAAAGCATGGGTTGCCTCCCAAGAAACGCTTTTCTTTATTTACGAGTCTTGTAGCTAGACTCAAAGTCATGGGTTACTACGTGATTCGGGTGAGTTCCTCATTAAGGACATCTTTGGGATCAAACTTAGGTTTCAACTTTCTATCGGTTTCCTTAGTATGGTATAACCTTTCAAAATTTTCTCCATCCGGATCATACAATGTCACACCCCTAATTTACCTGACTTGCAGCGGAATGGAATGCCTGGGGGTGTAACTGTCATAGCACCATAACAAGGAAATATTGAACGACCTAAAGTGTCGTTTGGAAAATACATATCGTTTGATTTATTTAAAAGCATCCAGTGCTACAAAACATAGGTCCCCAAAGGTTGAAACGTTTACAGAAAACAAGTTCAGGAAATGTCAAACGATAATTTACACAAGTGCATGAAAAATCCAAAATGTAGTGCGTCATCCCTGGCACACCCTAATGTTACTCCATGCATGTAATATGATGATGCCTTAGTTACCTGAAAATACATTGCGAAAACGGTCAACACGAATGTTGGTGAATAATCATAGGTTTATGAAATGTAATGTTTGTACGGCCACCACAAGTATAAATGCATGACAAAAGTCACGTAAAATAGTACAATAGACCTTAAGCTCATGACACCGAAGCTATGACTGATGAAATTCTATGCCCCTCCTGAATGTTCTGCCAAACACTCAAATGTAAAAGACATGACATGCATCCGCTTACTGTTGGTAATCACTACCACGGATGGAGGCGTCACCCTCAATAGATCTATCCACTCACTCTCGCTTAGCGGTAAATTAACGGTTCATGATGTTACAGGGGACTTATCACATGGCAGACAAGCTACTTAAGCTATGTACATAGGTTTGATACTTGGGCTCGTACTAAAATGGTGCAATGTATTCTCCCCCGTGGGATTTGAAAACAATAAAAATGTATACGGGGCTATGAATACTCACCTCAACTGATGATACTGATGATAATATGAAGTGTACAACAATGATCGGTTAGCTGCCGCAACCTAATATGAATGATGAATGATCTCATTTAGATCACCAAATAATGTTATGAATGTCCATGCTCATGTTCCTATACCACTCTACTCTTTGGAAAAACACTTGTGTTATCAAAATATATAATCCAAGAATTTGGAAAAATATTGCTATTAGAAAATATAATAAGCTAGTTGCAATATATATATACTTATATATATATCGTATGTTTCCATGTTAGTGTTGAAATCCTCGGGTTGTAACCTTTGAAATATCGCCTTGAAATGATGAAAATATACTTGTAATAACTAATACTTCATTAGTTATAAAACTTGGTACTTGATATTATTTCTAGCTTATAAAAGTACTACGTAGTTTTAGTGCCAATTTTTATTAAAAGCTGTCAAAATAAAAATGGGTTTAGCCGATATTCAAACGTGAATATCTTTGTCGTTATATGTCCGTTTTACTTGTTCTTTATATCCACGGTTACGTCTTAGTATGTAGTAATATATTTTGGAAAGCTCGGCTCCTCCGGGTTACGTCTAAAGCCTCTTTTTGACCGACGAAAAACGTCCAACAGCAACTATTTTCCAGAAAATACTTTTCGTCAACAATCTTGCAAAAATCATAACTTCTTCGTTATAAACTCTTTTTAATCCGTTCTTTCGCCTACGGATTCGTTTTTGAAAGTATTTTTTAAAATTTTTGCCAAAGTTTACTTTGTATTTATTGATTTTCCTGGGTTTCACAAAATGGGACAGCATGTCTAAAACATGCTCCAAATCAAGTTTTCAAGGTTTATAACTAATTTCTAACATCACCAAACCTCTTGTAATCACCACATAGCTAATCTAATCCTACCATACACCTTCTTAGGGTGCCATGGGCTCCTAACCAAGTTATTATAGCAAGGGAATTCATAAATAAAAAGTTAGGGTTTGTATGTTCCATTTTTGACAAAATAAATGGTGGTATAGCTAGTTGTACATGGTTTTTAGCATGGAACTCATGCAATACAAGTAAATATAAGATGATTCATGTAAAATAAAGTTGATAACTTACTTGATAAAATGAGATGATTAGATGATGAGTATGCTTGTTGTTCTTGTGTTTTTGTTGCGTGATTATTGATTAGGCAAGTATAATGAACAACTTTGGTTCTTTAGCTTTTGAAAAACCTTCACTTGATCTTTGATTTTGGGTTTGGTCGTGGGGTATAAGAGAGAAAGGAGAGGATGAAAACCTTTTTGTTCTTGAAATTTGATGTTATGATTTTTGGTTTTGGTTAAAGTATATAATTTAGAGGTTTATTAGTATTATACTTAGGAAATTAATGCATGAGGTTAAGGGGTGTTCATGTGGCCGGTTATGGTGAGCCAGGGGGGGGGGGGGTAGGGTGCTTGTGATTTAATTAGAAAACTTATGTAGTTTTAGTGTTAGTTTGTGTTATTTGTTAAAATCGGGTACCGGGTTAAATAGAAATAAATGTTCACGAAGTTATCCGGGATGAAATAAAGTCATAATAATGTTGAAAATATGTTGGGTACATTTACTGAGTGATCGGGTGATTATTGTTTAGTTTTCACGAAAACCGTCGTTATATTCATAAGCGTACGTTATAAATAAAATAAATTTCCAAAATACTGGGTAACTGAATGTTATAACTTTTATGATGTTAAAATGGATATAAAAATATGTCGGGACCATTGTGGGAATATTTAGATATATTCGTCGTGTATAAACCGGGTGTTAACGTTTACTATAAATACTTATACGTAAAAACGTTAAATGTACCAAATATATAAATTTGAAAATCCTGAGAGTGGTATAACATGAAAATGCTGTTATGATGATATGCAGACTATCTCCAGTCCGTATGCAGTGTCCTTAGCACTAATGAAATGAATTCGCACCTAAACCAATCCGGTTACGCGAATTTGAATACCCGTAAACTAAATTTACGATGAAATGAGTAATGCAAGTGAATGATGAAATATTTTCCGGAAATGAATAGTGTTTAGTGAATAGTAAATTTCCCAAATGGTTCTCAGAATATCAAATTGACCTCGAAAATGATGAATAGTAAAACGATGAATAGTGTTTTGATGAATAGTGATTTATGAATAGTAAAAAGTCGAAGTTTGGGAAAATGACCTGAAATGGTAAATGACCTGAAATGGTGAGTTGTGACATCCGCCCACCCAAATAGGAATTCAGTCCCTGAATTCAGCTAGTGTTGGTCTCGGTAATAGGTTTGGTGAAAAGGTGTGGATACTTGCGTTGCATTTGGTCCTCTCGTTCCCAAGTAAACTCAGGACCTCTTCGAGAATTCCAGCGAACCTTAACGATCGGAATTCTACTCTGCTTCAACTGCTTGACCTCTCGGTCCATGATTTCAACTGGTTCCTCCACAAAGTTAAGCTTGTCATCTACCTGAATCTCTTCTAATGGTATAACTAAAGACTCATCTGAAAGGCATTTCTTGAGGGTTGAGACATGAAATGTATTATGTACGTTACTGAGTTCTGATGGTAGTTCAAGCTTGTAAGCTACTGGACCAATCCTTTCCAGTATCTTAAATGGACCAATGTATCTCGGGTTCAACTTCCCACGCTTTCCAAATCGTATCACGCCTTTCCAGGGTGAGACCTTCAACATGACCTTGTCTCCAACCTGGAATTCCAATGGTTTGCGTCTAACATCTGCGTAGCTCTTCTGTCGACTTCTAGCTGTTTCAAGCCTATCTCGAATCTGTATTATCTTTTCTGTTGTTTCCCTAACCATTTCTGGGCCTGTGCATTGTACCTCTCCAACTTCTGCCCAACAAACTGGTGAACGACACTTACGACCATACAGTGCCTCAAATGGTGCTGCTTTAATACTTGAATGGTAACTGTTGTTATAAGAGAACTCGATTAATGGCAAATGGTTAGCCCAACCATTCCCAAAGTCAATCACACACGCTCGCAGCATGTCCTCCAGAGTCTGAATAGTTCTCTCACTCTGACCATCGGTCTGTGGATGGTAAGCAGTGCTCGTGTCTAACTTGGATCCAAAGGAATCTTGTAATGACTTCCAAAAGTTTGAAGTAAAACGACTATCCCTGTCTGAAATGATAGAAACTGGTGCCCCATGCCTCGAGACTATTTCCTTGACATAAAGTCTGGCAAGCTGTTCCATGGAATAAGTCTCTCTAATAGGGATAAAATGTGCTGATTTAGTAAGACGATCAACAA
This sequence comes from Artemisia argyi, assembly GCA_030686995.1. NCBI lineage: Eukaryota > Viridiplantae > Streptophyta > Magnoliopsida > Asterales > Asteraceae > Artemisia > Artemisia argyi. Next base: position 91,586,279 of record CM060702.1, on the reverse strand, counting down.
TTACCCAAATAGCATCGTAACCTCCTGACGTCTTGGGTAATTTAGTAACAAAGTCCATTGTAATACGTTCCCACTTCCATTGTGGAATTTCTGGTTGTTGAAGTAGTCCTGACGGTTTCTGGTACTCAGTTTTCACTTTAGCACAAGTAAGGCATTTGCTAACGTATGTAGCTATTTCTGCTTTCATGTTCGGCCACCAATACAGCTTTTTGAGATCCTGATACATCTTGTCAGAACCTGGGTGAATAGAGTACTTTGACTTATGCGATTCATGCATAATCAAATCTCGTACCCCACCATAGAGTGGTATCCAACTTCGATCCTTGAAGCATAACACTCCATCTGCTCTCTTAACGAAACCATTCTTGTTTTCTGGCATACCATAAAGTTTCTCCTGTGGCCGATTTTCCTCCTTGAGAGCCTCAATCTGAGCTTCTAAGATTTTTGTTGGTAATGGTGAAATAATAGTCATTCCTAATGACCTGACCCTCAAAGGTTTGAGTCGTTCCTTTCTGCTAAGTGCATCTGCTATGACATTTGCTTTTCCTGGGTGATATCGGATTTCACAATCGTAATCACTCAACAATTCTAGCCAACGACGTTGTCTCATGTTGAGTTCCTTCTGATCGAGTATATGCTGTAAGCTCTTGTGATCGGTAAAAATTACACATTTAGTACCATAAAGGTAGTGTCTCCAAATCTTGAGTGCAAAAACAACAGCACCCAACTCCAAGTCGTGTGTAGTGTAATTCTTCTCGTGTGTCTTAAGCTGTCTAGATGCATAAGCTATTACCTTCTCGTTTTGCATTAGCACAGCTCCAAGCCCTTTATGCGAAGCATCGCAATATACCACAAAGTTCTCAATACCTTCTGGTAGTGACAAAATCGGTGCACTACAAAGCTTCTGCTTCAATAACTGAAATGCAGATTCTTGTTTCTCTCCCCACTCGTACTTCTGATTCTTTTGTGTCAGCTTAGTCAGCGACTTCGCTATCTTAGAAAACCCTTCGATAAACCTTCTGTAATATCCTGCAAGTCCTAAGAATTGACGAATTTCTGTAGGAGACTTGGGCGTAGCCCAATCCTTTACTGCCTCAATCTTTGCTGGATCGACTTGTAATCCTTGGCTATCAATGACATGGCCAAGAAATTGAACTCTTTGTATCCAAAAGTAACACTTTGAAAATTTGGCATACAATTGCTCCTTCTTGAGTAGTTCCAATATTGTTCTGAGGTGTGCTTCATGCTCTTTCTTACTCTTGGAATAAATCAGGATATCGTCAATGAACACAATCACATACTTATCAAGATATGGTTTGCATACTCTGTTCATGAGATCCATGAATACCGCAGGTGCATTCGTTAATCCAAAAGGCATCACTTGAAACTCATAATGACCATAACGTGTTCTGAATGCTGTCTTCGGGATATCTTTTTCCCGAACTCTGAGTTGATGGTAACCTGATCTTAAATCAATCTTGGAATAAAAACAGGAACCTTGTAGCTGATCAAACAAGTCATCAATCCTAGGTAGTGGATAACGATTCTTCACCGTTAACTTGTTCAGCTCACGATAGTCTATGCACATTCTGAAAGATCCATCCTTCTTCTTCACAAACAAAACCGGTGCTCCCCAAGGCGAGGAACTCGGTCTAATGAATCCTTTGTCTAAAAGCTCTTGTAACTGGTTAGACAATTCTTGCATCTCAGAAGGTGCAAGTCTATATGGTGCTCGTGCAATTGGTGTAGCTCCTGGCACCAACTCAATCTGAAACTCAACCTGACGTGTAGGTGGCAGTCCTGGTAATTCTTCCGGAAAAACTTCTGGAAATTCCTTAACAATGGGCACATCTTCAAGTCGTTTCTCATCCGACTTCTTTTCCGTTATGTGAGCCAAGAATGCATAACAACCCTTCTTTATGTACTTCTCGGTTTTAATGCATGATATGATACTGAGTCTAGTTCCACTTCGCTCCCCGCGAACAACCAAAGTTTCACCTCCATAAGAAAGATGAACAACTTTCTCATCACAAATGATCCTTGCACGATGTCGAGACAACCAATCCATACCGATAACGATGTCAAAACTTCCAAGTTCTACGGGCATAAGGTCTATATTGAATGGGTGATTTAGGAAATTGATGGTGCAACCACGGATAACGGTGTTTGTGTTAACTAAAGACCCATCGGCTAATTCAACAATGTAGGGAATGTCTAAGGTAGTTGGTTCTATGTTAAGTAAAGGTGCAAATGTAATAAAAACAAAACTTCTATCCGCTCCTGAATCGAATAAAATGGATGCATAACGATTATTAACGAGGAACGTACCCGTAACAACATTCGGGTCCTCACGGGCATCTTCTCCTCCCATAACATAAGCCCTTCCTCGAGCTACTCCGCCCTGATTTCCAGCTCTTTGATCATTCTTCTTTGGGCAATTGTATTGGAAATGACCCAACTCTCCACAACCATAACATGCTCCTGGTTGGTTCTGATTAATTATTCCTCGTGGTGCTTTGCAGTCCTTAGTCCAATGACCGACCTTTCCACAGTTCTGACAAGCTCTAGGACAATTCCCAGGGTTATGATGAGTTCGACATTTGTTACACTTGGGTAGTTTTCCAGCATATCCTTTTCCTTCTGTTGGTCCTGCAGCATAGACCTTTGCCACTTCCTGCCTCTTAGGTGCTGGTTGGTTAGCATTCCCACCTTGGTTATTATCAAACTTCCTCTTGTTGTTATTGTTGTTTTGGTTATTGGGGTAGTTGTGGTTTCGGTTATTGTTATAGTTGTTGTTGTTTCGAGTGTTGTTGTAGTTGGTATTGTTGGAACGGTTATTGTTGTTGTTTGCAGCAAACTTTCCTTTCAACACTTGGACCATAAGTTTCTGAGTTATACGAATGGCCTCTTCCATTGTTTGTGGGTCGAAAGACATCACATCCCCTCGGATGCTTTCGGGTAATCCCCCAGTAAAGTTCTCCATCTTTTTCTCAGCATCCGGAACCATAGTTGGACATAGTGTAGCCAACTCCTGAAACTTCCTGATATAAGTCTCAATATCATCTCCTTTTGTTACTAACTGGTAGAATTCTGTTTCCAACTTTTGCACCTCAGTACGAGGGCAAAACTTCTTAGTCATTAGCTTTTTGAATTCAGCCCAAGTAAGTTTGTAGGCATTCTCCATACCAATAGGCTGAGCATACGAATTCCACCAAGACATGGCTTCATCCAGCAGCATACCTGTAGCAAACTTTACCTTGTTAACTTCCTGACAACCACACATGAGAAAGACGTTCTCAGTCTTCTCAAACCAGCGGATTAAAGCAACCGCTCCTTCAGTGCCCTTATACTTGATAGGATCACTAATCTTGAAATCCTTCCAAGTACATTCCCGCCTAGTAGTGGGTTGAACCACTTCAGCAGTAGGTGGAACCTCAGCAGTCCTAGCAGCAACTTCAGCTCTCTCAATCTCTAGAGCTTCTGCTATACTATCCCTGACCAACTTGCGGATAGCTGCTTGTGTCATAGCGGGTGTTTCTGATGTAGCCTTTGCTTTCTTTGGCGCCATACTTCTGATAAATAATAATCGACAACAACCATGAGAAAACTATAATAGAAATAGTCATCGTACAAAAATATACGCCCAAAACGTGTATATATACAACCACAACAAATATAAATACAACCATGACATGTACGAGTACAACCACAACCTGTAATAATACATTAACCATAAAGAGCAACCATGAAACATCATAAATATAATCACAACACATGAATATAATACATGAAAATTTCGGCCTACATGGACCGATATATATATAATTATATAGCACAACATTTCCAACATAGTAGAGTCGCACTTGATATATTTGTTTGTACAACAACCAAAAGACTACAAGTTCTTGAACTATGTCCCACACCTCGGGACTAGGAAATAGTAAAAGCTAATACAATACTAGCCTATGTCTGTGCTCCTCCAGGTGCTCCAGATGGTCCAAGCTCTCCCCTCAAACTGCGAATCTCACGATCCATCGCAACCACGATCTCCTCAAGATGCTGAACTCGTAACTGAGAAGAAACATCCCTGCGCTCCAAAATGACCAACCTCTCTCGAAGCAATGCCAACTGATCTACCTGCTCCCACTGAGTCTCCTGTGTCGCCTGAGCTCTATCTCGAATCTCAGGTAACTCATCCCTAAGTAGCTCAATCTCCTCCTGGTGCCTCAACTGTCGTGCCTCGAGTCCATGGTATGACACATCAATACCAACCCTGCCCTGAACCAAATCCTCAACCTGCTCCTCGACAGTCTCAAGTCGAGTAGTAATGATCTCATCAACTCTATACCCCAACCTATCGACTTGCTCCTGCTGAGCACCCATCTGATCCTCTAATGTGACGGCTGTAGGGCTCTTAGCCGCAGCCGCTCTAGAACTCTCACCTATGTGGTATACTGGTGGTGGTTCTGCTGATTCTGACTCTGTAGTGGGTGAATCTGGTGTAGTAAACCTAGCACGCTTCCTGAGCGACAAGAGTGAGGTGGATATAGGGGTAGCAGTGGGTATGGCTGGTGGTGGTGTAGGCACAGTAGGACTAGGGAGGGTCCTATAAGTAGATGTAGCATAACGAACTCTCTTACTAGCAACCTGGATAGTCTTATCCCTAGGAAACATAAGTCTCGGCTCTGAATGGATAGTAGTAGTAGGAGATGGTGTGTCTGTGGGTACACGGGTGACATCAAGTGGTACAGTAGGATGGACATGAGGAGTAGGAGCCGTCTCCTCCTCCTCGAAAGGCTCGGTGTCATCATCTGATGCCAAAAGTGGCAACACAGGTACAAGAGGAAAAGGTGGTGGTGAACAGGCTGTAGAAGACATAGAGTCTTCAAAATCGGAGTCTGTGATGGTGTACAGTATAACAACATTTGGGTTTGCAGACATGGTTCTGTGATAATCAAGGTGAAATAAAAATAAATAACTCGTAATGAAATCACCATAAACAATGAACATGCACTTATGATGAAATGATGAGATGCTATGATAATGTGGTTATAGTCTAGGGTCAATGATACATCCTAGTTCTCTATAACCTTAGCTCTGGTACCAATCTGTCACACCCCCAATTTACCTGACTTGCAGCGGAATGGAATGCCTGGGGGTGTAACTGTCATAGCACCATAACAAGGAAATATTGAACGACCTAAAGTGTCGTTTGGAAAATACATATCGTTTGATTTATTTAAAAGCATCCAGTGCTACAAAACATAGGTCCCCAAAGGTTGAAACGTTTATAGAAAACAAGTTCAGGAAATGTCAAACGATAATTTACACAAGTGCATGAAAAATCCAAAATGTAGTGCGTCATCCCTGGCACACCCTAATGTTACTCCATGCATGTAATATGATGATGCCTTAGTTACCTGAAAATACATTGCGAAAACGGTCAACACGAATGTTGGTGAATAATCATAGGTTTATGAAATGTAATGTTTGTACGGCCACCACAAGTATAAATGCATGACAAAAGTCACGTAAAATAGTACAATAGACCTTAAGCTCATGACACCGAAGCTATGACTGATGAAATTCTATGCCCCTCCTGAATGTTCTGCCAAACACTCAAATGTAAAAGACATGACATGCATCCGCTTACTGTTGGTAATCACTACCACGGATGGAGGCGTCACCCTCAATAGATCTATCCACTCACTCTCGCTTAGCGGTAAATTAACGGTTCATGATGTTACAGGGGACTTATCACATGGCAGACAAGCTACTTAAGCTATGTACATAGGTTTGATACTTGGGCTCGTACTAAAATGGTGCAATGTATTCTCCCCCGTGGGATTTAAAAACAATAAAAATGTATACGGGGCTATGAATACTCACCTCAACTGATGATAATATGAAGTGTACAACAATGATCGGTTAGCTGCCGCAACCTAATATGAATGATGAATGATCTCATTTAGATCACCAAATGATGTTATGAATGTCCATGCTCATTTTCCTATACCACTCTACTCTTTGGAAAAACACTTGTGTTATCAAAATATATAATCCAAGAATTTGGAAAAATATTGCTATTAGAAAATATAATAAGCTAGTTGCAATATATATATACTTATATATATATCGTATGTTTCCATGTTAGTGTTGAAATCCTCGGGTTGTAACCTTTGAAATATCGCCTTGAAATGATGAAAATATACTTGTAATAACTAATAATCCATTAGTTATAAAACTTGGTACTTGATATTATTTCTAGCTTATAAAAGTACTACGTAGTTTTAGTGCCAATTTTTATTAAAAGCTGTCAAAATAAAAATGGGTTTAGCCGATATTCAAACGTGAATATCTTTGTCGTTATATGTCCGTTTTACTTGTTCTTTATATCCACGGTTACGTCTTAGTATGTAGTAATATATTTTGGAAAGCTCGGCTCCTCTGGGTTACGTCTAAAGCCTCTTTTTGACCGACGAAAAACGTCCAACAGCAACTATTTTCCAGAAAATACTTTTCGTCAACAATCTTGCAAAAATCATAACTTCTTCGTTATAAACTCTTTTTAATCCGTTCTTTCGCCTACGGATTCGTTTTTGAAAGTATTTTCTAAAAATTTTGCCAAAGTTTACTTTGTATTTATTGATTTTCCTGGGTTTCACAAAATGGGACAGCATGTCTAAAACATGCTCCAAATCAAGTTTTCAAGGTTTATAACTAATTTCTAACATCACCAAACCTCTTGTAATCACCACATAGCTAATCTAATCCTACCATACACCTTCTTAGGGTGCCATGGGCTCCTAACCAAGTTATTATAGCAAGGGAATTCATAAATAAAAAGTTAGGGTTTGTATGTTCCATTTTTGACAAAATAAATGGTGGTATAGCTAGTTGTACATGGTTTTTAGCATGGAACTCATGCAATACAAGTAAATATAAGATGATTCACGTAAAATAAAGTTGATAACTTACTTGATAAAATGAGATGATTAGATGATGAGTATGCTTGTTGTTCTTGTGTTTTTGTTGCTTGATTATTGATTAGGCAAGTATAATGAACAACTTTGGTGCTTTAGCTTTTGAAAAACCTTCACTTGATCTTTGATTTTGGGTTTGGTCGTGGGGTGTAAGGGAGAAAGGAGAGGATGAAAACCTTTTTGTTCTTGAAATTTGATGTTATGATTTTTGGTTTTGGTTAAAGTATATAATTTAGAGGTTTATTAGTATTATACTTAGGAAATTAATGCATGAGGTTAAGGGGTGTTCATGTGGCCGGTTATGGTGAGCCAGGGGGGGGGGGGGGTAGGGTGCTTGTGATTTAATTAGAAAACTTATGTAGTTTTAGTGTTAGTTTGTGTTATTTGTTAAAATCGGGTACCGGGTTAAATAGAAATAAATGTTCACGAAGTTATCCGGGATGAAATAAAGTCATAATAATGTTGAAAATATGTTGGGTACATTTACTGAGTGATCGGGTGATTATTGTTTAGTTTTCACGAAAACCGTCGTTATATTCATAAGCGTACGTTATAAATAAAATAAATTTCCAAAATACTGGGTAACTGAATGTTATAACTTTTATGATGTTAAAATGGATATAAAAATATGTCGGGACCATTGTGGGAATATTTAGATATATTCGTCGTGTATAAACCGGGTGTTAACGTTTACTATAAATACTTATACGTAAAAACGTTAAATGTACCAAATATATAAATTTGAAAATCCTGAGAGTGGTATAACATAAAAATGCTGTTATGATGATATGCAGACTATCTCCAGTCCGTATGCAGTGTCCTTAGCACTAATGAAATGAATTCGCACCTAAACCAATCCGGTTACGCGAATTTGAATACCCGTAAACTAAATTTATGATGAAATGAGTAATGCAAGTGAATGATGAAATATTTTCCAGAAATGAATAGTGTTCAGTGAATAGTAAATTTCCTAAATGGTTCTCAGAATATCAAATTGACCTCGAAAATGATGAATAGTAAAACGATGAATAGTGATTTATGAATAGTAAAAAGTCGAAGTTTGGGAAAATGACCTGAAATGGTAAATGACCTGAAATGGTGAGTTGTGACATCCGCCCACCCAAATAGGAATTCAGTCCCTGAATTCAGCTAGTGTTGGTCTCGGTAATAGGTTTGGTGAAAAGGTGTGGATACTTGCGTTGCATTTGGTCCTCTCGTTCCCAAGTAAACTCAGGACCTCTTCGAGAATTCCAGCGAACCTTAACGATCGGAATTCTACTCTGCTTCAACTGCTTGACCTCTCGGTCCATGATTTCAACTGGTTCCTCCACAAAGTTAAGCTTGTCATCTAACTGAATCTCTTCTAATGGTATAACTAAAGACTCATCTGAAAGGCATTTCTTGAGGTTTGAGACATGAAATGTATTATGTACGTTACTGAGTTCTGATGGTAGTTCAAGCTTGTAAGCTACTGGACCAATCCTTTCCAGTATCTTAAATGGACCAATGTATCTCGGGTTCAACTTCCCACGCTTTCCAAATCGTATCACGCCTTTCCAGGGTGAGACCTTCAACATGACCTTGTCTCCAACCTGGAATTCCAATGGTTTGCGTCTAACATCTGCGTAGCTCTTCTGTCGACTTCTAGCTGTTTCAAGCCTATCTCGAATCTGCATTATCTTTTCTGTTGTTTCCCTAACCATTTTTGGGCCTGTGCATTGTACCTCTCCAACTTCTGCCCAACATACTGGTGAACGACACTTACGACCATACAGTGCCTCAAATGGTGCTGCTTTAATACTTGAATGGTAACTGTTGTTATAAGAGAACTCGATTAATGGCAAATGGTTAGCCCAACCATTCCCAAAGTCAATCACACACGCTCGCAGCATGTCCTCCAGAGTCTGAATAGTTCTCTCACTCTGACCATCGGTCTGTGGATGGTAAGCAGTGCTCATGTCTAACTTGGATCCAAAGGAATCTTGTAATGACTTCCAAAAGTTTGAAGTAAAACGACTATCCCTGTCTGAAATGATAGAAACTGGTGCCCCATGCCTCGAGACTATTTCCTTGACATAAAGTCTGGCAAGCTGTTCCATGGAATAAGTCTCTCTAATAGGGATAAAATGTGCTGATTTAGTAAGACGATCAACAATTACCCAAATAGCATCGTAACCTCCTGACGTCTTGGGTAATTTAGTAACAAAGTCCATTGTAATACGTTCCCACTTCCATTGTGGAATTTCTGGTTGTTGAAGTAGTCCTGACGGTTTCTGGTACTCAGCTTTCACTTTAGCACAAGTAAGGCATTTGCTGACGTATGTAGCTATTTCTGCTTTCATGTTCGGCCACCAATACAGCTTTTTGAGATCCTGATACATCTTGTCAGAACCTGGGTGAATAGAGTACTTTGACTTATGCGATTCATGCATAATCAAATCTCGTACCCCACCATAGAGTGGTATCCAACTTCGATCCTTGAAGCATAACACTCCATCTGCTCTCTTAACGAAACCATTCTTGTTTTCTGGCATACCATAAAGTTTCTCCTGTGGCCGATTTTCCTCCTTGAGAGCCTCAATCTGAGCTTCTAAGATTTTTGTTGGTAATGGTGAAATAATAGTCATTCCTAATGACCTGACCCTCAAAGGTTTGAGTCGTTCCTTTCTGCTAAGTGCATCTGCTACGACATTTGCTTTTCCTGGGTGATATCGGATTTCACAATCGTAATCACTCAACAATTCTAGCCAACGACGTTGTCTCATGTTGAGTTCCTTCTGATCGAGTATATGCTGTAAGCTCTTGTGATCGGTAAAAATTACACATTTAGTACCATAAAGGTAGTGTCTCCAAATCTTGAGTGCAAAAACAACAGCACCCAACTCCAAGTCGTGTGTAGTGTAATTCTTCTCGTGTGTCTTAAGCTGTCTAGATGCATAAGCTATTACCTTCTCGTTTTGCATTAGCACAGCTCCAAGCCCTTTATGCGAAGCATCGCAATATACCACAAAGTTCTCAATACCTTCTGGTAGTGACAAAATCGGTGCACTACAAAGCTTCTGCTTCAATAACTGAAATGCAGATTCTTGTTTCTCTCCCCACTCGTACTTCTGATTCTTTTGTGTCAGCTTAGTCAGCGACTTCGCTATCTTAGAAAACCCTTCGATAAACCTTCTGTAATATCCTGCAAGTCCTAAGAATTGACGAATTTCTGTAGGAGACTTGGGCGTAGCCCAATCCATTACTGCCTCAATCTTTGCTGGATCGACTTGTAATCCTTGGCTATCAATGACATGGCCAAGAAATTGAACTCTTTGTATCAAAAAGTAACACTTTGAAAATTTGGCATACAATTGCTCCTTCTTGAGTAGTTCCAATATTGTTCTGAGGTGTGCTTCATGCTCTTTCTTACTCTTGGAATAAATCAGGATATCGTCAATGAACACAATCACATACTTATCAAGATATGGTTTGCATACTCTGTTCATGAGATCCATGAATACCGCAGGTGCATTCGTTAATCCAAAAGGCATCACTTGAAACTCATAATGACCATAACGTGTTCTGAATGCTGTCTTCGGGATATCTTTTTCCCGAACTCTGAGTTGATGGTAACCTGATCTTAAATCAATCTTGGAATAAAAACAGGAACCTTGTAGCTGATCAAACAAGTCATCAATCCTAGGTAGTGGATAACGATTCTTCACCGTTAACTTGTTCAGCTCACGATAGTCTATGCACATTCTGAAAGATCCATCCTTCTTCTTCACAAACAAAACCGGTGCTCCCCAAGGCGAGGAACTCGGTCTAATGAATCCTTTGTCTAAAAGCTCTTGTAACTGGTTAGACAATTCTTGCATCTCAGAAGGTGCAAGTCTATATGGTGCTCGTGCAATTGGTGCAGCTCCTGGCACCAACTCAATCTGAAACTCAACCTGACGTGTAGGTGGCAGTCCTGGTAATTCTTCCGGAAAAACTTCTGGAAATTCCTTAACAATGGGCACATCTTCAAGTCGTTTCTCATCCGACTTCTTTTCCATTATGTGAGCCAAGAATGCATAACAACCCTTCTTTATGTACTTCTCGGTTTTAATGCATGATATGATACTGAGTCTAGTTCCACTTCGCTCCCCGCGAACAACCAAAGTTTCACCTCCATAAGAAAAATGAACAACTTTCTCATCACAAATGATCCTTGCACGATGTCGAGACAACCAATCCATACCGATAACGATGTCAAAACTTCCAAGTTCTACGGGCATAAGGTCTATATTGAATGGGTGATTTAGGAAATTGATGGTGCAACCACGGATAACGGTGTTTGTGTTAACTAAAGACCCATCGGCTAATTCAACAATGTAGGGAATGTCTAAGGTAGTTGGTTCTATGTTAAGTAAAGGTGCAAATGTAATAGAAACAAAACTTCTATCCGCTCCTGAATCGAATAAAATGGATGCATAACGATTATTAACGAGGAACGTACCCGTAACAACATTCGGGTCCTCACGGGCATCTTCTCCTCCCATAACATAAGCCCTTCCTCGAGCTACTCCGCCCTGATTTCCAGCTCTTTGATCATTCTTCTTTGGGCAATTGTACTGGAAATGACCCAACTCTCCACAACCATAACATGCTCCTGGTTGGTTCTGATTAATTATTCCTCGTGGTGCTTTGCAGTCCTTAGTCCAATGACCGACCTTTCCACAGTTCTGACAAGCTCTAGGACAATTCCCAGGGTTATGATGAGTTCGACATTTGTTACACTTGGGTAGTTTTCCAGCATATCCTTTTCCTTCTGTTGGTCCTGCAACATAGACCTTTGCCACTTCCTGCCTCTTAGGTGCTGGTTGGTTAGCATTCCCACCTTGGTTATTATCAAACTTCCTCTTGTTGTTATTGTTGTTTTGGTTATTGGGGTAGTTGTGGTTTCGGTTATTGTTATAGTTGTTGTTGTTTCGAGTGTTGTTGTAGTTGGTATTGTTGGAACGGTTATTGTTGTTGTTTGCAGCAGACTTTCCTTTCAACACTTGGACCATAAGTTTTTGAGTTATACGAATGGCCTCTTCCATTGTTTGTGGGTCGAAAGACATCACATCCCCTCGGATGCTTTCGGGTAATCCCCCAGTAAAGTTCTCCATCTTTTTCTCAGCATCCGGAACCATAGTTGGACATAGTGTAGCCAACTCCTGAAACTTCCTGATATAAGTCTCAATATCATCTCCTTTTGTTACTAACTGGTAGAATTCTGTTTCCAACTTTTGCACCTCAGTACGAGGGCAAAACTTCTTAGTCATTAGCTTTTTGAATTCAGCCCAAGTAAGTTTGTAGGCATTCTCCATACCAATAGGCTGAGCATACGAATTCCACCAAGACATGGCTTCATCCAGCAGCATACCTGTAGCAAACTTTACCTTGTTAACTTCCTGACAACCACACATGAGAAAGACGTTCTCAGTCTTCTCAAACCAGCGGATTAAAGCAACCGCTCCTTCAGTGCCCTTATACTTGATAGGATCACTAATCTTGAAATCCTTCCAAGTACATTCCCGCCTAGTAGTGGGTTGAACCACTTCAGCAGTAGGTGGAACCTCAGCAGTCCTAGCAGCAACTTCAGCTCTCTCAATCTCTAGAGCTTCTGCTATACTATCCCTGACCAACTTGCGGATAGCTGCTTGTGTCATAGCGGGTGTTTCTGATGTAGCCTTTGCTTTCTTTGGCGCCATACTTCTGATAAATAATAATCGACAACAACCATGAGAACTATAATAGAAATAGTCATCGTACAAAAATATACGCCCACAACATGTATATATACAACCACAACAAATATAAATACAACCATGACATGTACGAGTACAACCACAACCTGTAATAATACATTAACCATAAAGAGCAACCATGAAACATCATAAATATAATCACAACACATGAATATAATACATGAAAATTTCGGCCTACATGGACCGATATATATATATATAGCACAACATTTCCAACATAGTAGAGTCGCACTTGATATATTTGTTTGTACAACAACCAAAAGACTACAAGTTCTTGAACTATGTCCCACACCTCGGGACTAGGAAATAGTAAAAGCTAATACAATACTAGTCTATGTCTGTGCTCCTCCAGGTGCTCCAGATGGTCCAGGCTCTCCCCTCAAACTGCGAATCTCACAATCCATCGCAACCACGATCTCCTCAAGATGCTGAACTCGTAACTGAGAAGAAACATCCCTGCGCTCCAAAATGACCAACCTCTCTCGAAGCAATGCCAACTGATCTACCTGCTCCCACTGAGTCTCCTGTGTCGCCTGAGCTCTATCTCGAATCTCAGGTAACTCATCCCTAAGTAGCTCAATCTCCTCCTGGTGCCTCAACTGTCGTGCCTCGAGTCCATGGTATGACACATCAATACCAACCCTGCCCTGAACCAAATCCTCAACCTGCTCCTCGACAGTCTCAAGTCGAGTAGTAATGATCTCATCAACTCTATACCCCAACCTATCGACTTGCTCCTGCTGAGCACCCATCTGATCCTCTAATGTGACGGCTGTAGGGCTCTTAGCCGCAGCCGCTCTAGAACTCTCACCTATGTGGTATACTGGTGGTGGTTCTGCTGATTCTGACTCTGTAGTGGGTGAATCTGGTGTAGTAAACCTAGCACGCTTCCTGAGCGGCAAGAGTGAGGTGGATATAGGGGTAGCAGTGGGTATGGCTGGTGGTGGTGTAGGCACAGTAGGACTAGGGAGGGTCCTATAAGTAGATGTAGCATAACGAACTCTCTTACTAGCAACCTGGATAGTCTTATCCCTAGGAAACATAAGTCTCGGCTCTGAATGGATAGTAGTAGTAGGAGATGGTGTGTCTGTGGGTACACGGGTGACATCAAGTGGTACAGTAGGATGGACATGAGGAGTAGGAGCCGTCTCCTCCTCCTCGAAAGGCTCGGTGTCATCATCTGATGCCAAAAGTGGCAACACAGGTACAAGAGGAAAAGGTGGTGGTGAACAGGCTGTAGAAGACATAGAGTCTTCAAAATCGGAGTCTGTGATGGTGTACAGTATAACAACATTTGGGTTTGCAGACATGGTTCTGTGATAATCAAGGTGAAATAAAAATAAATAACTCGTAATGAAATCACCATAAACAATGAACATGCACTTATGATGAAATGATGAGATGCTATGATAATGTGGTTATAGTCTAGGGTCAATGATACATCCTAGTTCTCTATAACCTTAGCTCTGGTACCAATCTGTCACACCCCCAATTTACCTGACTTGCAGCGGAATGGAATGCCTGGGGGTGTAACTGTCATAGCACCATAACAAGGAAATATTGAACGACCTAAAGTGTCGTTTGGAAAATACATATCGTTTGATTTATTTAAAAGCATCCAGTGCTACAAAACATAGGTCCCCAAAGGTTGAAACGTTTACAGAAAACAAGTTCAGGAAATGTCAAACGATAATTTACACAAGTGCATGAAAAATCCAAAATGTAGTGCGTCATCCCTGGCACACCCTAATGTTACTCCATGCATGTAATATGATGATGCCTTAGTTACCTGAAAATACATTGCGAAAACGGTCAACACGAATGTTGGTGAATAATCATAGGTTTATGAAATGTAATGTTTGTACGGCCACCACAAGTATAAATGCATGACAAAAGTCACGTAAAATAGTACAATAGACCTTAAGCTCATGACACAGAAGCTATGACTGATGAAATTCTATGCCCCTCCTGAATGTTCTGCCAAACACTCAAATGTAAAAGACATGACATGCATCCGCTTACTGTTGGTAATCACTACCACGGATGGAGGCGTCACCCTCAATAGATCTATCCACTCACTCTCGCTTAGCGGTAAATTAACGGTTCATGATGTTACAGGGGACTTATCACATGGCAGACAAGCTACTTAAGCTATGTACATAGGTTTGATACTTGGGCTCGTACAAAAATGGTGCAATGTATTCTCCCCCGTGGGATTTGAAAACAATAAAAATGTATACGGGGCTATGAATACTCACCTCAACTGATGATACTGATGATAATATGAAGTGTACAACAATGATCGGTTAGCTGCCGCAACCTAATATGAATGATGAATGATCTCATTTAGATCACCAAATGATGTTATGAATGTCCATGCTCATGTTCCTATACCACTCTACTCTTTGGAAAAACACTTGTGTTATCAAAATATATAATCCAAGAATTTGGAAAAATATTGCTATTAGAAAATATAATAAGCTAGTTGCAATATATATATACTTATATATATATATCGTATGTTTCCATGTTAGTGTTGAAATCCTCGGGTTGTAACCTTTGAAATATCGCCTTGAAATGATGAAAATATACTTGTAATAACTAATACTTCATTAGTTATAAAACTTGGTACTTGATATTATTTCTAGCTTATAAAAGTACTACGTAGTTTTAGTGCCAATTTTTATTAAAAGCTGTCAAAATAAAAATGGGTTTAGCCGATATTCAAACGTGAATATCTTTGTCGTTATATGTCCGTTTTACTTGTTCTTTATATCCACGGTTACGTCTTAGTATGTAGTAATATATTTTGGAAAGCTCGGCTCCTCCGGGTTACGTCTAAAGCCTCTTTTTGACCGACGAAAAACGTCCAACAGCAACTATTTTCCAGAAAATACTTTTCGTCAACAATCTTGCAAAAATCATAACTTCTTCGTTATAAACTCTTTTTAATCCGTTCTTTCGCCTACGGATTCGTTTTTGAAAGTATTTTCTAAAAATTTTGCCAAAGTTTACTTTGTATTTATTGATTTTCCTGGGTTTCACAAAATGGGACAGCATGTCTAAAACATGCTCCAAATCAAGTTTTCAAGGTTTATAACTAATTTCTAACATCACCAAACCTCTTGTAATCACCACATAGCTAATCTAATCCTACCATACACCTTCTTAGGGTGCCATGGGCTCCTAACCAAGTTATTATAGCAAGGGAATTCATAAATAAAAAGTTAGGGTTTGTATGTTCCATTTTTGACAAAATAAATGGTGGTATAGCTAGTTGTACATGGTTTTTAGCATGGAACTCATGCAATACAAGTAAATATAAGATGATTCATGTAAAATAAAGTTGATAACTTACTTGATAAAATGAGATGATTAGATGATGAGTATGCTTGTTGTTCTTGTGTTTTTGTTGCTTGATTATTGATTAGGCAAGTATAATGAACAACTTTGGTGCTTTAGCTTTTGAAAAACCTTCACTTGATCTTTGATTTTGGGTTTGGTCGTGGGGTGTAAGAGAGAAAGGAGAGGATGAAAACCTTTTTGTTCTTGAAATTTGATGTTATGATTTTTGGTTTTGGTTAAAGTATATAATTTAGAGGTTTATTAGTATTATACTTAGGAAATTAATGCATGAGGTTAAGGGGTGTTCATGTGGCCGGTTATGGTGAGCCAAGGGGGGGGGGGGGGTAGGGTGCTTGTGATTTAATTAGAAAACTTATGTAGTTTTAGTGTTAGTTTGTGTTATTTGTTAAAATCGGGGTACCGGGTTAAATAGAAATAAATGTTCACGAAGTTATCCGGGATGAAATAAAGTCATAATAATGTTGAAAATATGTTGAAAATATGTTGGGTACATTTACTGAGTGATCGGGTGATTATTGTTTAGTTTTCACGAAAACCGTCGTTATATTCATAAGCGTACGTTATAAATAAAATAAATTTCCAAAATACTGGGTAACTGAATGTTATAACTTTTATGATGTTAAAATGGATTTAAAAATATGTCGGGACCATTGTGGGAATATTTAGATATATTCGTCGTGTATAAACCGGGTGTTAACGTTTACTATAAATACTTATACGTAAAAACGTTAAATGTACCAAATATATAAATTTGAAAATCCTGAGAGTGGTATAACATGAAAATGCTGTTATGATGATATGCAGACTATCTCCAGTTCGTATGCAGTGTCCTTAGCACTAATGAAATGAATTCGCACCTAAACCAATCCGGTTACGCGAATTTGAATACCCGTAAACTAAATTTACGATGAAATGAGTAATGCAAGTGAATGATGAAATATTTTCCGGAAATGAATAGTGTTCAGTGAATAGTAAATTTCCCAAATGGTTCTCAGAATATCAAATTGACCTCGAAAATGATGAATAGTAAAACGATGAATAGTGTTTTGATGAATAGTGATTTATGAATAGTAAAAAGTCGAAGTTTGGGAAAATGACCTGAAATGGTAAATGACCTGAAATGGTGAGTTGTGACATACAAGGTCATCCTAATATGCCATGACCCGTCACCTTCTTTAGGTGGCTTGTCCCACCTCCATTTACACTTGTCTCCATCTCTTTTCCATTTATTCCTCTCTATGTTGATGGGCATTACACTTAATAACTCAATCATCTTCCTAAAGATTAATGGGTCCTCAAAGGGATCTAGCTCTTCATCTCTAGCTATGAGTTGTTCTACGGAATGTGTCTTTTCAACAAAATCTTTCTCTAGATAAAATGGGCATTGAGGTCCTATAAAGTTTCTTTCTATCCAAGGTCCATATCTAGACGGTCTCCTATTCATCTCTACCTAATGCGGTGTCGGTTCATCATCACAATCATAACTGTGCTTCTTTACATCGTATACCGACCAAGTATCTCCTTCACCTAACGCTATCTTAGACTCCTTACAATCTATCATGGCACTAGCGGTTGCTAAAAATCCTCTTCCTACCAATAATGGGCATGTAGTGTCACTAACCATGTCTAGGACGTGGAAATCCGCTAATATAGTTAACTTTCCTACGTGAACAACTACATCCTTAATCATTCCAACCGGGTGGGCAATACTCCCATCCGCTAGCCCTATCAATACCTCCGTTTCCTCTAACTTTCCTAGCTTAAGAGCGGTGAATAAGGATAAGGGAATCAAGTTGAGGCTTGACCCTAAATCGGCTAGTGTGTCGAAAGCTTCGGATCTTCCTATCTTACAAGGCAAAACAAATATACCCGGATCATCAAGCTTTTTAGGCAACTTGTTTTGAACGAAGGCGGTCCCATTTTTACCTAGTTTGAACTTCTCATATTTTTCTAGGAGGGCACTATAGTAAGGAGCACGCGCTAAGACATCAATGACGGGGCGTTCAAAGTGAAGTTCCTTGAATTCCCCGTCAAGGTCTTGCGTAGGAGGTGTTTCAGCTACACTTTTGACCGGTTCTATATTGGGTGTCTTGTTTGATTGGTCCTTTGGTAGAACTTGGTTTTGTTTGAAACACGTGCTCGTTGATTTGACCGAGTGGTATTGTGGACATGAAGTGGGTGACGAAACTGAAGATATGGAATTAACGTTTAGTTTCGGATTCTTGATTGTGTCGCTTGGGAGTGCTCCCATTTCTCGGTCATTGAGAACTTTCAACAATGCGTCAATTCTGGTGGTTATCTCGCTTTGCTTGTTTTTGAAATCGGCTTCAAACTTAGATATGCGAGCTTCTTGAGATGCCATAAACTTTGACATCAACCCTTCAAGATTGTTGGTACTACCATAGTTGTTAGAAGGATTGTTGTTGAAAGTACGGTTGGATGGTGGACCGGTTGGTTGGTAACGATTAGGCGGATTGGAAGAATTGGGTTGATTTTTTTTCCACCTAAGGTTTGGGTGATTTTTCCATGAGGGGTTGTATGAATCACCGTATGTGTTTGCCTCGGGCTTGAAAGTGTACCACTTATCTCCCGCTTCGTCGGTACGCGTGGATGCGTAGTCCGCAAAAGCTGTTCCGGGGAGTTCCACACAATCACGAGTGTCGTGGGGACCACTACATAATTCGCATGAAGAAGTGATTTTGTTCACTTGGCTTGAAGCCTTAGGAGCTTCGTAAGATTTCATGAGAAACTTGACTTGGTCCTCAAGTTCCATGATCCTACGGTCGGGAGTGCTAGAATTGTTCGAACGCAAAGATATTGCCTTGACCATTTTGTTCAAGTCACGGGGATCGTTCCAACTATCGTTGTCATAGAGAGCAAGTTCTTCTATGAGTTCCCATGATTGTTCCGCACTAAGATTACGTTGCTTACCACCGGCCGATTGGTCAATGGCTCGCCTCGTGGAGATGTCGATATGGTCATAAAAAATTTGGACTTGGAGCCAAAGATCTATGCCATGATGAGGGGCTTTTTTGAGTAAGTCCTTGAAACGAGTCCATGCTTCATAAAGAGATTCATTTTGACGTTGTTGGAACATCAAGATGTCATTCCTAAGCTTAGTAGTTCTCCCCGGTGGGAAAAATTGAGCAAGGAAATGAGTGGTGAGATCATCCCATGTGGTGATGGATCCCGCGGGTAAACGCTCAAGCCATTGACTAGCTTGATCCCGTAGAGAGAATTGGAATAGACGTAAACGGGTTGTCTCTCTAGTTGCAACATCTAGGTCTATGGAATCTACGATTTTGAGGAAGTCCTTAAGATGTTGGTTTGGATCTTCGGAACGAAGTCCATGGAATGCACATCCGCTTTGCACCAACCAGATGGTGTCGGATCGCAAGGGAGTCACATTGGCTCCGGTGAGCTCAATGGTGTTTCGGTAGCCTTGGTGGCTAGGTCGGGAATACTCTCCTAAGGTTCGGGGCCTAAGGGGTTCTAGTGGTGGGTTTTGTTGTGGTGGGATGACGGGTTCAAAGATGTTACCACCTTCCATGATGTCGGATGGTAAAGAGTTACGAACAAAGACACGAAGAAATAAGATAGACTAAAGAAGATCTAGAAATAAAAATAAAATCTTACTAGAAAGGAATCTAGCAAGTAGACCTAATAAAAAGAAATTCTAACCAAGACAATAACTATTCCCCGGGCTGCGGCGCCAAAAACTTGATGCGTGGGAATCGCAACAGGCTTTACCTCTCGAGGGATCTCGAGAAGCTTACAACCCCCACCAGGCAGTGTACTTGATCGTTGTAGTATAGTATAGTGACAAGTACCGGGGGATTGATCGTTCAGCTTAGGAATAGTGTCGCTAGGATTAGAAAGCCTAAATACTAGTTCTAAAGGTGAGGGATGATTATTTTTGTATTTTTATATTTTTATGAAAGCAAGTAAAATCTCGGGTTTTGGAAGAGTGGGCGGAATTAGTTGCTATTCAACTAACCCAATACTAAGATGCAATCAAAATAAAATAGTAAAAATGAAAATAAACTAATTAAACTAAAGTTGTGAGCAGTAATTGGAGAAAATGTGTTTACTTAGATTTCACTACTCTCTAGATATCTTTTACACGTTAATTACTTGTTATAATTGCATGGATGACGGATCGTATTCCTTAATACCATTCATTGGGTGGCACACATAACTCCCCAATTCTATGAGCTCTTATCTCCTCCTACACCATGCCCAGCACAACTATAGGGATTGTAAACAGTGGCTCATGCATTAAATACAACCAATAAAGACCTAGTGCGCCTCGGTTCATGTTTCTTAAGACGTTCAAGCATGTTACCATTTGGAGATCTGCCAGTTTTCTTAAGCCTAACATATAAATCATTCATCCAAGACAAGAATAAACAAGTAATCAACACATAATAAATATCTAGGTTTCATTAGATCTAAGCAAACACAAGAGAGATCTAGCCTAGCATGATAGAATTAAGACAAAAACAAGATATAGACAACCAACACATAGACATATTGATTGAATTAAAAGAACACTTATCTTGATTAATCATGCAAGGTATCAAGGGGTTGGAACCCTTGAAAAACCTGTAAAGTTACACCAAAATCGTACTTAGGGTTTCTCCCCAAAACTCCTCCCTTTAAATGTGAAAAACTAGAAAACTATATATAGGAAAATAGGGATGACGGCGTCAAGAACAAAGGTGTGACGCCTTCATCTCGCCGCCAAATACTTCCTTGGACGGGCTTGATCTACTTCTGACGCCGTCAAGGCCTAGGCCGTCACACAAATTACTCTTGACGCCCTGTGTGTGACGCCGTCATCAACTACGGATTTTAATTCTTGGGGTTTGACGCCGTCAGGAAAACTCTTGACGCCTTCATGAACTCTCGGATTTTATTATTGAGGTTTGACGCCGTCAGGAAATTACTCTTGACGCCGTCACCTACTGTTCCCAGTATGGAAAATTGAGACTTTGCCGTTTTCTTCACTTTTATGCTCCAAAAATGTCCAAAATGGCTTCTTTTCCAGAATTCACTCTCCAAGTACCTAAAATCACAAAAGGAACGATTTAGGTCAATATTTGATCAAATAAGTTCGGATTCGGGCTTAAATGACCCCCTAAAAGTGGTTCATTTTTCGCCTTATCAGCAGACACAAGAGTTTTTCTCTCAAGTTCAAGAAGGTGATCCAGTTTTCCCTGGAGATGTAGCAAGTACAGATCTTCAAAGTCATTAGGATGTAGATGCTTGAAGTCACCTTCTGATATGACATGTTCCCAGTAGCGTGAGCGTCTTAGAACAATCTTTTTCAAGTAATTGTATCCACATGTGGGGAAGAGCTCAGCACGAATTACACTTAGAATCCTTTTCTTGGAGTAGGCGGCTTTGGGATCACCAGCTGCAGTGTGTCTTGCAATGTAGAATTCACGCTTTTTGAACCACCAGTGAGAGATACCATAGGATGCAGCGATGTCATATTTACACTCTTCATCACACCACATTGAATCCGGTACCATCTGTTCAAGGCCGACATTGGTATAGCGTGCAACTTTCACCTTGGTGATGGATAGTGCAATTTTCTTTCCAGACCGAAGATACTGAAGGTCTTTGTTGAAGAAGAAATCAGCTTGTAGAGTGTGATGGCCCGGAGATCCTCCAAGAGGAAGTGGTTTTCCGAGATTGTAATCCAGGATGTCGTCTTCAACTTGATCAGTAAGCATTTTGTGACATTCTTCCATTTGATATTGTAGATGCACAATATCAGGATGAAAGGCTTTGACAATTTCGTAAGCGGTTCCCTCCAGGTCCTTTTTGGAGAGTCGGGAGATTCCTTGTTTCTTGCAATACCATTGAATGAACGCACCCATATCTCCTGTCTGAGCAAGTAATGAGTTTGAGGGAGGTGGAACATAATGATCAGCTACAGCATAAGCCCAGTTGTTGTCAGGGACAGATAGATCATCGGCAGTGATCATCCATTCAGGTTCTAGGGTATGAGATTCTTTTTCAGTTTCATCAGGTTTCCACCATGTATTGATGACATCCTCAGTGATGATTACAAGAGCACTAGGAGACCCTTCACTGCGTGTGAATGATTTCCACCATTGATCTCGTTGAGACTTGTGAGGGACATTGTCATCATTGTCATCATCTTCCTCCTCCTCAGACGAAAAGTCATTGTCGGGTAATTCAGTATCATGTCCTGTATCAGGAGCCTCTGTGTCTGTTGATGCATGTCTCTTTTCTATTGTCGTCCATGCTTTATAGGTGGTATGTTGGGAAGCTTGGGATGACTAGATTCAGTTGAAGGGTGAGGCTGACTCTCCTGTGACGATGGTTGCTGAGCATGAAGAGGTTGCATAGAGTAGAGTGAGCCAATGCCACTAGATGACCCAGGTGCACCAGCAGATCCTGATGGAGGTGGAGGAGGAGGTTTAGGAGGATCTCCTGAAGGTGGTTTAGGGATGTTCGGCTTATGCTTCTTTCTCCTTCGTTTCTCAGCCAAGTCTTTCTCAAATTCATTGGCATTGTCAATCTTCATAGATTGATCCAGTGACTCATACAACTGTTGGTGTGCCTCATGTTCTTTGTAATGTTCTGTTTCAAACATTTGTTGAAGTAGTAGATCTTTCATGTCAAAGGTGGATAGGTCTCTGAATCTTGCTTTGAGTGGTGCATCCATGGCACGTTTGACAACATCTGACACTTGATCTTCAACAGCTTCACTTACCAAAGTATTAATATTGATATTTTCGAGCTTAGAGATTCTGGATGCTTGATGGTTGATGACTTGGTGAAGATTGAGCTTTTGGAGGTCTTTAATTGCATCACGGTGCTTCTCAAGTGTAGACTGGATGTCAAGAATGTCAACATGAGACTTTTCAGCAGTAGACAGGGCCCTTTCAACTCGAGATGACAGATTTACGTGAGTACTTGGAGGGATGGTGGTAGTTGGTGCAGCAGTGGAAGTATCTCTTGGGGATGCGGTGTTAGGAATTGGTATAATCATTGTGGGAACAATGGACACATCTTGTTCAATGGGAACATTTACCATAGAGATAACTTCACTCTCGTTGGTGGGTTTTGAAGCTTCCTTCCCCTCAGGATCATCCTCAACATC
The DNA here is from genome assembly GCA_030686995.1 of Artemisia argyi. NCBI lineage: Eukaryota > Viridiplantae > Streptophyta > Magnoliopsida > Asterales > Asteraceae > Artemisia > Artemisia argyi. The sequence continues at coordinate 91,563,009 of CM060702.1, read as the reverse complement.
GAGATCCCCATAGGTGAAGTCCTGGTCCAAATGTTTGAGTGAGGAAAGAGTTCCCGTTGAAGTGTCAGGTTCAACAAGTAGCCTTTATTCATCAGATTTCATCTTTAAGTTCACTTGAACCCCAGGATAGATAGATGCCACAAAGTCATCTTGTAAAGTAGAGTGAGGTTCGCCAGTGGGTATAAATTCACGAGGAGGAGAGTCCTTAGATGACTTATCAATGGTGGCAGTTACAGGAGCTTTTTCTTCATTCTTAGAAACATTCAAATCGGACTCTGAATCATTGGATTCAATAAAGAGTTCATGACTTTGAGGTTGTTCCTGCGTGTCTTCAGAGTGCACCTCCTTAGGCTTAGATGGTTCGGGGGATTGTTTCTTGAATTCGTACTGAGGTGCTTTGGATTTAGAGGCAGGTGATGAGATGTGAAGGAGCGTATGTGCAGCTTGTACTTCAGTTACTACACTCTTTCCTTTCCCGATTGTATCCGGTAATTTCTCAAGTCTCCCAGACTCCAGCTCTTTAATGCTGACACCTGTCAATGGGGGACCAGGGTGTGTCTCACTATGTTTGAGACTTTCTTCAACAGCCTTCTGTATGTCAGCAGCTTCTGTTGGTGATATTGTTTCAAGTGGGTTGTCATTGGTAGCTGAAGCTTGGTGTTTTCTTGGATTTCTTGGATCCGGATTTACTTGTGGTTTTGGTGCGTTTGTGTTTCTTACTCCCACTGGATGCCACATCAGTAGTAGAAACTACTTTGCGTTTCTTAGATACTGGTTTGTCCGTTGAACTCTTAGTGGTTGATTGTTTGCGGTAGGCAACAACTTTATTCAGATAACTCTTGTAGTATGGTGCATCAAGTAGATTGCTGGTGATGAGAGCATCCGGTATGTCCATTCCAAACATTTCCTGATCCGTACCTTTTGCAACAAATTTGAGTTTACCCACACAGTGTTCATAGGATGCCAAATGTACTGAGGATTCTGGTCTGGGGTGTATATTGTGAGATTGTTGAAGGTAAAGAATGATGAGCTTGGTGAATCTGATACTTGGAATTAAAGATTTGGATTTCCATTTCTTGCTTTCTTTGTGAGTTTCCAGCTCCATCCTGTCTTCTAAGAAGGTATTAATGGAGTGAGCAAATTCTTCCCAGATTCGTTCGGCAAAGTCTATGTTTTTCCCTTTCACAATACCCCGCAGTATCTGTAGTGCAGGGGCCCGCAACCTCTCATGTCCAGAAGTCTTCCCAGTGAGACATAAGTTAATAAGCGTGATCAGCACTCTCCATGGTTGAAACATTTCATTGGTGGACATGGATGACAGTGTGGTGACTTCCTTAGGATATCCTAGATGGTTGACGAACTTAAGAAGAGCCTCAGGATTTGGTGGAGATGAGAATGGTTTGTCTGGAAGGATTGGGTTGATCTGGAGAGCATTTCTGAGCGTTTCTTTGGTGATTACAAACCATTGTTCATCGAGTTGACAACGATACATGTTGTCTTCCTTGTTGTGGGTTGATTGAGCCTGAACCGTCAGATTATTATTGACCAAGGTCAACAAGTCAAAGACAGCCTAGAATCAATACTCCGGTGATAATATAGTGTTTTCCCGGGTCGTTAAAGTCCCGACGAGATTGAAATGGTGCTTTTGGAATCGTTTATGAGTGAGTGGGACTGAGGACAGTAGCCCAGATGATATGGAATTGATTTTGCTACTGTTATTTTGGTATTGGTACACATATATAATATTCACAATAATCAGATACCAGATATATGCAAAAATTCACAATTAAGATCACGTATCGGACTGGAAAAGTGGGTTTTTGGTAATTATCAAACTACAGGGGGTGCTTTTGACACTTTTCAAAACATAAAATTAAAAATGAAAAAGAAATTATAAAAGTGATTAAAATACTATTAAACTATATTTTAATTAATTAAACTATTTAAAATCTAAATTAAAATCTAATTTAAATAAACTAAAAATGACAAATAATTTAAATTAAACTAAAAATTAACAAAAATATTTTTTAAACCTAAATTAGAACTTGAAGAAAGTATAAAAAATAAAAATAAATATTTTTGTCTTTTTGTGGTTTTGCTATTAATTAAAAACTATTTAACTTAATTAAACTAATTAAACTACTTTTAATTAATCTTAATACTAAATTAACTTAGAAAATTAAGATAAAATTTATAAAATTACTTAACCATCACTGGAATCCTACAAAATTATAAAAACTCTAAAAATTATATTTTAAGATTCAACAACTAATTATTTACCTTTTAATTACTCCCTCCGTCCCATTTAAAGTGTCCACAATGGAATCTTTGCATGTCCCATTTAAAGTGTCCACTTGTACCTTCCAACCAATAAGATCAGAGTTTAGTGGGTAAAAGTAATATTTGATTGGTGGAGAGTTTAGTTAGTGAAATCTCCTAAAACTTTGTGCATTATGAAAGTGGACACTTTAAATGGGACGGAGGTAGTAACTTAAGTCTATTTTAAACAAATAAAATAAGAAAAATAGAAAATGAACAGTAGAATTTCAAAATATATTTTCTAAAAACTTATTATACTATATTAGAACTAGGAAAATAATAAAAACTAGATTTAACCTTATAAAAACTAATTAAGCTATTTAATACTTGATATTAATTAATAATAAAGAAAATTAAAATTAAATCTAATTAACACTAAATGACAAAATAAAAATCTGAAAAAATTATCAAAATTACTTTACTATATAAGGTATTTAATAAAAATATAAAAACACTAGTGACTTAATTAAAATATGAAAATGAAAATTAAAATTAACTTGAATTAAATAGAAACTATCACTTACTTTAACTTTGATTTTTTTGATTTTTCTTTTACAGAACTACTTTTTACCCTAAAATGACAAACTTTTATGAAAACACTTTTAAAATTAGCTTATTAATAAGCTGTAAACACCCCTTGTCTTAAACAGTTGACTTTGGTTGACTGTTTGGTCAATCTGGGTCAAATGGCTTTGGGTGGGGTCCACAATGTTAAAACTTGATACAAATAAACTAAATAAGCTTAAATAAGCCAGAAGCAACAAGAAATGAGCACAATTAAGCTGTTTAAAGGGAAATAAGCACTTTGCACAATTAAACTGAACTCAGAACTAGGGACAATCTTGGTGAGCAATTTCAGGTGGGGTCCACTGGTCTAAGGGTCAAACTTTTGGTCAATGATTGTTCCCTGGTAGGAGGGGGGTTGAGGGAAACCAATTTGAACCACTAGGGCCCACTGTGGTGATCACAAATCACCACCAAAGTGGTGGTGATAGACTGGGTCTGGGTGAGCAGGGCACACTTCTTGCCCTGCAACTCACTTTGAGGGTCTGTGGGACCTACTTAGACTTCCACACAAATTAAGCAAAAATTAGGGAACAAAGATCAGCTGGTAGACTTTAATCACACAAAGTTTCAAACCTTAATATCTATCATACAGCTCACAATTAGACTTGGAATTTTAGTAAAAATCTGATAGTGTAACTTTTGACTTTTGACAAGAACTTGATAATTTGACTTTTGTGAACTTTGGTGCTAGTTTACTGATTACTTAAGTTAAGTTATGCTATAATAAGTTGAAATTAAGCTAAGTTATCTAATTTTAAGCTAATATGATGATTATGGACCTAATTACACTAACAGTTAACAGATTAAACTAGATTAAGTTCTATTTTGACTTTTTAACTAATAAGACCTACTTATTATGACAGAACTAAGTTCTAATGACCTAAACAAACATGTAGAAACAAGAAGTTGTGGCAACAACTAAGCAAAACAACAAGCAATCAGTTAATCCAAACACCCCTTTTGTGGACTGTTTAAAGATTTTCAAAACATATGATGACTAGGGTTGATGAGCTTGATTACTAACTTTTAATTATGACTCAGTAGGCTAGATTAAGCACTTAGAAACAATATATAACAGGTACAACACAGATACATTACTTATACTACTTTATGATAGTTAATTATAAGATTATGAGTAACTAAAGATTCTAATAACTAAAGATGATTATCAAACTTTTTAAAACTACTCAAACAATGTTCAACAAACACAAACAAGCACAGATTAACACTTACAAGCTAGAAATCAAAAACTACTCAGGACTAATATTTTTAGTGGAAAATTGAAATTAGCAAAGCTTACAAGATCATCCCTAGCATGAACAAGGGATTTTCCTTTGAAGCCTATCTTTAGATAGGCAAACCTCTGCTTAATCTTCCTCCTCAATGATGCTTAGAACCTGAAACAAAATCAAATAGGCAAACAGTTGACTTATGTTGACCAATTTTAGCTTTTTGATTCTCTTCTAATGTAGCTGAATTTTAAAGTCTCTAAAAGCTTTAGCAAGCTTCTTGGAACCTATGTGACCTATTCTCAGTCCCTCAATTCTGCTTTAAGACACCATTGAATTGAATGAGAATTTGGAAATTTGAATAAACTGCACAATCTTAAAACAAACTGAAACTGATGATGTTATAGCTTAAAAAGAGTTGAGATACAATACTTAAACTATTACAAAGCTGGAAATTGAAAGGTTTACACTAATTTGAGAATAAATTTAAATTCGATACAACTTAAAACTAAAATTAACTACTCCGTCTTCATCTTGCAATCTCTTCCTTTTATAGCTGAAAATTAGGGTTCCCACAAGCATTCTGAGCAAATCCCATCACCCTCTGATCATTTTGGTCCACTCTTGTGTTGACACGTATTTTTGGCGGGAAAGGAACAATTTGCAATTTGTTCTGATACACGCAATGGGGAGAAGCAATTAATGCTGAGGTGAGGGGTAGGTGTAGGGGGTGGGTTTGTGATGATTGAGCTGCAAGTTGAGGGGTGGTGGTAGCAAAACCAGGGGTGGTTTTGGTCTGTGAGGGGGTGGTGGGGGAGAAGGAGAAAGGGGCGGTTTGGTGGGTTTGACCGAAGTCAAACTTGGACCCGGGTCAACATGGGGGGTGGATTGGGTAACTTTTGGGCCCAATGTATTTGAAATGTTTGGATTGGTTTTGGTTTTGGTTTTAGTTATTTTTGGATCCGGATTTAGCTTATTTTTACAAGGACCATTTTTGTAATTTTAGGAAAGTTGAGGGTGTAGACTTGGCATTTTCTTAATTTGTTTACAAGGGTGTAATATGCCAATGATGAATAGTACGAGGTTTTATTTTGAATTTTTCACTTTTTAAAACCCCAGGGACTAAACCTACCAATTCACCAAACTTCAGGGACTTGACTTGTAATTCCACCAAACTTTCTACCAAGGGACCAAACCTGCCATAAGAGATTAGTGCAAGGACAAAATTTGTTTTTCTCAAAGTTTTTCATATCCCAGGGATCATTTTTGACAATAAAGTTCAGGGACTAAACTTGACATTTTGTGAAACTTTTCACCAAAGGACTAATTATGTAACTTTTTGATTTATAAGGGCCTTTGGTGACTTTTTCAAGTTTTTAGAATGACCAGGGACTAGATTTGACAACTTTTGAAAGTTGGGGGACTGAAACTGCCAATTACGCAAACTTTGTGCGTTTTTCATCTGTTTTTGGTATTTTTGCATTTGAGACATGTAAAACAGTTTCCTGGGATATTTTCACTATTTTGATTCATTATTGAGTGTTTTTGGATGTTTTGGCAGTTCAGAATTGGTAAAAATGATGAGTATTTACACACTCATCAATCCCCCACACTAAAACATTGCTAGTCCCTAGCAATCTTTTGAGAAAAACTTAATGGATTTGAATCTCTTTACCAAAAGCCATCACTTCTGGAGTAGCCAGGTGTAAGAACTGTGGCACACCTGATAACCGTGTGATTTTGAGCAAACCACCAGCTGTCAACGGATTTGATTTGTCTTTACCAAAAGCCGTTTGCTTCTGGACTAGCCAGCATCTTGATGGACTAAGTCAACATCTTGGTGAGCTGAATACCAATTATGGATTTTCCACTGCCTTTACCACAAGCCATAATCTTGTGGGCTGGCCAACTCATTTGCTTATGAGGATGCGGGGGAGCTGAGGAATCATGCAATTTTTGGCAAACTGCCAGCCATCAACGGGTTTGAGATGTCTTTACCAAGAGCCGTTTGCTCCTGGACTAGCCAATCCCTTTGTCATTTAGACTTTGGCGGACTGATAACCACAAAAATTTTGGAAGAAAGTGAAAAATTTTGAAAAATTTTGGCCTAAAATGGGGGTACTTGGAAAGTTTTGTGATAAAATTCGTAAGAATTTCCCCCCCCCCCCCACACTAGAACTGAATATTGTCCTCAATATTCAAAGTCCCGGCTATTATGCCGAATCTCTGAACGGGAAAAGCTAATATTCGATGCTAACTGTGGAAATTTTTATTTTTCACTTTATTTTATCTGTACATACAAATTTATTTATTTATTTTTTTTTTATTATTTTTTTTTAATCACTACCTCCCAGGCTTGTGTCAGGTTTACCACGCTAGCTAATCACTTGTGAATGATTAACTGTAATAAATTTGCCCTGACAGCCCGGGAGTTGAATGATAAAGTATATAATATACATACAAAACATGATTATTGAATTTTGTCAGAAATACGGGTGAAAACCCATATATGTTGCTAATTTTTGTTCACCGAGTCACTAGCTTGACTCGATCCCCGAATTCATTGGTCCATGGGGAAAGTTTGGAGATCCGGGACAACCATGGGTGGTATGTCCTCTCCAAAATAATGTTTCAATCTGTGACCATTCACTTTGAAGTTGGGACCTTCGGGTTGAGATAATTCAACAGTCCCGTATGGATATACTTTAGCAATAGTGAATGGTCCGGTCCATCGGGTTTTTAATTTCCCCGAGAAGATCTTTAATCTTGAATTGAAAAGAAGGACTCTGTCACCGACGTTGAAAACTCGGTTCTTAATTTTAGAGTCGTGAATCTTCTTTGTCTTTTCTTTGTAGATCAAAGAGTTCTCGTAGGCTTGATCACGAAGTTCGTTTAATTCATTGAGTTGAACCATACGGTGATCACCCGCTTTATGAAGGTCGTAGTTAGCATGTTTCAAGGCCCAGTAGGCTTTGTGCTCGAGCTCGATCGGTAAATGACACGCCTTCCCGTATACAAGCTTGTATGGAGTACACCCAATGGGTGTTTTGTAAGCTGTACGGAAGGCCCAGAGTGCATCATCTAGTTTATCTGACCAGGAAGCACGGTTTTCTCCTACTGTCCTCTCAAGAATCCGTTTAATACCACGGTTGGAAACCTCCACCTGCCCACTTGTTTGGGGGTGATATGCGGTGGAAAGACGATGGGTAACACCGTACTTAAGCATGACTTTTGCAAATTGATCATTGCAAAAGTGAGTACCGCGATCACTAATGATGGCACGTGGGGTTCCAAAACGAGCAAAGAGGGATTTCAAGAATTTCACAACTACTCGGGCATCATTAGTGGGTAAGGCCTTAGCCTCAACCCATTTTCACAAGTAGTCAACTGCCACGAGTATGTATTTGTTTCCACGAGAAGATGGGAATGGCCCCATAAAATCAATGCCCCAGATTTCAAAGATTTCACAAACTTGAATAGCATTTTGTGGCATTTCGTTCTTTTGTGAAATATTCCCGTGACGCTGACAAGCATCACAGGCTTTGACTAACTCGTGGGCATCCTTATAGATTGTGGGCCAATAGAAACCGGAATCAAACACCTTTTTGGCGGTGTAGTTAGGACTATGGTGGCCCCCGGTGGGTCTAGCATGGCAAGCCTTGAGAATATCAGCGGCTTCCTGTCCGTATACACATCGCCTGATGACTTGATCGGCACAGATTTTGAAGAGGAAGGGGTCGTCCCAGAAATAATGTTTGACGTCTTTAAAAAATTTGTTTTTCTGTTGGGACGTCATCCCCTTCACGATGAAGTTACCCGCACGGTAATTTGCAAAGTCGGCAAACCATGGGGTAGTACAGTCACCACGAAAAGTAACCGCACTGAGTGTCTCGAGAGGGAATGATTCATTTATTTCTTGTTTCTCGGACACATCTTGATGTGGGTTCTCTAATCGTGAGAGATGATCAGCAGCAAGGTTCTCGGCTCCTTTTTTATCACGAATAATGATATCAAATTCCTGAAGGAGGAGAACCCAACGGAGAAGCCTCGGCTTTGCATCTTGCTTTGCAAATAGGTACTTCAAAGCCGAGTGATCCGTATACACCACGCATTTGGTCAGGATCAAGTATGACCGGAATTTCTCAAAGGCATACACCACAGCTAGGAGTTCTTTTTCAGTGGTGGTGTAATGTCCTTGAGCCTCGGTCATAGTCTTACTTGCGTAGTGTATAGGCTGAAAGTATTTTGCTTTACGTTGCCCCAAGACCGCACCTATGGCAAAATCACTAGCATCGCACATAAGCTCAAAAGGTTGGTCCCAATCGGGGGCAATAAGAATCGGTGCCTCGGTAAGGTTTTTCTTTAATGTTTCAAAAGCTTCGATGCACTCAGGAGAGAAGACGAAAGGAGCATCCTTCTCGAGGAGATGGGTCATAGGCCGGGCAATCTTAGAAAAATCTTGGATAAACCTACGGTAGAAGCCGGCATGACCCAAAAAGCTCCTAACACCTTTTACGGTGGTGGGATGAGGTAATTTAGCAATGACATCGATTTTGGCTTTATCAACCTCAATCCCGTTCTTTGAAATTTTATGGCCGAGGACTATGCCCTCTTTAACCATAAAGTGACTCTTCTCCCAGTTGAGACTCAAATTCGTTTCTTTGCAACGTTTAAGCATTTGTTCCAAGTGGGAGAGACAGGTCTGAAATGAATCCCCGATGACTGAAAAGTCATCCATGAATACCTCCATAGTTTTTCCGATCATGTCGGAAAAAATAGACATCATGCACCTCTGGAACGTGCCTGGTGCATTACATAAGCCGAAAGGCATACGTCTGTAAGCAAAAGTTCCGTAGGGGCATGTGAAGGTAGTCTTCTCTTGATCCTGGGGATCAATGGGGATTTGAAAGTAACCCGAGAAGCCATCGAGGAAGCAGTAGTATTCATTCCCCGCAAGTCTTTCAAGCATCTGGTCCATAAAAGGGAGAGGAAAATGGTCTTTACGGGTGGCTTCATTCAACTTTCGATAGTCAATACAAACACGCCAACCCGTGACCAAACGAGTTGGAATCAACTCGTTATCCTCGTTGGTGACAACGGTAATGCCACCCTTTTTAGGGACACAATGAACTGGGCTAACCCAAGGACTGTCAGATATAGGGTAAATCAATCCCGCATCAAGAAGTTTAAGAACTTCCTGTTTGATAACTTCGTGGATTTTTGGATTTACCCTTCTCTGTTGTTGCACTGCTGGCTTAAAGTCATCCTCCATTAAGATTTTATGAGTACAAAAGTTCGGGCTTATACCCTTAATGTCGGAGAGTTTCCAAGCGATTGCTTGTTTATGTGACTTTAGAACCTTTAGGAGTGCTGCCTTTTCCTCAACTTTTAAGTCCTTAGCAATAATGACGGGTAATTTATCATCACCCTCCAGAAATGCATATTCTAGATGAGGAGGCAAGTCCTTGAGCTCAACCTCGGGAAAGTCTTCAGTTATTTCAACATTTTTGACTTCCGCTTTATGAAGTATTTTTGGAGACGGAGAGGGTGAAGGATCGTCATTTAACAACCTTTCAAGGAGAAGAATGTCCCCCTCCGGGTCAAGATAGTTTTCATCAACTACATCGGGAATTGAGCTATCTTGAGCAAGAAAAGCCTCGAGCTCTTCCAAAAGGAAGTCACTTCCCTCAAACGGAGTGAGGGAAGGGGAAGAGTCGGAAATGATAGGGTCAGTAGAAAGACTGCCACTGGATAAGAAACCAAGGACCTCTTGAGAATACTCCTCAGACGCAACATCGATGATGTCAATTCGGTTAACCGTTTCTGCGTCATAGTTGGAGGAGTATCTTGAAGTCTGATCAAGATTGAATGTGATGGCTTCGCCACCAACACGTAGAGTGATTTCTTCTTCGAATACATCGATTAAAGCACGACCCGTTCTTAAGAATCCCCTCCCGAGAATGAGAGGGACTCGTGGGTCAGCATCGAAATCAACAATCACGAAATCTGCCGGAAAATGGAACTTTCCTACTTTCACGAAGATATCTTCGGCAATGCCGAGAGGACGGGATATAGTACGGTCTGCAAGCTCGAGTGTCATGCAGGTCGGAGTGAGAGCAGGAAGTGAGAGTCTTTTCCAGACTGTGTAAGGCATCAGGTTAATGCTTGCGCCAAGAAAGCATTCAACCATCCCCGGGAAAATACAAGGAATGAGAAATTTCCCGGGATCCCCAAGCTTCTCGGGAAGCTTTTTCAAGAGCACTGCTGAGCAATGCTCATTAAGAGGAGTTTTTGCCATCTCACAAAGTTTTTCTTTGTTGCTTATCAGATTTTTGATTGTCGAAGCAAACTTAGGCATGAGAAGAAGAGCGTCCGCGAAGCTAATATCAAAGTGTAATTCTTGGAAAATTTGATAAAATTTTTCCATCTGATGGTTAGCTTTTTCGCGGTTCTTTTGTTCACTCAATCGTGAAGGATATGGAATTGATGGCTTAGGATCATTCTTTGGGATTTCATCAGAACTCACAGGGGGATCAAATACAACTTTCGGCTAACGAGCCGGGACCGGGACAACTTGAGGGTGGACGTTGTTGGTACCTCCGTTATTAGTAGGAAGTACCTTGTCCGTAGTGACCTCAGGTTCACGTTCCGCTACCTTAGGAGGAGAAGAAGAGGTAGAAGGAATCGAGGGTCCATTGTATGATACCCCACTTCGGGTGGTGATCGCTTTGACATCGCCCCTCGGGTTAGCGATCGTGTTGCTCGGTAATGTACCCGGGCCCGAGGGTCGATCATTTAAAGACTTCTGAAGTTCAGAGATCGTCTTGATCAATAACCGATTCGTTTCCTCTTGTGCTTTCATGAATTGTTTAATCTCAGCATCGGAGGAAGACGGGGGTGGAACAACGTTTTGATTTTGAACAGGGGGATTTTGAACACGGTTGTTTTGAAAATTCCCTTGATTTTGATTGTTGTTACCCTGAAAAGTGTTTCTCTGATTGAAATTACCCTGATTGTAATTCCCTTGATTTTGGTTTCTTTGAAAATTTCCTTGAAAACCTTGGTTTTGATTGCCATCTTGAAAATTATTTTGATTAAACTGGCCTTGATTTTGATTCGGGTTTTGGAAATTTGAGTTTTGACCTTGGTTAAAATTCTGATTCGAGTTACGGTTTTGATTTTGGTTAAAACCGGGAGGTCCGAGAAAATTGTTGGAACGATAGCTTAAAAGATTTCGGTCCCCTTGCGGTTGGTAAGAATTACCCCCCGTATTGTAGGAACCGTGAGCAGCATATACGTTCTCTGGAGGAAAGTCAGCAGTAGCTGGACACTCAGAATACAGATGAGGGCCCCCACAAGTTTCACAACTTCGAGCCACGGCTTTCACTTGTTGATTTTGAGCCTGATTTTGCATCGATTGGCTTATTCTCAACACAGCCGTAGAAATATCATCCATCTTTTTGGTAAGAGCTATTATTTCAGGAGATGATGATGAGGGAGTAACTGAATGACATGACGCATCCCTCTCCGCAGAGGAATCCCAAAAGTTATGATGGGCAGTCATGTTCTCGATTAGGTCATAGCACTCCTCGGGACGCCTTTTCATAAAGGTCCCACCAGCAGCAACATTGAGAATGTCTCGGTGCCTCAATGTCAGACCATTATAGAAGGTATCTATGATGGTAACTTGCAACATATTGTGGTTTGGGCACCGATCAATAGCTAGCTTATAACGTTCCCAAGCCTCAAAAAGAGACTCATCGGGACGTTGCCGGAAGTTGCTGATATCATTTCGTAACTTGATAACCATGGATGGTGGAAAATATTTTGCTAAAAACTTGGTTACCATTTCATCAAAGGTTCGAATAGAATTCCTTGGGAGTCGGTCAAACCATGCAGTGGCATGATGAGTGAGAGAATAGGGGAAGAGGTACAGCCGAAGGGCATCATCGGCGACACCATGCTGTTTCATGCTTTGGGTGACCGTAAGATATTTGTCAAGATGCTTGTTAGCATCGTCACCCGGTAATCTGTGAAATTGACACGAATTCTGGACTTGTTGGATCATGTGGTGCTTGAGGCCAAAGTCCGCAGCCCCAATAGTGATTGGTGCAATAGGCCCACCCCGCCCTTGCATGGTAGGCTGGCACAGCTCCTCCATCGTTCGGAGATCGGGAGCTGGCTCATCCCTAGGAGGGTCAGGGGGTGGTAATAGTGGTGGTGGTGGCCCAGCGGCCATTTCGGTTTTTGGTTCTTGTGTATCAGAACGTAGCTCGTGTACGTTTTTCTGATGTTTACGTTTTGTTTGTGACCGAGTGCGCATGCACTAAAAACAATTTTTCAAAACAAGATCGAGGCAAAACCACAGTGAACTTAAACCAGCAATCACAAGTGAATGGCTTCTTTAAAAAAGGTACACCACTCACAGAGATATAAAGGCAAGTTTTAATCTTAAGTTTGAGAACTTATTATGGGTTTATTAATTAATTTTTGAAAAACTGCTTTAGGCTTATGGGTGTGTGTGCAGAAAACTTGGGAAATATTTTTGGAACTGATTCGTTTACCGAAATCGTCCCTTTAAGATTACTCGCAGGCTGGCGGGAGGAAAGAATGGATTCCTCTTCAGTTCGCAATTTAATGTCAGAACTTACCTTAAACCAACTGTTTCAGGTTGTAATCTTAAAGAACACGAAGTAATTTAACTTCACAGTTTGTTTTTGATTGTTTTTAATTTTTTTGGTGTTTTCAACACTTCAGGAGAAGTGTTAATGAACGTTTTTTGATATGATTAAGTTTTTACAAAAACTTTTTACAAATTTGTGTGAAATTTGTACAGGGAGGGTTTTGAAAACCACTAAACTTAAAACAATTTTATAAAACACGCAACAACCTCCCCGGCAGCGGCGCCAAATTTTGATTGAGCCTGAACCGTCAGATTATTATTGACCAAGGTCAACAAGTCAAAACAACCTAGAATCAATACTCCGGTGATAATATAGTGTTTTCCCGGGTCGTTAAAGTCCCGACGAGATTGAAATGGTGCTTTTGGAATCGTTTATGAGTGAGTGGGACTGAGGACAGTAGCCCAGATGATATGGAATTGATTTTGCTACTGTTATTTTGGTATTGGTACACAGATATAATATTCACAATAATCAGATACCAGATATATGCACAAATTCACAATTAAGATCACGTATCGGACTGGAAAAGTGGGTTTTTGGTAATTATCAAACTACAGGGGGTGCTTTTGACACTTTTCAAAACTTAAAATTAAAAATGAAAAAGAAATTATAAAAGTGATTAAAATACTATTAAACTATATTTTAATTAATTAAACTATTTAAAATCTAAATTAAAATCTAATTTAAATAAACTAAAAATGACAAATGATTTAAATTAAACTAAAAATTAACAAAAATATTTTTTAAACCTAAATTAGAACTTGAAGATAGTATAAAAAATAAAAATAAATATTTTTGTCTTTTTGTGGTTTTGCTATTAATTAAAAACTATTTAACTTAATTAAACTAATTAAACTACTTTTAATTAATCTTAATACTAAATTAACTTAGAAAATTAAGATAAAATTTATAAAATTACTTAACCATCACTGGAATCCTACAAAATTATAAAAACTCTAAAAATTATATTTTAAGATTCAACAACTAATTATTTACCTTTTAATTAACTTAAGTCTATTTTAAACAAATAAAATAAGAAAAATAGAAAATGAACAGTAGAATTTCAAAATATATTTTCTAAAAACTTATTATACTATATTAGAACTAGGAAAATTATAAAAACTAGATTTAACCTTATAAAAACTAATTAAGCTATTTAATACTTGATATTAATTAATAATAAAGAAAATTAAAATTAAATCTAATTAACACTAAATGACAAAATAAAAATCTGAAAAAATTATAAAAATTACTTTACTATATAAGGTATTTAATAAAAATATAAAAACACTAGTGACTTAATTAAAATATAAAAATGAAAATTAAAATTAACTTGAATTAAATAGAAACTATCACTTACTTTAACTTTGATTTTTTTGATTTTTCTTTTACAGAACTACTTTTTACCCTAAAATGACAAACTTTTATGAAAACACTTTTAAAATTAGCTTATTAATAAGCTGTAAACACCCCCTTGTCTTAAACAGTTGACTTTGGTTGACTGTTTGGTCAATCTGGGTCAAATGGCTTTGGGTGGGGTCCACAATGTTAAAACTTGATACAAATAAACTAAATAAGCTTAAATAAGCCAGAAGCAACAAGAAATGAGCACAATTAAGCTGTTTAAAGGGAAATAAGCACTTTGCACAATTAAACTGAACTCAGAACTGGGGACAATCTTGGTGAGCAATTTCAGGTGGGGTCCACTGGTCTAAGGGTCAAACTTTTGGTCAATGATTGTTCCCTGGTAGGAGGGGGGTTGAGGGAAACCAATTTGAACCACTAGGGCCCACTGTGGTGATCACAAATCACCACCAAAGTGGTGGTGATAGACTGGGTCTGGGTGAGCAGGGCACACTTCTTGCCCTGCAACTCACTTTGAGGGTCTGTGGGACCCACTTAGACTTCCACACAAATTAAGCAAAAATTAGGGAACAAAGATCAGCTGGTAGACTTTAATCACACAAAGTTTCAAACCTTAATATCCATCATACAGCTCACAATTAGACTTGGAATTTTAGTAAAAATCTGATAGTGTAACTTTTGACTTTTGACAAGAACTTGATAATTTGACTTTTGTGAACTTTGGTGCTAGTTTACTGATTACTTAAGTTAAGTTATGCTATAATAAGTTGAAATTAAGCTAAGTTATCTAATTTTAAGCTAATATGATGATTATGGACCTAATTACACTAACAGTTAACAGATTAAACTAGATTAAGTTCTATTTTGACTTTTTAACTAATAAGACCTACTTATTATGATAGAACTAAGTTCTAATGACCTAAACAAACATGCAGAAACAAGAAGTTGTGGCAACAACTAAGCAAAACAACAAGCAATCAGTTAATCCAAACACCCCTTTTGTGGACTGTTTAAAGATTTTCAAAACATATGATGACTAGGGTTGATGAGCTTGATTACTAACTTTTAATTATGACTCAGTAGGCTAGATTAAACACTTAGAAACAATATATAACAGGTACAACACAGATACATTACTTATACTACTTTATGATAGTTAATTATAAGATTATGAGTAACTAAAGATTCTAATAACTAAAGATGATTATCAAACTTTTTAAAACTACTCAAACAATGTTCAACAAACACAAACAAGCACAGATTAACACTTACAAGCTAGAAATCAAAAACTACTCAGGACTAATATTTTTAGTGGAAAATTGAAATTAGCAAAGCTTACAAGATCATCCCTAGCATGAACAAGGGATTTTCCTTTGAAGCCTATCTTTAGATAGGCAAACCTCAGCTTAATCTTCCTCCTCAATGATGCTTAGAACCTGAAACAAAATCAAATAGGCAAACAGTTGACTTATGTTGACCAATTTTAGCTTTTTGATTCTCTTCTAATGTAGCTGAATTTTAAAGTCTCTAAAAGCTTTAGCAAGCTTCTTGGAACCTATGTGACCTATTCTCAGTCCCTTAATTCTGCTTTAAGACACCATTGAATTGAATGAGAATTTGGAAATTTGAATAAACTGCACAATCTTAAAACAAACTGAAACTGATGATGTTATAGCTTAAAAAGAGTTGAGATACAATACTTAAACTATTACAAAGCTGGAAATTGAAAGGTTTACACTAATTTGAGAATAAATTTAAATTCGATACAACTTAAAACTAAAATTAACTACTCCGTCTTCATCTTGCAATCTCTTCCTTTTATAGCTGAAAATTAGGGTTCCCACAAGCATTCTGAGCAAATCCCATCACCCTCTGATCATTTTGGTCCACTCTTGTGTTGACACGTATTTTTGGCGGGAAAGGAACAATTTGCAATTTGTTCTGATACACGCAATGGGGAGAAGCAATTAATGCTGAGGTGAGGGGTAGGTGTAGGGGGGTGGGTTTGTGATGATTGAGCTGCAAGTTGAGGGGTGGTGGTAGCAAAACCAGGGGTGGTTTTGGTCTGTGAGGGGGTGGTGGGGGAGAAGGAGAAAAGGGCGGTTTGGTGGGTTTGACCGAAGTCAAACTTGGACCCGGGTCAACATGGGGGGTGGACTGGGCTTGGGTGGATTGGGTAACTTTTGGGCCCAATGTATTTGAAATGTTTGGATTGGTTTTGGTTTTGGTTTTAGTTATTTTTGGATCCGGATTTAGCTTATTTTTACAAGGACCATTTTTGAAATTTTAGGAAAGTTGAGGGTGTAGACTTGGCATTTTCTTAATTTGTTTACAAGGGTGTAATATGCCAATGATGAATAGTATGAGGTTTTATTTTGAATTTTTCACTTTTTAAAACCCCAGGGACTAAACCTGCCAATTCACCAAACTTCAGGGACTTGACTTGTAATTCCACCAAACTTTCTACCAAGGGACCAAACCTGCCATAAGAGATTAGTGCAAGGACAAAATTTGTTTTTCTCAAAGTTTTTCATATCCCAGGGATCATTTTTGACAATAAAGTTCAGGGACTAAACTTGACATTTTGTGAAACTTTTCACCAAAGGACTAATTATGTAACTTTTTGATTTATAAGGGCCTTTGGTGACTTTTTCAAGTTTTTAGAATGACCAGGGACTAGATTTGACAACTTTTGAAAGTTGGGGGACTGAAACTGCCAATTATGCAAACTTTGTGCGTTTTTCATCTGTTTTTGGTATTTTTGCATTTGAGACATGTAAAACACTTTCCTGGGATATTTTCACTATTTTGATTCATTATTGACTGTTTTTGGATGTTTTGGCAGTTCAGAATTGGTAAAAATGATGAGTATTTACACACTCATCATGGGTCATGGTGTTCCAAAATTGCTGGATATAAATGGATGGTATAGATGATGAGACAGTGAAAGCCTTAAAGAAGGAAGTGTTTCTTAAAATATCTACAACAATCTTGTAGGTGGGGTTATTCTGAGGTTTATCTATGTCAATGTAGAGATTGCTCTTCCCAATTGAAACCCATTCATTGTGTGGTAGTATCTCATCATCTGTGCGTATGGGTGGTGGCATAACTGACCCCAATTCAGTTGGTAAATTAGTATCCGCCATTTATCTGCACAAACACCACAACACACCACGATAGGCACACATGTATAGTTAGTGGTTAGATAACTCTTCAGACAGAGATACACAACAGTGACTTGAGGAACAGCTAAGCACACAATATGACATGCAAGTTGTGCAAACAAAAGTGATACCAGTAAGCACATAAACCAAATAGATGACACTTGAGTCACATTACACATTCATACCAAGAAACAATCCACATCCATTAAATACTGCACATACATACAATGTATAGCCACACATCAGTGAGACATATATTAGTGAAACAACAGATAGCAACACATGATCATATGCAATTTGGAATTTCACTCAACTCGCTAACCGAGTGTTAATCAACTCGCTACCAAGAGTTTTAGTCAACTTGCTAACGGGAATTCCTATCAACTCAGTAACAAGAGCTTAAGTTAAACCCCTTATCAACTCGCTAGGAGTAATATCGGTCAACATGCTATTATTGTTGCAACTCGCTGTCAAGAATTTTGGTCAACTCGCTAGTAGGGTGTTAATCAACTCACTACTAAGAGTTTTAGTCAACTCGCTAACATGAATTTTCATCAACTCGCTAATAGGAATAGTAGACAACTCGCTATCGGGGACATGTATCAGCTCGCTACCAATAACAACACAACCCGCTAGCCAGAACATCATTTATCTCGCTATCTTGAAACATCACAACTCGCTATCATGAAACAACACAACTCGATATCATAAGACAGCTCAACTCGCTATCATGAAACTCCTCAACTCGCTGTTATGAAACTCCTCAACTCGCTATCAAGAATAAGTTCAACTCGCTATCAAGATCATACCAACTCGCTAATAAGAATTACCACAACTCGCTAATAAGAATAACATCAACATGCTAGCAAGAATTACCACTCTTGATAGCGAATAAGTTAAACAGAGGTTGTTGATTGACTGAGGGATGCATTAGTATGAAGTGAAAAAGCTGGTTGCTATTAGAAATAATAGCAAGCCATGATGGCAAGTTTTAAACTTCTGTTCGAACTTCATTTAAAGACCTGTGCCATTATTGAATGACATTTCTAGGACCGTAAATGTTATCGATGCCAGAAGACTTGCCAATGCAAAAATGGTGATAGCACAAGGATATATGAGTAACCTATTTCAACATTAAACTGTATATGTATATGTATATACAAAGGATATCGAATGAACGAACTCAGTCGTTCTTACACATCACCATCACTGAAGTCCGAGTCCTGATAACAGAGTGACCAGGTGTCATCATGCACTATTCAACATTGTCTGTTCTCCTGAATCCCAGTCTCTGTAGAGAGATAGCATTTAGGACGCCAAACTTTGAGGTTCTCTGAAGGAGATCCTGCACATAAACCAGAAGACCCTACACCAACATGAAGATAATGCTTGTTTTGATATGAGTTAGTGTTGTTAGAGTCCCGTACAGTGGTGGTCACACAGTTAACATTGGGGTTTACAGTAAACCTCATTGGTATCCAACTAAGACCAATCAACTTAAAGATTCTACCAGTAGGGACCTACTTAAGGCAAGTTTCGGAGTGCTTATAGTCTGACTTTCCTAGTCCACTGGAGGACTGCCTTATAGATAGTGAACTAAGCCCAATGAGATGTTTGTTCTTATGGAATGGTATTCTATCTGTAGTTGGGATACCTACATTGGCTACATAGTCTTTCCTGATGGGGTTCGTGTGATACAGCACAACCTTATGATGACGTTGTGAAGTGACTAGTTTTGATAATTCTTGTTTAGTAACAGTTTGGGGATCACACCTTGATTTATTAATCTTGGATCTATTAGTACGAAAAGCAGACAGTTGCCTAGTAGATCTGGGTTTTCTATGTGACTGGTCCAAAGGTGCTCCAATAGTGGAAGATTTATCAAACTTAGTGTTCACATCTTTCATGGTCAATTTGCACAATTCATGTTTTAATGTGGTTATCTCGAGGATTTTCTTCTGAAGTTTAATATTGACCTCATCATTGTGTGCAATCAGAGACTTTGTGTGTGCTATAGTTTTAGATCTCTCTTCTTGGACAAATTCATTATGTTTTGTTCTGTGTCTTTTCAAAGATTCATTTTCATTATGCAACACTTTTACCTTGTGTACTAACTCAGAATATGTTATAGAGTCAGTATTGTTATCGTGTGTGGCATTGACCTTAAGGTTACTACACATAGCATTCATCTCATTAATATGTTGCTTGAGGCGGTTGATTGTCTGATCTTTGGTTTCAATTTGAGCTTTTAACTCGTTAATCATGAAATATTCACGAAGTTCAGGAAGTTCTAAAAACTTGCATGGTTGGTTGATTAGAAACTGTTCTTCATTTTGTTGCATTGCAATTTCAAGAGAAATGCAGTGCTTTTCCAATTGAGAAAATCTGTTAGCCAATTCTTTAAAAACATGTATGTCAACCGTTTCATTTGATTTTGTTAGTATGTATGAAACCAAAGGATTTGACACATCACCTATTGTGGCATCCCGATCACAATTCTCCCAAACAGGATTCGTGTAGATTGAATTAGACGTGACAAAATTATCAGTCTCTTCCAGTGGACACGAATCATAAATGGGTAAATCCTGATCAGGATCCTTGTCACAATCAGAAGCATGAACCTCTGAGGCAGGATGTTGTCTTGTGACCTGTTGGTGTGAAGCATCCACCTCATGTGTAGAGAGGAAATTAGGAGATTCAATAAAATTCCTTTCAGCAGCGGCAATCTCACATGTTGATAGGAAGTGTGCACGTTCCTTGATAAACTCCTGAACATTCCCTGTAATCTGAAGTAAGGTGACTTTGAAGGCATCTACATCTAATCCAGTGTGATTGACAAACCATTTACTCGTCATATGGGAGTCATGGTCATACTCCATTGTGAATCTTGAATTAATGAATGCTTGGAGTTGTTTAAGAATCACCCCGAATGCTGCAGTACAACTTTTTTCAGAGAAATCAGCTTTGTTAATATGTAGTTCCAGTTGATCTAAGTACAGGGTCATGGTGACTGTGAATGATTCAATGTCATGTCCAAAGAGTGTCACAAATGCACGTTGGTAACCTCCAGAGTAGCCTGATTTTTCAAAGAGTCTTTCAATGTGGGTGTGAAGTAGCTTGAAGCATTCAGCACCTCCTTCAGAGATTTGAGGTAGTCCAGTTGGATTCTAAACAACACTAGATTGAATACTTGTCATGTTGAGGTGAATGAATAAGACTTAGTAGCACAAATCACACAAGTTTGATCAACAACTCAATAGTACTCAACTCTCTGGAATAGTATACTCTAAGGCAACTCGCTAAACTAAACAATAACACGCTAAAATCTGATCAACTCTCTACACCCACCAACTCGCTACAGATATCAACACACTAGAGCAAGGTTCAACTCTCTGACCACACCAACTCGCTGGAGATGGTAACTCGCTAGATTGATCAAGTCGCTATCCACACCAACTCGCTAGCTTCATCAACTCGCTATAATCAGAGGTCACAACTCGCTAGAATAGTAGGACAAAAATGTCACTATCTAGCGATTTGTATTTATGTCCTAAAATAGCAAACCGCCAAACCTCTACTCCCAAATCGCTACTAAAGCTGTCAACTCTCTACAATGAATTATCAACTCGCTAGCAAGAATTAATACACGAATTGCTTTCAAACTCCACAATAATGATGATATTGTTAAACCAACTAGTACACTTGGTGCCTACAACACTTCTATATAAGAAAGTACAAAAAAATACACACCAACAACCCCTAACGAGATCAAACAAGTGTAAAACCTACTAACTAAGTTTGAACCATGCTAAACACACAAACCAATCAATAAATCCGAGCATACCACGAATCCTAAGATAGAACCATGGCTCTGATACCAATTGTAGTATACTCTAAAATGAGAACATGGATGGTTAAGTGTTTAGGTTGAATTAGGAGTAGATTTCTAGTGAGAAGTTAGAGAGAGAAAGATATGGAACCTTAGATAGAAAAATGTGAAATGTTAGATTGCAAATGAAGGTTCAACCCTTTCCCATGGGTGGGAAAGGGTATATATAGTTACAATAGAAACGCCTCTTGAAACGGGCTGTAGAGCGGGCTGACAGTGGGTAAAGACCCGACCCGACTCCACAAATACTAACTAATACTACACTACGTACTAACTAATATGATAATTACTACGAGCTACAATATGCTAAACTATACTCGGGGTGACCGAGTCTTCATATGAATAATCGTATTCCTAACAGTTTGCATAATTGGCAGTTTCAGTCCCTCAACTTTCAAAAATTGGCAAAAATAGTCCATGAGCACTTATTTTAAAAGAAAAATCACCAAAGGTCCTTTTGAAATCATAAGTTGTCATATTTTGTCCTTTGGTGAGAAATTTTAAAAATTTTGAGAATTTACAAGTTTAGTCCCTGGAGTTTCAAACTTGACAAAATCAGTCCCTGGTGAAATATTTTGAATAAAAATCAACATTGGTCTTTGGGAATCCAAAAGTTATCATAAATGGTCCTGGGAATGAAAGTTTTAAGAAATTACAACAATGACCCTTCAACTTTGGATATTGACATATTTGGTCCTCGGATGTTCAAAAATGGAAAATTAACTTTTGTGGTCCTTTGGTTATTTAAACATTGGCATAATTCACCCTTGGACTACTTTGGGAAAGTCACAACTCCAGCCCCTAACTTTTCAGAAATTACAAATTTGGTCCTTGTGAAATATTTACAAACCAAATGGACCCTTGTGATTATTTAAACCAATCCACTTCCAAAACCTTATCCAATCCCAAAAGAGCCCACCCCAAGCCCACTTATACCCCTTAGCCCAACCCCTACATAATATACCCAGGTCAAACGGTCAAATCCCCAGGGTCAAACTACCAGTCAACACCACCATCACCTTCCCCACTTTCCCTGATATCCTGCTTCTATGTCTCCCCCTCCTCACCTTTCCACCAACACTACCAAACCTCATTAATACTTCTCACCAACTCAAACCAAACCCCTCCTCATTTATTACCTCACCAAACCCACTAATCCTGCCAATTCCATTTTCCCGCCAAAATCCAATTTGATTGTCAGGATCAATCCAAGATATCCAAGGGTCAAAACAGAAGTGGGAAAGTCAAAGAAATGCACCAGGGCCTATAAAAGTGAAAGAGAAGAAGGAAAGAGAAGTTAGTTAGTTAGTTTATATTCTTAGTATAATTTAGGGTTGAATGTAGTTTTAATTAGTGTAATATTTCCATTTAAGCTTTGTAATCTCTTATTCAAGAGTAAATTTATCTTGTTAATCAAAGTAATTCAGTTTCTGTTTGGAATTCATTCACAGTCCATTTTTATTTAGTCTAAAAACTCAATTGTGCTTCATAGCTTTCATAAGTTTTCAACTTCTGTTCACTAAGCTCACTCAAGATAATCATAGCTTGTTGTGAGCTCAGTTGTGTAAAAATACTACTTTATTACAAAAAATCCAAAAAGTCAATGAAAGTCAACATTAGTTCTACATGGTGCTATGCTGATTCAGATGGATTCTAGGTGGTAATTCTGAGTTAAGTAGCTTATGGATAAGCTCACATGAGTTTTATGTTACTACCTTGAGGTAAATCCATTCATTTCTCAGTTAAGTCTCCATATTAGCTTTGGAACTGCCCTTGTGAGTTGCTTTTGTGTAAATGCTTTTTAATTAGCACTATTTGCTGTTTAGGTTTTAACATAACATAATTTAGATTATTGGTTCTGTTTTTCAGCTTAAATAGGTATTGTAGAATATCAATCAAGTCACAAACATGATGGTTCTTGTGATTTGTGTGGCGTTAGAAATAGGAGAGAAAGAAGGATGAGAGAACTTGGAACCTTGAGAGAGAAAATGTGATATTAGATTGAGATTAGTGTGAAGGTTCAACCCTCTCCACATGTGGAGAGGGGTATTTATACTACGCTACAAAGAAAGATAAAAACGCCCACACCCGGGCTGTGGATCAGGCATACAGTGGGTAAAGACCCGTCCTTCTTCCACGTTGTTACTTAATCTAATACTAACTAACTAATAACTAACTTAACTATGAGCTAACTAAATGCTATTACAATAATTAGGTGACCGAGACTTTTAAAGGAATATTTGTATTCCTAACAATCTCCCCCTAAGCGAGGTCACCTTGGAAGTTAAGCTCTTTGATCTTTAATCATTCATAAATCTTTGTAGCTCGTAGGTTCTGATTCTTCACCTTTCTGCACACTTTGTACTTCAAGCAGACGAACTTGTGATTTAGATTCCTTGTGATATGTGATCTTTGAGCTTTCTTTGAGATCATCAGCCATAGTAAATCTCCAAGCTCATCCACAGTAGTATCGCCTTCATGTGATGTAGTGACTTTAGGTCCATCATGCTCACACCCTTCTGAATCAGGAGACTTTACATTGGATTTGTGGAACAGGAGACTTCATCAGAGTTGCGGAGACGTTGTTGGTAGTCTCTCAACATTTGTTGTAGCAAGTCTCTCATCGTCATTGATAGTGAGGAGGATGTGTGAGCATGAGGTATGTATTGACCCGATTCAGCTGGAAATACGAGCCATCAACGCCATCTTTAAATGTGTCCCAAAAATAAAACAGTTAGCAATAAAGATAGAGAACGAATATGGCTTTGTCATTCGTTCTGCGAGGACAGACTACCCTCCGGTTTTGTGAAAACCGACCTGTGATCAGGTAAAGTCTCTTTTTAATGAAGACTCTCCTTGATAGGAATTTCCAGCTTTTAGTGATAAATTTTCCCAAGAATCCACTTCGGAATCTTCATACTTAGCATGTTCTCATACTGGAACGTCTCAAAGTAGACAGCACGATAGAGTGAATCGGTGAATTAATATTCACAGATTGATGAGAAATTGATTTATAGAAATCACTCGCGTGTCATATGATAAACATTTTGAGACAAGACGAGAGTTTTGTATTTTGAATCACATTTCCATCAAAAATACTTTTGTTTGAAAGATTTTACACAATCAATATGCTCGAAAATTAGTTGACGAGCACATTGAAAGGTTTTTGCAAAAGTATCCGTCAATACATGTCATGGAACAAGTTTGATTCAATGTTGAATCGCACCATTGTTGCTTTCCAGTTGTCACTTGATCATTGATCCAAGATGGATCTCACATGTCTCCTACCAAGAGCTTGAGTGATGATCGCTCTAGAAGGATTTCCGTCTTCATTGTAAATATTTTCATATCACTCGGATGTTCTGGCAATACCACAAGGATAATGCGTAGGACTCTAAATATTTTATCTTATTTTCCACATTGTGTGAAACAATAAGCATATTTGGAATGTGTCCTATCTAGATTTATGGATGATCTCTTTGGCTCTAGACTCAATAGTGCATTTTGATCCGCTCCTGGAGACTAGGGAGGCGTCTCCTGTATTCGATATCAACATGGCTCGCAATGAGCGGTCGATACATTGCACAGGGTTCCTCGTGAGAATGAAACAAGCTCTTTTAAGAGAACTTGAGTGGTTGGGAAGTTTAGTGCAGTGCGTCACTGGGTCCATGATGTCTTGTCTTTAATACCGGTGTTATCTTAGTAACCGCCAGTAGATTACGCATTGAACCCAGTTTCTGCCCTAAGGTTGAATATATGTAGGGCTATTTCTTTTCACCCTTTCTCATTTCATATCTTTTTAATTCTTCAACCCCTTAAGTGCTTACCGAGACTTCACCACTAGAACCTTGTTGGGTTTGTTCCAGTCCTAGCTGTTCAATCCGCACTTTTCCCTTTCTCACTTTACTCCTTTTTTCAATCATTCCTAAGGACTTCTAATCTATCTATGGATTGTCCCTGGGAAGACCCTTCCGGTTTTGGTGGATCATGGGAACTCATACCTAACCTTAACCATCCGTATAACTCCATGCATAAAGATAAATGGTCGGTCTTTGGTATTACTTCCACAAACGCCTTTTGCTCCCCCTCAATGTGTGCATCGATATTCAAAAGTGTTTAGCACATATGTGGGAGCCTGTTTATTGAGTCCAAAAGATCACTTTTGATTATCAGATTTAATATTTAAATCAGATTCTCTCCCCCGATCAAAAATTTCAAATCTTTCGAGATTTTGGATCTCAATTGATTTAAATAAGTTAGAAAGCTTTTAGGAGAGAAATGCGGTCAGTTTTGATATTTTTTTGATAAAAGGAACCTTTTTCTTGCTCCCCCTCAATCTGTGAGGGAGGTTGTTATGTGTCAGATTTGACGAGTTTACAAAAGATTTGAGGTTTTAACAAAAACTCTTTTGAAAATGTTCTCATTCTGACACATAACCATCACAAATTGTTTTATTGCAAGGTTTTTGTACAAAGTGTGGAGAGTTTTGATGATACATAAAATTTTGAGAAATCACTCTCCCCCTCAATCAATGACGGATGTTAAAACATAAATAAGTTATGTCATTTATTGAGTGAAAAATTTTATCAAAGTTTGAGTGCAAATTGATTTCCAAACAAAATCTCATGGTACCACCAAGTTTTGCACAAATATTTTCCGGAAAAATCATAGAAGGGAAAATATTTGGTGATAAAAAGAAGATTTCTCTTCTTTATCAAGAAATAATGCACTGAAACGTACATTAGATCGAGGAAACATGGATATAAAGTAATCCATGCCCAGGTGAACTTCACCCAGTACAAGGAACAACCGTCTTTTTGGCGACGTGTTTTCCCCATCTTGAAAAACGGGTTGCTATCTGAAGTAATAGCAAGCCATAATTTTGAAGTCCGGGTTGTAGCCTGAAAAGACTACAAGCCATAATTTTGCAGAATGTTTTGAGAAACGACATGTTTTTGAGAAACAACTTTATTCAGAAACCAAAAAACTCTTGGTCAAGCATATGTCTGATTCCGTGTCATTGTTGAATGACATTTCTAGAAACGTACATAATATTGATTACACAAGAGACATGTCGTAAGAAGAATATTTTTGGATTTTTATGATTTTTCAGATTTTTATGGTTTTTATAGGTTTTATATTTTTCTATTTTCTTTTTGATAAATCTTATATACAAAGGATATGTGAAACCAATCCGTCAATCATCATTCTCTTCCTGTAGAGACTTAAGAGTTTCTGGAGTGAGGCTCTTCATCCCAAGGCGTGGGAGAATAAACTGAAACCTTTCCCGAGAAAGAGCCTTTGTGAATATATCAGCCAGCTGAAACTCTGTTCTCACAAAGTAGAGTTCTACTATCCCTTTCTCCACTTGTTCTATGATGAAGTGATGACGAATGTCTATATGCTTGGCTCTGGAGTGCTGGACATTGTTGCAACACAGGGCAATGGCACTTTTGTTATCACAATACATTGGGATTTTGTTGAAGTCATACCCATAATCTGATAATTGTGATCTCATCCACAGAATTTGAGCACAGCACGAGGACATGGCTATGTATTCAGCTTCTATGGATGATATTGAAGTGCACATCTGCTTTTTGGACAACTAGCTGACAAGTTTCTCACCCAAGAATTGAGCACCTCCGGAAGTACTTCTGCAAGTATCTTGATAACCCGCATGATCAGCATCTGAGTAGGCCATCAGAGCCATTGCATTGTCTTTAGGGTACCAAAGACCCATATGGATTGTCACTTGGAGATATCTGAAAATTCTCTTGACAGCCTCCAAGTGCTTTTTGGTGGGTTTGGATTGATATCTGGCACACATGCAAACGGCGAAAATAGGGTCTGGCCTACTTGCTGTGAGGTACATGAGAGATCCAATCATGCTTCTGTATTTGGTCTGATCAATGGTTATTCCAGCAGAGTCATCATCGAGTTTGGATCTTTCAACCATGGGTGTATCAACTGTGTCACTTGAATCAAAGCCAAACTTCTTGAGGATGTCACTAGCATACTTGGCTTGATTTATGAAGATGCTGCTTGGGTTTTGTGAGATTTGTAACCCCGAGAAGAAAGACATTTGTCCCATCATATACATTTGAAACTGGGAACTCATTTTCGTAGTAAAGCGATCACATTCCTTAGAATCAGATGAAGCAAAGATGATATCATCAACATAGATTTGAACATGAAGTAGGTTGTTCCCAGTCTTCCTAGTGAATAAGGTAGGATCAACAACACCCTTGGTGAATCGATTTGCAAGGAGAAATTTGGAAAGCGTGTCGTATCAAGCTCTTGTAGCTTGTTTGAGACCATAGAGTGCCTTCTTTAAGTGATATACATGATTTGGTCTTCCAGGGTCCACGAAACCTTTAGGTTGAGAAACATAAACCACTTCTGTTAACTCCCCATTCAAGAAGGCAGTCTTAACATCCATTTGATAAACAATCATGTAACTGCTGGCTGCATTGGCAAGAAAGATTCTAATGGCCTCGATACGTGCGACCGGTGCAAATGATTCTTCAAAGTCAATACCCTCTTGTTGACTGTATCCTTTCGCAACTAAACGAGCCTTATTCTTCAACACATCCCCATGTTTGTCAAGCTTAACTTTAAAAACCCATTTGAGAGCAATGATCATAGCACATTCAGGTGGTGGAACTAATTCCCATACATCAAGATGATCAAACTCATGGATTTGATCTTGCATTGCGGTGAACCAAGATGCCTTAGTAAGGGCATCTTTGAAGTCTTTGGGCTCGACTTTGGATAGAACTGAGTTGAAGAAGCACCACAAGGCATCGGTAGCAAGCTGTTTTCTGGTGGACACTGGTCGTGAGGGATTACCTATGATGTTATCAATTGGGTGATCATTGGTCCATTTTCTGAGATGTTCATGAGGTTGTAGATAGTGAACAGATTTGGTAGAAATTGATTCTCCTGAAGATGATGCTTCGGTGGATGGTTCGGGAGCGAACACATTGACAAATGATTCATCTTTGGGAGGGGCAAAAGGATTGTTTTCACATGAATTATTGGTTGTCGCTTCTTGACTTTTAGAGGAAGAAAGTGCATTTGACACATGTTGGGAGTTGCTAAATTCTGGAGCATCCTGCTCAAGTGAAATGGAAGTGGATGGATCATTTGTGACTCGAGAAGCATCAACATCCATATCATTAGGTTCTGTGGCTTGTTGTTCAGGAGCTTGAGGTTGCTGCGACTCAAAGTACTCATCAAACATGGGGTCAAATAACTTCTTCAATTCTTCACAAGTAGGCGGAACATAAGAGGTGACGAGATTGGAGGGCTGTACAAGTCCTGAACTTATTGGTCCAGGAGACAAAAGATTTGGTGAGGGTCCAGAATTGGCGTGTCCTAAAGCCGTATGCTCTGTCAGCTCATCAAACGTGACATGGATTGTTTCCATGATTTGTCGGGTTCTTTTGTTATAGATTTGGTACCCTTTTCAATCTGCTGCATAACCGACTAATACCCCAATATCAGCCTTAGCTTTAAGTTTCCCTAAGTCTTCACTATCGTTTGTTGGGTAGCACAGGGCACCAAAGACACGAAGAAAGGAGAGATCAGGCTTTTTGAGGTGCACCAGCACATATGGTGTCTTGTTGTGGAGAGGATGTATCAATGACCGATTTTGAGTGTAGCAAGCAGTAGCAATGGCTTCCGCCCATAGAAACATTGGTGTCTTTAAGAATATCAGCATAGTGCGAGCAGCTTCAACTAGTGTGCGATTCTGTCTTTCAACTACTCCATTTTGTTGAGGAGTTCGAGGAATACTCTTCTGATGACTGATGCCGATACTTTCATCAAATTGAGCGAGCTGATGGTTAACAAACTCAGTCCCATTATCAGTGCGAATGATTCTGACGGTTTTGTTAAGCCTTACTTGCAACTGCTTGATGATTTTGATAATGATATCGGGTGTTTCATCTTTGTATCTTAAAAACTTTACCCATGTAAATCTTGAGAAGTCATCCACAATAACAAGAATGTATCTTTTCCCATTGAAGCTTTGCACTCTCATGGGTCCGCACAGATCTATGTGAAGAGTATGGAGTACTTCGGTGTTGGAGTTGGTGGGTTTTGGTTTATGAGTTTGTTTCTTGCTTTTACCCAATTGACATGATGAGCAGAGATGATCCTTTTCATACTTCAATCTGAGCATGCCTCGAACAAGATCTTTGCGAGATAGCTCGTTAATGGTGCCGAAGTTCAAGTGGTTCAAACGTCGGTGCCATAACCATGATTTGCTTTTTGAGGCCATAGAAAGTAAGCAAATGGGAGAGGACCGCATCATGTCTTCAATAGAGATGGTATACAAATTTGTACCACGACATCCCTTGAGGAGATCAACTCCGTCCAATTCTCTAACGAAACATGTGTGTTTTCTGAAAGCCACTTCGAGATTAGAATCACAAAATTGACCTACAGAGAATAAGTTGTGCCCAAGTCCTTCCACGTAGCAAACTCTTGAAATCACACTATCACCAAACACATAATCACCATACCCCATAATAGCCCCAAAGTGGTCGTTTCCGAATCTAACTGTCCCGATAAACTTTTTCACGAAATTTCTGAGCCGAGAGCGATCCCCGGTCATATGTTTTGAGCAGCCTGAGTCTAAATACCACAGGACGATTTGTACGACCTGCATTTGAAACCAGACAGAAATGGATAACTGAAAAACATGGATCCCCAAGTGTAATTGGGATCCAATAGGTTAGCACATGCATACTTAAGAGATACAGGATCAGTATTTTCATTGGTTCTAACACATGAACCAATACCAGTGGAAGCTGTTGTCTTACTGTCTAGGTATTGGGTCACTAAAGGGAATTTTCTACCAGTAGCATTCCATCTCTTAACCTCTAAAGACTTAGGGTCAGGTATATAAGTCAATGGGCACTGGTTTCCTAGAGTGAATTTTCTTCTAGTAGGTTTCCACTGGTATCCTACACTGTCAAAAACTTTTCCTGTAGCTTTCCAAGTATTGTTATCCTTAGCAGATTTAACAGGGGATTTATAAGATGATCGCAAAAACGACACAACATATTCATCATGATTACCAGAAATTAAACAACCATTACAAGTCTAACTAGTCGCATTAGAATTCGAATTAATTACAGTACGCTTAATGCAAATACTAGAATCAACACGATTCTTTTCATTCAAATCAATCTTATTGTTCCTAAGGTGGTCTTATACTTTCTTCCCTTGATCACTCTTAGCAAGCGAAGTCCTATCATTCCTTGTATTGCCTTTAGGCTTTGACCCGCTAGCTTTAGTGACATTGATTACTCCTGTAGAATTGACGATGGCAACATTAGATTGTTGCACAGTTGTTGGTTTCTAGGTGGTGATGTGCTATGCACAGAACTAGCCAAGGGTTTATCATAAGTAACATGCTTCTTTAAATTCCTAGATGAAGATGTGCTATTTTTATCATGCATGTTGGGAATCTTGGGACATGTTCCTATGGCATATTCTAAAAACTCTTGTGACCGCTTGGTAAGAAAGCAAACATTCGATAGGGAGTTATCAGATGGTCTTATCATTCTATCTTCTTCAATGGTTTCACGGGTCATGTCAAGGCAGTTCTTAAGATGTCTAAGGTAATCACTATGGACTAACTCATTGTTCTTAAGGGGAAGAGGAATAAAAACAGCCTCACATGCATACTGATACGTGGGAATCGCACCAGGCTTTACCTCTCAAGGGATCTTTGTAACAATTCGCATTTTCAGGTTAATTACTTTTCCCGGAAAATTTCACTATTCACTTTTACTATTCATTTTTCCCGAAAATTTCCCGAAACTTGATTTTTGTTTCTTGGCCTCGAGTGATAAATCATTTCCATGGCAAATTAAAAGTTTAACTTTCATAAGCTCATTTTCGTGAAAGTTATTAAGGAATTACACGTTTTAGGGTAAAACGTCATTCAGAAATTCTACTCACAACGAAATTCGACCCCGTCAGGTGACCCCACATCAGAAAAATGTTTGACACACTCATGATTTATTTGAGAATAAATCATGACTGAGAAAAATCATGACCAGAATAAACCTCGGCCGTGAAAAACTGGAATTTTTAGTTTTAAGCGTTTTTACTCAGCCGTAACCTTAGCCTATACCTGCACCACATTTCTAAGATGATTTGAGTTTTCAACTTTTTAGAAAAAGTCAACATAGTTTTCCCTCCTCCATTGACCAAAAATCATCCCTTGATTTTATAAGTCATTCCTTGATTTTTAGGCTTACGGTTTGATGTTTAAAAGACATTTAATACCAACCGACACTAGACTGAGCCCAGTCTAGACATTATAAGTCTTTTTAAATCATTTTTTATCACATTAGAAAAGTAACATTTTACATTTCTCAATTTTACGCAATATTCGTACATTTTACGTATTACGCGTTTTAGACCAAGGAATGGAACCTATGATTGAGCCTGAACCGTCAACCTAAATTGACCAAGGAATGGTCAACAAAGTCAAAGGCCTAGAGTCAATGCTCCGAGGAATACAGTGTTTTCCCGGGTCGTTTAAGTCCCGACGAGGTGTGAATTGTAAACAAACGGTTATTTGATCGGGTGAATTTGGATGAGAAAAAGGTTTGTGTGTGATTGAACTATGGAATCTACAAGGAAATAGCTTAAATAAGCTATTGTGATAAGACGGGAAGCTAAGAAAAACCAGAAACGATTAAAACCTAAAAACGCGTACGTTACGTTTAAATAAACGTAGACGTACGAAATAAAACGCGAGTTTTAGCAAAATAAAATACTTACAAAAGTGAAAATCACATTTTCACAATCCTAATAATAAAAGAAACTTTTTAGAAAATTAAAATTACTTTTTACACTATTTAATTATTTAATATTAAATAAAAACTATTTAATAATTACTTATTATTAATACTTAAAATACTAAAATACAAGATAATATTATTTAAATACTAAAAAGGTGAAAATAAAATTCCTAAAATTATAAAATGACTAAAAATAAGTTTTTAAAAATAAAAATAAGTATTTTTGTCTTTTTGTGAATTTTATATTAATTAATTACTTATTAATTACTAATTATCTAATTAACTATTTTAAATTAGGAAAAGTACCAAATGAACAGTAAAAATGCTAAGAAAATTTCTAAAATTACTTTATAACATATAAAAGCTATAAAAAATATAAAAACTTGATTTTACTTAATAAAAACTAATAATGCTATTTAAAACTTAATATTAATTAATAATTAATAAAACTAAAGTTAATTCTAATAAATACTAAATGAAAAGATAAAAATCTGAAAAAATTATTATAACTACTTTAATATATGAATAATTTAATAAAAAATATAAAATAGCTAAGTACTTAATAAAAATTTAAAAATGAAAATTAAAATTAAATTACATTAAATAGAAACTATCACTTAATTTTAAATTGGTTTTTCTTGGTTTTTCTTTTACAAATCTATTAAATACTTAAAAACAACAAACTTTCATAAAAACAAACTTTTTGAAAACTTAAAATAAGCCAGAATAAGCAAATAAGGTGTGACAGTTGACTTTGGTTGACCAGATTTGGAAATAAGCTAAAATGGCTTTGAGTGGGACCCACAATGGTTGAAACTGATCCAAATAAGCTTATGAAACTTGTATAAGCTGGAATAAGCCAAGATGGACCCACCGAATAAGCAATAAGTAGCAATAAGCACTTATCAAATTTCTATGAACTCAGAATATGGGACAACTTTGTGGGGCAATTTCAAGTGGGGTCCACTGGGTATGAAGTCAAACCAAGGGTCAAATGAGGAACCCTACTAGGAGGGGGGTTGAATGGTGCAAGGTGGAGGGCTGTGGGACCCACTGAGATGGGTGGAAACCACCACCAAAGTGGTGGTGGTGGTGATATCTGATGGTGTAGCAGCAGAGGTTGCCCTGCAAGTCACTTTGGTGACTTGTGGGGCCCACAAATAAAATCACAAAAATCCAGTAAACATGGAAACTTAGAATCTAGCTGGTAGTGAACAATTCTAAACAAGTATCACTGTCTAAAAACAAACACAAAATTCAAAACAATTTCCTCAACTTTTGGAAAAAAAACTGAAAATGCAACTTTGACTTTTTACCAAAAACTTAGAACATTGACTTTGATGAACTTGTAATTGATCCTACATGCAAACTAAGTTGTAATATGTTATTTTAAGACCAAATGAAGATTAATGCAACAGGTTTAGACCAAATGGGTGAGTTTGGGACACCCACTGACCCAGAGTGGACTGTGAGGGGTAATGGGGTGGAATTTTGACTTTGGCTAAGTAAAACTTGGATTTGAGACTTTTCTAAGCTTAGATACAACTAATGTGGTATGTGTAAACCAGAACACAACAACCACAGTTCCTAGAACCTACTTGAAACGCTTATGCCAAACACCCCCTTAAATAGCAGTTAAGGTGATTCTTAAGGCTATTATGAGATTTAAGCTACAAAAGTGGAAGGTGCTTTTTAAAATAAGCTACAATATGGTGATAGAGGACACAAAATACCTAGGATAAGCAGTGCTAAGCCAGGAAGCAATATATAAGCTAAAACTGAAATTAAAATGAGAATTGGATTCACTTACCTCAAGTGAATGGCATAAAGCTCAACTGAGCTTACTAACAAGCTTTTTAACCAGAACTTATTCAATCCACACACCACTGAATTACCTAATCCACAATCATGAACCCCAGTTTGACTTTTGTTGACTTGTGAACCTTTTGCAATTAAATGATGTTTTGAACACAACTAATGCTAACAACAAGCTATAATAAGCTTGAGTAAACTTAATGTACAGGAATGGAAGCTTATAAGAGCTATTTGAGCACAATTGAGCTTCTAGTCTAAATAATAAAATTGAACTGTGAATAACTTGAAACAAGGAACTGAATTACTTGGATTAAAAGGATGAATTTAGTACTGAAAAAGAGATTACAAGACCAAATTATAAATAAGTCACTAATTTAAATTACATTCGACCTAAATTACACTAAGAAAGTGAAACTAACTAACTACTCCCTTTTTCTTCTCTTTTCTTGACTTTTTATAGTCCCTGAGGGTAGCCTTGACTTTCCCACACATCATATCCACCATTAGATGACTTGGTGCAATCCTATCCGTTCAAACTCTTTTGGCGGGAAAAAGGGTGTGGGCAGTTGTGGTGTTGGTGGGAGCTTTAAATGAGGAGGGGGGAAGGTTGGGTAACATTTATGATGGTTGGTGGAGTTGGTGAGTGATTGGAGAGGAGGGGGGAACAAGAGCCTGAAGATTAGGGGGGAGGTTAAGGACGATGAACAGTGCTACGGGGTGTGGGGTTTGACCAGGGTTAACTGACCAGGGAGAGTTATTATAAAATGGATGGGCCGGGTTTTGTTTCTTGGGCTTGGGGGGCTGTTACTTTGGACCAGGCCAAAAAGAGGGGTTTGGTTTGTTTGTTTTGTTTATAAAGAAACCATAGGGACCAATTTTGTAATTATAGAAAACTGCAAGGCTGAAATTGCAACTGCTCCAAAGTAAACATAAGGATAAAAATTGCCACCTTCTCATAATATAAGGACCATGAATTATTTTTATTATTTTATTTTTTTTTTCATTTTAAAGTACCAGGGACCAATATTGACAAGTTTGTAAAGTCCGGGGACCAAACATGTAATTTCCATAAATCATTTTTCCCAAGGACTAAAAATGGCTTTTGTGACTTTCAAGGGACCAAAAGTGATTTTTCATTCAAAAATATCCCACCAGGGACCAAATCTGCCAAAGATTGAAACTCCAGGGACTAATCTCGTAAATTTCCAAAACTTTCCAATTTTTCACCAAAGGACTAAATATGACAACTTATGATTTCAAAAGGACCTTTGGTGATAATTTTCTATATTTTGAATATCCAGGGACTAGATTTGTAATTTTATGAAAGTTGAGGGACTGAAACTGCCAATTTTGCAAACTTTGTGCGTTTTTCATTTGTTTTTGCTCATTTTGCATCTAAAACATATAAATCACAATTATGAAATATTTTCAGTATTTTGATGCATTACTGAGTGTTTTTGTATGTTTTGCAGTTCAGATTAGACCAAAATTGATGAGTGTTTGAGCACTCATCAATCCCCCACACTAAACTATTGCTAGTCCCTAGCAATACTGTTTTGAAAACTTGATGGATTTGAAAAACTCTTTACCAAAAGCCATCACTTCTGGAGTAGCCAGGTGTAAGAACTGTGGCACACCTGATAACCGTGTGATTTTGAGCAAACCACCAGCTCTCAACGGATTTGAGTAGTCTTTACCAAAAGCCGTTTGCTTCTGGACTAGCCAGCTCTTGATGGAATAGTCAACATCTTGGTGAGCTGATTACCAATTATGGATTTTCCACGGCCTTTACCACAAGCCATAATCTTGCGGGCTAGCCAACTCATTTGTTTTCGGGGAGTTGATGAACCACACAATTTTGGGCAAATTGCCAGCCGTCAACGGATTTGAGATGTCTTTACCAAGAGCCGTTTGCTCCTGGACTAGCCAATCCCTTTTGTCAGTTAGACAAGGCGGACTGATTACCAAAAATTTTGAAGCACCAGTGAAAAATTTTTAAAATTTCTAAAATTTTGGCAAAAACGGGGGTATTATATAGTAAAATGTGATAAAATTCGCTAGAATAGCGAATACCCCCCCACACTAAGCATGAATATTGTCCTCAATATTCAAAATCTCGGCTATTATGCCGACATTTTGAACGTAAAAGGGCAACATTACAAGCTAAGCATGGAAAACACCATTTTTTTTTTTTTTTTTTTTTTTTTTTTTTTTTTTTTTTTTTTTTTCACATCATAAGTAACCATAGCATGGGGGACTCCCCCACACTTAGGGTGAAAACCCTATAAGCATGCTACTGGTTTTGTTTACCGAGTCGCTAGCTTGACTCGACCCCGAATTCATTTGTCCTTGGGGAAGCATGATGTGGAAGAGACAATCTCAATCGGACTTTCATTCAAGATGTTTGGACAAACATATGAAGCACGTGAAAGTTCCACACCGATGAGATAAATATCCGGCTCAAGATAATGATACATGAAAATGCCGGGATCAAATATAGTGTCCTCACTCCCGAAGGAGTGAAGAACAAGAGAAGTCACCGTATAGGTGAAGAAAAGGAAGAAAACCATGACGAAAATCATGATTTGATCTTCTTCCTCGAGAGGAGGCTCAATAGCCTGAGTTTGGATTTCAAAGGGTAAACTCGTAAACAACCCGGGAGAGTGGGTGGGATTTTGCAGATTCTCATAATTGAGAGCATCTCCCCCCGGGATATCAAACTGATGAGCGAGTTCACCGGAGAACTCCTCATGAAGAGAATCATTCACAAGATGTGAATCTGTGGACTTATGTTCCATTGTGGACTCATCACAATCCTCGTCAAAGATTGGATTATTAGAAATCATAGTGAATTCAGAATCGAATTCAAATAGAGGATTGGTGAGAGTCGTATCGAATGTTTCGGGAACAAAGTGAATATTATTCTCTGTTGGACTGCTGGGATCAGAAGTGAGTGATGGATCATGATATAGGAGACTTTCAATTTCTCCCAGATCGGCTTCGAAGTCAAGGAGACCATCATCACCTTCCAATGAAAGTGGATCGATGTGAGCAAGTTCATCAGCGAACTCCTCAAGAAGAGGATCAACATCAGACTGAGGCAGTGGTGCCTCAATATACTCAATGTCTCCATGAGATGTACAATCATCATTAAAATCTGAGAAGGTCTCCAAATGATCGTTTGAACACTCAAGAGGTGAAGGAATATCACACATATCGTCCAAAGTTCCCTGTGACTCTCTCGGGATTGGGACAAGGATCTCAACACTAGACTTTATTAATTCATCCGATTCCTTATTAGGAATAGTGCTAAGATGCTCATCCCCCATGTTCAGAGAGTGAGTGTGAACTTCGGGTGTGATAACAGCAGACTGAGGGAGATAAGAAAGGCTAGCACACATAGATTCTATATTTTTCATGTGTTCTTCTGCTAGCAATTCTTGCATACTCTTTTCTCCCTGATTTTCCGAGGAAGGAATCACAACAAATGAACTTGATGAACCCTCACAAAATTGAGAAATATCAAGGGTAACATCATCATCATCATCGTCGAGAAGAGCAGCATTGCGAAATATGGCACGTGTTTTAGCTGCTTGTTCTAAGACAAGTAATTCTTCCTTGCTTAATTCGTTTCTAGTATCTCGTTCTTTAGCAAGCAATTCTGCCATGGATTTCTCACGAGAGCTTTGAAACGATGAAGTAGCCAACTCCTCCTTAAGTTCTTTTAAAATATCAAGAGCCTTTAATAAAAGGTCTTGCTCGGTTTCTCGAGGAGTTGTGTGAATCATATCGTACTGTGGAGGTGGGTCTGAAAACGAATAGTCGTAATTGTTACAAGGAAATGGATTCCTTGTTTGACAATCCGAGCTAGAGTGTGGACCTCCACAGTAATCACAACAGTAAAACTGATGTGGATGTGGGTGATAAGTGCTAGAGTTATAATCGTTACCAGGAAACTGCTCATAGACAAGCGTGTTTCCCGATTGACAATCATAACTGTAGTGTGAACCACCACAGTACTCACAACAGTAAGACTGCTGAGACTGATGGTGTGGTAACTGATGGAATGAATCAGTCGTGTCATGGTAGGAATAAGGATTCTGGTTATAGACAGACCCGTTTCCCGACTCAACCATGCCACAACTGGGGCAATTGCCACCATTATGAGGATTACCACACCATTGGCAAACCAGAAGGTGTGGGTGAGACATAGAAAGAATCAAATGGTTTGGGAGGGGTAGGGATGAAGAATCAAAGATGTGAGAGGGTAAAGGTGAATATTTTTGTGTTTTTGGAAAGACATTTTGTACAAATGATAAAGAAAAATGTTTTTGTGTTTTTGTGTTCGTTGAAAACTGAGTTTAAAAAGTTTTCGTGAACGGTTTTGTTTTGATAATGGGAAAATATGAACAAAGGATGGATAAATGTACAATGGAACGAATTCCAAAGACACTAATCAGAAAAACCGTTTAGATACGCGCACAACCTCCCCGGCAGCGGCGCCAAATTTTGATTGAGCCTGAACCGTCAACCTAAATTGACCAAGGAATGGTCAACAAAGTCAAAGGCCTAGAGTCAATGCTCCGAGGAATACAGTGTTTTCCCGGGTCGTTTAAGTCCCGACGAGGTGTGAATTGTAAACAAACGGTTATTTGATCGGGTGAATTTGGATGAGAAAAAGGTTTGTGTGTGATTGAACTATGGAATCTACAAGGAAATAGCTTAAATAAGCTATTGTGATAAGACGGGAAGCTAAGAAAAACCAGAAACGATTAAAACCTAAAAACGCGTACGTTACGTTTAAATAAACGTAGACGTACGAAATAAAACGCGAGTTTTAGCAAAATAAAATACTTACAAAAGTGAAAATCACATTTTCACAATCCTAATAATAAAAGAAACTTTTTAGAAAATTAAAATTGCTTTTTACACTATTTAATTATTTAATATTAAATAAAAACTATTTAATAATTACTTATTATTAATACTTAAAATACTAAAATACAAGATAATATTGTTTAAATACTAAAAAGGTGAAAATAAAATTCCTAAAATTATAAAATGACTAAAAATAAGTTTTTAAAAATAAAAATAAGTATTTTTGTCTTTTTGTGAATTTTATATTAATTAATTACTTATTAATTACTAATTATCTAATTAACTATTTTAAATTAGGAAAAGTACCAAATGAACAGTAAAAATGCTAAGAAAATTTCTAAAATTACTTTATAACATATAAAAGCTATAAAAAATATAAAAACTTGATTTTACTTAATAAAAACTAATAATGCTATTTAAAACTTAATATTAATTAATAATTAATAAAACTAAAGTTAATTCTAATAAATACTAAATGAAAAGATAAAAATCTGAAAAAATTATTATAACTACTTTAATATATGAATAATTTAATAAAAAATATAAAATAGCTAAGTACTTAATAAAAATTTAAAAATGAAAATTAAAATTAAATTACATTAAATAGAAACTATCACTTAATTTTAAATTGGTTTTTTTTGGTTTTTCTTTTACAAATCTATTAAATACTTAAAAACAACAAACTTTCATAAAAACAAACTTTTTGAAAACTTAAAATAAGCCAGAATAAGCAAATAAGGTGTGACAGTTGACTTTGGTTGACCAGATTTGGAAATAAGCTAAAATGGCTTTGAGTGGGACCCACAATGGTTGAAACTGATCCAAATAAGCTTATGGAACTTGTATAAGCTGGAATAAGCCAAGATGGACCCACAGAATAAGCAATAAGTAGCAATAAGCACTTATCAAATTTCTATGAACTCAGAATATGGGACAACTTTGTGGGGCAATTTCAAGTGGGGTCCACTGGGTATGAAGTCAAACCAAGGGTCAAATGAGGAACCCTACTAGGAGGGGGGTCGAATGGTGCAAGGTGGAGGGCTGTGGGACCCACTGAGATGGGTGGAAACCACCACCAAAGTGGTGGTGGTGGTGATATCTGATGGTGTAGCAGCAGAGGTTGCCCTGCAAGTCACTTTGGTGACTTGTGGGGCCCACAAA
This sequence comes from Artemisia argyi, assembly GCA_030686995.1. NCBI lineage: Eukaryota > Viridiplantae > Streptophyta > Magnoliopsida > Asterales > Asteraceae > Artemisia > Artemisia argyi. Next base: position 91,523,112 of record CM060702.1, on the reverse strand, counting down.
TAAAATCACAAAAATCAAGTAAACATGGAAACTTAAAATCTAGCTGGTAGAGAACAATTCTAAACAAGTATCACTGTCTAAAAACAAACACAAAATTCAAAACAATTTCCTCAACTTTTGGAAAAAAAACTGAAAATGCAACTTTGACTTTTTACCAAAAACTTAGAACATTGACTTTGATGAACTTGTAATTGATCCTACATGCAAACTAAGTTGTAATATGTTATTTTAAGACCAAATGAAGATTAATGCAACAGGTTTAGACCAAATGGGTGAGTTTGGGACACCCACTGACCCACAGTGGACTGTGAGGGGTAATGGGGTGGAATTTTGACTTTGGCTAAGTAAAACTTGGATTTGAGACTTTTCTAAGCTTAGATACAACTAATGTGGTATGTGTAAACCAGAACACAACAACCACAGTTCCTAGAACCTACTTGAAACGCTTATGCCAAACACCCCCTTAAATAGCAGTTAAGGTGATTCTTAAGGCTATTATGAGATTTAAGCTACAAAAGTGGAAGGTGCTTTTTAAAATAAGCTACAATATGGTGATAGAGGACACAAAATACCTAGGATAAGCAGTGCTAAGCCAGGAAGCAATATATAAGCTAAAACTGAAATTAAAATGAGAATTGGATTCACTTACCTCAAGTGAATGGCATAAAGCTCAACTGAGCTTACTAACAAGCTTTTTAACCAGAACTTATTCAATCCACACACCACTGAATTACCTAATCCACAATCATGAACCCCAGTTTGACTTTTGTTGACTTGTGAACCTTTTGCAATTAAATGATGTTTTGAACACAACTAATGCTAACAACAAGCTATAATAAGCTTGAGTAAACTTAATGTACAGGAATGGAAGCTTATAAGAGCTATTTGAGCACAATTGAGCTTCTAGTCTAAATAATAAAATTGAACTGTGAATAACTTGAAACAAGGAACTGAATTACTTGGATTAAAAGGATGAATTTAGTACTGAAAAAGAGATTACAAGACCAAATTATAAATAAGTCACTAATTTAAATTACATTCGACCTAAATTACACTAAGAAAGTGAAACTAACTAACTACTCCCTTTTTCTTCTCTTTTCTTGACTTTTTATAGTCCCTGAGGGTAGCCTTGACTTTCCCACACATCATATCCACCATTAGATGACTTGGTGCAATCCTATCCGTTCAAACTCTTTTGGCGGGAAAAAGGGTGTGGGCAGTTGTGGTGTTGGTGGGAGCTTTAAATGAGGAGGGGGGAAGGTTGGGTAACATTTATGATGGTTGGTGGAGTTGGTGAGTGATTGGAGAGGAGGGGGGAACAAGAGCCTGAAGATTAGGGGGGAGGTTAAGGACGATGAACAGTGCTACGGGGTGTGGGGTTTGACCAGGGTTAACTGACCAGGGAGAGTTATTATAAAATGGATGGGCCGGGTTTTGTTTCTTGGGCTTGGGGGGCTGTTACTTTGGACCAGGCCAAAAAGAGGGGTTTGGTTTGTTTGTTTTGTTTATAAAGAAACCATAGGGACCAATTTTGTAATTATAGAAAACTGCAAGGCTGAAATTGCAACTGCTCCAAAGTAAACATAAGGATAAAAATTGCCACCTTCTCATAATATAAGGACCATGAATTATTTTTATTTTTATTTTATTTTTTTTTTCATTTTAAAGTACCAGGGACCAATATTGACAAGTTTGTAAAGTCCGGGGACCAAACATGTAATTTCCATAAATCATTTTTCCCAAGGACTAAAAATGGCTTTTGTGACTTTCAAGGGACCAAAAGTGATTTTTCATTCAAAAATATCCCACCAGGGACCAAATCTGCCAAAGATTGAAACTCCAGGGACTAATCTCGTAAATTTCCAAAACTTTCCAATTTTTCACCAAAGGACTAAATATGACAACTTATGATTTCAAAAGGACCTTTGGTGATAATTTTCTATATTTTGAATATCCAGGGACTAGATTTGTAATTTTATGAAAGTTGAGGGACTGAAACTGCCAATTTTGCAAACTTTGTGCGTTTTTCATTTGTTTTTGCTCATTTTGCATCTAAAACATATAAAACACAATTATGAAATATTTTCAGTATTTTGATGCATTACTGAGTGTTTTTGTATGTTTTGCAGTTCAGATTAGACCAAAAATGATGAGTGTTTGAGCACTCATCAACCTACCACTCATTTTATATTTTATTATGGAGTATTTTGACATGTTTAACCATTCTTCCAAGTTTCGTATTTTTACGATACCGGGTTTTACGTTTCGTGGCTTAACCATTTACGGTTAGCATTTTACGGAGCCAAAACTAACTCAATAACTTGGATAATATCATCAAAAGTCCACCCTTGCTCCCCAAGCTTGGCAAACCGACTTAGGGGGGGGGGGATTCAGCCCCTAGGTGGCTTAATCCCATGCTTTAAGCCTTAAGATGTGAACATGTGTTCAACTTGGTGAGCAAGTGTTGACTAGTCAAGGTTCTAACCTCCTCAAGACCTTATTTAAGCCTTCTCTTCCCCTCCTTGGCCATTCCAACGACCCACACACATAAAAACACACCATCATCTCATCCTTAGCTCATTTACTTCAAGTTCCATCCAAGAAATCAAGTGCAATATCCATACATAAACCCTAGTTTAGTTTTGATTCATCAAAACTACTTCAAATCCTTAGAAACTTTGGTGATTTCTCTTGAGTTTGAATCCACTCAAGTCACCTCAATTTTCATCATCTCTCTTTCAAGATTACAAGAGTAGAAAGATTGCATGAAGTGAAGTGGGTTGAAGCAAGTCTATCAAAGTCCTATCCTTACATGTTAACTTCCTTTCATCTTTGAAAGCCAAAAGTTGTAAGCCAAACCCTAACATGCTTCTTGTTGAATAATCATGTTCATGTTATTTACATATTATTCATGCTATATTATGTCTTGTATTCATGTCCATGATGTATAAAAGTGAGCAAAACAAGTTATTGTACATGATTCATAAGACAAGTTACTATAATAAGCAAACTAGTGACTTTCTTGGTAAGACCTGATCAAAATGGTAAAAATATGATATTTGATCATTACATATTACAGTAGAGGACTTAACAAGGAAACCATAGCAATTTGAACCACCTAAAACGAGTATACGAGTCAAAAGTTACGCCCATTTGAAGTTACCAAAGATTTCCAGCAAAACTGCCAAAACTTTCTGTTACAGAAACTTTAAACACGCAAAAAGAGGCCTTTCTGGTCCGTTTCATGAAAAAGTTAAAACACGAAAGTTGTCCGGAATCACATTTTCCTTCAGGCGTGAAGAAGCTCGAGCCTTGAAAACGCTTTCTGGGTGAGATATTTCTCAGTTTCTTAACAGCTATTTACATATATATAAGTCACTATATTATGGTTATACTTTAAAAGGAACAAGAGGTCTTATGACCTATAAACAAGACCGCCACCATGGCTAGAGCCAAGGTTGAGTCTCATGACCTTGGAACAAGGACCAAAGGTCATGGCTAGGCCATGACGAAATGACCATGTAAGTTTACTTAGGCGAAAACATGAAACAAGGAATTGACGATAACTTGAACAAGCAATTTGGATCTACTTCACTTAAAATGAACCATGAGTTATTATCAAGAGAAAATGGTCATACAAGACTTATGAAAGTAGCCCTAATAACAATCTTCATGTACAAATAAACTTTCCTAAGTTTATTCAAATATCGGACATGTAACCTTTCGGATCAAAACTTATATCTATATATTTCATCAACTACTACAATAGTAGGGAGCCTCATGTGAGGAGTTCATTATGTAAGCCGTCGAGATGAGTTGTGGATTTACGAGTTAAAGTGTCCTGGCTCCTCGAACGCTTACTAACATGACTTCTGAATTATGTCGGCCCGAACGGTAGTAAACGATATACAAAACATACATGTTTCATGAATCTTTTCTTTCAAAGACTTACACTATACATCATACCGCATCATGGACTATAATGCAAGATATATATATAGGCACTACTTCATATTCTTTACTCCGATCCTAAGTCGCGACATTCTATTATAGGTTGCTCGTAGAAACCTACACGATTCAACCGTTACATTCATTACTTGCTATCTTAACTTAAGGTGAGTTCATAGCCCCACTTTCCATTACTTAATTGTTTTACGAACCATTGGGGGGAATACATGCTATTTTTAACCGAGCACAATGTTTTTAAATTGTATGCTTGCCTGATTGTTTTATTATCACTAAGTACCAACCTTGCTAAACCGAGATCCCTTATTATGAACCATTTAATCACTAGCAATAGTGAGCGCAAATATTGTGAATAGGCCTATTGGGATTGACGAATCCCATTTGTATTGACAAAGTTCAAACAAATGCACCAATATTTGAGATTTAGGTATGTTAGCAAAGTACCTACCGGGATAAATCTGCCGATCGATATTGGTACACGTTAACGTTTTGGTGTCATAAGCTTAGTGTATAATACATTTCATGGGCGTATAATAACGTAGCCTACCTGTTTTGTTTCCAAACATTGGTGTGAGTTTATAGCTCACACTACGATTATTGTGTTCAACGATTTACTACCAAGAAATTGTGTTCAAACATTAAACAAACTCTATGAATATCACTCAACCTTTGTGTTGACCTCTCAAGCATGTATTTCAGGTTCATGACGATCAAGGATGGCACGAAAGGGCACGGATACTCAAGAGGGCTATAAATCTTATTATCATTCAAAAACTCATTTATTATACATTGTAAACATGGAATCATTTGGGACCTCATTTTGTAATCTCTGATATTTATACAAATTTGAATGATAAACCTTTTAAAACGACTCAATTGGAGTTCGTTTTCTATTATTGTGACTATTGTGCCGTCGAGTAACACCCAGTTCGAATTCCGCTACAACCATGAATTGGGGGTGTTACAGATTGGTACCAGAGCCATGGTTATAGAGAAACGGGTCTAATTGAGACCTAAACTATAACTACACTCACAAACAAAAGCATTTTTATAGCCTTCTGCTCTCCGTGTCTTCCATCCTCCAGACGATTATGGACTTAGTAAGCATGTTATGATACACAAACATATTAGTATATTCATATATATCCATTTTGAGCATTTCTCCATAGACATTTTTGTGCTACAAAAACATAATTGCATATTGATATATGTACCCTTAACATAATTGAGCATTTCCCCGTAAGCATTTTATGCTACATGAACATATAAGTATATTCATATATACACACTAGGCATTCTATACTACATGAACATATTAGTATATTGATATATAAACTCGGTTTATTTTCAATCATTTATCTAAACAATGGACTAAACATATCTGTGTATGCCTATTCTAAGGCATTTCGGCACAGCCACACTCTCCCAATCATGTTCCTACTCCAACATTATATGTCCAAGACATTGTAACTAATTACAATGGTCTCATTCATTTTCCAAGACATTGTATGATACAATGGTCTTAGTCATTTCTCAAATGTTTTGAGTCACACAATGGTTTAACCTACTTCCCAGACATTGTGAATTGCACAATGGTCTAACCTACTTCCGAGACATTATGAATTACACAATGGTCTAACCTACTTCCGAGACATTGTTTTTGCGCAATGGTCTCTAGAATCATTCCATCACATCATCAATATCATTTCATATGACATCAAAAACCCGTCACAACCTATCGATTTCTAAATAGAAATATGAGATTTATAAAGGACAAACAAATCCATTACCTACAAAAGCTGAAGTTCAGCTCTACATTCATCAAAGTTTTCTTATGAAACCTTCATTATTAAAAGTTCGTGATCCTGGTCAAGTATGTTCTATTTTAGAACTACTTAAAACTTCCTTTCCATACGTACCTACCCTTACTATCTTCTATGCAATGGAATATGAAAACATACGTTACAAGTCTTGTATGGACGGGACTTGCAACTTAAGGGTTTGACATCGCCTTTGTTTAGTGGACAGTTTCCCGAAAGCAACGGACATATCACAAGTATACCTAATTTAGGTATTTGAAAATTTTATCGAACCTTGGCTAAATATAGACTAGTCACCTATATTTAACCTAGGGACAGTGGAATATAGTCTGACTAACTATATTCGACTTAAAATTTTCAAATACTGAGAATAGTTGTACTAGGGTTATGTTTAGATTGATTTCCTACATGAACACGATAAACCACCAGAATACATTAAAACAATCTAGAGACACGATAGTGCCTTACCACTCAGCAAAATCTTAACATCTTATTTGTACTACCTAAATTCATTCTTGAAAATTTTCATTTATGAGATAATCCGAACTACTATCTTGGGATAGTTATCAATTATTCTCTTCATCCTGTAGAAGTACTATCCTGTTTAGGTCCTAAGGATACCATTCCATCATAAACTTTTAAAATCTCTTAAGATTTTTAAAGCAAACTCAACATCTATACCTAAGAGTATTAATGTTAAGCATACACTACACACTTTTGTTCATCAACATATCACATCATTATCTTCACAACCGTGGCAAACACAAGCTCATTAACAGATTTTGATGCACTTTTAAAGCTCAAATCATCCTTAGCTACACCACAAGCACCCTCATCAGCTTTACAAGATTGAATATTCATCTTGTACTTTTGGAACACCATTATCATCTCGTAATACACTACCTTGTAACTCATCGGCTAATTATGAATGTTGTGTTGAGAATTCTTAAGTAGGATGATTTATAATTATTTGAATGGATTGGGATGCCTTTTCATTTAAATAAAGAAATTGTAAATCACCGAATCATAAGTTTATATTTCCCAATTTACATTGTTTGGGATGCCTCTCTATGTAAATAAAGAATTATAAACAAGTGGGCTTATTTGTATCCGAAATAACATAAGTATGAAGTCAATAAACACTAGGTACAACAACCGATTACCTACTAGGCTATGATTGCAATTACTATCTCAATTCCTATTAATATTCGACTGCTATATCAATTTCCTTTGATATTCAACTATTACCATACCTTTCCTACATAAAAGTAAGCCTCATCCTACACCATACACTGAAATGACAAATCAAACTGCATCACTGGTAATCCCAGACTTTAGTCCTCATAAGTAACCACACCTGTTCATCGACACCACTCCAACATATAACACACATAGAACTTCGGGACGAAGTTCCCCGTAAGGGGTAGAGACTGTAACAATTCACATTTTCAGGTTAATTACTTTTCCCGGAAAATTTCACTATTCACTTTTACTATTCATTTTTCCCGAAAATTTCCCGAAACTTGATTTTTGTTTCTTGGCCTCGAGTGATAAATCATTTCCATGGCAAATTAAAAGTTTAACTTTCATAAGCTCATTTTCGTGAAAGTTATTAAGGAATTACACGTTTTAGGGTAAAACGTCATTCAGAAATTCTACGCACAACGAAATTTGACCCCGTCAGGTGACCCCACATCAGAAAAATGTTTGACACACTCATGATTTATTTGAGAATAAATCATGACTGAGAAAAATCATGACCAGAATAAACCTCGGCCGTGAAAAACTGGAATTTTCAGTTTTAAGCGTTTTTACTCAGCCGTAACCTTAGCCTATACCTGCACCACATTTCTAAGACGATTTGAGTTTTCAACTTTTTAGAAAAAGTCAACATATTTTTCCCTCCTCCATTGACCAAAAATCATCCCTTGATTTTATAAGTCATTCCTTGATTTTTAGGCTTACGGTTTGATGTTTAAAAGACATTTAATACCAACCGACACTAGACTGAGCCCAGTCTAGACATTATAAGTCTTTTTAAATCATTTTTTATCACATTAGAAAAGTAACATTTTACTTTTCTCAATTTTCCCAATATTCGTACATTTTACGTATTACGCGTTTTAGACCCGTATTTCCAGTTTTTAGCAGGGTTTTACACCCAAATGGAACCTACCACTCATTTTATATTTTATTATGGAGTATTTTGACATGTTTAACCATTCTTCCAAGTTTCGTATTTTTACGATACACGGTTTTACGTTTCGTGGCTTAACCATTTACGGTTAGCATTTTACGGAGCCAAAACTAACTCAATAACTTGGATAATATCATCAAAAGTCCACCTTTGCTCCCCAAGCTTGGCAAACCGACTTAGGGGGGGGGGGATTCAGCCCCTAGGTGGCTTAATCCCATGCTTTAAGCCTTAAGATGTGAACATGTGTTCAACTTGGTGAGCAAGTGTTGACTAGTCAAGGTTCTAACCTACTCAAGACCTTATTTAAGCCTTCTCTTCCCCTCCTTGGCCATTCCAACGACCCACACACATAAAAACACACCATCATCTCATTCTTAGCTCATTTACTTCAAGTTCCATCCAAGAAATCAAGTGCAATATCCATACATAAACCCTAGTTTAGTTTTGATTCATCAAAACTACTTCAAATCCTTAGAAACTTTGGTGATTTCTCTTGAGTTTGAATCCACTCAAGTCACCTCAATTTTCATCATCTCTCTTTCAAGATTACAAGAGTAGAAAGATTGCATGAAGTGAAGTGGGTTGAAGCAAGTCTATCAAAGTCCTATCCTTACATGTTAACTTCCTTTCATCTTTGAAAGCCAAAAGTTGTAAGCCAAACCCTAACATGCTTCTTGTTGAATAATCATGTTCATGTTACTTACATATTATTCATGCTATATTATGTCTTGTATTCATGTCCATGATGTATAAAAGTGAGCAAAACAAGTTATTGTACATGATTCATAAGACAAGTTACTATAACAAGCAAACTAGTGACTTTCTTGGTAAGACCTGATCAAAATGGTAAAAATATGATATTTGATCATTACATATTACATTAGAGGACTTAACAAGGAAACCATAGCAATTTGAACCACCTAAAACGAGTATACGAGTCAAAAGTTACGCCCATTTGAAGTTACCAAAGATTTCCAGCAAAACTGCCAAAACTTTCTGTTACAGAAACTTTAAACACGCAAAAAGAGGCCTTTCTGTTCCGTTTCATGAAAAAGTTAAAACACGAAAGTTGTCCGGAATCACGTTTTCCTTTAGAAGAAAGGAAGTTCGAGCCTTGAAAACGCATTCTGAGTGAGATATTTCTCAGTTTCTTAACAGCTATTTACATATATATAAGTCACTATATTATGGTTATACTTTAAAAGGAACAAGAGGTCTTATGACCTATAAACAAGACCGCCACCATGGCTAGAGCCAAGGTTGAGTCTCATAACCTTGGAACAAGGACCAAAGGTCATGGCTAGGCCATGACGAAATGACCATGTAAGTTTACTTAGGCGAAAACATGAAACAAGGAATTGGCGATAACTTGAACAAGCAATTTGGATCTACTTCACTTAAAAGGAACCATGAGTTATTACCAAGAGAAAATGGTCATACAAGACTTATGAAACTACCCCTAATAACAATTTTCATGTACAAATAAACTTTCCTAAGTTTATTCAAATATCGGACATGTAACCTTTCGGATCAAAACTTATATCTATATATTTCATCAACTACTACAATAGTAGGGAGCCTCATGTGAGGAGTTCATTATGTAAGCCGTCGAGATGAGTTGTGGATTTACGAGTTAAAGTGTCCTGGCTCCTCGAACGCTTACTAAGATGACTTCTGAATTATGTCGGCCCGAACGGTAGTAAACGATATACAAAACATACATGTTTCATGAATCTTTTCTTTCAAAGACTTACACTATACATCATACCACATCATGGACTATAATGCAAGATATATATATAGGCACTACTTCATATTCTTTACTCCGATCCTAAGTCGCGACATTCTATTATAGGTTGCTCGTAGAAACCTACACGATGCAACCGTTACATTCATTACTTGCTATCTTAACTTAAGGTGAGTTCATAGCCCCACTTTCCATTACTTAATTGTTTTACGAACCCTTGGGGGAATACATGCTATTTTTAACCGAGCACAATGTTTTTAAATTGTATGCTTGCCTGATTGTTTTATTATCACTAAGTACCAACCTTGCTAAACCGAGATCCCTTATTATGAACCATTTAATCACTAGCAATAGTGAGCGCAAATATTGTGAATAGGCCTATTGGGATTGACGAATCCCATTTGTATTGACTAAGTTCAAACAAATGCACTAATATTTGAGATTTAGGTATGTTAGCAAAGTACCTACCGGGATAAATCTGCCGATCGATATTGGTACACGTTAACGTTTTGGTGTCATAAGCTTAGTGTATAATACATTTCATGGGCGTATAATAACGTAGCCTACCTGTTTTGTTTCCAAACATTGGTGTGAGTTTATAGCTCACACTACGATTATTGTGTTCAACGATTTACTACCAACACATTATGTTCAAACATTAAATAAACTCTATGAATATCACTCAACCTTTGTGTTGACCTCTCAAGCATGTATTTCAGGTTCATGACGATCAAGGATGGCACGGAAGGGCACGGATACTCAAGAGGGCTATAAATCTTATTATCATTCAAAAACTCATTTATTATAAATTGTAAACATGGAACCATTTGGGACCTCATTTTGTAATCTCTGATATTTATACAAACTTGATTGATAAACCTTTTAAAACGACTCAATTGGAGTTCGTTTTCTATTATTGTGACTATTGTGCCGTCGAGTAACACCCAGTTCGAATTCCGCTGCAACCATGAATTGGGGGTGTTACAATCTTGAGAAGCTTACAACCCCCACCAGGCAGTGTACCTGATCGTTGTAGTATAGTATAGTGACAAGTACCGGGGGATTGATCGTTCAGCTTAGGAATAGTGTCGCTAGGATTAGAAAACCTAAATACTAGTTCTAAAGATGTGGGATGATTATTTTTGTAATTTATATTTTTTAGAAAGCAATTAAAAATCTCGGGTTTGAAGGATTTGGGCGGAATTAGTTGCTAATCAACTAACCCAATACTAAAGATGCAATCAAAATAAAATACTAGAAATGAAAATAAACTAAATTATACTAAAGTTGTGAGCAATAAGTGGAGAAAATGTGTTTACTTAGACTTCACTACTCCCTAGACATCTTTTACACGTTAATTACTTGTTATAATTGCATGGATGACGGATCGTAATCCTTAATACCATTCATGGGGTGGCACACTTAACTCCCCAATTCTATGAGCTCTTATCTCCTCCTATACCATGCCCAGCACAACCATAGGGCTTATAAACAGTGGCTCATGCATTAAATACAACCAGACCTAGTGGGCGTTGGTTCATGTTTCTTAAGACGTTCAAGCATGTTACCAATTGGAGATCTGCTAGTTTTCTTAAGCCTAACATATAAATCATTCATCCAAGACAAGTATAAACAAGTAATCAACACATAATTAACATCTAGGTTTCATTAGATCCAAGCAAACACAAGATAGATCTAGCCTAGCATGATGGAAATAAGACAAGAACAAGATATAGACAACCAACACATAGACATATTGATTGAATTAAAAGAACACTTATCTCAATTACACATGAAAGGTATCAAGGGCTTGGAACCCTTGAAAAACCTGTAAAATTCGCACCAAGTTCGTACTTAGGGTTTCTCCAAAACTTCTCCTTTTTTAATGTGAAAATTAGAAAACTATATATAGGAAAAGGGGTCTGACGGCGTCAAGAATAAACTTGTGACGCCGTCACCTCGCCGCCAAAACTTTTCTCGGACTGCCTTGATCAACATTTGACGCCGTCATGTGATAATCATTTTGAGGCCGTCATGACTTTTACTCTTGACACCCTACATCGTGACGCCGTCAAATCTGTACTGGATCGTCATGGAATTTTGCTCTTGACCCCGTCTGGAAGTTACTCTTGACGCCGTCACCTACTGTTCCCAGCATGCAAAAATTAAGACTTTGGCGTTTACTTCACTTTTATGCTCCAAAAACGTCCGAATTGCTTCCTTTTCCAAATTTCTCTCCCAAAGTACCTAAAATCACAAAAGGAACGATTTAGGGCAATATTTGATCAAATAAATTTAATTCCGGGCTTAAATGACCCCCTAAAAGTGGATCATTTTTCGCCTCATCATATACCCTTACACTTGAGATTTGCTTGTCCTCAAGCAAATGCGCTTTTATTCTAGTCAAAATACAAGTTAGGGGTCATTTAACAATAGTATAAAAGTAATTACATCAAATAATCATTCCACTAAAGACCAATAGACAAGCACGGAGGTCATACACAAGCACCTCAGAAATAGTGTTTAGATACTCACATCTCTCGGGTGTAATAAAATGTAAATTACAATATGGAAACGGAAGATATCTCTCACTAACTGTCATAGCAAAATAGATTACCATAGGCTTGGGAAAGGATCAAACCTCCACCACATGGCGTAAGCACCTAGGATAAACTATCAAAGAGGTCTTTTAAAAGGGTTGTAACGTTAGGTGTAGGGATATGAAATACACGGTTTTGGTTGATAAAGGAAGTTTTACTGGTGGCGAGTTAACAATCTTAGTCAATTACATGTACAATATGGCGTTGCTAAGCCAAGACTAGACTCGACTTAAGCTAATAAATGAAAAATAACAAAAATATAAAATGAACATAGATTAAAACGGGATGGTAGTCCGTATGTTTTTTCTCTTTTTCCTTTTTCTATTTTTTTTTCTTTTTCTTGATTTTTTCGATTTTTTTTTTTTTTTTTTTTTTTTTTTTTTTTTTTTTTTTTTTTTTTGCATACACTCTTACCCTACCATCCAAAATAATACATCATAGGGGATGAACATTCCCCTTACACCTGAATCTTTACATACTTTACATTAAACTAATCTAGTGACTCGAATTAAGAAAATTAAAACACTTGGAGCACTTTTAAGATTTATGTATATATGGGGGTAATAAATGATGTTCTTCCCCATTACTCCATAAAATAAGTACTTTACCCATAAGTCCCAATCGTCCCAAAACAATATGTACAAGGATATGACTCGACTTAGCAACCATGTAATCAATTAGATAGTTAACTTAGGGTTTAACAAATAACAATAATGCACTAAAAATGAGCAAATACACGGAAGGCTAAGGCGATTTGGTTGTACATTTAAGTGGGGTGTAACAAATTCTTCCTTTAAGTAAAATGCTTAAAGTTAGAAACGAAAAGATAGGCTCGGAGGGGTGTACTAGGGGTATCGTGTACTAAAAATGAGTACAACGCTAAGGGTGTGGGAAAAATTAGTTGACTTAACTAGCCAAGTAATATGACTTAAATGGTCAAGTAATTATAATACGGGTTTAACACAAGGGTGATCCTAATGCCTCTTATCATGTAGTAAATCCTACTACACGAATGTAGTCTCACTAGCGGTCTTGGGATGCATCACTAACGCAAGTTCTAGAATCTAAATGCTATCGGTACACTCATAAGCACTAATAGTAAATGCTTTTCCTATCAAATCTAAAGGCGAACCTCACATATTTGGGTGGAAAATTTTTCTAAATATACGGTTATGTGCTAGTCACACAATCTCCTATCCATGAGACGCTTGCTATGGCTAAAGTTTCACTCCTAAATGTTGTAAAAAATTTTAAATTTGGCTCTAAAATTGCACTAACAAGTATTTCTCATAGTTTTATTACACATCTACCATTAAACAAAAGAAACTCAAGCGAAAGTGCATATGTAAGGTATCATCTTTTTACCCTCCCCTTACACTTAAGATGAACATTGTCCCCAATGTTCAAGTAAAGAATGTAAAAGTGAAATAAGTAAAAAGAATGAAATCAAATACTCCCCTGATTCGCTCGGTATGGATAATAAGGTGGCCAGGTTAAATCTTCCTCCAAGAAAATGAACACTCAAAGCTTCCCTTCCAGAATATAAATCATCTTCTTGTCATACATTACCTGTAAAACCTGATAAAATAGACAAGACAACCTCGCGTAAAATCGGCGGCATCCTATATAAGTTACTAAATCCTAGAAAACAAGATAAGATATAATGCTTGTAGAATGAAGTTTGCAGATCTCCTGGAGATTATAAAACTTAATAATTCACAAAAACCATAAGACTCCGTTAGAAAAACAAAACTGGTAAAATTTCCAGATTTTTACACTTGACGCCGTCAAGAGTAAACTCTTGACGCCGTCAGAAGTGATCTGCAGAAATTCTTATGTTAAGTTTCCGGAAAATTTCTGGAAAAACTTGGTCCTACTTCCTGGAAAATCCTGCAAAACTTCATTATGACTCAATACAAGCATTTGACTCTAACAAATACGAATATACATGTTCATTTAATATTGTGGAGAATCATGATTGGTTTGTTTCTTGAAAACATATTTGGGGTTTCCCCTTACACTTATCTTTCGCAAAAATACTTTTAGGTGGAGATAAGACTAGGCCAAAACAACAAAGTAAAGTATTTCCACTATTTAGTTTAGAAACATGATCTACCAACAATAAAAATTAAGCATGCATACGGAAGCAAATAACAAACAAACAAACAAAATCACACAAAACATGGGTTGCCTCCCAAGAAGCGCTTTTCTTTATTTACGAGTATTGTAGCTAGACTCAAGGTCATGGGTTACTACGTGACCTCATCATTGGTTCCACTCTCTGATTGTAGATATTCCTTGAAGAAACCAATCACCTTTTTCTCAACCGCCCCCATAATCATTTGGGCAAATTCTTTATCGACTTTATACCTTGGTCCAAGGGCCAAGCAATCTTTGTAATAAAGACCCCTTTTTTCCCATACATAATCCATGCCCTTTTTCTTATCCTCCTCATTAGTGTCCTCAAAAGCGCCAACGTTGTCCTTATCAAAACGGGATATAAAGCGAAATTCTTTCATCCTATTAGGCATCCTATAAGTGATACTATCGGTGTTACTTGCAAATCGGATCGTTCCTTCCATCTCATCATATTCTAACTTAGACTCCTCAACAAATGGTTTGCCAAACACAACATTTGATAACCGACAATCAATAACAATAGCAAGATCTTCCACAATCATAAAGTCGGTGACAAAGGTGAAATTACCAACAAAGACATGGAGACCTTTGACTCTCCCGACAAAGTTACAAACTCTATCAGGGTATTTGGGCTCTTTTCTAGGTTCAAGTCTTGTTTTCACTATATCATTATAAACAGTTGAGGACATAATGTTGATTGGAGATTTAAAGTCTATGTAAGCATTGCTAATGTGCCTATACCCAATCATACATGGTATCTTAGCATTCTTAGGATCGCCTCTCTTGATCTTAGGTTCAATTATGGTGAAAGGAGATCGCGGGTTATCAATAAGATTATTATAATATGCAATCTCCTCCTTAGTAGGGTATAGATTAAAATAGTCATTAAGCTTCAGATCTATTTCCCCCTCTTCAAGTCCCTTAATAACATTCACAAAGTCATTAGGCCCTAGGTCCTCATTTGAATACAAGGCGGTCGCTAGGTCACTAAATGCATGTTCGAGTTCAACCTTGATCAAACTATTAAGCTCCCTAAGTTCCCTAATCTCACTCTCAATTTGTTCACGTAACAAAGCCACTTCTCTAGGGGAAAGGGGTAGATTCGCGTTTTCCATAATGGTCAACGGAATAGTCAATGAGTTTAATTTACTAACGAAGGCACAAAGAAAAAGATAGACTAAAGAAAACCTAAAAAATAAAAATAAAATCTTACTAGAAAGGAATCTAGCATGTAGACCTAATAAAAAGAAATTCTAAACTAGACAATAACTATTCCCCGGGCTGCGGCGCCAAAAACTTGATACGTGGGAATCGCACCAGGCTTTACCTCTCAAGGGATCTTGAGAAGCTTACAACCCCCACCATGCAGTGTACCTGATCGTTGTAGTATAGTATAGTGACAAGTACCGGGGGATTGATCGTTCAGCTTAGGAATAGTGTCGCTAGGATTAGAAAACCTAAATACTAGTTCTAAATATGAGGGATGATTATTTTTGTATTTTATATTTTTTAGAAAGCAATTAAAAATCTCGGGTTTGAAGGATTTGGGCAGAATTAGTTGCTAATCAACTAACCCAATACTAAAGATGCAATCAAAATAAAATACTAGAAATGAAAATAAACTAAATTATACTAAAGTTGTGTGCAATAAGTGGAGAAAATGTGTTTACTTAGATTTCACTACTCCCTAGACATCTTTTACACGTTAATTACTTGTTATAATTGCATGGATGACGGATCGTATTCCTTAATACCATTCATGGGGTGGCACACTTAACTCCCCAATTCTATGAGCTCTTATCTCCTCCTATACCATGCCCAGCACAACCATAGGGATTATAAACAGTGGCTCATGCATTAAATACAACCAATAAAGGCCTAGTGCGCGTCGGTTCATGTTTCTTAGGACGTTCAAGCATGTTACCAATTGGAGATCTGCCAGTTTTCTTAAGCCTAACATATAAATCATTCATCCAAGACAAGTATAAACAAGTAATCAACACATAATTAACATCTAGGTTTCATTAGATCCAAGCAAACACAAGATAGACCTAGCCTAGCATGATGGAAATAAGACAAGAACAAGATATAGACAACCAACACATAGACATATTGATTGAATTAAAAGAACACTTATCTCAATTACATATGAAAGGTATCAAGGGCTTGAAACCCTTGAAAAACCTGCAAAATTCGCACCAAGTTCGTACTTAGGGTTTCTCCAAAACTTCTCCTTTTTTAATGTGAAAATTAGAAAACTATATATAGGAAAAGGGGTCTGACGGCGTCAAGAATAAACTTGTGACGCCGTCACCTCGCCGTCAAAACTCTTCTCGAACTGCCTTGATCTACATTTGACGCCGTCATGTGATAATCATTTCCAGGCCGTCATGACTTTTACTCTTGAACGCCCTACTTCGTGACGCCGTCAAATCTGTACTGGATCGTCATGGAATTTTGCTCTTGACGCCATCAGGAAGTTACTCTTGACACCGTCACCTACTGTTCCCAGCATGGAAAATTAAGACTTTGGCGTTTTCTTCACTTTTATGCTCTAAAAACGTCCGAATTGCTTCCTTTTCCAGATTTCTCTCCCAAAGTACCTAAAATCACAAAAGGAACGATTTAGGGCAATATTTGATCAAATAAATTCAATTCCGGGCTTAAATGACCCCGTAAAAGTGGATCATTTTTCGCCTCATCACATACTTTTTACAGTTACAAACCACATAATTGATATTGTCACTTACATTCAATGGCATTTTCCCTTTCACCTTTGTCTTTAGATTCTCAATTTCATTAAGCAAAGAAGTTATTTTTTCATTGGTTTTATCATGAGTGATCTTGATAGAATCATATAACTCTTTGTAATGTTGTTTAACTTTAGAATTTTCAGCTTGAAAACAATCATTTTCATGTTTAAGTAAGTTGATTGTGTTTTGAAGTTGAAAATTATGAGAATCTACAGATATTGGTTCATGGGAGTTGATCACAACATTCATGGGAGACTTCAATTGGGCAATTTGAGCCCTCAATAACCTGATCGTGTTCGTGTGAGCTTGAATTTTTTCATCCCTTTTTGCTAATTCAAAATATGCATCAAATTCTGGAGCATCAGAAGATGTCTTGGCCTTTGATATTTTCATTTTTTCTTCTAAATGTTGATATTTTAATTGTAAATTAAGATTCTCAACTTCTAGTTTAGAAAGATACTTGACCATGTTGTCATGATCATCATTTTGAATTTTTTCAAGCAATTTCAAATTCTCCCCTCAAGCTCAACAACACGATTGTGAAGGTTATTCAAAACAATAGACATTTCATGAAAATGACAAGCATTAAGAGAAGAATCTGTAGCAGTGTAAAACACATCTTGTGAAATACATTTAGCAATCAAGTTGTCATTCATGATGAGAATATTTTTTCTGGCAATTTCACTATGCTGAAGATCTATTGCATTTTGTTTACACTCATTTTCCACATCTTTAAACACTTCTTTCATTTCCTTAAGCTCACTGTCAAGGGATTGTCGTAGACCCTCAAAGTGTTCTTTGATTAGTTTAAAAAATGGGATGACTTCAGTTAAGTAACACTCTTTGGTTAGCTCAAATCCCCGTTCACCCTCAGTGATTCCCGTTGGTGTGATTCTCTTTTTGCATGTTTTTATCGAAATCAGTGAACATTTGACACAGGACATAAATGCTAATAAGAGTTTTACATTGCGTGGGAAGTGACAACTGAACTAAGTGCATCGGTGTATTGGGGGGATACACCATTGGGGCAGCTAGCTTTAGGGATGTCTTGGCCTTAATTTCCTCAGCTTTTAATTTCTTAATGTCTCAGGGTCAAAAAACCTGTTCTGGTGTTAACTTAGTTTGTGGTGCAAAAACAGTCACTCAGTTTTGTTCATAAGAATCATGGGGCTTAACAATGACTTGGTGTTTAATGCACTTTGAATCCTTCATTTTTTATCAAATCTCTCTCTATTGGCAGAATCAAGTTCCTCTAATTCTTTATCGAATGAACTATTTGGGGGATCATGATTGGGAGTAAGCATAACCTTAGCATCATAGAGGGCAGGTTGAGAGTCTCTAACGCTTTTAAGAAAATTTGTTTTAGGCAACCCTAAATCCTTATCACTATGCTTATCCCACAGTTTCATGTGCTTTTGCACCATTTGAGTTGTTTGAGGTGTTTGGCCAAGAACATAGAACTTGTTTTCAAGTTTGTTTTTCAACTGCTTAAGGTTGGAAAATTCATTTAACAGTTTAGTTTCCTTTTGTTGAAATTCACTTTTTAGGAGTTTTACACTGTCCTGAATTTCCTGTTTTTCCTTAAAAGCACGTTCATGTTGATTTTGAAAAGATTTAATCTCTTGTTTAAAGGCCATTTCCTTCAAATTTTGTTCAGTGATGTAGGCATGCATCTGCAATTCCATTTTTGTTCACGTTCTATAAGCTCAAATTTAGCACGTTGTTCATAGAACCTTACTTGATCCCTAAGAGTATTAATCCTAGTGGGTAGGGTGTCATCTGGTGCAACAACAGTATACTCATCTAAATCATACATTTCTTCATCAGCGGAGGATATATCACTTTGTACTACAGACTCGACGTTGTGCTTCACATATTGTTCATAAGGGACAATATTGCTATTCCCCAAATTTGCAGTATCTAATTCAACAACGTTTGTTTGTTATACATCGTTACATATCGTGTGCTCATGCATCACATCATTATCACACTCAACAGAAGACTTTCCACAAGATACGTCAGAATTACTGTCGTGATCCGGATGTTGCTCAGTTGGGAACACTTTGATGGTTTAAATTTAGCCTCATTTGATTCACAAACATTATTTTGTCGTATATCATAGAAGTTCTTCTGTTCATTACATTTATCATATAATTTTAGTACCTCAGATATGATGGATGAATTGGATCGACCAGATTGTTGTGCAGGTGAGACAATTGATGAAAGATTAGCCATGAAGATTGTCTGAGCGTAGGGTTTGTCATCAACATCTGAGTCAAAAGCATCACAATCCTCCGCCTGGAAGATGTTTGGATCATTAAGAGCTAAATCCTGAACTGCTTGTTCATCCACATCATCATCAAATGTCTTTCCATCATCCCCAGCAATGAACGCCAATTCTTCCTCATTTAGCACAACTCCATTCTCTTGAGCTTGCATGAGCAACATTTTGTCCTTGAAATAATCTGAGTTTTGAGGACATTTTGGCAGAGTGCAATTCCTGGTGATGTGACCTAGACCCCCACAGTTGTAACATTTTGGTTGTCTTCCTTGTCCCTGATTCAAATTTCCAACTCTGTTATGAAAGTTACCCCGCACAGCATTTCTTTGATTTACATTCTGTCTTCCCTGAACGTTTTGCACAGTTACTTTTCCGTCTTCCACAATGGCTTGATTACATGGATTGGAGGAAGTTCTGAGTTGATTGTTGGAAGATGGGAGTGCAGCCCTGAAATGTCGTACCAGTAGAGACACTTGATTGGAGAGATTGTCAATCATCTTGTCTGTATGAGAGTATCCTGAATCGAGGTGAGTATTCATGGCAGCTGATGACTGTAGAGATGGGTGATCCATTGATGAAACAGGTTGAGTGGTTGGCACCATACTAGTCATGAAAGCAAGTGAGTCATTGGTGACAGTTGGATTGAGTTTTTCTCTTAATTGACGATCATATGCCGCATGCTTCTCATCTTGTTGTAAATAAGCAAACAATTGTTCATAATTCATATTTCTCAATCCTTTATTAAGCTTGACTGCAGTGACAAAACGATCCCACTAAGGTGACATGTTGTTCACAAACTTAGAGTTGAGTTGAATGTTGGGCATTGTCATCCTGATCATTCTCATGTCGTTAACCAGCTTGTGGAATCTGACGTAATAGTCTGTAATGTTTTCACCAGGATTCATTTTAAGGTGCTCAAACTCATCATACAATTGAGATTCATGGTCTTCTTTGGTCAGCTCCGATCCAGACAGAAGCATTTTGACATTGTCCCACACAGCTTTGGCTTTAGTGTTAAAGTTGATCAGCTTGTACACATCCTTGGGTAACCCTTGTATCACAATGTTGGAGGCTCGAATGTCAGCATCAAAGCATTTCTTTTCAACATCGTTGAGATCATTGTAAGTGTGTGGTCTATCAATTCCTTGGACGACAGTACCATCCTCAGCAGTGGAGATAGCATCTCTGGTTGTACCCATCTGCATAGGACCTTCATCGATAGATCGCATAATGTTCTCACCATTTTCTTCACCCAAGCAGTACAATCTGATTCTTTGTGCCCATGATTCATAATCTGTCCTGTCTAACATTGGAGGTCGGGTGTCGGACCCAGCAGCTTGAATGTCATCTGATACTGTTGACATCTCAAAATCTTCAAACGGGATTTTACAGCTTTAGTGACTTAAACCGAGAAACGATTCTTTCTAGGGATTTAACTAAAGTCAACAAAAGAAACCGGAAAATATGTTCAGTGGATTAAACTAATAAAGAGATACAAGATGAGTCACAGTTTGCATCAAGTGTTAAGTTGTGACAAGTCAAGTTGCAATATATCTAATTGAGATTAGTCAAGTCGTAAGGATTAACTTACAACGTCAGATCACAATTGGATCAATTGAAACGACTAAGGTTACAACAATTCACGAATTGCAAAATGATTACCCAATCACATGAATCTCATCACTTAGCAAATTGCCAAATAATTTGAGAAAGTTGCAACAGTATGCACAAATCGCAGTAGGAGTTAAACGCAAGGTGAGCATATCGCAATGGAAAGTAACCGCAGGGTAGGTAACCACAGAGAAAGGTAATAACAAGGTGAGTTAACCGTAGAGTATACAAACCACAAGATGGGTTACACTCAAGTCACTAACCACAACAAGTAGCAAACCGCATAAACTAAAACGCATACCACTAAACCGCAGAAGCTAGTCAACTAACCACAGATACTAACCGCATAACACCTAACCACAGGAACTAATCGCAGACTACAATAGTCCAAATCTGTCACTATCCTCGTGATTTGTCCTTTAACTCAGAATAGTAATCGCAGACTACTAACCACAGAAATCTGGAGCAAACTGCAACTAAGCAATGAAATAGTAGAGGTAACCGCAACAAGGAAATTCGACCCAAACACACTCCAATCTTCAAGAATAGGTGTGAAATGACAAAACCAATGAAGAAATAATGTAACCCTAACACAAATGATCATATAAGACCACCTCTAACATGCCAACTAACACTAGATAGATCAAACTAAGATGTTTTCAAGAAAAACTCTTCTAACTCACAACAACTACACAAAACCACCCCAAATCCGATTCTACAAGGTCCTAAGATGAAACCTTGGCTCTTGATACGAATTGTAGAATATCAATCAAGTCACAAACATGATGGTTCTTGTGATTTGTGTGGCATTAGAAATAGGAGAGAAAGAAGGATGAGAGAACTTGGAACCTTTAGAGAGAAAATGTGATATTAGATTGAGATTAGTGTGAAGGTTCAACCCTCTCCACATGTGGAGAGGGGTATTCATACTAAGCTACAAAGAAAGATAAAAACGCCCACACCCGGGCTATGGATCAGGCATACAGTGGGTAAAGACCCGTCCTTCTTCCACGTTGTTACTTAATCTAATACTAACTAACTAATAACTAACTTAACTACGAGCTAAGTAAATGCTATTACAATAATTAGGTGACCGACACTTTTAAAGGAATATTTGTATTCCTAACAGGTATTTTGTAGTAACTACATCTTCACAGTTTAGTTTATAGGGGTGTTTGGTTTAGTAGTGTTTGCTATGCTCTTGTTGTTAAAATGTTGTTTAGTTTGTTCCCTTAGCTCACTATAGTCATTTATAGCTCAGGCCTAGTATAATATTGGTGAGTTCTTACTTAAAAGTCAAAATCACTGTCAAGACCATCCCATTTGTTAACTGTAAGATTTTTTGGTGTCACAATCATGCATACAAGTTCATATGTGGTAGGGTTAGCTTATTTTAGTCTTACATGAGCTTAAATTAACATATTCAGTTTATTAGAACCAATCAAACTTCAATTAAGTCAAAGTAGGTTTAATATCAAAAAGTCAGAAAAGTTACCTTTTGTAGAAAACCAAATATTGCAAGATTTGTTTTGAATTTTGTGTGTGGATTTAGGTCTTGTGCTTTTTACAAATTGTTGTCTTCCACTTAGACTCTAGAATCCCACTCCTGGCTTATTTTTATAATTTTTCCTATTAGCTTATTTGGAGGGGCAAAGTAGCCTGAAGGGCAAGGTTTTGCCCTGCACCAGGGCATCAGATTTTAGTCCATTTTTCAATTGTTTATATTTTGCACCATAGTGGACCCCACCTTCTGATTATTGGCTTATTGTAAAGCCAATAATCACTTCTCCATATCTCAGGGCTTATTTTGAGGTTCCAGGCTTATTTCACAGGGCTGCAAGCCCCATCTCTTTTGTCTATTTCCTGTCCCATGCTAATCACTCAGCTTATGTGCCCATATTCCATGCCCTCCCCTGACCTCACTAGTGGACCCCAGAGGCTGAGCTTTGGCTTTTTGAAAAGCTAATAAGCTCAGCTTGTTGGTTTCAGTTTTGGTTTGGGCTTCCAAAGTCCCTAGTGGGCCCCACATTGGCCTGAAGTTGGGCCATTTGGCCTATTTGGCACTCAGCATTGGCAAATTGCTTATTGGCATTTTGTAGCTTATTTTCTAAGCTTATTTGCTCTCTTTGATTCCTTTCTTGTGCACTTAACCTACTTGTAGCTTACCTTATCCTTGGTTTCCATTGTGTAGCTTCCTAGTGGCTTTTTCATTACCTACAAATTCCTAATAAGCTTTGGTTCACAATCTCTCAAGCACTTTTGTTTCCAAAAGTGCTTATTTTTAAGTTATGATAATTGTGTCTTCATTAAAGTTAGTTTAATATCAGTATTAAATAGTTTTATAAACAGAAAATCCAGAAAAATCCAATTTAAAAATAAGTGATAGTTTCTATTTAATTTAATTTACCTTTTTAGTAATTTATTAAGAACTTGGCATTTTTATATTTTTCTTAATTTTCTTTTATATTAAAGTATTTTTATAAATTTTTCCAGAATTTTATATTGTCATTTAGTAATTACTAGATTTAATATTAGTTCAATTAATTATTAAATAATATTTAAGCATTAAATAGAATAATTAGTTTTTATTAAGTAATTGTCACATCCCCAAAATAGGGTCCAGCGGAAGCATACATGTAGCTGGGGTGTAACTCAATCGGTATCACAACACAAGTACAAAAATGGTTTTCACTTCAATCATTTAGAATAAAATAGTTTAATCAAAAATGTTGAATTTACATTGTTAAAAGTAGTGCGGAAGTAGGCCCTAAAAATAATTTAGAACGGTCCCCAAATGAATAAATCAGAGTCTTCTATGACCATGCCATGCCCTGCCAAAACCTCCTGTAGCGTGCCATTGATTAATACCTGAAAATACATGCTAAAGTGTCAACACGAGGTTGGTGAGTTCATAGAGTTTGTCTTAATACAGTTAAAAAGCGTATAAAGAATGTTCACACAGCAAAGGCATCGTAAATCTACTCAGTTGCAAGTCCCACCATAAGAGGCTTGCAACCTGTGTGTTCACAACCCACTGCTACAATATAATATGATTAAGATATGTATAACTTCATAACAACAGTTAAGCAATTAGTAGTGAGTCTACACTTCATCTCCGAAGACCCCACATAAGTATGTTGCTCACAAGGAAGGTAGTGTCATTGGTTCCACTTCATCTCCGAAACCCAATGCATGTGTTATCCAAGGAGACTTTATGTTGCTCAGAAGGAAGGTAATAGCATTGATTCTACTTCATCTCCGAAACCCAATGCACGTGTTATCCCAAAGAGACTTACAAGTTTAAGTATAACGCCATCAAGTATAATGCAATCAAGTATAATGTAATCAAGTATAATGTTTCCAAGTATAAATGTTATGTGAATTTGTACAAGTAAGCAAGTAGTAGCATGTATCTCCCCCAAAGAGTTAAAACAAGTATAAAAGAGTAGGGGCTATGACTCACCTGATGCAATAGCTACGATGATAAAGTGGATACACAGAAATGAGGTTCGATCTCTAACCGCAACCTAAAATGGATGATACGGTCTAATGTAAGAAATGAAATGATGCTACATATGCAACTACGTATGTTATCGATACCACTTGTTAGTTTGGAAAATAACGTTTATCGTCGAAAAATACATTTTTGACGTCTCGTTAAGTTAATAACCACTTTCCATGTAAATATGTTGAAACGGTACTCCACGATTCTCGTTTGGTGTTCTATCGGCAAATATAAGGTTTTCGTCGCAAAATATAACATTTTCATTACTTGAAAAATATGTCCAAATTGGCCTGGTAAAACTAGTCGCGAAATAGTGAATATTAAGAGATAGGAAAGAAGCTCCGTAGTTTTGAGAAGATTTTCACCTCATCTTAAAAGTCACGGAAGTGAAGTTTGTCCATACGGGTCTCGATCATAAAGATATATAGCCATGAAGTAAGGTGTTTGGGCTGTTTCGGCAGATTCTGAGCAGTTTTCGGGAAAGTTTGGAACACCATAAGTTGTTCGTTATAAATCCTTTTGAAAAACGGTTGGATGTTTTGAAAACTAGGCTGGGCGAGCTAACTTTTTGTCAATGATGTAAATTTTCCAGAAATGAGTTTATCAACCAGTAAATTGGCTCTCAACATGATGGAAATAAGTAGAGTTTCGTCGATTTTGAAACGTGTATATCTTGGTCGTTATAAGCTTGTTTTCTACGTTCTTTATATCCCCGGAATTGTGGGACAACATACTAATATATTTTTTATAAGTCGGGATAGCTAAATCAAGTTTTACACTTCAGATTGGCCCTTGAAAATCGTGGGACAGCAAGTAAAATTTTCAGAAAATAATTTTCGTCGTTAAACTTGCAAAAATCATAACTTCTTCGTTATAAACTCTTTTTAATCCGTTCTTTCGCCTACGGATTCGTTTTTGAAAGTATTTTCTAAATCTTTAGCCCAAAGTTACCCGGAATCCCCTGATTTTTCTGGGTTTTACAAAATGGGACAGCAACATTTATATAGTGGCTAAAATTCATTTTTCTTGTTTAATACTTGTCCAAATCCACTCCAATCACCACAAATCTAGTCTAATCCTACCATACACCTTCTCAAGGTGTCATGGGTTCCTAAACATCACCAACCTTGGTGGGTTTCATGGGGATAATCATAGGTTAATTATAATCTCATAATAATTAAGAAATACTTGAAAAGTGGTATATATAACATAACTACTTGCATATTTAACCAATATACCATGAAAATACAACATGTTACTAATGAAATGAAGGTAATAGATGATGAAAAAAATAACACTTGAAGCTTACTTGAATATATATGGAGTTTGATGAGAAATGGATTAAGAAACCTAGGTTTTTATCACAAAACCCTAACAAGGAAAGAAAGTAGAGCTTGATTAACACTTGATCTTCAAAAATTGATGGATTCTTGATGTTGTTCTTATTTTGGTCGTGGATGGGGAGGAAGAAAAGAGAAAACCTCACCTTTTTGATTTCCAAAAATGACAAGTATGTGTTATTTGTGTTTTTGTATGAAAAATCTTATGCAATGGCATTTTTGTAAATAATTGGTCAAGTTGACTAGATATTTTGAGGGGGGGGGGGCTGCACATGTATGGATGAGTATGTAGGAAGCTTGATGTTATCTGGTTCACGAAGTCGGTTTTGGTTCCGTTAATCGCAAACCGTAAAGTTTTAAATCGCGAAACGTAAATCCGGGTATCATAAAAATATGAAACTTGAAAGAATGACTAAACTTGTCAAAATACTCCATAATAAAATATAAAATGGATGGTAAGTTCCATCGGGTTGCTTAAACGTTGTAAAAACTGGAAACGCAGGTCTAAAACGCGAAATTCGCGTAAAACGCTGAACTGGAAAACGTAAAATTCCAAAACTTTTAGAATTGTCGTAAAATGAGAGAAAATCATATTTTCATTGTTTATAGTGTTTTGTGGATATATCGGGATGCTGGAACGACGTTTAAACCCAAAAGTAAATCTCGGACACGGCTTCGTGATTTTTGCAGAAATGATCCGACGAGCGTCAAACTCTCGGATTATCGTTAAAATAGTCCAACTTACGAGAATATGAAATAAAAATTTTGAGATGAATAGTGAAAGTGAATAGTAAAACTACATAGTAAAAATGAATAGTAATCCGAAAATGCGAATTGTTACAGTCTCTACCCCTTAAGGGAACTTCGTCCCGAAGTTCAGTTCGTTTGTTCCACATATGTGCCTAGTGGTCTGCTTTGACAATGCAAACTTTCCCAAGCTCGAGCATAGCCCTCAAAAGACCTCCCTTAGGTTAATCCTTTAGGTAGCCGATTTTTACTTAATCCCACAACTCATCAAACAAGAATTGTCATGCGATTAGGCTAAATCGGTTTGAGTGATAACTTTAACTTTTAGCTTGATTTTCGCAACTCATCAAACAAGAACTGTCACTAGAACCAAGCTAAAAATCAAGGTCTAGATTCAACATCCTTGAAAAAGGTCTTTTGAAAGATTGGCTCGACTTTGGAATTGCTTACACACAATCCAGACAAAATATCATTATAACTATTCTCAGTGTTGCAAAATTCATTTCTGAGTCGGATATAGGTGGTCAGCCTATGTCCTACTATCCCGGGTTGAATATAAATGACCAGTCTATATTCCACCGAGGTTCCATGAATTTTGAAATACTCAGCTCAGTTATACTAATACTATGTTCTTCACAAATACCAAGACGTTCTGAATGACTAAGGCAGGTAACCAAAACTAGAGGTCAAATGATGAAACTATGCAAAGGAAAACATAACGCGGTGACATATATGATACGTGAACATGCTTATATGAAATACAATTATAGTTATCAACTAGAATAAGTGAATATAATATACCAGATAATGAGATACAAATCTCATCACATATGTCTGCAACAAACCACAAGTGAGGCTTCAGCTTGGCAGGCAGGCACGTGACGGTCATAGGGTTAAGTTTTCGTAAAAGTAGCTATAGTCTAGGTTTTAAAAACACTTAGTTCGCTATAGCCAAAGCTCTGGTACCAATCTGTCACATCCCCAAAATAGGGTCCAGCGGAAGCATACATGTAGCTGGGGTGTAACTCAATCGGTATCACAACACAAGTACAAAAATGGTTTTCACTTCAATAATTTAGAATAAAATAGTTTGATCAAAAATGTTGAATTTACATTGTTAAAAGTAGTGCGGAAGTAGGCCCTAAAAATAATTTAGAACGGTCCCCAAATGAATAAATCAGAGTCTTCTATGACCATGCCATGCCCTGCCAAAACCTCCTGTAGCGTGCCATTGATTAATACCTGAAAATACATGCTAAAGTGTCAACACGAGGTTGGTGAGTTCATAGAGTTTGTCTTAATACAGTTGAAAAGCCTATAAAGAATGTTCACACAGCAAAGGCATCGTAAATCTACTCAGTTGCAAGTCCCACCATAAGAGGCTTGCAACCTGTGTGTTCACAACCCACTGCTACAATATAATATGATTAAGATATGTATAACTTCATAACAACAGTTAAGCAATTAGTAGTGAGTCTACACTTCATCTCCGAAGACCCCACATAAGTATGTTGCTCACAAGGAAGGTAGTGGCATTGGTTCCACTTCATCTCCGAAACCCAATGCATGTGTTATCCAAGGAGACTTTATGTTGCTCAGAAGAAAGGTAATAGCATTGATTCTACTTCATCTCCGAAACCCAATGCACGTGTTATCCCAAAGAGACTTATAAGTTTAAGTATAACGCCATCAAGTATAATGCAATCAAGTATAATGTAATCAAGTATAATGTTTCCAAGTATAAATGTTATGTGAATTTGTACAAGTTAGCAATTAGTAGCATGTATCTCCCCCAAAGAGTTAAAACAAGTATAAAAGAGTAGGGGCTATGACTAACCTGATGCGATAGCTACGATGATAAAGTGGATACACAGAAATGAGGTTCGATCTCTAACCGCAACCTAAAATGGATGATACGGTCTAATGTAAGAAATGAAATGATGCTACATATGCAACTACGTATGTTATCGATACCACTTGTTAGTTTTGAAAATAACGTTTATCGTCGAAAAATACATTTTTGATGTCTCGTTAAGTTAATAACCACTTTCGATGTAAATATGTTTAAACGGTACTCCACGATTCTCGTTTGGTGTTCTATCGGCAAATATAAGGTTTTCGTCGCAAAATATAACATTTTCATTACTTGAAAAATATGTCCAAATTGGCCTGGTAAAACTAGTCGTGAAATAGTGAATATTAAGAGTTAGCAAAGAAGCTCAGTAGTTTTGAGAAGATTTTCACCTCATCTAAAAAGTCACGGAAGTGAAGTTTGTCCATACGGGTCTCAATCATAAAGATATATAGCCATGAAGTAAGGTGTTTGGGCTGTTTCAGCAGATTCTGGGCAGTTTTCGGGAAAGTTTGGAAGACCATAAGTTGTTCGTTATGAATCCTTTTGAAAAACGGTTGGATGTTTTGAAAACTAGGCTGGGTGAGCTAACTTTTTGTCAATGATGTAAATTTTCCAGAAATGAGTTTATCAACGAGTAAATTGGCTCTCAACATGATGTATTACAAAAACTGTTTTTTTATACTTAGTAATATTTTGCTAAAAAGCTGATGGAAATAAATAGAGTTTCGTCGATTTTGAAACGTGTATATCTTGGTCGTTATAAGCTTGTTTTCTATGTTCTTTATATCCCCGGAATTGTGGGACAACATACTAATTTATTTTTGATAAGTCGGGATAGCTAGATCAAGTTTTACACTTCAGATTGGCCCTTGAAAATCGTGTGACAGCAAGTAAAATTTTCAGAAAATAGTTTTCGTCGTTAAACTTGCAAAAATCATAACTTCTTCGTTATAAACTCTTTTTAATCCGTTCTTTCGCCTACGGATTCGTTTTTGAAAGTATTTTCTAAATCTTTAGCCCAAAGTTACCCGGAATCCCCTGATTTTTCTGGGTTTTACAAAATGGGACAGCAACATTTATATAGTGGCTAAAATTCATTTTTCTTGTTTAATACTTGTCCAAATCCACTCCAATCACCACAAATCTAGTCTAATCCTACCATACACCTTCTCAAATTGTCATGGGTTCCTAAACATCACCAACCTTGGTGGGTTTCATGGGGATAATCATAGGTTAATTATAATCTCATAATAATTAAGAAATACTTGAAAAGTGGTATATATAACATAACTACTTGCATATTTAACCAATATACCACGAAAATACAACATGTTACTAATGAAATGAAGGTAGTAGATGATGAAAAAAATAACACTTGAAGCTTACTTGAATATATATGGAGTTTGATGAGAAATGGATTAAGAAACCTAGGTTTTTATCACAAAACCCTAACAAGGAAAGAAAGTAGAGCTTGATTAACACTTGATCTTCAAAAATTGATGGATTCTTGATGTTGTTCTTATTTTGGTCGTGGATGGGGAGGAACAAAAGAGAAAACCTCACCTTTTTGATTTCTAAAAATGACAAGTATGTGTTATTTGTGTTTTTGTATGAAAAATCTTATCCAATGGCATTTTTGTAAATAATTGGTCAAGTTGACTAGATATTTTGAGGGGGGGGGGGGGGGGGGCTGCACATGTATGGATGAGTATGTAGGAAGCTTGATGTTATCTGGTTCACGGAGTCGGTTTTGGTTCCGTTAATCGCAAACCGTAAAGTTTTAAATCGCGAAACGTAAATCCGGGTATCGTAAAAATATGAAACTTGAAAGAATGACTAAACTTGTCAAAATACTCCATAATAAAATATAAAATGAATGGTAAGTTCCATCGGGTTGCTTAAACGCTGTAAAAACTAGAAACGCAGGTCTAAAACGCGTTATTCGCGTAAAACGCTGAACTGGAAAACGTAAAATTCCAAAACATTTAGAATTGTCGTAAAATGAGAGAAAATTATATTTTCATTGTTTATAGTGTTTTGTGGACATATCGGGATGCTGGAACGACGTTTAAACCCAAAAGTAAATCTCGGACACGGCTTCGTGATTTTTGCAGAAATGATCCGACGAGCGTCAAACTCTCGGATTATCGTTAAAATAGTTCAACTTACGAGAATATGAAATAAATTTTTTTGAGATGAATAGTGAAAGTGAATAGTAAAAGTACATAGTAAAAATGAATAGTAATCCGAAAATGCGAATTGTTACAGTAATACCTTGTTTTTATATTTTTCCTAGCTTTTATATAATATAATAAAATTTTAGAAATTTTCTCATAATTTTCACTATTCATTTTCTATTTTTTAGAATTTAATTTGTTTAATTAGTAATTAATTAATATTTAGTTTAACAATTAGTAAATGGTTTAAAAATATATAAAACAAACTTTTTATATTTTTCTAGAATTCATGTGATGGTTAATTAGGTTTTCAAAAATTTTCTAACTTTTCTACGTCTTTTTAGTATTTTAATAATTTTAATTAGTTTAATTAGGTAATTAATATTAAATTCGTAATTAATTAATATAAAATCTACAAAAAGACAAAAAGATATATTTTTAATTTTAAAATTTTTTTTTAGTTATGTTATAATTTTAGAAATTAAATTTTCATTTTTCTAGTATTAAAATAATATTATATTGTATTTAAGTTATTTAAATATTAATAATTAGTATTAAATAGTGTTTAAGTAATATTAAATAATTAATTAGTGTAAAAATTTATTGTGTTTTTCTAAAAATTTTCTTTCATCCTTAGGTTTGTAAAAAAGTCATTTTCACCCCCTGAGGGTTTTTAGATTTCAGTTTTCACTTTTTATTTTGTACGTTCACGTAAATTTAAACTGAACGTATACGTTTTTAGGTTTTAAACGTTTTTGGGTTTTCCAATTTTACAATCTTGTTAATATAGCTTATTTAAGCTATTTCCTTGTATAAATCAGTAGTGTAATCATTCACAACCCCTTTCTGTCCAAATTCACCCGATCACAAACCCGTTTTCATACCATCACACCTCGTCGGGACATAACGACCCCGGAAAATACCTATACTTCCACGGAGATTGAGCCTAAGGAGTTTGACTATGTTGACCATCCACTTGGTCAATTTAAGTTGACTATTTAGCACCAATCACTAAAACTCAGTTGTGAGATTCTAGTGATTTGTTAACTACTTGTGTTTGGTGAATTGTTGTGACTTAAGTCGTTTCGATTAGTCTGATTGTAATTTGACGTTGTGAGTTAATCTTTATGACTTGACTTATTACGATCGGATCTATTGTAACTTGACTTGTTGCGACTTGACACTTAATGCAAATTGTCACTTATCCAAGATCTCTCTCTAAGTCTAACTCGCATATTACATCTTTCGGTTTCTTTTGTTAAATTTAGTAAAATCCCGGGAAGGAATTTATCTCTCGGTTTAAGTCACAAGAGTTGTAAAATCCCGTTTAAGATTATATCATGGCATCTACAGCTTCAGACAAGTATTCAGGAGCCTCGAAAGCTTTTGTGGTGCAAGTTTAAGAGATGTTGACTTCACGTTTCTACAACAAGCTGAACGAAATCCTCATTTCGGTATTCATGACAACATTTTCTTAAACTGAATAGTATCCTTTGTACATATATTATACCAAAATGTATATAGATATATAAAACCAACAAAAACCCATAAAAATTAGAAAATTAGAAAATACCAAAAATAGTTTTTTAAGGCATGTCTTCTGGCATCGATAACATTTACGGTCCTAGAAATGTCATTCAATAATGACACGGGTCTTTAAATGAAGTTCGAACAGAAGTTCAAAAAGTTTTGTTCAAACATGCCTAAATTGGCTTGCAGTTATTTCAGACTGTAACCCGTACTTAAAATTATGGCTTGCTATTACTTCAGATAGCAACCCGATTTTCAAAATGAGGAAAACACGTCGCCAAAAAGACGTTTGTTCCTAGCAAAGGGTGCCGTTCATCCGAGCGTGAATTACTTTACAATCATGCACTCTCGATCTGATGTACATTTCAGTGCATCATTTCTTGTAAAAGAAGAGAAGTCTTCTTTACATCACGAATACTTTTCCTTCAATGATTCTTCGGGAAAGTATTTGTACTAAACTTGGTGGTACCATGATTTTTGAAAATCAAACAAACATGACATTTTGTATAAAAATTGCCACTCAACCGATGCTAAATGATTAATCTTTTGAAGTAAAATGATAATTTGAACATAGGTCATCGATTGAGGGGGAGAATGATTTCAAAAATTCTATATCATCAATACATGATCTTTGTGTATTAAAAGCAGTGAATGGAATTGTTATGTGTGAGAATATGATTTTTTCATGAGTATCTCGTTAAACTCTAAATCATTTATAAACTCATCATTTCTGTCACATAACATGCTCCCTCAAGGATTGAGGGGGAGCAAATGTATCGTCTCAAAATCAGTCATGCTTAAATCTGACCACATTTTTCTCCCAAAATCTGTGAACGTATTTAAATCACTTGGGATCACAAATCTCAAATGGTTTGAAAATTTTGATCGGGGGAGAAAATGTGATTTAAATATGAAATCTGATTAAAAATGTAATGTTTTGGACTTAAGGTAAACTCTCCCATATGTGCTAAATTATTTTGTATATCAATGCACATATTGAGGGGGAGCAAATGGTTTATGGAAAAGGATCGTTGCATCTCACATGAGCGAGTCTCAGTCTTGACCAATGAATTGACGAAACAAAAACTGTCAGTTAATCGAAAGGACTTGTCCTGGCCGAGTAATAATTTCAAGCTGGTCTAACCAGTGATGTAAGCGTGTCTCGAAGAGGACTTATTTGAGTAGAGTGTACCGTTTTGAGAAATCTTTTGTGGACTTGACCAGGCCGTGTAATTACTTCAAGCTAGTCCAACTAGTGATGTAAGCGTGTCTCGAATGCCTGCTCATGTTCATTTAAGTTGGATCAATTCAAAAAGTGCTACTTACCCCTACATGTTCAAATTTCTATAAAAAACCTATGAGCACATGTTAAGGGGGAGAATTTGAAAATCATAAAACTCTCAAAGTGTTAGCAAAATGTGTTTCTTCAATCTTAAACACTTTGAGAGAATTTTCAATGATTTGGTTAAATGGCAACATTGGATAGTTATGAAGTTATAAGGTGGCTAAGGTTAGGAAAACCGTCCTATGATCCGCCAGAGCCGGAGGGATCTACCAAAGGACAATACCCAATAGATAGTATTAGAAAGTCCTTAGGTATGATTATGAAAAAAAGGAGTAATGTGAGAAAGGCGAAAGAAGGGGTTGAAGAATTAAAAAGAAATGAAATGAGAGAGGGTGAAAAGAAATAGCCCTCCAATTATTCAACCTTAGGGCAGAAACCGGGTTCAATTCATATGCTACTAGTGATTACTAAGGTAACACCGGTATTGAAGACAAGACGTCATGGACCCAGTGACGCAATGCACTAAACCTTCTAGCCACTCAAGTTCTCTTTAAAGGACTTGTTTCATTCTCACGGGGAACCGGTGTAATCTATCAACTTATCTCTTAGAGATGGTCGATATTGAAGTAGGAGACCTCTCCCTAGTCTCCGCATAGGAAAACCAAATCTTTCACTTATCGAGTCTAGCGCCTCGAGATACATCATAATATCTCAATAGGACCACTGAATACTTTTGCACTGGTGGTTCGTTATCAAGAACACTAGTTGCACATTTGAGAGTCCTACGTAGATCTTAGCAATCTACCAGAACATTCATGAGAAATTACTGATGTGATTTTTAGTGATTGAATTGAAATTACTGCCAGGATCAACATCAAACAGCCCTGAAAGCAGGTCACTTCTGTAATTCCTTGTGGATTACGCTTAGTGGTCACGGCGTTACCAGTGGTCTACAGTAGTAGAGTGAACTCCAACGATTTACCCAGTCGTTGATTTACTTAGGTAGATCGTGTAAATCCTCTCGGGGGTTGCCGATTGGGAATGGTCTTGGTAAGGGTTAGAAGGAGTCTTCACACTATGCTGTAGATGATCTCTCATTCCAAACCTGTAAGTACCGGATGATTTGTTGCTAACTGTTTGCTTGTAGGAATTTCTGACGGTTGCAGTAGATTGCTGAAAAGATGCTGATCCATCAACCCATGCTCACACTTCTACATCTTAATCAAGAAATCATGATCGTTGAATGGGCTTCATCTATGCTTCCACAACTCTGATGCTAAAGATCATGATCCTGAGAAGTGTGAGCATGCCGATACAAAGATGTCTACGTCACATGGAGATGATACTGCACAAAGATGACTTGGAGACATTCATTTGGATGATAAAACTCGAAGAATCGTCAAAGATCATCCAACACAAAAAACAAGTCATCAAAGGTCCACTGCTGGAAGCACAAAGATTAATGACTATGAAGAATCACTGCCTACGAGCTACGAAGATTCAATTCTAAGAATAGAATGCTAGAATTCAATTTGTATTTTCCAGGGTGACCTCCCTTAGGGGGAGATTGTTAGGAATATAAATATTCATATGAAAGAGTCGGTCACCCCGAGTATAGATTAGCATTGCGTAGCTCGTAGTCTTATTAATATTTAGTTAGTAGTATATTAGTTTAAGTAACACCGTGGAGGACGGACGGGTCTTTACCCACTGTATACCCGATCCACAGCCCGGTAGAGGGCGTTTATTATGTAACTATATAAGCCCTCTCCCACCAAGGGAGAGGATGGAGCTTCTAATCTAATATTCATGTTTTCCTTCTCTTTCTCTCTCTAGAACTCCTATTCTCTCTCACTTTCTCTCTCTAGAATCAAACTAATCACAAGAAACCATACATGTTATGATTATGAGTATCCTACATTGAGGAATGCACTTTTCACGTCCATTTGAAATAACTTAAAGTCTAGGGCGCATGCATAGGCAAGTAATATTCTAATAGATTCTAGTCTAGCTACGGGGGCATAAGTTTCGTCATAATCAATTCCTTCTTATTGATTATAACCTTGGGCAACTAACCTAGCTTTGTTCCTAGTTACTACTCCATTTTCATCTAACTTATTCGTATATACCTACTTAGTTCCTATGATGGTCATGTTCATTGGAT
This sequence comes from Artemisia argyi, assembly GCA_030686995.1. Taxonomy (NCBI): domain Eukaryota; kingdom Viridiplantae; phylum Streptophyta; class Magnoliopsida; order Asterales; family Asteraceae; genus Artemisia; species Artemisia argyi. The sequence continues at coordinate 91,487,395 of CM060702.1, read as the reverse complement.
TTGGGACTAATTCCCAAACATCATTAGCCTTAAATTGGTTTAATTCTTCTTGCATAGCTATAACCCAACTTTCATCCTTTAATGCTTCATTAATATTCTTATGTTCTATTGCTGAGAGGAAACAAAAAAAGTTATTTTTATCTTGGTCTTGTGAACAAAGGGTTCTTTGATTAATACTTCCTATTATCTTATCTAAGGGATGTGATTTAGATTCCTTAATATTTACGACTTCGTCATTTCCTAAGTCTATGTTTTCATTATCATTTCCTATGGGTTTTGTTTTACTAACCTCAATAGCTTCATATTCGACTAAGTCATCATCTTCTAAAGGTAATGTTTTAGGAGGTGGTGGTGTTTCATCAAATGCTACATTTAATGATTCTTCTACTTACATAGTGTGTTTGTTAAGTATTATATACGCTTTACTATTTTGCGAGTGGCCCAAAATATTACTTTGTATGATTTTGGGTCAAAATTAGTAAGGTAATCCTTAGTGTTTAAAATGTAACATTTACTTCGGAATACCCTAAAGTAGCTTAAGTTAGGTTTTCTACCTCTTAGTAACTCATAAGGAGTTTTTCCTAAAATTCTCCTAATTGATACCCTATTAATAATATATGTTGATGTATCAACAGCGTGACACCAAAATTTTTGTGGGATGGATTGTTCATTTAACATTGTTCTACTCATTTCTTGTAGTGACCTATTCTTTCTTTCTATTACGCCATTTGATTGAGGAGTACGAGGAGCGGAAAAATTGTGTGATATTCCATTTACATCACAATATTTTCCGAATTTTACTTCGTTATCAAATTCCCTACCATGGTCCGTCCTAATGGCTACTATTTTGCATCCTAATTTATTTTGAATCATTTTACTAAATATTTCAAAATTTTCAAAGGCTTGGGTTTTGTCACTTAAAAAAGTCGTCTACTATTACTAAGGTATAATTGTTTCCTCCATAGCTCCGCACAGCGGATGGACCAAACAGATCCATATGTAATAATTCTAGGCACCTAGTAGTGGATACTATATTCTTAGCTTTGTGACTAGCATGAGCTTGTTTTCCAATTTTACAAGCATCACAAAAGTGTTTGTCGTATTTTAGGTTAGGCAAGTTTCTAACTAATTCTTTAGAGGCTAAAGATTGTATTTGTTGCATGTTTGCATGTCCTAATCTCCTATACCACAAAGTGGAGTTTTCGTCCAGGGTTGCTAGGCATATCCTATCTTCTGGTTTGTTTCCTAGTTTCATAACATATATGCCTCCTTTCCTAATTCCTCTTGTAACAACCGTGATTTTAACAGGTTAGTTAGACCTATAGCCTTGAGTTATCTAACTTTGTTTGGTGTGGTTTGGGTAGATATATGGGTATATGTGTGTTATTGTGTGTTATTGTGTGATTACTATTTGAGTTTGCACTAAATCCCTTTGCGTTGTGATTGTCATTGTGATTTTTGGTGATGTTAATTTTGGGAAAGTTCATTTTGATCACCCATGTGGTATAGAAATGACTTGTGCATATTTGGTGTTTTGAGGTTTTGCGTAACGAGTCTTCGTTCAAGTATTTGAGCGTTAGTAAGTTACGGGAATGTTGTTTTTGAGAGAAAGTTTATGGAGTGTGTGAAATTCTATTTTTGGAAACTTTATTTTGAAAATGAATATTTTCCGGTTTGTCGTAAAGTTAAGGTTTATCGCGAAAGACGTTAGGTTTTGTCATGGGAATACATAAAATATGAAAAGTATGAGGTTTTGAGTGTAATAAATAAATTTAATAAAAAAAATAAGAAAAATAAATATAATTAAAGGGTGCGGCCGAATATATGGTTTTGGGGGAAAAAGGAAACAAAATTTGATACCAAATACAACTCTAAGCCTTAAGAGTTATCCAAAATAATTATAAATGCAAAATTAAAACCTCCCTACCCCTTTTTCTTGAATGTACGGTCAACCAAGGAGGGGAAACAAGAGAAAATTTTAAGGTTTTGATTTTGAAGCTAAAACCAAGATCAAGGTATATTTTTAATACTAGTTTTCATGTAATTAATTAATTATTGTTATGATTCATGTAATATTTATTATGATGGAATCTAGGGTTTATATACTTCTGTAAATTAATTAAGTAAAACATGTTAGGATCATTAGTTGATGATAGTATGGTAATTGGTTAAGGGAATTGAGTGTAAAACACGTTAGATTATGTGTTAGGGTTTGGGCAGAAAATTATAGCTGTAAAGATGTGAGTGTAATGGTGAAGAGTTAAGTCACTAATTTTAGGTCTAAATTGAAGTTTAATGAAAGAGCGTTCCAAAAAGTCCAGCCACGATTGATTTCAAGGTCGAGAAGTTTGTCTTTTGATTTTTCTTTGTTAAGGTGTGTCAAAGCTGTCAAACCGGGACAGAATTTGGGTAAAAGTTTGAGGGTGAGTTGTGGTTGTAAAAGTGATATTTTGAGTAGCCCTTCTGGAATAGTTAAGTATTAGGTTATAATAGACTACCACAAAAAGGATTCGCGATAAAAACTTGTGGAAGTATTTTATGTTAATTAAACTTTTTGGTGTGCGTTCAGATCCGAATTTGAGTAGTAGATAAGTTTGATTTTCTTTTGAGTACTTGTGTGTGTTATTGGTCCATGGCCTTCTGGTATTAGCTTGTATGTTTATGAGAGACCATGGTAAATTTTTGGTGTGAGTTGTTGAGATTTATTTGTCGTGATTTCATGTGGGCGAATGTACCCAAAAATTCTGCGTTTTCTAATTTTAAGAGTGCAAGGGATTTAGTGAGTGTTAGATATTGGTGAGGTTAGTATGGTGTCTAGGAGATCCATGGTGGGTCATATGAGTCTTAGACATCCATCATGTGTATTACATGGGTTGTAGCTTTTAGCTTGACCTTGTGTAATGTGGATTATTTTTGTGTACTATAGATTGTGAATTGCTTTTGTGGAACCTGCGGAGTTTAAGGTGAGTTCATAGTCCCATATTTTTACTTTGTTTTAAACTTGGGATGGGAATGATGCTTGTCTTAAATGGTTTGAATTACTGTGATTATATGTGTGTGTCAAAGAGCTTGGACTTATAATGTTATTGTATGTATGCTATATGTGAATGATAATGTTATGCTGTGTGATGCTGTGTGGTCCAATTGGGAGGGTGCTTACCCTGTTGCTCGTGCATACGACCTAATTGGAGAGTAGTACTCCTACTCACTTTTATTCTGTATGGTCCGATCGGAGGGTATTAATTGCCCATTATTTGGAGCGGGGGTCACGTTCCGGCCCTGATGTTGTGAATTTGGATCGGTGGGCACGTTTCGCCCGATGGTTGCCTTTTGTGTGATGGTTGGTTTATGAACATATGTAGCTTATATGATAACTGTAATTATTTGTCCAGCTATACTTTATAATCACAGTGATTTTGGTTGACTAGCGTGTTTGAGTCTTAAACCTATGAATCTCACTAACGTTATGTTGACATTTTAAGCATCATTTTCAGGTAAGCATTCTAAGGCCAAAGTTGAGGGCAACAATTAGGCAAGACTTAGTTGCATATCGAGACTTTATTTATGTTTTGGGATTTGACTTTATTTGGATTTGGTTTTGATACATTTATGTTTTCCGTTTGGTACTTTCATATCTATTGAAGATACCTTTTAGATTTTGTTTTGGTTATTTAGTTTATCTTGGGGTATTGTTACAACACTGTGTGTTGGTACATTGCTCTATTTATGTGCATGTACTTATTCTCTATGTAGATACCAGGTGTTGTGATGATATACATGAAGTTACACCCGCGCGTTTCCGCCGTGGCGGGGTGTGACACCTTTACCTATGACCTTTCCATTCTTAACTATTTCGCTATCACTATCGGTAAAGGTAACCCTACATTTATTATCGCATATTTGGCCTATACTAAGCAAGTTATATGTTAAATTATCTACATGGTCAACATTTTCAATAGTAAGTGAGTCTTGAGAAATCGTACCTTTGCCAATGATTTTTCCACGCAAGTCATTACCGAAAATAAAGTTACCTTCATTGTATGCCTTATACGTAGAAAATAGCTTGCGGTTCCTCGTTTTGTGCCTCGAACATCCACTATCCTTGATCCATTCGTTGGGCTCCAAGTCTATTCCTAAACATATTTCATCGGTCGCTTTGGCCACAAAACATTTTTTGTCTCTTGGTTTTTCCACTTCTTCTTTGTCATTATCACTCCATGTTACACTAACAAAGGCTCCTTGATTTTCATAACCCGGTGGCTTTAGACATTTACCAATGAGATGATTTGGACTTCCACATCTAAAACACTTTTTTTCCCGTAGTTATCACTTTTATTTCTTTGGAACGACTTTCTTTCATCTCGTGGTAATCTAGTGAATCTTCCTCGTCTTTTGAAGAATTTCTTGAATTCTCTTACGGCCATTGCATATTCTTCGTCTTCACTGTCGTCACTTGAATCATCATCGTCACTAGGTTCCTTTTTGGCTTTTAGAGTAATAGATTTAGTTTGTTCTTTCTTGACTTTGACCGTTTCCGAATCTCTTCTTATAATTTCTTCATGGACCTTCAAGTTGCCAATAAGTTCATCAAGTGATAACGTCATCAAATTCTTTGATTCTTCAATTCCCGTGACTTTAGCTTGCCATTTTGGATGCAATGCCCTAAGAAATTTCCTAACACAATTTTTACTAGAAAATGTCTCATCAAGTGCTTTTAAACTTGTGATAATAGTGTTAAATTTAGCAAAAGCATTATCAATTGATTCCTCTTCCAGAATCGTAAATTGTTCATATTGTTGTACAAGAAGATCTCTTTTATTGTCTTTGACTTGACTATTACCTTGGTGAGTAATAAGTAGTGATTCCCAAATTTATTTGGCGGTTTTACACATAAAAATTCTTTCATATTCTTTGCGCGGTAACGCATTATAAATTAACATTTTAGCTTCATTATTTTTAGCTAGTTTCTTTTTCAAATCATCATTTTGTTTTTAAAAAGGTACAATTTCATCCATTTTAGTTTCCGGATTTTGTTGAGTGGGAGGAAAATCACCAAAGGTAATAACATGCCAAAGATCAAGATCTTTAGATTTCACATAAGTTTCGAATCTATTTTTCCAATATAAAAACTCCATCACTTTTAAATAGTGGTGGTCTTTACATAGATTGCCCTTCTAAATATTTTTCAGATTCCATAAATCCTTGTAATTTTTAAAATACAATATATTTTAAAAATCTCGCTTGACGTGGCTCCTGATACCAATTGTGGAAAACTAGAAGGGGGGGGGGGGTTGAATAGTTTTACGTCTTTTTAATTTGTTATAAAAGGTTGTTTGCGTGTTTTCCTTACTTTCAAAAATTTTGATTCGATATTATGTGAACTCAAGTCTTGCACAATATAGACAACAACATATATGTATGACATAGCAATAATAATGTAAGTAAAGAAATAAATGAGAGATGGAAAGATCGAACCGCGAGACAAGAGATTTATAGTGGTTCAGCTACAAGGACACCTTCCTTGCCCTACTCCACTCCCCGAGCACCCAACTCTAGAGTTTTCTTCACTATGTCAACAAGCTCCCTTATGGCGGAGAAAACCTTACACACCAATATACACACCACAACTTCGTCACAACTTGATCACACCTTATACACAACTTCTTCACACCTATCTATCTTCACACCTATCTACTTCACAACTATCTTCTTCACAACTATCTACTTCAAAACTATCTACTTCATAACAATCTTCTTTACAACTATCTACTTCCCAACTATCTACTTCACAACAATCTACTAAACAATCACTCTATCTACACACTAAGCTAATCTATCTTCTACCAAATATTCACAACAAATATCACAAAGAAATATATGTAATGAATGATGCTCTAACAACTTGGATGTGGAGGTCACAACAAGTTGTAATACTTCTTGTCTTGGAGAATAGAAGTATTCTTCTTTTGCACTTGAAAGGATGAAACTTGGATCACTTTGAAACAAAGATTAATGTATATATGATCAAAGGATTATAGGAAATGGAAATGGGGATTTAGATCAGAAAGTTTTGGGGTGCAAAAAGTGAGAAAAATTTGCAGAATGAACCAGTATTTATAGGGCAAACAAATACTGTTCTGGAGCGTGTCGATCCTTAATCATTAGGGGGGGCCGCCTAGGAATTAAGGGGGCCACCCCCTCCAGAATGTTGGTTTGTTTGTCCTTTTGTGGGGAAGGTTTTCCTGGATTATATTTGCCATTTTTGTTTAAAAATTTGAATTCATATATTTATAATGATTTAAACATATTATTTTAATTCCAAAAATGATTTTGTAAATGATATAAAATGTTTATGACATTTTATAGAAAATCTAGTGATTTAGAAAAATTCCCTTTGATCATAGGTTGCAATAAACACTTTGTTTGTTCATACCTTAAGTGATTTGGATGTAAGTAAAGATATTAAACGTTAAATACTTGTTTACGTCATAAATTTTAGTTCAATGAATTTATGTTTTGTAATTATCAAAATATAGAGATATTGTTAATATGTTAACAATGTTTTTAGACATTATTTATGTCAACAATCTCCCCCTTTTTGATGATTACAAAACCTTAAACTCATTAGGTCCAAAAAATAATTTTTAGACAAGTATTTAGAGTTTAATATTTTCTTTTCCCCCTTTTTGTAAAATAAAAAAGGTTATGCCGATTAAGCTTCATAAAAAAAGTTAAACGGGTAGAAAGCTCCCCCTTTATGTGTGCTCCCCCTCATTTGAGAGCACTAAGGAAATGAGCTATGGAATGCTTGGCTACAAAAAAATATGTGAAGAATACAAGACATATATATGCAAAGCAAATAAAATAGATTCATTCAGTCATTTAAGATGATCATAGAAATGAACATCATTACAACATTCAATATGCTAGAAGCATATTGATTACAATAAAAGAAACAACATAGTCCTAACTTTGCCAAAGAGAGTTCTTGAACTTGCTTGCAACCCATGGTTGAGTGTTTTATTTGGTTGAGGAGTGTATAAGCATAAAGCTTAGTTGTTTGATGGAGAAGGATATGGAGTGGGGTATGGAGCGGAAGAGGTGGATCTCACGATGTTGTATCGTGTCAAGGGTGGTATTGGATGAGGACGAGTGAGAAGATATTCGATCCAAGAAATATCTTCACTCAAGTAGAGGATTTGTTTTTGAAGGAAGATGCAACAAGGGCAAAAGTGATTGTGGTTTGTAACTTGATCCAAGTTGAGAGAGTGAGGTAGGCAATTTGCATAGGGTGATGATAGAGGTTGCCCTTTGTTGCGTTGTGCAAGATGCATAGCAAGGAGATCACTTAGATCATGGATTTAGTTTATTTCTTCATGGAACTTTTGCCTTTCCGTGGCAATGTGGAGAGAATCATTTTGTTGATATTGATGAATTGGGGTTGTGTAGTTGGAATTGAAATTGTTGGAAGTGTAGTTTGATGGTTGATCAAACTTGTATGGATCATTATAAGTGGTTGGAGGTTGAGGTGTGTAGTTTGGCATGAAGGTGGATGTTTGGCCAATGTTGTATGGTTTGTAAAGAGATCAAAGGAATTTTCTTGTGGGTTTGGTGTAAAGTTTGGGAAGTAAGTATTTGGAGGTGTCGAGTGATTTCCAACTTCATTGGTTATGATGGATTTGTTTCGAGGGCTTTTTCTTAGCCAAACGGGTTTTTCCGTCATCCTTGCTAGCCTTGAGGCTTTTGGTTTTGGTTTGTTTGGAGAGGTCATGATGAGATGAATGGAGAGTTTTGAAGACTGGGATATTTATAGTGTGAGATTTTTGTGTTTATGGATGGATAAGGTTTGTTTGGAAGATTAGGACAAAATATGTTGGTGAAAATTGGGAAGTGTAGGATAAAATGGGCTAAAAGGTAGAAAAGATTCTGTAAACCCGACCTTCAGATGGCCGGTCCCCTTTATATGGAAAGTGAACTCAACACGATTATAGTAAGATATCCAGGATCAACACATACCCTACACTATTTTCTAACAAACATATTTATTATTTTCTCGTGATCATGGCTGGAAATACGTCGAAGGATATGACAAGGAACTATGGGAAACTGGGCAAGTTTGAGGGGCATGACTTTAGACAATGGCAGAAGAAGATGCATTTCTTTTTGATGACTTTGAAGGTGGTTTATGTGTTGACTACACCGATGCCGAAAGTCTTTGCAGATGACACCGTGAAAACAATTAGGAGAAAGGCAAAGTGGGAGAATGATGACTACATATGCAGGGGACACATACTGAATGGTATGTCTGACTCTCTCTTTGACGTATATCAGAATGTTGAATCAGCTAAGACGTTGTGGGATTCTCTTGAATGCAAGTATATGGCAGAGGATGCTTCAAGTAAGAATTTCCTTTTAAGTAATTTGAATAATTATAAAATGGTCGATTCTAGACCGGTCATGGAACAGTATAATGAACTCCTTAGGATCCTTGGACAATAAACACAACATGGCTTGAAAATGGATGAATCCATTTCTGTTTCAAGTATAATTGATAAGTTTCCTCCTTCTTGGAAGGATTTTAAACATACTTTGAAACATGGTAAAGATGATTTGTCTTTGGTCCAACTTGGTAGTCACTTACGTATAGAGGATTCTCTAAGGGCGCAAGAAGACAAGGGAAAGGGTAAAGAAGTTGATGGACCCTCTGTTAACATGACAGAAGTGGGTAAGAACAAACACAAGAAACAAAACAAAGGTATGAAATGTGGTTCTAAAGAGAACAATCGTTCTGGTTCCGACAAGAAACCAAAGTTGGAGTTGGAAGTGTGGTAAGACTGGTCACTTCAAGAGGGATTGTCGTAGTGGTAACAAGAAAAATGCAAACGCTGGTGGTTCGGGAAAGGGGGTCTAAGGACGAATCCCAAGACCAAGATAAGATTTTAGTGCCTGTTTGGAACAGTTTTATGAAATATTCACTAATTTCTGAAGCATTTTATGTAGGATGTTCATAAACATAACACACTTTATGGAATTAAGTTAGGCCGAATCTTGAAGAGTTTAGACAGAAGGTGAGATGTTTTAGTGAGAGAAAATGTAATCTATTAGATTCAAGTAAAATGAACATCCAACAATTTCCCTTGTGTGGGAAAGGGTATTTATAGTCTTACAACAAATGTCCCATATGGGCTATGGAGTGAACTGACAGTGGGTAAAGACCCGACTCACCTCCATGGATACAACGATAACTAAATTAGTATTATTAAGCCTACGAGCTAATTAATACTAACAGATACTCGGGGTGACCGAGTCTTCCATATAAATATTTATATTCCTAACAATCTCCCCTAAAGGAGGTCACCCCGGAAATTACAATTCGAATTCTATCATTTGATTTCATGACTTTAATTTCCTAGCTCGTAGTCTTTGATTCTTCAAAGACCGCAAACTTAGTACTTCAAGTAGTGATCTTTTGATGAATGTTCCTTTGACATGTGTAATCATTGAGCATTCATTGAGATCAACATGTTAATAAAAATATCGCCTAAAAATGTTATTTATATTTTACGTTCTTTGCTAAGTTTTGTTAACGACAAAGTATAAACTTTAATTTTTAGCAAAACATGAATATAGCTTAAGTCTTTCATAACTAGACTTTATTTAATTTAAACATTACATTTGCTACATTTAAATTTCATATAAAACATAACATTTTCATAGTTCTAAAAATAGAAAATATTGTATGACATCATGGCATGCATTATGTGTAATCTTAGAAAGATTTCCAAAATCTCTAAGTTGACTTTTGGAAAGATCTCATGCACTTTTGGAAAGATTCTTACTCAACCTATCTTGTAGTTGACTTAGAGGATCTTGATTAGACTTGGATAGATATGGAAAGATTTCTTGAGTGTTTAACTCTCAGGCCTGGCGGAACCCTTTGGGTAAAAGGGCGTTATCCTTGTTTTGGTTCCGCCGGTTCCGCCAACCTGCTGTCTTGGTTGGCTATAAATAGCAAGTGTAACAATTCGCAATTTCAGGTTAATTACTATTCCCGGAAAATTTCACTATTCACTTTTACTATTCACTTTTACAATTCATTTTTCCCGAAATTTTCCCAAAATTTGATTTTTGTTTCATGGCCTCGAGTGATAAATCATTTCCATAGCAAATTAAAAGTTTGACACTCATCAGATCATTTTCGTGAAAGTTATTAAGGAATTACACGTTTTAGGGTAAAACGTCATTAAAAAATTATACGCACAACGAAACTCGAACGCGTTAATTTTCCCCGTATCAGAAAAATGTTTGATACACTCATGATTTATTTGAGAATTAATCATGACTGAGAAAAACATGACCAAATAAACCTCGGCCGTGAAAAACTGGAATTTTCATTTTTAAGCGTTTTTACTCAGCCGTAACCTTAGCCTATACCTGCACCGCGTTTCTAAGACAATTTGAGTTTTCACATTTTTGGAATAAGTCAGCATATTTTTCCCTCATCCTTTGACAAAAAATCATTCCTTGATTTTATAAGTCATTCCTTGATTTTTAGGCTTACGGTTTTATGTCTAAAAGACATTAAATACCAACCGACACTAGACTAAGTCCAGTCTAGACATCATAATTCATTTTAAATCATTATTATCGTATTAGAAAAGTAACATTTTACTCTTCTCAATTTTACACAATATTCGTATGTTTTACGTATTACGCGTTTTAGACCCGTGTTTCCAGTTTTAGCAGGGTTTTAGCACCCCAATGGAACCTACCACTCATTTTATATTTTATTATGAAGCATTTTGACAAGTTTAATCATTCTTCCAAGTTTCGTATTTTTACGATACTCGGTTTTACGTATTATGGCTTAATCGTTTACGGTTAGCATTTTACGGAGTCAAAACTAACTTCATAAGCTTGGATAAGATCATCACAAACCAACTCATCCTTCCAATCTAAGGCAAACCGCCATAGGGCGGGGGATTCACCTCACACATGGCTTGATCTCATGCTTGAAGCCCTTGGATGAGTACAAGTGTTCAACTTGCTCTCCAAGTGTTGACTAGTCAAGTTAGTAACCTCCTCAAGGCCATATAAAGCCTCCCTTCCTCCTCCTCTTCTTGTACGCCACCATCACACACACCATCACCTCACACTTAGCTAATTCTCTTCCAATTTTATGCAAGATTCAAGAGCTTCAACAACATAGAAACTCTAGTTTGGTTTTGATTCATCAAACTACTTCCAAACCTCATAAACTTTGGTGATTTCTCTTGAGTTTGAATCCACTCAATTCACCTCAACTTTCAATATCTCTCTTTCAAGAATACAAGGGTAGAAAGATTGCATGAAGTGAAGTAGGGTGAAGGTAAAGTCTATCAAAGTCCTTACCTTACATGTTAACTTCCATTCTTAAGTGAAAGCCAAAAGTTGTAAGCAAAACCCTAACATACTTCTTGTTAAATATCATAATCATGTTATTTACATATCATTCATGCTATATTATGTCTTGTATTCATGTCCATGATGTATAAAAATGAGTAAAACAAGTTACTGTATATGATTGTTAAGTGAAGATATTTAATCAAGTAAACTAGTGACTTTCTTGGTAAAATCTGATCAAAATGGTAAAATTATGATATTAGACCATTACATATTGTAGTAGAGGACCTAACAAGGAAACCATAGCAATTTGAACCACCTAAAACGAGTACACGAGTCAAAAGTTATGACCATTTGAAGTTACCAAAACTTTGCGGCAAAACTGCCAAAATAGTTTCAGTGACAGAATATAAAACACGCAAAAAGAGGCCCTTCTGGTCCGTTTCATGATAAAGTTAAAGCACGAAAGTTTTCCGGAATCACGTTTTCTTAAAAAACTCAGGAGCACGTCTCCATAAAACCAATAACGAATGAGATTTTTCTCAGTTTCTTAATAGCTATTTACATATATATAAGTCACTATATAAAGGTTATGGTTTAAAAAGACCAAAGAGGTCTTATGACCTAGATTCAAGACCACAACCATGGCTAAAGCCAAGGTTGAGTCTCAAGACCATGGAACAATGACCAAAGGTCATGGCAAGGCCATGACTAAATGACCATATAAACTTACTTAGGCGAAAACATGAGCCAAAGAGTTGGCGATAACTTGAACATACAATTTGGATCTACTTCATCTAAAGAACCATGAGATATTACAAGTATTTGTCATACAAGACTTAAGAAACTTACCCTAATAGCAATATTCATGTAAAAATAAACTTTTCTAAGTTTATTCAAATATTGGACATGTAACTTTACGAATCAAAACTTATATATATATATATATATATATATATATATATATATATATATATATATATATATATATATATATATATATATATATATTATCAACTACCACAATAGCAGGGAGCCTCATGTGAGGAGTTCATTATGTAAGCCGTCGAGATGAATTGTGGATTTACGAATTAAAGTGTCTTGGCTCCTCGAATGTTTACTACATGACTTCTGAATTATTTCGGCCCGAACGGTAGTAAACGATATATAAACTATCCATGTTTCATGAATCATTTCTTTTCAAAGACTTACTCTATACATCGTACCACATCATGGACTAAATGCAAGACATACATATATAGGCAATTTTTCATATTCTTTACTCCAATCCTAAGTCGCAACATTCTATTATAGGTTGCTCGTAGAAACCTTCGCGATTCGACCATCACATTCACTACTTACTACATAACTTAAGGTGAGTTCATAGCCCCACTTTCTATTGTTTAACTATTTTACAAACCCATGGGGGGGATACATGCTATTATTTTTCTATTCGAACACAATGCTTTCTACTGTATGCTATTCGACTATGTTTTATTATCACTATGTAACATCCTTGCCAAACCAAGATCCCTTATTATGAACCATTTAATCACTAGTAATAGTGAGCGCGAATATTGTGAATAGGCCTATTGGGATTGACGAATCCCATTTGTGTTGAACAACTACGAGTTCAAACAAATGTACTAATATTTGAGACATAGGTATGACGGCAAAGTACCTACCGGGATAACTCCGCTGATTGATATTGGTACCCGTTAACGTTTTGGTGTCATAAGCTTAGTGAATTAATAACCTTTCCGGGCATATAACAACGTAGCCCATCTTTGTTTTCTAACTATGAGTGTGAGTCTATAGCTCACACTACGATTATTGTGTTCAATGATTTAACTACAAACTCTACGAATATCACTCAACCTTTGTGTTGACCTCTCAAGCATGTATTTCAGGTTCACGATGATCAAGGATGGCACGGAAAGGCACGGATACTCAAGAGGACTATAAATTTTATTATCATTCAAAAACTCATTTAATATACATTGTAAACATGGAACCATCTGGGACCTCATTTTGTAATCTCTGATATTTATATAATTTGAATGATAAATCTTTTAAAAACGACTCAATTAGAGTTCGTTTTCTATTATTGTGACTATTGTGCCGTCGAGTAACACCCAGTTTAAATTCCGCTGAATCCATGAATTGGGGGTGTTACAGATTGGTATCAGAGCCATGGTTATAGAGAAACGGGTCTAATTGAGACCTAAACTATAACTACAATTACAAGCAAAAACATTTTTATAGCCTTCCGATCTTCGTGCCTTCCATCCTCCAGACGATTATGGACTTATTAAGCATTTTATACTACACAAACATGTTAGCACATGGATATATGTACCCTTAACATAATTGAGCATTTCCCCGTAAGCATTTTATACTACATGAACATATTAGTATATTGATATATAAACTCGGTTTATTTTCAATAATTTATCTAAACAATGGACTAAACATATCTGCGTATGCCTATTCTAGGGCATTTCGACACAACCACATTCTCCCAATCATGTTTCTACTCCAATATTTTATGTCCAAGATATTGTAACTAATTACAATGGTCTTTGCTATTTACCGGACATTGTATGATACAATGGTCTTAATCATTTCTCAAATGTTTTGAGTCACACAATGGTCTAACCTACTTCCCAGACATTGTGAATTGCACAATGGTCTAATCTACTTCCGAGACATTGTGATTTGGGTAATGGTCTCTGGAATTATTCTATCACATCATCAATATCATTTCATATGATATCAAAAACCCATCACAATCTATCGATTTCCAAACAAGAAATATGAGATTTCTAAAGGACAAACAAATCCATCATCTACAAAAGCTGAACTTTCTCTACATTCATCAAAGTTTTCTTCTGAAACCTTCATTGTTAAAAGTTCATGATCCTCGCCAAGTATGGACTATTTTAGAATTACTTAAAACTTCCTTTCCACACATATCTACCCATACTATCTTCTATGCAATGGAATGTGAAAACATAGGTTACAAGTCTTGTATGGGCGGGACTTGCAACTGAATTGTATGACATCGCCTTTGTTTAGTGGACAGTTTCCCAAAAGCAACGGACATATCACAAGTATACCTAATTTAGGTATTTGAAAATTTTATCGAACCTTGGCTAAATATAGACTAGTCACCTATATTTAACCTAGGGACAGTGGAACATAGTCTGACTAACTATGTTCGACTTAAAATTTTCAAATACTGAGAATAGTTGTGCTAGGGTTATGTTCAGATTGATTTCCTACTTGAACTCGATAAACCACCAGAATTCTTTAAAAAGATCTAGAGATACGATAGTGTCTTACCACTCAGCAAGATCTTAACACCTTATTTGTATTATCTAATTTCATTCTTGAAAGTTTTCATTTATGAGATAATCCGAACTACTATCTTGGGATAGTTATCAATCCTTATTTTCATCCTGTAGAAGTATTATCCTGTTTAGGGCCTAAGGATACCATTCCGTCATAAACCTTTAAAATCTCTTAAAATTTTAAAGCAAATTTGACATCTCTACCAATATTAATGTTAAGCATACACTACACACTTTTGTTCATCAATATATCACATCATTATCTTCACAACCGTTGGAACCACAAGCTCATTAACAGATCTTGATGCACTTTTAAAGCTCAAATCATCCATAGTTACACCACAAGCGCCCTCATCAGCTTTACAAGATGGAATATTCATCTTGTACTTTTGGAACACCAGTATCATCTCGTAATACACTACCTTGTAACTCACCGGCTAATTATGAATGTTGTGTTGGGAATTCTTAAGTAGGATTATTTATAATTATTTGAATGGATTGGGATGCCTTTTTATTTAAATAAAGAAATTGTAAATCACCGAACCATAAGTTTATATTCCTCTATTTACATTGTTTGGGATGCCTCTCTATGTAAATAAAGAATTATAAACAAGTGGGCTTATTTGTATCTAAAATAACATAAGTATGAAGTCAATAAACACTAGGTACAACAACAGATTACCTACTAGACTATGATTGCAACTACTATCCCAATTTCCATTAATATACAACTACTATATCAATTCCTATTAATATTCGACTGCTATATCAATTTCCTTTGATATTCGAATATTATGTGAAACTCTAGTAACACTCAACTATGTTATCAATTTCTATTGACACACCGTATTCTGAGACAAATCAAACTACATCACTAGTAACCACAGACTCTAGTCCTCATAAGTAACCACACCTCTTCATCGACACCACTCCAACGTATAACACACATAGAACTTCGGGATGAAGTTACCCGTAAGGGGTAGAGACTGTAACAATTCGCAAATTCAGGTTAATTACTATTCCCAGGAAATTTCACTATTCACTTTTACTATTCACTTTACTATTCATTTTCCCCGAAATTTTCCTGAAATTTGATTTTTGTTTCATGGCCTCGAGTGATAAATCATTTCCATAGCAAATTAAAAGTTTGACACTCATCAGATCATTTTCGTGAAAGTTATTAAGGAATTACACGTTTTAGGGTAAAACGTCATTCAAAAATTCTACGCACAACAAAACTCGACCGCGTTAATTTTCCCCGTATCAGAAAAATGTTAGATACACTCATGATTTATTTGAGAATTAATCATGACTGAGAAAAACATGACCAAATAAACCTCGGCCGTGAAAAACTGGAATTTTCATTTTTAAGCGTTTTTACTTAGCTGTAACCTTAGCCTATACCTGCACCACGTTTCTAAGACAATTTGAGTTTTTACATTTTTGGAATAAGTCAACATATTTTTCCTTCCCCCTTTGACCAAAAATCATTCATTGATTTTATAAATCATTCCTTGATTTTTAGGCTTACGGTTTTATGTCTAAAAGACATTAAATACCAACCGACACTAGACTAAGCCCAGTCTAGACATTATAAGTCATTTTAAATCATTATTATCGTATTAGAAAAGTAATATTTTACTTTTCTCAATTTTACACAATATTCGTACGTTTTACGTATTACGCGTTTTAGACCCGTGTTTCCAGTTTTAGCAGGGTTTTAGCACCCCAATGGAACCTACCACTCATTTTATATTTTATTAGGGAGTATTTTGACAAGCTTAATCATTCTTTCAAGTTTCGTATTTTTACGATACTCGGTTTTACGTATTATGGCTTAATCGTTTACGGTTAGCATTTTACGGAGTCAAAACTAACTTCATAAGCTTGGGTAAGATCACCACAAACCAACTCATCCTTCCTATCCAAGGGAAACCGCCACAGGGGGGGGGGATTCACCTCACACATGGCTTGATCTCATGCTTGAAGCCCTTGGATGAGTACAAGTGTTCAACTTGCTCTCCAAGTGTTGACTAGTCAAGTTAGTAACCTCCTCAAGGCCATATAAAGCCTCCCTTCCTCCTCCTCTTCTTGTACGCAACCATCACACACACCATCACCTCACACTTAGCTAATTCTCTTCCAATTTTAAGCAAGATTCAAGAGCTTCAACAACATAGAAACTCTAGTTTGGTTTTGATTCATCAAACTACTTCCAAACCTCATAAACTTTGGTGATTTCTCTTGAGTTTGAATCCACTCAAGTCACCTCAACTTTCATCATCTCTCTTTCAAGAATACAAGGGTAGAAAGATTGCATGAAGTGAAGTAGGGTGAAGCTAAAGTCTATCAAAGTCCTTACCTTACATGTTAACTTCCTTTCTTAAGTGAAAGCCAAAAGTTGTAAGCAAAACCCTAACATACTTCTTGTTAAATATCATAATCATGTTATATACATATCATTCATGCTATATTATGTCTTGTATTCATGTCCATGATGTATAAAAATGAGTAAAACAAGTTATTGTATATGATTGTTAAGTGAAGTTATTTAATCAAGTAAACTAGTGACTTTCTTGGTAAAATCTGATCAAAATGGTAAAATTATGATATTAGACCATTACATATTGTAGTAGAGGACCTAACAAGGAAACCATAGCAATTTGAACCACCTAAAGCGAGTACACGAGTCAAAAGTTATGACCATTTGAAGTTACCAAAACTTTGCGGCAAAACTGCCAAAATAGTTTCTGTGACAGAGTATAAAACACGCAAAAAGAGGCCCTTCTGGTCCATTTCATGAAAAAGTTAAAGCACGAAAGTTGTCCGGAATCACGTTTTCTTCAAAAACTCAGGAGCACGTCTCCAGAAAACCAATAACGAATGAGATTTTTCTCAGTTTCTTAACAGCTATTTACATATATATAAGTCACTATATAAAGGTTATGGTTTAAAAAGACCAAAGAGGTCTTATGACCTAGATTCAAGACCACAACCATGGCTAAAGCCAAGGTTGAGTCTCAAGACCATGGAACAATGACCAAAGGTCATGGCAAGGCCATGACTAAATGACCATATAAACTTACTTAGGCGAAAACATGAGCCAAAGAGTTGGCGATAACTTGAACATACAATTTGGATCTACTTCATCTAAAGAACCATGAGATATTACAAGTATTTGTCATACAAGATTTAAGAAACTTACCCTAATAACAATCTTCATGTAAAAATAAACTTTTCTAAGTTTATTCAAATATTGGACATGTAACTTTACGGGTCAAAACTTATATATATATATATATATATATATATATATATATATATATATATATATATATATATATATATATATATATATTATCAACTACTACAATAGTAGGGAGCCTCATGTGAGGAGTTCATTATGTAAGCCGTCGAGATGAGTTGTGGATTTACGAATTAAAGTGTCCTGGCTCCTCGAACGTTTACTACAAGACTTCTGAATTATGTCGGCCCGAACAGTAGTAAACGATATATAAACTATACATGTTTCATGAATCATTTCTTTTCAAAGACTTACTCTATACATTGTACCACATCATGGACTAAATGCAAGACATACATATATAGGCAATTTTTCATATTCTTTACTCCAATCCTAAGTCGCAACATTCTATTATAGGTTGCTCGTAGAAACCTTCGCGATTCGACCATCACATTCACTACTTACTACATAACTTAAGGTGAGTTCATAGCCCCACTTTCTATTATTTAACTATTTTACAAACCCATGGGGGGGATACATGCTATTATTTTTCTACTCGAACACAATGCTTTCTGCTGTATGCTATTCGACTATGTTTTATTATCACTAAGTAACATCCTTGCCAAACCAAGATCCCTTTTTATGAACCATTTAATCACTAGTAATAGTGAGCGCGAATATTGTGAATAGGCCTATTGGGATTGACGAATCCCATTTGTGTTGAACAACTACGAGTTCAAACAAATGCACTAATATTTGAGACATAGGTATGACGGCAAAGTACCTACCGGGATAACTCCGCCGATTGATATTGGTACCCGTTAACGTTTTAGTGTCATAAGCTTAGTGAATTAATAACCTTTCCGGGCATATAACAACGTAGCCCATATTTGTTTTCTAACTATGAGTTTGAGTCTATAGCTCACACTACGATTATTGTGTTCAACGATTTAACTACAAACTCTACGAATATCACTCAACCTTTGTGTTGACCTCTCAAGCATGTATTTCAGGTTCACGATGATCAAGGATGGCACGGAAGGGCACGGATACTCAAGAGGGCTATAAATTTTATTATCATTCAAAAACTCATTTAATATACATTGTAAACATGGAACCATCTGGGACCTCATTTTGTAATCTCTGATATTTATATAATTTGAATGATAAATCTTTTAAAAACGACTCAATTAGAGTTCGTTTTCTATTATTGTGACTATTGTGCCGTCGAGTAACACCCAGTTTGAATTCCGCTGCATCCATGAATTGGGGGTGTTACAGCAAGCCACACTCAAGAAATTCCTTATCACTTACCATTACTATTTACACATACATTCTCATTGCATTCATCTAACTCAGTAGCATTTCATTTGTGTGAGATCTTTTGTAGCAAAGAAGATCACAAGTTCATCCAAAAGTTACAAGTCTCAACATAACGTTACAAGTCTTGTTAGCTTAGCATTGTGCAAACTTGCATAGTTTACATTTCATTTGATTGTGTAATTTCAGTAGTGATCAGTTAGTTTTTTAGTCCTTAAAATGCATAGTGTGACGGGAGTGGTT
Organism: Artemisia argyi; assembly: GCA_030686995.1. Lineage (NCBI taxonomy): Eukaryota > Viridiplantae > Streptophyta > Magnoliopsida > Asterales > Asteraceae > Artemisia > Artemisia argyi. Next base: position 91,467,853 of record CM060702.1, on the reverse strand, counting down.
GTACCCTTGTAAAAGAACTCGACATCTAGCTTTGTGTCAGTAATCTTGTGTAAGCAACGTGTAAGGTTTTCTCCGCCAGTGAAAGGAGGTTGTTGACTAGTGAAAGAAACTCTCGAGTTGGATACTCAGGGCGTGGAGTAGGGTAAGGAAAAAGAGTCCTTGTAGCCGAGCCACGATAAACATTCATGTTGTGGTTTGATTGTTTCTTACTTTACTCTTGCATATTACTTATCGTTTAGTAGTTTGAATATTGATTACACACAAAGGTTTCAAAGTTAAATCATGTTAAAAACCGGTAAACTATTCAACCCCCCTTCTAGTTTTCCACAATTGGCATCAAGAGCTACGCTACTCAAGCTTTTAAAATATATTGTGTTTTAAAACTTGAAACAATCCATGGATTTTGAAAATTAAAAAGAAGGGCAATCTATGCAAAGACCACCACTCCTTGAAGCAAACGGTTTTATTTATTGGAAAAACCGCTTTGAAACTTACGTGAAATCGAAAGATATAGATCTATGGTATATATCATTGATGGTGATAACAAAGCCACTTTTAAGGATGTTACAAATGGTAAAGATGAGGATAGCTCGCTTACTAAACATAATGAAGATCGAAAGAAATTGATTGCTAAAAACAATGAAGCTAAAATGATGCTTTACAATGCTTTATCAAAGAAAGAGTATGAAAGAGTTTTTATGTGTAAAACCACTAAAGAACTCATCAAGGAAACTCACAAGTTAAGGATAACAAAATTGATCTTCTTATTCAACAATACGAACAATTTTCTATTCCCGAAGATGAAATTATTGATTGTGCATTTGCTAGATTTAACACTATTATTACTTCACTTAAAGCATTTGATGAATCTTTTTGTAGCAAGAATTTTGTCAGGAAATTCCTTAGAGCACTCCATCCGAAGTGGAGAGCCAAAGTGACCGCAATTGAAGAATCTAAAGATCTTTCAAGCATGTCACTTGATGAGCTAATTGGAAACCTCAAAGTTCATGCCATGGTAATGGAAAAAGATTCGAAAATAGTTAAAGGCAAGAAAGAAAAAGTCAAATCCATTGCCTTAAAAGCTAGAGTTCAATCAAGTGATGATGAAGAATCTAGCTCGGATAGTGACGATGAAGAATATGCCATGGCCGTTAGAGACTTCAAGAAGTTCTTTAGAAGACAAGGGAAGTTTGTAAGGCAACCTAGAGATGACAAGAAAGCCTTCCAAAAAGATCGTGATGATAAGAAAGGAAAGGGTGAAAGAAAGTGCTTTAGGTGCGGAGACACTAGTCATCTAATAGGAGAATGTATAAAACCACCCAAAAGTAATACTCAAAGAGCTTTTGTAAGTGGTGCTTGGAGTGAGATAGTGAAAATGATGACGAGGAGCCAAAGAATGGCGAGATTGCTCTCATGGCTCAAGACTCAAATGAGGTACAATTCGATTCATCTTGTTCTTTTATTGATGATAACACATTGCAAAACGAATATAACAAACTTTCTGAACTTAGCTTAAAAATCATAAACAAAAACAAATTTTTGAAAACTAAAAAGGAATTTTTAGAAAATGAAGTTTATGAATTAAAAGAAAAAGCTAAGAGGTTAGAAAAGAGTAAGAGTATTGACACAATGTGTAAATCATGTCAAGAGTTTAAACTTGAAATTGAGAAGCTTAAAATTACTCAAGATGATCTAATAAAACAAACCACAAAGTTTAAAAGATTCGATAAAAGCATTTCTTGTGCGGATGAAATAATGAAACTTCAAAAGTCACTATTTGATAAAACGGGACTAGGATTCATGAAGTCGGGAACATTAAGTAATATAACCAAACGAGACAAAAAAGCACAAGAAACTGCCAAAACTGTAGCAGACTCCCACAGACCAGACGGAACCAAAAATTTGGTTCTGCCCATTGAACCCAAAGGTTCCGCGAGGTCTGCTGCAGAACAGAAATTTTCAAACTCCACTCGTACTGAATTTGTTAAAGTCACAAAAGACCTACTACTAGTTCAACAAAAACAAAACTAAAACCTGCTATTAAATTTGGAGTAGGACTTGCTAGAAATGAGTTTAGAACCAAAACTAGTCAACTGAGGCCTAAAACTCCTATTCCCAAACGCCCCTTTCTAAAGAGCAACTACAACACACAACCAAACTACCAACATGGTTGGAACCAAAATGTACCTAGACATTATCAAACTCCAAATTACATGTCATGGAACCCGTATCTTCCATTTCTATACATGGATCAAGTAAATGGTATGTTTAACCAAAATGGACCCATGGGATATTGGGGACCAAACGTTTGAGTGTTTTGTTTAAAATAGATATGCTTGAAGGTTAGTTTGGAACCGGATGAATGGATCAAAGATAGTGGTTGTTCAAGGCATATGATGGGAAACAAAAGCCTCTTCTCAACATAACATGAATATGATGAAGGTAATGTTACATTTGGTAGCAAAGTGAAAAGCAAAATCATTGGAAAAGGTACAATCACTCATGACTCACTCTCTATTGATGATGTTGCTCATGTTGATAACTTAGGTTTTAATCTCCTTAGTATTAGTCAACTTTGCCGTAAAAAGTATAACGTCCTTTTCAGTGAAAATGGAAGTAAAATACTTAAAGACGGCATAACCATAGCCAAAGGTGTCCTTAAGAACAACATATATGTCATGAAGATTGATCAAACATCTAGAGACAAAATTTGCCTCATTTCATTAGATGAATCTTCAACTCTATGGCATAGGCGTTTAGGACACGCTAATATGAGAATTATCCAAAACTTCTCCTCCAAAGATTTAGTTAGAAACCTACCCAAGTTGAAATATGACCAACACTTTTGTGATGCTTGCAAAGTTGGTAAAGAAGTCTATAGTAGCCATAAGGCTAAAAATATGGTGTCTACACCTAGGTTTCTAGAACTCTTACGTATGGATTTGTTTAGTCCATCCGCTATACAAAGTTATGGAGGCAACTTCTACACTTTGGTCATAGTGGATGATTATTCAAGATACACTTGGACAAATATTTTGAAAAGTAAAAATGAAGCTTTTGACCAATTTGAAATCTTAAGTACGAAAATTCAAAATCAAGTAGGAACTTGCATTGTGTCTATTAGAATGGATCACGGTCGTGAATTTTATAATGAAATACAATTCGGAAATTTTTGTGATAAAAATGTTATAACTCATAAATTTTCGGCACCACACACTCCTCAATATAACGGTGTAATAGAACTTAAAAACTGGACTCTTCAAGAGATGAGTAGAACAATGCTTAATGAACAAAATATTCCACATAAGTTTTGGTGTAAAGCCGTTGACATGTCAACTTACATTTTAAATCGTGTCTTGATTAGACCATTTTTAAACAAAACTCCATATGAACTATATAAAGGTAAAAAGCCTACATTAGGATATATTAGAGCGTTTGGAAGTAAATGCTTTATACTTAACACCAAGGATTATCTCACCAAATTTGACCGAAAGTCTTATGAAGGTGTATTTCTTGGATATTCACAAAATAGCAAAGGTTATATTGTCTTAAACAAAGAAACCTTAAGAGTCGAGGAATTGTTGAACGTAACATTTGACAAGAGTCCACCTCCCTCTAAGACATCACCTTTGGTAGATGATGATTAGTTGAAATTCAAATAATGGAAAGTCAAGAAAACTTAGATAATGACAAAGAAGATGAACTATTAGACAAAGAAATTGTCAATTTCAAAGAATCTAAAAGTCATCCATTAGATAGTGTCATAGGAAACACCAACGAAAGAACACTAAGATCAAAAGTCCAAAATGAAAGTAACTTCTTTTGTTCCGTGTCAACCATTGAACCAAAAAATATAAACGAAGCTATAAAAGATGAGTCATGGGTAATAGCCATGCAAGAAGAATTAAATCAATTTGTTAGAAATGACGCTTGGACATTAGTTCCTCAACCAAAAAGTCAAACAATCATTGGAACAAAATGGGTATTTCGTAATAAAATGGATGAAAAGGGTGTAGTATCTAGAAACAAAGCTAGGCTAGTAGCACAAGGTTATAACCAACAAGAAGGCATTGACTACGATGAAACTTTTGCACCGGTTGCTAGGCTCGAGTCAATTAGAATTTTACTTGCATATGCATGCACACATGATTTTAAACTCTTTCAAATGGATGTCAAAAGCGCTTTTTTAAATGGCTTTATAAATGGAGAAGTTTATGTTGCTCAACCTTCGGGCTTCACCGACTTTGAAAAACCTAATCATGTTTACAAACTTAAAAAGAGGCTTTATATGGACTTAAGCAAGCTCCAAAAGTGTGGTATGATAGACTTAAAACCTTTCTAATTGACCATAAGTATACCATGGGCTTAGTTGATAATAATCTCTTCACTAAGAAGAAAGGATCACATATTATCATAGTCCAAATCTATGTTGATGAAATCATATTTGGATCAACTCGTCAAGAATTATGTGTTGATTTCTCAAAAATCATGCATGATGTATTTGAAATAAGTATGATGGGAGAACTCAACTTTTTCTTAGGACTCTAAATCAAACAATTAGAAGATGGAATATTCTTTAACTAATCTAAGTACCTAAAAGACATGCTTAAGAAATTTGGTCTTGAAGATTCAAAACCAATTAGAACACCTATGTCTTCGGAAACTAAACTCACCAAGAATGAGGAAAGTGAATCCATAGATAAAACTAAATATAGAGGTATGATTGGAAGTCTACATTATCTCACGGCTAGTAGACCCAACATTATGTTTAGTGTTTGTCTATGTGCTCGTTTTCAAGAAGATCCTAAAACTATTCATCTTTAAGCCGTTAAAAGGATTTTTAGATACATTAAGGGTACTACACATTTAGGATTATGGTATCCAAAAGGAACGGGAGTAGAAACCATAGTGTATGCTGACTCAGACCATTCCGGTGACTATGTTGATTGAAAAAGCACAAATGGTATTTGTAATTTTTTTGGACATTGTCTCACCTCATGGTTCTCTAAGAAACAAACGGCTTTCGCTATCTCAACACCCAAAGCCGAATACGTATCGACCGGAAAAGCATGTCAACAAGCTCTTTGGATGAAGCAAGCTCTTGTCGACTATGGAATTCAACTTAACAACATCTCTATTCTTTGCGATAACAAAGGAACCATAGACCTTAGCAAGAATCCTGTCCAACATGCTTGTACTAAACATATTGAAATCCGTCATTGATGAGGCGAAAAATGAACCACTTTTAGAGGGTCATTTAAGCCCGGAATTGAATTTATTTGATCAAATATTGCCCTAAATCATTCCTTTTGTGATTTTAGGTACTTTGGGAGTGAATTCTGGAAAAGGAAGCAATTCGAACGTTTTTGGAGCATAAAAGTAAAGAAAACGGCAAAGACTTAATTTTCCATGCTGAGAACAGTACCTGACGGCGTCAAGAAGGAGATCATGATGGCGTCAAGAGTAAAATCCATGACGACCCAGTGCAAACCTGAAGGCGTCACAACAAGGGCGTCAAGAGTTAATTTGGTGACGGCCTGCATAAGGAGTATACATGACGGCGTCAGACCCAGATCTAGGCAGTCCGAGAAACTATTTGGCGGCGAGATGATGGCGTCAGACTTTTGTTCTTGACGCCGTCACCTATCAAAATCTATATATAGTTTTCTATTTTTCATTCATAAAAGAGGAACTTGTGTGGAGAAAACTAGGGCCAAATTTTGTAAACCCTAGGTCATATTTTACAGTGTTTTCAAGGGTTTTCACCCTTTCAATCCTTTCATGTTCAATTGAGATAAGTCTTCTTTCAATTCAATCAATATGTCTATGTGTTGTTTGAATATATCTTGTGCTTGTCTTGATTTCAACATGCTAGGCTAGATCTATCTTGTGTTTGCTTAGATGTAATGAAACCTAGATGTTAATTATATGTTGATTAATTGTTTATGGTTGTAATGGATGAATGATTTCAATGTTAGGCTTAAGAAAACTGGCAGATCTCCATTGTGTAACATGCTTGAATGTCACAACTCACCATTTCAAGTCATTTTAGGTCATTTCGGGAACTTTGGAAAAACACTATTCATAAATCACTATTCATCAAAACACTATTCATCGTTTTACTATTCATCATTTTCGAGGTCATTTTGATATTCTGAGAAACATTTGGGAAATTTACTATTCACAAAATACTATTTATTTCCGGAAAAGTTTTCACCATTCACTTGCATTACTCATTTCATCGTAAATTTAGTTTACGGGTATTCAAATTCGCGTAACCGGATTGGTTTAGGTGCGAATTCATTTCATTAGTGTTAAGAACACTGCATACGGACTGGAGATAGTCTGCATATCATCATAACAGCATTTTCATGTTATACCACTCTCAGGATTTTCAAATTTATATATATTTGATACATTTAACGTTTTTACGTATAAGTATTTATAGTAAACGTTAACACCCGGTTTATACACGACGAATATATCTAACTATTCCCACAATGGTCCCGACATATTTTTATATCCATTTTAATATCATAAAAGTTATAACATTCAGTTACCCAGTATTTTGGAAATTTATTTTATTTATAACGTACGCGTATGAATATAACGACGGTTTTCGTGAAAACTAAACAATAATCACCCGATCACTCAGTAAATATACCCAACATATTTTTAATATGTTTTTAACATTATTATAACTTTATTTCATCCCGGTTAACTTCGTGAACATTTATTTCTATTAAACCCGGTACCCGATTTAAACGAATAACACAAAACCTTACACTAATTTCCTAATTAAATCAAAACTACCCTACCCCCCCCCCCCCTCATCCACCATGGACCGGCCTCATAAGTCCTCTCCTAGGCAAATTCTTACAATTTTCTAACCTAAAGCATTTATGTATGCTTATAATACATTATAACTTACTACTTAATTACATAAACCACAAAAATAATACTTATATAATTTTAGAGAATCAAAAAGCTCTCATCCTTTCTTCCTTAACCAAAACCCACGACCAAACCCAAGATCCATGATCTAGTGATTCTTTTTCAAAAGTTATAACATCAAACTTGTTCATTATACTTGCCTAATCAAGAATCAATCAAGAAAAACACAAGAAATCCAAGCATAATCATCATCTAATCATCTCATTTTATCAAGTAAGTTATCCACTTTATTTTTACATGAAACATCTTATATTTACTTGTATTTCATGATTTCCATGCTAAAAACCATGTACAACTAGCTATACCACCATTTATTTTGTCTAAAATGAAACATACAAACCCTAACTTTTTATTTATGAATCCCCTTGCTATAATAACTTGGTTAGGAGTCCATGGCACCCTAAGAAGGTGTATGGTAGGATTAGATTAGCTATGTGGTGATTACAAGAGGTTTGGTAATGGTAGAAATTAGTTATAAACCTTGAAAACTTGATTTGGAACCTATTTTAGACATGCTGTCCCATTTTGTGAAAATCTGGAAAATCAGTAAACACCAAGTGAACTTTGGCAAAATTTTTAGAAAATACTTTCAAAAATGAATCCGTAGGCGAAATAACGGATTAAAAAGAGTTTATAACGAAGAAGTTATGATTTTTGTAAGATTGTAGACGAAAAGTATTTTTCTGAAAATGTTTGCTGTTGGACGTTTTTCATTGGACAAAAAGAGACTTTAGACGTAACCCGGAGGAGCCGAGCTTTCCAAAATATATTACTACCTACTAAGACGTAACCGTGGACATAAAGAACAAGTAAAACGGACAAGTAACGACAAAGATATTCACGTTTGAATATCGGCTAAAACCATTTTTATTTGGCAGCTTTTAATAAAAATGGACACTAAAACTACGAAGTACTTTTGTTAGCTAGAAATAATATTAAGTACCAAGCTTGATAACTAATGTAGTATTAGTTATTACAAGAATGTTTTCATCATTTCAAGGCGATATTACAAGGATTACAACCCGAGGATTTCAACGCTAACATGGAAACATACGATATATATATATAAGTATATATATATTACAACTAGCTTATTATATTTTCTAATAGCAATATTTTTCCAAATTCTTGGATTATATATTTTGATAACACAACTGTTTTTCCAAAGACTAGAGTGATATAGAAACATGAGCATGGACATTCATAACATCATTTGGTGATCTAAATGAGATCATTCATCATTCATTTTAGGTTGCGGCAGATAACCGTGCATTGTTGTCCTTAACATTCTGTTGCATTGTACTATTACTTCGAGGTGAGTCATAGCCCCTACTCTTTTAATTGTTCTATCAACTCTTTGGGGGAGATACATGCTACTACTTGCTTACTTGTACGGATTCACATAACATTATACTTGATTACATTATACTTGATTCCATTATTCTTGATTACATACATACATGATTGATACATGCACACATACTTACTATTATACTTTGGGAAATGGCACCCAGCAATCATACATACATACAGACTTCCAATGGCCCTAGATTAAGTTGCTTGGCACAACCATGGATACATACATACAGACTTCCAATGGCCCTAGATTAAGTTGCTGGGCACAACCATGGATACATACATACAGACTTCCAATGGCCCCAGATTAAGTTGCTGGACACAACCATTGAGACATACATACAAACATGAGGTCTTCGGATATGAAGTGTAGACTCACTACTACTTGCTTAACTGTTGTTATGAACTTATACATATCTTAATCATATTATATTGTAGCAGTGGGTTGTAAACACACAGGTTACAAGTCTCTTATGGCGGGACTTGCAACTGAGTGGATTTACGATGCCTTTGCTGTGTGAACATTCTTTATAGGCTTTTCATCTGTACTAAGACAAACTCTATGAACTCACCAACCTTTGTGTTGACACTTTTAAGCATGTTTATCTCAGGTTAGGAAGGCGATAGCAGGTTTGTGGAGCTGAGAGTCTTAGGGCATGCTTTTGGAGACTTTCACTTTTATCGTTTACCATTCGATACACTTTAAAAACTTATGTATCATTCTACTTTGGGATCTTTGTTTTGTAAACTATGACTTTTATCTATTCGAATGGTAACTTTTTCTAAAACGTCTCATTTAGAGGGCGTTTTCTATATCTTGTACTTTGTGCCCTGAAGTAGCATCCCTATGACACAGTCTTCCGCTGCGGTATTTTGGGGGTGTTACATTGAACGTCTTAGGAAACATGAACTGATGTGTACTAGGTTTTATTGGTTGTATTTAATGCATGAGTAAATTCTAGTGATCCCATGTTAGGAGCTTCTTAGCCGGCTCGACATAGGAGTGAAGTAGGCGCTCATAGGATTGAGGAAGTAAGTACGCCACCCCATGAATGGTATTAAGGAATACAATCCGTCATCCACGCAACTATAACAAGTAATTAACGTGTAAAAGATATCTAGGGAGTAGTGAAATCTAAGTAAACACAATTCTCCCACATATAATCGCAACTTTAGTATAAATTAGTTTATTTTCATTTTCTAGTATTTTATTTTGATTACATCTTAGTATTGGGTTAGTTGACTAGCAACTAATTCCGCCCAACTCCTTCAAACCCGAGATTTTTACTTGCTTTCATAAAAATATAAAAATACAAAAAGAATCATCCCTCATCTCTAGACCTAGTCTTTAGGTTTTCTAATCCTAACGACACTATTCCTAGCTGAACGATCAATCCCCCGGTACTTGTCACTATACTATACTACATCGATCAGGTTCACTGCCTGGTGGGGGTTGTAAGCTTCTCGAGATCCCGCGAGAGGTAAATCCTGGTGCAATCCCAACGCTACCAGTCATCATTTCCTTCATGACAATATCCAAAAAGGAAACATCTCAATCGAGAAAGTATCCTCCGAAGACAAAATTGCCGATATTCTCATAAAACCTCTTAAACGAGAACCATTTAATCTTCTTAGACTTGGACTAGGACTTATGGAACCAACATTGTAGTTTTGAACGTTAGAATAAAATTACAAAAAAAAAAAAAAAAAAAAAAAAAATCCTTTTAATTTCTTCTTCTACTAAACCGGCGGAACCCTGAGACATAAGGGGTGGAACCCTATATTTGGTTCCGCCGGATACACCAACCTGCATAAACTTTTTCTTTTTATATATTAAACCAAACACTCCTTATCCTACACCGCGACTCTAAAACAGTTACTATTCACTTCACAACTCGTCCACACACGAAAATTTGGTCTCTCCTTCATCAACTTTGCTCTCTAATCATCATTGTAAGTACTTTTAACATAATTACACTCCTGATCTGCGTCTAGGAATTCTATTTTTACACAAAAACTAAAACTTGGGGTTATGCATCAACATGAGAAATTCACATAGAACATTAGTTGTAAAACAAAACTTATCATGTTTCCCATTGTTAGGAATTGCATTATTAGAGGATATTAGCATGTTTACCAAAACACCCCATGTTAAATTCTTGCAAAAATGACTTCTCACAAATAGGACAAATATTTGTTCGTCTTACATTGTTGATACAAATTGAAAACGTTATGTTTAAAACATAACATGCATAATGTCTCTTGAATGCTAAAGGGAATACATAACTAATATGTTTTTTCGGGTACATTCAAACGAATCTACATTGAATTAGGAGCGTTTGGGTTACCTCTAGTTTTAAGTACAAAATTTGCATATTAAAATGTTTTAAGCATTTTAATGAGTCGAGATAACCGCACCTTCACATTGTTTGCATATAGGCACACACTAGAACGTCAACATTAAAATTCTCGTTGACTTAGTCTATAAATGTGATATTTGTGTTTTTAGGAATCATCATTGTAACAATTCGCAATTTCAGGTTAACTTTAATTCCCGAAAATTTTACTATTAACTTTTTACTATTCACTTTTCACTATTCATCTCAGAAATTTTTATTTCATATTCTCGTAAGTTAAACTATTTTAACGATAATCCGAGAGTTTGACGTTCGTCGGATCATTTCTGCAAAAATCACAAAGCCGTGTCCGAGATTTACTTTTAGGTTTAAACGTCCTTCCAGCATCCCGATATATCCATAAAACATTATAAACAAAAGAAATATGATTTTCTCTCATTTTATGACAATTCCAAAAGTTTCGGAATTTTACGTTTTCCAGTTCAGCGTTTTACGCGAATTGCGCGTTTTAGACCCGTGTTTCCAGTTTTTAGCAGGGTTTTAGCACCCGATAGAACCTACCACTCATTTTATATTTTATTATGGACTATATTGACATGTTTAACAATACTTTCAAGTTTCATATTTTTACGATACCCGGTTTTACGTTTTGAGGCTTAATCATTTACGGTTAGCGATTTACGGAGTCAAAACTAGCTACATACTTAGGATAATACCATCAAAAGTCCACACCTTGTTCTCCAAGTTCTTGAACCGCCACTAGGGGGGGCATTCACACTTGTGGCATCATCTCATGACTTTAGCCATTAGATCATTTTTAATTACAACTTTGTCTCCAAGTTTAAGCACTTTCCTAGTAAGCTTCCTAACCTCCTCATTCTTGCTATAAATAGAGAGCTCATTTGCTTCCTTTCTTCACCACAAAAACGCCACACCCTTATATCATAGCACCATGATCCTTTGATCTTCAATATACAAGTTACACTACAAAGTTCAAGGTCTTAGTATTCTCTACCTAGTTCTTAAGTTTGTTTGGTGATTCCATGGTTGAATTAGGAGCTACACAAGGTTGCTAGGGCTGAAGTTAAATGGTTTTCATAAGGGTTAGATCAAGGCTAGCAAGGGTTACAAGAGTTATGGTGAAGGGTTTACAAGATTAGGTTTAGTGTCCTAGTTCTATACTTGACTTCCTTTCTTAAGTGAAAGCCAAAAGTTGTAAGCAAACCCTTATACACTTTCTTGCTCAATATCATTTCATGCTTATTATGTTTCTTTCATGCTATATACGGTCTTTGTATTGTGTTCATGATGTTTAAAAATGGATAAAACAAGTATTGGTATACATATGTTAACTTATGACAAGTAAACAAGCAAACTAGTGATTTTTATGGAGAACCACGACCACAATAGTATAACTTTGATATTTGACACTTACTTACTGTTAAAGAGGACTTAACAAGGAAAACATAGCAATTTGAATCACCCAAAACGAGTACACGAGTCAAAAGTTATGACCATTTGAAGTTAGCGAAACCAAAACGGCAAAACTGCCTAAATACCATTCTGATCAAATTTTGATTTTGAAAGTCCCACTTCTGGTCCGATTCATCAAAAAGTTAAAACACGAAAGTTGTCCGGAACGACGTTTTCGTTCAGAAACAAAGAAGCTCGAGTCCTGAAAACGCTTTCTGAGTGATAATTTTCTTCAAATTCTTAACAGCCCATTTTTAGACCAAAGTAACTATATAATGGTTATAATTAGATGAGACCAAGAGGTCTAATGACCTAAAGCCAAGACCACAACCATGGCTAAAGCCAAGGTTGAGTCTCAAGACCATGGTAACAATGACCAAGGTCACGGCAAAGCCACGGCTAAAGACCATATAACTTTTAAAGATCAAAACTTATATATATGTTATCAAGTACTACAATAGTAGGGAGCCTCATGTGAGGAGTGCATTGAGTAAGCCGTCGAGACGAGTTGTCGATTTACGAGTTAAAGTGTCCTGGCTCCTCGAACGTTTACTCCATGACTTCTGAATTATGTCGGCCTGAACGGTAGTAAGAGATGTACAACCTATACATGTTTCATAAACCACTTATATTCAAAGACTTACACATTATACTAAGTACTACATCATGAACATTATGCAAGACATATATGGGCAATTCTTCGTATTCTTAGACGTTACTCCATACCTAAGTCGCAACGTTCTATTATAGGCTGCTCTTAGAGACTTTCGCGATTCGACTACCACTTTCATTTCTCATTACATAGACTTAAGGTGAGTCATAGCCCCTACTCTTTTCGTACTTGTTTTAACTCTTGGGGGGGATACATGCTCAACTACTTGCTTACTTGTACAAATACTCAAAACATTTATACTTGATTGTTTTATACTTGATTGTCTTATACTTGATGGCATTATACTTGATTTCATACATACATGACTGTCTTTTATCTTTGGGAAGTGGCTCCCAGTAAACTTATATCTTTGGGAAGTGGCTCCCAGTAAACTTATATCTTTGGGAAGTGGCTCCCAGTTTTCTTTGGGAAGTGGCTCCCAGTTGTCCTTGGGAATTGGCTCCCAAAGTGAGGTCTTCGGAGATGAAGTATAGACTCACTTCTAATTGCTTAAAATTGTCTTGATGAACTTATACATGTCTTATTCATACTATATATCTTAGCAGTGGGTTGTAAACACACAGGTTACAAGTCTCTTATGGCGGGACTTGTAACTGAATGGATTCACGATGCCTTTGCTGTGTGATCATTCTTTAAGGCTTTTTCAACTGTTTTAAGACAAACTCTATGAACTCACCAACCATTGTGTTGACACTTTAGCATGTTTATCTCAGGTTAGTAAGGCGATAGCTAGTGCATGGAACTTAGGGTCAAGCTGCATATTCTGAAGACTTACGCTTTTTATCATTTACCATTCAAAACATTTGTATACATTTATGTATCATACTTTGGAATCTCATGTTTGTAACTTTGAATTCATTAATCGAATGGTAACTTTTCAAAACGTCTCATTTAGAGTTCGTTTTCTATAACTTGTACTTTGTATTATGAAGTAGCACCTCTATGACACAGTCTTCCGCTGCGGTATTTTGGGGGTGTTACAGATTGGTATCAGAGCCTTGGTTATAGAGAACTAGGTTGCATTTAGTGCCTAGACTATAATTGCTATATACGTTGAGACTTTCCTCTTTATTTGCCTTACACACAATACATATACGTATGCTTTTTGGTTAGAGGTTTGCTTAGTTCCACGCTGTTAGATGATGTGACTTTAGTATTATAAGGAGCCCCAGAGATTCTTCGAGTCATTAAAAACATGGAGCTCAGTAATAACTAATTAGTTAACTTGATCTTGTGACAGTTCTTGTTTGATTAGACACAAGATTTGAGTTAAATAATATTATTGCTTAGCTTTAGGGATTTGATGGCTTGATTATCTTACTATCGGCCTCAGAAGGCGGATTTTGTGTCGGAAATTCTTAAGTAGGATGTTTTAGAATCTCCTTATTTAAATGGATTGGGACGCCTATTCAGTTAAATAAAGAAATTGTAAATCACCGAACCATAAGTTTATGAGACCTTACTTACATAAATTTGGACGCTTCTTTATGTAAGTAATGTGTTATAAATAAGTGGGCTTAATTGTAGCCGATACAACTCCTTAACCAGAACCTTTAGACGAATCAGAGTAAACACCACTATTTTAGAGATCCAGAAATCCCGAATTCTCTTAGACACACCATAAGTAGTTAACATCAACTGAACTTCGGGGCGAAGTTCTCCTTAAGGGGTAGAGACTGTAACAATTCGCAATTTCAGGTTAACTTTTATTCCCGAAAATTTTACTATTCACTTTTTACTATTCACTTTTCACTATTCATCTCAGAAATTTTTATTTCATATTCTCGTAAGTTAAACTATTTTAACGATAATCCGAAAGTTTGATGTTCGTCGGATCATTTCTGCAAAAATCACAAAGCCGTGTCCGAGATTTACTTTTAGGTTTAAACGTCCTTCCAGCATCCCGATATATCCATAAAACATTATAAAAAATAGAAATATGATTTTCTCTCATTTTATGACAATTCCAAAAGTTTCGGAATTTTACGTTTTCCAGTTCAGCGTTTTACGCGAATTGCGCGTTTTAGACCCGTGTTTCCAGTTTTTAGCAGGGTTTTAGCACCCGATAGAACCTACCACTCATTTTATATTTTATTATGGACTATATTGACATGTTTAACAATACTTTCAAGTTTCATATTTTTACGATACCCGGTTTTACGTTTTGAGGCTTAATCATTTACGGTTAGCGATTTACGGAGTCAAAACTAGCTACATACTTAGGATAATACCATCAAAAGTCCACACCTTGTTCTCCAAGTTCTTGAACCGCCACTAGGGGGGGGGGCATTCACACTTGTGGCATCATCTCATGACTTTAGCCATTAGATCATTTTTAATTACAACATTGTCTCCAAGTTTAAGCACTTTCCTAGTAAGCTTCCTAACCTCCTCATTCTTGCTATAAATAGAGAGCTCATTTGCTTCCTTTCTTCAACACAAAAACGCCACACCCTTATATCATAGCACCATGATCCTTTGATCTTCAATATACAAGTTACACTACAAAGTTCAAGGTCTTAGTATTCTCTACCTAGTTCTTAAGTTTGTTTGGTGATTCCATGGTTGAATTAGGAGCTACACAAGGTTGCTAGGGCTGAAGTTAAATGGTTTTCACAAGGGTTAGATCAAGGCTAGCAAGGGTTACAAGAGTTATGGTGAAGGGTTTACAAGATTAGGTTTAGTGTCCTAGTTCTATACTTGACTTCCTTTCTTAAGTGAAAGCCAAAAGTTGTAAGCAAACCCTTATACACTTTCTTGCTCAATATCATTTCATGCTTATTATGTTTCTTTCATGCTATATATGGTCTTTGTATTGTGTTCATGATGTTTAAAAATGGATAAAACAAGTATTGGTATACATATGTTAACTTATGACAAGTAAACAAGCAAACTAGTGATTTTTATGGAGAACCACGACCACAATAGTATAACTTTGATATTTGACACTTACTTACTGTTAAAGAGGACTTAACAAGGAAAACATAGCAATTTGAATCACCCAAAACGAGTACACGAGTCAAAAGTTATGACCATTTGAAGTTAGCGAAACCAAAACGGCAAAACTGCCTAAATAGCATTCTGATCAAATTTTGATTTTGAAAGTCCCACTTCTGGTCCGATTCATCAAAAAGTTAAAACACGAAAGTTGTCCGGAACGACGTTTTCGTTCAGGAACAAAGAAGCTCGAGTCCTGAAAACGCTTTCTGAGTGATAATTTTCTTCAAATTCTTAACAGCCCATTTTTAGACCAAAGTAACTATATAATGGTTATAATTAGATGAGACCAAGAGGTCTAATGACCTAAACCCAAGACCACAACCATGGCTAAAGCCAAGGTTGAGTCTCAAGACCATGGTAACAATGACCAAGGTCACGGCAAAGCCACGGCTAAAGACCATATAACTTTTAAAGATCAAAACTTATATATATGTTATCAAGTACTACAATAGTAGGGAGCCTCATGTGAGGAGTTCATTGAGTAAGCCGTCGAGACGAGTTGTGGATTTACGAGTTAAAGTGTCCTGGCTCCTCGAACGTTTACTCCATGACTTCTGAATTATGTCGGCCTGAACGGTAGTAAGAGATGTACAACCTATACATGTTTCATAAATCACTTATATTCAAAGACTTACACATTATACTAAGTACTACATCATGAACATTATGCAAGACATATATGGGCAATTCTTCGTATTCTTAGACGTTACTCCATACCTAAGTCGCAACGTTCTATTATAGGCTGCTCTTAGAGACTTTCGCGATTCGACTACCACTTTCATTTCTCTTTACATAGACTTAAGGTGAGTCATAGCCCCTACTCTTTTCGTACTTGTTTTAACTCTTGGGGGGGATACATGCTCAACTACTTGCTTACTTGTACAAATACTCAAAACATTTATACTTGATTGTTTTATACTTGATTGTCTTATACTTGATGGCATTATACTTGATTTCATACATACATGACTGTCTTTTATCTTTGGGAAGTGGCTCCCAGTAAACTTATATCTTTGGGAAGTGGCTCCCAGTTTTCTTTGGGAAGTGGCTCCCAGTTGTCCTTGGGAATTGGCTCCCAAAGTGAGGTCTTCGGAGATGAAGTATAGACTCACTTCTAATTGCTTAAAATTGTCTTGATGAACTTATACATGTCTTATTCATACTATATATGTTAGCAGCGGGTTGTAAACACACAGGTTACAAGTCTCTTATGGCGGGACTTGTAACTGAGTGGATTCACGATGCCTTTGCTGTGTGATCATTCTTTAAGGCTTTTTCAACTGTTTTAAGACAAACTCTATGAACTCACCAACCATTGTGTTGACACTTTAGCATGTTTATCTCAGGTTAGTAAGGCGATAGCTAGTGCATGGAACTTAGGGTCAAGCTGCATATTCTGAAGACTTACGCTTTTTATCATTTACCATTCAAAACATTTGTATACATTTATGTATCATACTTTGGAATCTCATGTTTGTAACTTTGAATTCATTAATCGAATGGTAACTTTTCAAAACGTCTCATTTAGAGTTCGTTTTCTATAACTTGTACTTTGTATTATGAAGTAGCACCCCTATGACACAGTCTTCCGCTGCGGTATTTTGGGGGTGTTACAATCATGCCTCCCGCAACTCACTATGACCACAAGGATACTCTTAACTACCTACCAAAACACCACAAAACCAAAGGACTTACCCCCACTCAAGTTAAAATCTTTAAGTCTCTAGAAAAACGATATGTCCATGAGGGTAGGACCATTGATCCCTCTTTCCTAGAAAACGCCAACATTCATAGGGAACTAGCCGGAATAAACTTTGATTGCCTCCTAGACATCGATGAACCCATTTGTCCTAGGTTTATTCTTGAGTTCTATGCTTCCATCACTCTCCACCCCAATGACGATGGTCTTATGGGTTTGTCTTTCATGGTTAGCAGTCACTCTTATAACATCTCTCTCAATGACTTTGCTCGAGTCCTAGGTATTCTGAATTATGGTACTTGTCTCTATTCAGACAAACACTCTCTCCCAATTCTTGACTCGGTCATTGATCGCATCCATCCTTATGATACTCCTCTTGTATCTAAAGATGTCATTCGTTATCATCTCTTTGTTAGGACCTCCAACACTAGAAGAACTAGGTCAGGAAATGAGGTTGATAAGGACCCTTATGGAATGGAACTCAATGAGCTTTAGTCTTAATTCAAGAAGTGGGAGGAAGTTATTAGAGCCAACGTCATTAGAACCATTGGGAATAGGGATCACATCAATCTTTGCCTTTACTATATGCTCTACTCCGTGTTCATGCACCAACCCTTCAACTTGGCTTACTATATAGCCAAAAGGATGGCCAACATTCCCATTCAAGGCACCACCGCTATGCCATATGGAATGCTCTTGACTCGTCTTTTTAGACAATTTGCTCCAATTCCTCCAACTCCAAGTGATCTTCATCTTGATTACTCTCTCATCCACACACCTTTGTTCCACTTAGTGATAAGAGAGTCTCCAAAGCCCAAGGGGAACGTCCTCATCCTCCTACTTCCTCATCATCATCATCAATGAGTGAAGACGACAACTTACCCAACTCTAGGCTTCCCCCTCTAGAATACCTTTCACTGCATCCAAGTATTCCAAATGAGTCCGAGGAGTTCAAGCAAATGAAGGGAATGTTCAAATACTTCGGGAGGTTCCTAGGAAAGCTCAACAAGAAGATAGATCGTCAATGAGTGCGGGTTTAGGGGGTGTTTGGCACAAGGTGCCTTTTGAACAATTTGGTTGAATTACACTATGTTCTATGGATTTATGTACTCGTAGGGATACTTTGTTATGTTTAGACTATGTATGAACTAACAATTATGTAGGTGGACAACATTTGGGATGTTGTCAAATTTTGAAGTTTATTAAAATTTCACTAAGTATAGTGAAATTTGCTAGCCCCCGGTCAAAGTCTATCGGTAAGAGTGTTTCCATATTAATTTTTGTCATTTCCTAATCAGATATAGCCCTAAGTTTATGTTTTAGGGATTTTTGGAAGATTTAGAAAATGTCTCGACCTTCGTATTACTGTTCTGAAAATTTTCTAGCTTTGGCGGATCCGGCGGAACCAAAAATTGGGTTCCGCCAGTGAATTTTCTGGGTAAACCCAGGTTTGGCCGAACAGATATTCTTTGGTTTTGGTACATAACAATTTGCATACCGGCGGAACCAAAAACAGCCCGGGTTCCGCATGTGTATTCATTTGGTTCCGCCAGCATCTGCAGAATTTTTTTCCAATTTTTCAAAATTTCGACTTCTAAACAACATCAAATCATCCTTGTTATAACTGATCAAGGCTTGACTATGATGAACAATAACAAAGAACAATATAATGCACAACGGAATAATAAGAACAATCTTCGTTATTGCCTAACAAGGTTTCATCATTATCTTTATACAATGACTACTACAAGCCCAAATCTTACCTGATCAATGGTAATACGGTTATATCAACATGATCAAACTAATGATTTTTGGGGTAAAACATATGCTAGCATCTACATCTTGTGGGACGTGTAAACCCACACACACAACACGTTTTACACCTTTGGTGTACACACATTTTATGGCACACATAAACTAATTCCCTGTATCTCTTTATATAATAGAAATACTAGGGTTACAAAGGATATTTAAAATATAAAAGATTTGCTGTAATCTTTTCTTTCATTTGAAGTGTCTTCCTTTGTCTCCATAAGTCCCTCATCTTTCATTGTTTTGTCTTTTAACTCAAATATAATTCCCAACAATCCTTTTTAGTTAGAAACACATTTCTTATTAGTTGTTAAGAGCATTAGGACCTTTTTTAGTCACTAGAACCAATAGGAAACCATTTGCCGCCAAAAATCAAATTCAACCATAACTAACTCTAGGATCCCTTCTACATAAAGCAAGGAACCCTCCAAAAGGTTCCTTGGAATCCGTGGAACATCTGATCCAAATCATTTGACATAACCACATAGCATTTAGTGCATATCTTGGTCTTCTTAGTCCACCATTTTCCATTGGATTGACTTCTAATGATATGACAACCTTCATAAACCATCAAAATCATTAGAAACCTCAAAATTTGTATGGTAGAACATCAAATCCAAACACTCCTTTCAACAATTCTTCAACTCTATAAATTTGACCATCTTGGAACACTTTTAAATCACACCATCACGATCACAATCTCTGACCTTAAGCTTCTAAACCACCATTTTGACCATGAAAGGGTCAACAAACTCCTCTCCACCATCCAGGCCCATTAGAAGAACCGCTTGGTTAGTGTCAAACCATGTTGTCTCAAAACCACTATCGATTTAAGCTCCTCATCTTCGGATGAATCACCACTCATAATCTCTTCACCCATCAAAGATGAAAATTTTCGCAACCTTGCTACTCTTACACCATCATCAAGGCTTCAAAATGTGATCACTACTCCACCACCAACAATAACACCTAGTGATCCAACTCCACCACAAGCTCCAACTCAACCATCCAAATCTCCATCACCACCCAAATCACCAAAGCTTGAAGCAATGGAGCTTTTTGGCACTCCACCAACATCACCACATCCTTTCTTACAAGACTTAGATGATCTTCTACCTAGATCAACCAATCCACCACCATTGCCTTCGTTTGGCTCAATTGAGTGCATGGCAGACCATCAACCATAGGAATTCTTTGAACCCAATGAACCGTTTGAACAAGAACCACCACTACAACAAGGTCCTCACCAACAAAAACCATTATTGTTTCACCCCATCTTTAAGGATATCCACGGTCCTTTATATGGAGAACTAAACTTCCAACACCATGATCAACCTTCATCTCATGAGTCTCAACCACCATCTCAATGCCAATCCCAACACTATGAGTATCTCTTTCCCTCTTATGAGGAAATAGAAGCTTCGTTGTGGAACAACCGTCCCAACACCCACGAGGGGTTAATGATCGCCTCGAAAACTTGTACACTTTTAAGAGAATGGTGGACTCACACCTCCATCAAGCAACGGAGTTTCAAACCACCTTGTTCTCTTCCATTTCAAACCCTACCTCATCTCAACAAACCGCAAATGTCCCACCACTACCACCATCAACCAATGACCCAATCCTCTCCATGGGTGCTCACCTTGTGAGTGGGCAGCAAAAATAAGTGAAAGCATTAAGATCATGCTTCACCAAGTAGAAGATGAAACCCGATTTACTCTCCAACACATTCTAGAGCAACCAGATGCTCTTTCTCACCCAAACCAATCCTAGAGCGTATATTTGGAGGCTTTTCCCCAATTAAGACTATGTTGGGTGGTTTTCTTTTATAGATGTAGGATTTTATTCTCTTTATTTTTTCCTTTTTGCATTTTTATTTTTAGAAGTAGCACGTTGATTTTTCTATTTATTGTCTTTGACTTTTATAAAAGTCAAATTTTACTAGAACTGAAATCGGTTCTACTATTTTATGTGCATTGTTGGTTGACCTTTTTAGTTGTTGTGATTATGATATGGTTACTTATCTTCTCATAACTTGTTGTGGTTGCCTTATTTCTCACTTGTCTATTTTGACAACTAACTCTTTCTTGTAGGTTTAAAATCCATGATTCCCAATCTTGGCACCCCAACTAGGGGGAGTATTGTCCAAGGGGGAGCATTTGGCTTGCATCATTCCGCTACGCAACTCTTCTTTTTGTTTCGACAAAAAGGGAGAGAAAAACATATTTAAACCTAAACTAATTCTTATCATTCTAATAAAACAAGTTTAAATATAAATTTTTAAAGACTTAACACTATAGTTAGTGATTTGCTTTAAAATAAAGTTTATGTTTTGTCCTCAACAAAAAGGGGAGATTGTTAATACAAATATTGCCTAAAAACGTTATTTATATTTTATGATCTTTGCTAAGTTTTGTTAACAACAAAGTGTAAACTTTAATTTTTAGCAAAACATGAATATAGCTTAAGTCTTTCATAACTAGAATTTATTTCATTTAAACATTACATTTGCTACATTTACATTTCATATAAAACATAACATTTTCATATTTCTAAAAATAGAAAATGTTGTATGACATCATGGCATGTATCATGTGTAATCTTAGAAAGATTTCCAAAATCTCTAACTTGACTTTTGGAAAGATCTCATGCACTTTTGGAAAGATTCTTACTCAACCTATCTTGTAGTTGACTTAAAGGATCTTGATTAGACTTGGATAGATATGGAAATGTTTTTTGATAATTTAACTGTTAGGCCTGGCGGAACCCGTTGGGTACAAGGGCGGAACCCTTGTTTTGGTTCCGCCGATTCCGCTAGCCTTCCGTCTTGGTTGGCTATAAATAGCAAGCCACAGTTAAGAAATTTGTTAGTGAAAACGTTACAATGTTTAATCTATACAATGTCTTTGTGTTTTAATGATGACAAACATGTAACTTATAATACATAACGTGTGTGAAGGGTTGGATTGGGTGATGATCTAAGTGTGTCTCGTGTGAAGGCTTGGATTGGGTGAAGATCCAAGTGTGTCTTAGTGTGAAGATTCAAGTGAACGAGAGTGCTCGTTCGTGTGAAGGCTTAGATCGTGTGTCGATCTAACTGGGACAAGAGTGCTTGTTCGTGTGGCCATGTGCGCCTTTGTGTAGATTGGTTCAAGCTAAGATTAGGACTCGGATATTCCGCTTAGTTTCGTTAAACTTGGTATAAGCTTGTGTACGGTTTGTTCCACCATAAAGGAACGTGTTGATTAGTGAAGTAACTCTTACGTGTGGGACTTGGGGAGTGGAGTAGAACGAAGAGGTGCTTCGTGCCGAACCACTATAAATCATCGTGTCCGGTTTGCGTTTTCTTTTCCTTGCTCTTTACTTTCTATGTTTGCATTACATTTATGTTTGTGTGACTTGGTTTGTATATGCTTGTTATATCAACTAGTTAACTTTGAAACATTAAACATAAGAAAACTTGATCAGATGAAATGGACACGCCCACTGGTGGCAGTCCCTTATACAGAGTCGGTCCCCAAACATTTAAGGGACCATCGATGTATTTAAAGGACCGTCCACAGTGAAATCAAAATTGGCTAAAAACGTTTAAACCTCACGTATAAGTCTATGTAATTGCTTGCATACTTGTTATTAAGTGACATATATGTTTGTTATGAATGACATAACCACTATTCATATTTAGTCACACTTGATCGGGAATTTGATACGAAACATTTTAAGTTTTAAAGAGGAACGTATTCACCCCTCTACGTTTCTACAATTGGTATCAGAGCCTCCTCGCTTTAGTTTTCAAAACAAATGGATTAATAGAGTACGGTCCACGTATCAAATTTCTCATTGAAGGGATTAAATATGAAAAGTGTTTAGTTGCTAAACGTGTGCTTTGTTGGTTAATTCGTATTAGTTTTGTTGGTTAAATGCACTTCGTATACTTGCTTGAAGGAAATGAATTTTTACATGAAAAATATGTTTTTACTTACTGGTGGCGGTCCTTTATCTCTGGGCGGTCCTCTATCACTAAGGGACCGTCTGGTATTTAAGGGACCTCCACCAGAATAGTGTCAAACTTTGAAAAGCCATATAAAATCAACCGTAAGTCCGTAGGAGTCGTGTCACCCGTCATTTAATAGGTAATTGAATGTACTTTCATTTAAAAATAATTAAAATGATTGATTCCAAACTTAATTAAGTCGCTAATGCAAAATACTTCATACTAGTCAAAACCTATGTCACGTTTTAATATAAAACTACCTTTATGCTAAAGCTCTCGAGTCGGACATCTTAAGTAAGTGAATTTTTGAAAAATGGTTTTATTGACTTGATATTAATTAATTCTTGAATTGGGGAGGAAAATTATTTTCAAAAACTAAATCGAGCAAGTATATGTTGTTGTATTTAACATGCTAAACAACTATGAATATCGTTGTGCGTAATATGCTAAATGATTATTTGCTTTTGATTGTTTGCTTATGTTATAATGTTTTAGTAACTCACTTAGATATGTAGACTAAGTTGATTAATAATTTGTGACGAAAACAATTATTTTACACAATTATCCTTCCAACGGTTCTAGTGTTAAAACACGCCACCTTAAAATATGTAACACTTCTTCAACATGATTTCTAACACATTGCATGCACTTATCTTGGTTGGCCATGGGTTGTCTAATCAAGATAAAGGTTTATAACAATACATTAGTATTTAAGAAAAAGAAAATGTATTCTTGAACCTTGCATGTATTCGAACACACACTAATTGTTTCAAACATGTAGTCATAAACTACTCTTTTTCGTAAGTTATGTATTATATAAAAATGGTTAGGATAATTATTTTTATACTTATGAAATGTCAAAAATTGCGCATATTATATGTAATAATAAATAGTTTTTGCACACAAAAATAAATGACAAACTTAAATCATTAAGTTAACATGTCATTGTTATTAACCTCACACATACAACAAGTATTAAATTTGATGTAGCACATTCCATAAATCTTTACTAATTTTTTTTATTAAAAAGAGTGATTGTGAGGGTCAAGAAAGATTTTAAACTTATATCGATTCATTATTCAAATTATGATTGATATAATTATCGAAATCTAATTGACAAGATTTTGAGTGTGGACATGAAATTGGATTCATTATTTGTTTAGCTTCAAGATATAACAAAACTTTGAGTTGAGTAGGATATTCGACATTGTCATTTGGATCATCTTCATGTCATTAACAAGCTTATGGAATCTGACATAGTAATCAGTGATGTTTTCACTGGAGTTCATCTTGAAATGTTCAAACTCATCATAAAACTGGGACTCACGATCTTCTTTGGTAAGTTTAAAGTCAGCTAGAATGACTAGACTCCAAAGTCTGACAACTCGCTAATCAATGAGACAAAAATGCCGCTGTCTTAGCGATTTGTCCTTTTATCCCAATATAGTAAACGATCACCTCGCTAGACAGAAACTTACCAACTTGCTACCAACTAGAGCCAAGTCGCTAGAAAGAATTTACCACCGAAAGGCAACTCGCTACCAGGAAACCAACTACGAATCTCTTCTAAACTCAAATTAATGAATGAGACCCTACCCAAGAGAAAAACTAAGAACCTAGAACACTTATACACCTAAAAGTACAATCAAAACACATAAACTAGCCACAAACAAGATCAAACCAAGGTGTTTTGTATACTTTTCTTCGAACCACAACTAACCAACTAAACCACCCAAGAAATACGAGTATGCCCAATCCCTAGGTTGAAACCATGGCTCTTGACACCAATTGTAGGTTAACTCAATACATAAATTCGTTGGGTTTTATGATTATGGATCAAATAGATGGATAAATTCTAGAGAGATGTTAGAGAGAGAGAGAGATGGGAGCCTTGAGAGAAAAACTAGTG
The DNA here is from genome assembly GCA_030686995.1 of Artemisia argyi. Taxonomy (NCBI): domain Eukaryota; kingdom Viridiplantae; phylum Streptophyta; class Magnoliopsida; order Asterales; family Asteraceae; genus Artemisia; species Artemisia argyi. The sequence goes on along the minus strand of CM060702.1, from coordinate 91,442,626 downwards.
AAATATTATATTGCAAATGAAGGTCCAATCCTCTCCCTTGGTGGGAGAGGGGTATTTATAGTTAATACAAAACGCCCTATTCTCGCACTGTGGATCGGGTGTACAGTGGGTAAACACCCGTCCTTCCTCCACGATGTTACTTAAACTAAACTAATATTAACTAATGATAGTAATGACTACGAGCTAACATAATGCTAATAGATACTCGGGGTGATTGAGTCTTTCATATGAATAATAGTATTCCTAACAGTAGACGCACCCGATTTAGACCCCTTTGTAGCACTATTCTTATTGAGAAACCTTTATCCATCTCTCGCAAACCCTCGTCCAGTAAAACAATATTAATCGGCCCCAAAACAGTAAACCATAACTAATAAGTTAGGGTTTTAATCATGAAATCCAGGAAACTAATCACCAGGCATCATACGAACAATATGATAATATAATAAGCAATATATACCAGAATGGAGATCGAAACCCTAATAAAATAAAAGTCGATTAGGGAAAACCCTAAAGTCGGTTAAAGAGTAAAAACGAAGGTTGATTGAGGAAAAACCATGTGATTTAAGCAACAACAGATCAAGTAATGAAACTCAATCAATAGGAACAGAAATCAAACGATTAGATAGATGAAGAATCAAAATTGATCAAGGCATTTTTAGGGTTTCAGAAATCGCCAGAGGAGAGGAAATGTAACTTGTAACGACCAAAAACATATATTTTCTTTCAAATACCACAATACTAGGGATCTTCATGTGAGGGGTTCATTAGAGTAAAATGGATTGACGAGTTACTGGATTTACGAATTAAAGTATCCTAGCTTCACGAACGTTTACTGCATGAACTCTGAATTATGATGGCCCGAACGGTAGTGCGAGATAAACTAAACATGTTTTCATAAACCGTTTTCCTACAATGACATACACAAACATACTAAGTACTACATCATGAACAATATAAAGACACATATAGGCACGTTTATGTTTTCTTAGACATTGCTCTAACCTAAGTCACAACATTTATTTTAGGTTGCACGTAGAGGTTTCCCGACTTATCTATCCCATTTCGTAGAGCACTAAAACATCATCTAACTCACTATGAGTCATAGCCCCATCTTTTTTCTTGGGTAAAAGGGATTTTTCACCCTGGTAAAATTCATTATGCCAAAAAAATTAAAGTACAAAGGATGAGGGTGACTTCCCTCATTTCAGTCCCTTAGGAAACTTACATAACCACTAATAAGAATGACAGGCCATTCTTGTAACTTACATATCCAAATACATCTAATAATGACTAAAAATTAAAAAATACAATAAATCGTAACTCAAGTAAACACTTAAGTCTTCTTAGTCATCATAGCGATCCAGAACCTGCACATGAAGAAACCCATAACTAGGTTTCCTCTCCTTTCAAGTAGTACTCCCATCTATGAATTAAAACCATTTCATGCAATACCACACTTACCAATAGATCCGCAAACTAACACGAGAGAAGCCAAGTGTAGTTCAGACCATAACAATGAAATTCAAACCCAAATGCGACTACTGTTATGATTACACATGATGCATAACCAAATAAGAATGGATACAAACGCAACTCAGATCTGACATGAGAATAGGGTACACAAAACCCCAACTTCCAAATAACCAAAGAAGCTTGAGCTCGTCTCCATACGACACCGAAAAACCCATGAAGATAACAAAACAACAAGGTTTCATGAATATCAACACGACACTAAAGATGAACCGTAACAAGAATAAGCCGCATCATAATCAAAGTCAGATTCAACTCCACCACCCCCCACATAACACTATTACAATGACCAGCCATGTAGAGCAAAGTAGATTGAATTATACACCAATCATAAGGTTACCGAAAACCCTAACATACACATCACCAGCAGCCATATCAATGCTTGAACTTCCATCTCCCTAAACACACTTAAACCTACATACTCAATCACACTCGATTGGTATGAAAATAATGACATCCTACTTGAGACAAAAATTATATGCGGGATCATAACTCACACTTGTGTTGATGATGTCATATTGAGTCTAATTGTCCAATGGCTGTGCTCCAAACATTAAACTAATATGTTTAAAAGGTTATTAAAAGACACAATGAAGTAGGATTGATGACTTGGATGTTTCATCCGAAATATTCAAGCAATTTACATTGCAACGCAATTCGTAAATGTGTCATTTACGAAAACCTAAACACGAGCAAACAAACAACATATGTAGACTTTGCTCATGAATGAGTCAAGACTCAAAATCACAAGTCAAGTAAAAATATTACATATAATACATCATCAATCTTCAAGAAGATAACATGTATCTAAAAAGGATAATTTATGTCACACCCCCAAAATACCTGAATGGCAGCGGAATGGAATACCTGGGGATGACTGCCATAGCACCACAGTAACAGTTATATTGAATGACCTAAAGTGTCGTTTGGAAAAATACATCGTTTGATCATTAAAACATTCAGAGTTTACAAAACATAGGTCCCAAAAAGGTGTTGCAAGTTTATGAAAAACAAGTTCAATCCAGATCAAACGTTTCATAAGTGCAGGAAACATATATATGTGAGACGTGTCGACTCCGCGACTCCATGAAGGTCCAAATGCATGCAAGCAGGAGCTACCTTAATAACCTGAAAATACATTGCTAAAACGTCAACACGAATGTTAGTGAATTCCATAGGTTTGTAAATTAAATCATATTTACATTAGCCACAAGTATAAAGTAAACCGACAAAATGTCAAAATGCTACATTGTCTCTTAAGCTCATGACCCCGAAGCTATACATAATATTGTATTGGCCCCAAAGGAGTGTTTATCAGACACTCAAATAGTTTAGACATGAAATGTATCCGTAATTCCGTTGGAGCAACCCAAACACGGATGGAGGCGTCACCCTCGATAGATCTATCCACTCACTCTCGCTTGGCATTATAATTAATGGACCATGATAATAAAGGGGACTTAACTTGGTAGTAAGGTAACTTAAGCAATGTATGGAATTAAATACTTGGGCATGTACAAAAGTAATTGATGCAATGTATTCTCCCCCGTGGGATTTGAAATCAAATAAGTAATTGAAAACGGGGCTATGAAAACTCACCTTAAATGATAGTACGATGAGATGAAATGATCGGGACAACAAGGCACGTACACTAGCCGCAACCTAAATGAATGAATATGATCTAATTTAGATCATGAAATGTTGTAATGAATAATCATGCACATGATACCTATACCACTCGTAACTTGAAAATACTTGTTATCGTCAAAGTAGGAAATTTCTATACTTAGGAAAAATAAGTCCAATTAGGAGTATAGAAACTTGTCGTAATATATCGTATATAAAATGTTAGTGTTATATTCCTCGTTTTGAAAACCTTAAAATAACGTCTAGTAGTCGCATAAATAAACCTTGGGTCGTACATACTTCGTTAGTTAAAAATAAAATCCTTGAATAAGAAATCTAGAAAATATATCATTTAGTACGTAGTTATAATATTTCTAGTAGTGACTAAATATATATAGTTTTGACGATTTGAAAACGTGTATAACTTGGTCGTTTTAAGTTCATTTTCCTCGTTCTTTATATCCACGGATTCGTCTTAGTATGTATTAATATATTATCGATAGCTCGGCTCCACTAGGTTACGTCTAACGCCTCTATTTGTCTGTCGAAAAATGTCAAACAGCATGCAGTTTTTCAGAAAATTAGTTTTCGTCAAATAACTTGCAAAAATCCTAACTTCTTCGTTATAAGCTCGTTTTAATCCGTTCCTTCGCCCACGGCTTCGTTTTTGAAAGTATTTTCTAAATCTTTGGTCAAAAATTACCCATAATCTACTGATTTTCCCACGTTTTTAAAATAGGGAAAGTAGGTATATATATAGTTTCTAAAATCATTTTCCTAGTTTCAAACTTGTTTCAAATCCAATCAAAATACTTTCAATCACCACAAATCTAGTCTAATCTTACCATACACCTTCTTAGGGTGTCATGGGTTCCTAAACATCATAAATCAAGTGGATCTAACAAGGATCTACCTATTATCCATTTCTAAGGCTTAAAAGATATAAAAGTTTAAATAGAGTGGTATAAACTAGCATATGCATGTAGATCTTGTATAAAAGTCATATGAACATAATGAAAACTTGGTAAAATTATAAAAATGAGTTTTGTATACTTACTTGAAAGATTAGTGAGCTTATGGAGATGAAAACCTATAAAACCTTGGGTTTTTATTTCAAAACCTTAGAAAGGAGTACTAATGGGACTAGATTAAACCTTGTTCTTGAAATTTTTATGGATCTTGCTTGTTGTTTGTGTGTTGGCCGGCCACCAAGGAAGAAGAGAAAAAGAAAAAGCTATCTTGATTAGATCTTGAAAAAATGAGGTGAAAATGGGTAGCTTATGTTATATATTTTTATATTTTAGGCAATATATGACAACAATGGGTTGGTATGATTTTCAAACTTGTAAGAAGTTAGTATGGAGGGGGGGGGGCTGCATTTATAGAAGGGGGGAAGAAAAATGAGGTGTTGTGTAAGATATTTGGTAAATCTTGCATTATAATGCATATATTAATAGTTTTAGGGAATACCGGGTACCGAGTTAAATAAAAAAAATAAATTTTAACGGAGTTAACCCAGACATAATAAAGTCATAAAAATTGTAAAATTATGTTGGGTACAAGTATTGAGTGTTTGGATGATTATTGTTTAATTTCTACGAAAACCGTCCTAATTAAATTAGGCGTACGATACGAAATAAATAAATTTCCAAAATACCGGGTAAATTAATAATATAATTTTTATATTATTATTATGAGTATGAAATTATACTAGGATCATAGTCGGGAGTGTCGGACGTGTTAGTCACATTATTGGTCGCGTGTTAACGTTTATTTAAATATAAGCATTCGTAAAAAGTCAAATATATTAAAAGTATTAATTTGAATATCCTACGAGTGGAATAGTAGGAAAATGTCATTATGATGATATGTAAGCTATTTCTAGACCGTATGAAGTGTCCCTACTGATGATTTCATGAATTCGCAGCTTAACCTGACCGGTTACACGAATTTAATTACCCGTAAACTAAATTTACGATGAAATGAATAAAGTACATGAATAGTGGTTTCTCTTTGAAAATGAATAGTGTCATGTGAATAGTAAATTTTTTGAACGCTTCTCGGAATCTCAAACTGACACAAAAAATGATGAATAGTGATCGGTGAATAGTAACTAATGAATAGTAACTTCCCGAGATGAATAATGAAATTTCGACAACTGAACAGGGACTTGAAATTACGAATTGTGACAGTCTTCCCCTCTAAAAGGAACTTCGTCCCGAAGTTCAGTTTTGGTTGGTCTCTGAAGTATATTCGGTAAAAAGACGTGGATACTTGAGTTGCATTTGGTCTTCCCATTCCCAAGTAAATTCGGGTCCTTTTCAAGAATTCCAGTGAACTTTCGCGATAGGAATTCGACTTTGCTTCAACCGTTCGACCTCACGGTCCATGATTTCTACTGGTTCTCCTACCAGATTTAGGTTTGTCATTGGGTTCGATTCCTTCCAATGGAATCATGAGTCACTAATCTGAAAGTCGTTTCTCGGGATTTGAAATTGTGAAACATGTTTATGACATCTTGCTACTTTCCAACAAGGCTCAAGTCTGAGGGTTACTGGCCTACTTTGTCTGAAATATTAAATGGTCCAGTGTACACCGAGTTTTACTTCCCGGATTTTTCTGAATGGTATCATACCTTTCCTAGGCAGAACTTTTATCGTGACCTTACCACAACTTGAATTTTAAGGGTTTACAACTTATCGACTTGTAACTGATTCTTGATTTGTAGGAAATTCCTGGTTATTTCATGAGTACTTACAGAAATAGTGAGTTTGGATTTTTCCGAGTTCGGTCTGTCAATAGATGGTCAGCGCTTCTTGAGGTTTACAATGTGATATTGGTAATATATGTTGTTGAACTCTGCCAGAACTCAAATTTGTACGTCAGATGGTCGATTCTAAAACGAATCTTAAATGGTCCAATATACTAGAGGTTCAATCTCTCGTGTTACCAAAATTGCATCATGCCTCTCCAAGGCAAAGCTTTCAGTTTAGTTCGTTCTCCCACTTGAATCTAGATGGTTTGTTGTTCAGGGATACCCAATCCGCATGATGTACGTCATGCACCAACCTAACTTCTACCAGTTTCTTGTTGCTTGTAACTGGTTCTTGACATGTGAAATTTCTTTTGTTGTTCCATAGTTTAGTTCTAGACCAGTGAATTTAACCTTCCGCTTTTGGTCTGTAAATGGGTAATTGGTACTTCGACCATAGAGTGCTTCAAATGGTGTAGTCTCCGCTCGTGCGATAACTATCGTTGCAAACGAATCTAATTTATGATAAATGGTTAGTCCAACCATTTCTAGAGTCAATCGCTCACTCTTTGAGCTTATCTTTCCTATGTTTGACTTGTCCTCTCGATCTGACCATTGGTCTGAGGATGATAGGCGGTGTTTACATCTAAATGGGGTTCTGAAGGAAATCTTAAAATGATTGCTAGATGTCTGAGGTGATTCGATCACCTTGATCAGGAATAATTGAAACTGTTACAATGAATTTGGTGACTAATTATACAACGTTATACTTTTCGAAAAGGGCATTATACGAAGAAGATAGAATATGGGTAACTATTTTTGATTCCTTGTGTTTTGGTCTAATGGGTGCTAAGACATGTGTCTTTCTTTGCCTATTGTGCTTGGTCTCCATTACTGACTTTTGTAATCGATCTATGGTGTCCCTCCTAATTTTCTTCATCGCATATTCTAATATTCCTTATTGTCAAATCACAAAATCCTAAATGCATAAGCGATGTAGTATGGTGATTTGTTTTCAAAATTTATCTCGCGATTTTGAGTTTTTGGTCGAAATCTTTTTCTGAATAAACGAATTTAGGAAATGGAACAAATGCTTTACTAAATAATATCTTTCTTGATGATTCAGAATTCAACAGTTACGAAATGTGACGCGATTTTTAAACATGTTGTGAGTAGGACTGTTTACCAAAGTTTGATGTTTAAATATTTCTCATTGTACAATGGTTCTGCTAAATATTGGCTAAAAAGGATCGTATTTGTTCAAAATAGGCAATTCAAAATTACTTTCTACGAGATATGTGATTTGTATAAATAGAATTTTGAAATCAACTTCATTTAAAAGTAAAAATACTAACAAGGACAAAATAGTAGGATAGAAAATGTTCGCATAAATGCATAGATGTCTAACATTCGGTTCCTGATATTGGAATATGCCTGTTGGCGATTATCTGGCAAAACTACAAGCCTAGGTATTCAACCAACTTAATTCCTGAAATGGTTTATCGTTGAAATTGTCATCATGTTGGCAAAATGAGGGTGTCCATTGATACTATGTCGATGAATGTCTATTTTATTTCCACATAAAGCTGGGGAGATATGCTTGGGCCTGATGCCTCTCTTGATGTGTAGGTGAGGTTATCTAGAAGTTCTAGAGAACACAATGCCTTGAGGGAATCTATATCGATATCCATAATTCGAATCAATTATTCTTTGCGAAAACTCACTACAGGGAAGTTTGCGTATAGATGAGACCATGTTTAATTGGAATGCTTTACGGTATCGGTTAAGAGGCTTGGTTTATCTCTATAGTGTTTGTCACACCCCCAAAATCGGGTCCAGCGGAAGCATACATGTAGTTGGGGTGTAACTCAATTGGTATTACAACACAAGTTCAAAAATGGTTTTCACTTCAATTATTTAGAATAAAATCATTTAACAAAAATTGTTGAATTTACATTTTTAAAAGTGGTGCAGAAATAGGCCCTTAAAATAGTTTAAAACGGTCCCCAAATGAATAATCAGAGTCTTCTATGACAATGCCATGCCCTGCCAAAACCTCCTGTAGCGTGCCATTGCTTAATACCTGAAAATACATGCTAAAGTGTCAACACGAGGTTGGTGAGTTCATAGTCTTGTGAAAAAAAATTGTTATGCATATGAATGAAGATTTCCCAGCAAAGGCATCGTAAATCCACTCAGTTCTAAGTCCCGCCATAAGAGACTTGTAACCTGTGTGTTTACGACCCACTGCCAAATATGATTTAGTTTATGTAAACAAAAGAAATATGTGGACCAAGATTCAAAGATAAGTGAAATTCGACCAATACATTTGGCTACGTGACCAATTCATTCGGTTATGTTACCCGTACATTCGGTGATGTGACCCGTACATTCGGTGATGTGACCCGTTCATTCGATTATGTGACCCGTAATTTCGGATATGTGACCTGTTCATTCAGTCATGTATGTACATAGTGGTGGAGCCGATTCATTCGGTTAAGTGTGCATAATAATGGAAAAGGCTTGGGTCCAAAGGTAAAAAGGATTAAGTGTGATGCAAATGAATATACACTACATTCGATTGAGTAACGAATTCATAACTGGAGCAAATAAATGTTTGACTAAACATGTAGCATAATCAATTAAATCAAATATACATTTAGATGAAATCGAGCATGTATTCTCTCCAAAGAGTTTACCAAAACAATTGAAAGAGTAGGGGCTATGACTCACCTGAAGTGATGGTACAATGCGGTGAAATGATCAGGACAACAAGGCGCGAACACTAGCCGTAACCTAAATGAATCAATATGATCTACTTTAGATCATTAAATGATGTAGTGAATGTCCATGCACATGATACCTATACCACTCATAACTTGAAAATACTAGTTATTGTCAAAGTAAAATATTGTCCATACTTAGAAAAAATAAGTCTAACTAGACTTATAAAAACTAGTCTTAATATATCATATATAAAATCTTAGTGTTATAATCATCGTTTTGAAAACCTTGGAATAACGTCAATTAGTCGTATAAATAAGCTTTGGGTCATATGTACTTCATTGGTTAAGAATATAGCTCTTTAACAATATATTTAGAAAATATAGTATTTAGTACGTAGTTTATTATTTCTATTAGTGACTACTAATATAAATATAGTTTTGACGATTTTGAAACGTGTATATCTTTGTCGTTTTAAGTTAATTTTCCTCGTTCTTTATATCCACGAATTCGTCTTAATATGTATTAATATATTTTTGATAGTTCGGCTCCTTTAGGTTACGTCTAAGACCTCTCTTTGTCCGTTGAAAATCGTCCAACAGCACGTTAAATTTTCAGAAAATAGTTTTCGTCGTTAAACTTGCAAAAATCATATCTCCTTCGTTATAAGCTCGTTTTATTCCGTTCTTTCACCCACGGCCTCGTTTTTGAAAGTATTTTCTAAATCTTTAAGCCAAAAGGACCCAGGAACCCCTGATGTTTCCACGTTTAGCAAAAATGGACAGCAACTTTCTAATAGTGTTTAAAACTCATTTTTCTTGGTTCAAACTTGTTCAAAACTTAACCAAACTACTTCAAATCAACTCCACAAGTACTCTAATCCTACCATACACCTTCTTAGGGTGTCATGGGTTCCTAGTCTTCACCAAAAATGGTGGATCTCATGAGATCACTAATAAAAGCCCTTAGATCTATTTTTATAACGAAAATGAATAATAAGTTGTATATTTAACATGAATATTTGCATGATTAGTTACTAGAGCATGAAAATATAGTAAATGGAAGTATGAAAAGTTAGAAAAATTTACTTGAAGCTTACTCGATGTTTTAAGGTGGTTTGGATGGATATATATATAAGAAACCTAGGGATTTTTATTTCAAAATCCTAACTAGGAGTATAAATGAGACTTGTTATATTAAATCTTGTGAAAGTTGATGATGCTCTTCTTGGTCTTGTGATTTGGCCGTGAGTTGGAGAAGAGAGAAAAGAGATATGTATTTTTCTTTACAAATGAGGGTTTACTTGAAGTGCTAAAGTAAATAATAGATAGGAAGTTTATTTTCAAAGACAAAAAGGACACTTCATAAATGAAGTTAGTAGTAATAATTCAAGATTTGTAAGAAAGGGGATGGGGAGGGGCGGCAATACATGGGTGGGAGGATTTTGTAAGAGATCATGTAAGACTTTATGTATATTATGTTAAATATTATTAGTTTTAGGGGATATCGGGTACCGAGTTTGCTAGAAATAAAATTTAACGGTACCAATTAAAATATAACAATGTTGTAAAAATTATAAAATTACATTCATGATGAGAATCGGCTGTTAAAAAAATTGTCGTGTTGAAATATCGTAATCCTACGAAATTATTAACGTATATCGTAAAATATAGCAAATTGTTTCAAAACACCGGGTAAATTAATAATATAAATTTTATATTATTATAATGAGTATGAAAATATATTAGGATCGTAGTCGGGAGTGTCAGATGTGCTAATCACATTTATTGATCGCGTGTTAGCGTTTATTTAAAATAAATACACGTAAATCGTTAATTATACTAAAAATATTACTTTGAATATCCTACGAGTGGAATAGTACGTAAATGCTAAAATGATGATATGCGGACTATTTCTAGTCCGTATGAAATGTCCCAATTGATGATTCATGAATTCGCAGCTAAACCATCCTGGTTACGCGAATTTAATTACTCGTAAACTAACATTATGAAAAAATGACTAATGCACATGAATAGTGGTTTCCCCCGGAAATGAATAGTGTCACGTGAATAGTGAAATTTTTGAACGCTTCTCGGAATCTCAAACTGACTCCAAAAATGATGAATAGTAATCGGTGAATAGTAACTGATGAATAGTAAATTGTCGAAGTTTGGAAAATGACCTGAAATTACGAATTGTGACATTCTTCCCCTCTAAAAGGAACTTTGTCCCGAAGTTCAGTTTGTGTTGGTCTCTGAAGTGGTATTGGTGAAAAGATGATAATGATATTTGAGTCGCATTGCGGTGATAAAAGATAGAACATTCATTAGATCGGAATTCGTTAATAGTACATGAAACTTATACGATAGAACATAGAATAAAACACAAAAGAAATACAACAATAGAGAGTTTAGGTCTCCGTTTATTTATAAGGCAGAAATTCTCTTTTTAAACATTGACATTGTTGTTGTTGTCCTAACAAGCTTCGCATTTCAACGAACTCTTCCTCCATTCTGGTTTCTCAATTCTGGGCATTCACTCTTGAAGTGTCTAATTACTCCACACTCATGGCAGGTTACCGTGACTTTCTGATGCATTACGAGGGTGGGAGCCTTGCAATCCTTGTGATGAGGCGAAAAATGATCCGTTTTTAGGGGGTCATTTAAGCCCGAATCCGACTTTATTTGATCAAATATTGCCCTAAATCATTCCTTTTGTGATTTTAGGTGTTTGGAGAGTGAATTCTGGAAAAGAAGCCATTTTGGACGTTTTTGGAGCATAAAAGTGAAGAAAACGGCAAAGTATCAATTTTCCATGCTGAAGACACTAGGTGACGGCGTCAAGAGTTACACCCTGACGGCGTCAGACATCAAGAATAAAACACCGTAGTTGATGACGGCGTCAAAAGCCATCCTGACGACGTCAAAGTCCCAAGAATAAAATACCGTAGGTGGTGACGGCGTCACATAGGCCGTCCGAGGAAGTATTTGGCGGCGAGGTGACGGCGTCACATGCTTGTCTTGACGCCGTCAGCCCAGTTTTCCTATATATAGTTTTCTAGTTTTTACATTAAAAAGAGAGAAGTTTTGGTGAAACCCTAAAGACGAATTTGGTGCCTCTTTTACAGGTTTTTCAAGGGTTCCAAACCCTTGATACCTTGCATTGTAATTGAGATAAGTGTTCTTCTAATTCAATCAATATGTCTATGTGTTGGTTGTTTATATCTTGTTCTTGTCTCAATTCAATTATGCTAGGCTAGATCTCTCTTGTGTTTGCTTAGATCTAATGAAACCTAGATGTTGATTATGTGTTGATTACTTGTTTATGCTTGTTCTTGGATGAATGATTTATATGTTAGGCTTAAGAAAACTGGCAGATCTCCAAATGGTAACATGCTTGAACGTCTTAAGAAACATGAACCGAGGCGTACTAGGTCTTTATTGGTTGTATTTAATGCATGAGCCACTGTTTACAATCCCTATAGTTGTGCTGGGTCATGGTGTAGGAGGAGATAAGAGCTCATAGAGTTGGGGAGTTATGTATGCCACCCCACGAATGGTATTAAGGAATACAATCCGTCATCCATACAAGTATAACAAGTAATTAACGTGTAAAAGATATCTAGGGAGTAGTGAAGTCTAAGTAAACACAATTTCTCCAATTACTGCTCACAACCTTTGTAATAATTAGTTTAATTTCATTTTCAGTATTTTATTTTGGTTATATCTTAGTTTTGGGTTAAATGAATAACAACTAATTCCGCCCACTCCTTCAAAACCCGAGATTTTAATTGCTTTCATAAAAACATAAAAATACAAAAATAATCATCCCTCACCTTAAGAACTATTAATTAGGTTTTCTAACCCTAGCGACACTATTCCTAAGCTGAACGATCAATCCCCCGGTACTTGTCACTATACTATACTACAACGATCAGGTACACTGCCTGGTGGGGGTTGTAAGCTTCTCGAGATCCCTCGAGAGGTAAAGCAAGGTGCGATTCCCACGCATCAAGTTTTTGGCGCCGCAGCCCGGGGAATAGTTATTGTCTAGGTTAGGATTTCTTTTTATTAGGTCTACTTGCTAGATTCCTTTCTAGTAAGATTTTATTTTTATTTTTAGGTCTTCTTTAGTCTATCTTATTTCTTCGTGCCTTTGTTCGTAACTCTTTACCATCCGACATCATGGAAGGTGGTAACATCTTTGAACCCGTCATCCCACCACAACAAAACCCACCACTAGAACCCCTTAGGCCCCGAACCTTAGGAGAGTACTCCGACACCATCCGGTTGGTGCAAAGCGGATGTGCATTCCATGGACTTCGTTCCGAAGATCCAAACCAACACCTTAAGGACTTCCTCAAAATCGTAGATTCCATAGACCTAGGTGTTGAAACTAGAGAGACTACCCATTTACGCCTATTCCAATTCTCTCTACGGGATCAAGCTAGTCAATGGCTTGAGCGTTTACCCGCGGGATCCATCACCACATGGGATGATCTCACCACTCGTTTCCTTGCTCAATTTTTCCCACCGGGGAGAACTACTAAGCTTAGGAATGACATATTGATGTTTCAACAACGTCAAAATGAATCTCTTTATGAAGCATGGACTCGTTTCAAGGACTTACTCCAAAAAGCCCCTCATCATGGCATAGATCTTTGGCTCCAAGTCCAAATCTTCTATGACCATATCGACATCTCCACGAGGCGAAGCATTGACCAATCGGCCGGTGGTAAGCTACGTGATCTTAGTGCGGAACAATCATGGGAACTCATAGAAGATCTTGCTCTCTATGACAACGAAAGTTGGGATGATCCCCGTGACTTGAACAAAACGGTCAAGGCAATATCTTTGCCTTCGAACAATTCTAGCACTCCCGACCGTAGGATCATGGAACTTGAGGACCAAGTCAAGTTTCTCATGAAATCTTACGAAGCTCCGAAGCATTCAAGCCAAGTGAACAAAATCACTTCTTCATGCGAATTATGTAGTGGTCCCCATGACACTCGTGATTGTGTGGAACTCCCCGGAACAGCTTTTGCGGATTACGCATCCACGCGTACCGATGAAGCGGGAGATAAGTGGTACACTTTCAAGCCCGAGCCAAACACATACGGTGATTCATACAACCCCTCATGGAAAAATCACCCAAACCTTAGGTGGAAACAAAATCAACCCAATTTATCCAACCCACCTAATCGTTATCAACCAAACGGTCCACCATCCAACCGTACCTTTAACAACAATCCTTTTAACAACTATGGTAGTACCAACAATCTTGAAGGATTGATGTCAAAATTCATGGCATCTCAAGAAACCCGCATAGCTAGGTTCGAAACCGAATTCAACCAACAACAAACGGAGATGACCAACAAGATTGACAACTTGTTGAAAGCCCTCAACAACCAAACATTAATCACACCTAGGAAGGACACTAGGGACACCAATAGTGGAATCCAAATTAAGGACCCCTCATCATCCAAACATGTCCACTTTGTCAATGTTGTCACCATTAAGCCGATAGATAAGGAGATAGAGGAGAGTGACAAGGATGAAGTTAGAGTAGAAGCCGATAGTGAGGATGAGAGTAGGGAAGTTGAGGTTAATAAGGATGAGGAATTAGAGGAGGTAGAACCTATAGAGGAATACTTTGATAAGTTGCCAACCGAGGAAGAACGGGAATACCATAAGGATTTATTCGATAGTCCCGAAAAAACATATATCTTTGGCGACCCCCTTATCAAAATGGGAGACCCCTCTAACATTAACATCCCATGCAATATTGGGCACATGCATATATGGAAAGCTTACATCGACCTTAGATCCCCCGTGAACATCATGACTAGGACTTATTACAATTGGGTGATGAAGAAGCAACTCAATTTTAGGATGATGCCCGGTAAAAATTGGATAAGTAATTTTGTAGGGAGAGTTAAGGGATTACATGTGATCATAGAGAATCTTACCTATGAGATTGATTTTATGATACTGGAAGACACTCGTCCGGTGATAGATGCTTGCCTAAGTCAAATAATATTTGGGAAACCATTTGTTGAGGCCACTAGGATGAGTTATGATCCGACTTTAGGGATAGTTAGATTCAAGGAAGAGAATGATGAGGTTGCTTATCAAATGCCCTACAAGATTGAGCAATACCGCCTTCTCTCTAATTTCGAAAAGGAACGCAAGCAAGCGGCTTATTATAGGAATGAGGAGGATAGACGTAGAGGAGTAGAGTATGTTAGAAATAGGATGCTTGGTTTCTACAAAGAGTGCTTGCAACTAGGTCCGGAATACAAAACTGGTTTAGAAGACGACCTAGAGAGTGGAACCAATGATGAGATCACGTAGTAACCTATGACTTTGAGTCTAGCTACAAGACTCGTAAATAAAGAAAAGCGCTTCTTGGGAGGCAACCCATGTTTTGTGTGATTTTATTTGTTTGATTGTTATTTGCTTCCGTATGCATGTTTTATTTTTATTGTTGGTTGATCATGTTTCTTAATTAAAATGTGGAAATACTTTATTATGTTGTTTGGCCTAGTCTTAACTCCAACCTAAAAGTATTTTTGCAAAAGATAAGTGTAAGGGGAAACCCCAAATATGTTTTCAAGAAACACCCCGATCATGATTCTCCACAATATTAAATGAACATGTATATTCGTATTTGTTAGAGTCAAATGCTTGTATTGAGTCATAATGAAGTTTTGCAGGATTTTCCAGGAAGTAGGACGAAGTTTTTTCCAGAAATTTTCCGGAAACTTAACATAAGAATTTCTGCAGGTCCATTCTGACGGCGTCAGAGTATTACTCTTGACGGTGTCAGGAGTTAAAAATCTGGAAATTTTACCGGTTTTGTTTTTCTAACGGAGTCTTATAGTTTTTGTGAATTATTAAGTTTTATAATCTCCAGGAAATCTGCAAACTTCATTCAACAAGCTTTATATCTTATCTTGTTTTTCTAGGATTTAGTGATGCATCTCGAGACCACTAGTGAGACTACATTCGTGTAGTAGGATTTACTACATGATAAGAGGCATTTAGGATCACCCTTGTGTTAAACCCGTATTATAATTACTTGACCATTTAAGTCATATTACTTGGCTAGTTAAGTCAACTAATTTTTCCCACACCCTTAGCGTTGTACTCATTTTTAGTACACGATACCCCTAGTACACCCCTCCGAGCCTATCTTTTCGTTTCTAACTTTAAGCATCTTACTTAAAGGAAGAATTTGTTACACCCCACTTAAATGTACAACCAAATCGCCTTAGCCTTCCGTGTATGCGCTCATTTTTAGTGCATTATTGTTATTTGTTAAACCCTAAGTTAACTTTCTAATTGATTACATGGTTGCTAAGTCGAGTCATATCCTTGTACATATTGTTTTGGGACGATTGGGACTCATGGGTAAGTACTTATTTTATGGAGTAATGGGGAAGAACAACATATATTACCCCCATACGTACGTTAATCTTAAAAGTGCTCCAAGTGTTTTGATTTTCTTAATTCGAGTCATTAGATTAGTTTAATGTAAAGTATGTAAAGATTCAAGTGTAAGGGGAATTCTCATCCCCTATGATGTATTATTTTGGATGGTAGGGTAAGAGTGTATGCAAAAAAAAAACAAAAAAAAAAAAAAAAAAAAAAAAAAATGAAAAATCAAGAAAAAGAAAAAAAAAATAGAAAAAAAGAAAAAGAGAAAAAACATACGGACTACCATCCCATTTCATTCTATGTTTATTTTATGTTTTTGTTATTTTTCATTTATTAGCTTAAGTCGAGTCTAGTATTGGCTTAGCAACGCCATATTGTACATGTAATTAACCAAGATTGTTAACTCGCCACCAGTAAAACTTCCTTTATCCAACAAAACCGTGTAATTCATATCCCTATACCTGACGTTACAACCCTTTAAAAGACCTCTTTGATAGTTTATCCTAGGTGCTTACGCCATGTGGTGGAGGTTTGATCCTTTCCCAAGCCTATGGTAATCTATTTTGCTATGACAGGTAGTGAGAGATATCTTCCATTTCCATAATGTTATATTACTTTATTACACCCGAGAGATGTGAGTATCCAAACACTATTTGTGAGGTGCTTGTGTATGACCTCCGTGCTTGTCTATTGGTCTTTAGTGGAACGATTATTTGTTATAATTACTTTTATATTAGTGTTAAATGACCCCTAACTTGTCTTTTGAGTAGAATAAAAGCTCATTTGCTTGAGGACAAGCAAATCTCAAGTGTAAGGGTATATGATGAGGCGAAAAATGATCCGTTTTTAGGGGGTCATTTAAGCCCGAATCCGACTTTATTTGATCAAATATTGCCCTAAATCGTTCCTTTTGTGATTTTAGGTGTTTGGAGAGTGAATTCTGGAAAAGAAGCCATTTTGGACGTTTTTGGAGCATAAAAGTGAAGAAAACGGCAAAGTATCAATTTTCCATGCTGAAGACACTAGGTGACGACGTCAAGAGTTACACCCTGACGGCGTCAGACATCAAGAATAAAACACCGTAGTTGATGACGGCGTCAAAAGCCATCCTGACGGCGTCAAAGTCCCAAGAATAAAATATCGTAGGTGGTGACGGCGTCACATAGGCCGTCATAAGTAGATCAAGGCCGTCCGAGGAAGTATTTGGCGGCGAGGTGACGGCGTCACATGCTTTTCTTGACGTCGTCAGCCCAGTTTTCCTATATATAGTTTTCTAGTTTTTACATTAAAAAGAGAGAAGTTTTGGTGAAACCCTAAAGACGAATTTGGTGCCTCTTTTACAGGTTTTTCAAGGGTTCCAAACCCTTGATACCTTGCATTGTAATTGAGATAAGTGTTCTTCTAATTCAATCAATATGTCTATGTGTTGGTTGTTTATATCTTGTTCTTGTCTCAATTCAATTATGCTAGGCTAGATCTCTCTTGTGTTTGCTTAGATCTAATGAAACCTAGATGTTGATTATGTGTTGATTACTTGTTTATTCTTGTTCTTGGATGAATGATTTATATGTTAGGCTTAAGAAAACTGGCAGATCTCCAAATGGTAACATGCTTGAACGTCTTAAGAAACATGAACCGAGGCGTACTAGGTCTTTATTGGTTGTATTTAATGCATGAGCCACTGTTTACAATCCCTATAGTTGTGCTGGGTCATGGTGTAGGAGGAGATAAGAGCTCATAGAGTTGGGGAGTTATGTATGCCACCCCACGAATGGTATTAAGGAATACAATCCGTCATCCATACAAGTATAACAAGTAATTAACGTGTAAAAGATATCTAGGGAGTAGTGAAGTCTAAGTAAACACAATTTCTCCAATTACTGCTCACAACCTTTGTAATAATTAGTTTAATTTCATTTTCAGTATTTTATATTGGTTATATCTTAGTTTTGGGTTAGTTGAATAGCAACTAATTCCGCCCACTCCTTCAAAACCCGAGATTTTAATTGCTTTCATAAAAACATAAAAATACAAAAATAATCATCCCTCACCTTTAGAACTATTAATTAGGCTTTCTAATCCTAGCGACACTATTCCTAAGCTGAACGATCAATCCCCCGGTACTTGTCACTATACTATACTACAACGATCAGGTACACTGCCTGGTGGGGGTTGTAAGCTTCTCGAGATCCCTCAAGAGGTAAAGCAAGGTGCGATTCCCACGCATCACCTTGGCTTTGTGTCTGACCTTTTGGCAGTTTCCACATTGAGTGGGGCAAGGTCCTTTGTGATGAAACTGACACTTGTTGCACTTAGGTAAAGTACCTGCGTATCCTTTCTTTTCACTTGGCTCCGCAACATAGGCCTTAACCACTTCATGTTGTTCGTTTGGCTGCTATACTTGATCATCTCCTTGTTTGTCATCCCTTTTCCTCTTGTTTTCGTTGTTGTTGTGGTTGGTGCTGTTGTCAGTAGTTTCTCTCTTTGTTACCTGAGCCATAAGCTTTTGAGATATCCGGATAGCCTCTTCAATTGATTGGGGATCAAAAGAAATCACACCCCCTCGGATGCTTTCGGGGAGTCCTTCAATGAAGTTTTCCAACCTCTTCTCATCATCGGGAACCATAGTTGGGCATAGCGCGGCCAACTCTTGAAACCTCCTAATGTAGGTCTCGATGTCATCACCTTTTGTTACCAACTCATAGAACTCCGTTTCCAACTTCTTCACCTCGGTACGAGGGCAAAATTTCTTAGTCATCAATTTCTTGAATTGCTCCCAGGTGAGCTTGTAGGCATTTTCCATTCCAATCGGTTGGGCATAAGAATTCCACCATGACATAACTTCATCCAAAAGCATACTAGTAGCAAATTTTACCTTGCTGACATCAGGACAGCCGCACATAAGGAACACATTCTCAGTCTTTTTGAACCAGCGAATCAAAGCAACCGCTCCTTCAGTGCCCTTAAACTTGATGGGATCACTAATCTTAAAATCCTTCCAAGTGCATTCACGCCTATTATTGGATCGTTCATTCGTCCCTGTCGGTGAAGCGGTTTCAGTAGCCCTTGCAGCTACCTCAGCTCTCTCGATCTCTAGAGCTTCGGCTATACTATCCTTAACAAGTTTCCGAATAGCAGCTGGTGTCATAGTTGGAGTAGCTTTAACTTTCCTTGGCGGCATAGCTCTTCAAAACAAGAAAGAAGGGTGAAACATAAATAAGACGTTTCCTAGTAGTAGGTGTTCGAGAGTGGAATGTCATAGAATGAAAGGTTTGAAGTCGTCATGATTAGTTAGCGTGGTTCGAGTGATTTTGTGGTATCCTGAGATTTCTGTTGAGTTTTAAATGGTCATAATGTACCGAGGGATCCTCTTTATCAATGGTATGGAAAGTCTTTCCTAGGGGGGTCATTGATAATATCCACTTATCAATATTGGGAATAGTGAGTGACGAGTGGCATCGAAATCTATAGAGTGTAAGCTAATTCCTTATATATATAGGGATGGGGAAAGGAAATGATAATGATGGTGTGAAGGGAAAAGACTGTGACAACTGTGATATAATGATATTGTGGTAAAAGGAAATACTGTGATGTAAGTGTATTGTGCATAAATGTGAAGATTCATGAGATGAAATGACCAGTTGACGTGCTTCCAGGCGGCGGTTCACGAAGTGATGAAAAGTATGAATGTTCTGACAACGAGGGTATACACACACAAAAATGAAACATTTGGAAATTGAGTAGAGAATTCAATCCAAACCAAATTTTATTATAACTATTCTCAGTGTTGCAAAATTCATCTCTGAGTCAGACATAGGTGGTCAGCCTGTATCCCACTATCCCGAGTCGAATGTGGATGACCAGTCTACATTCCACCGAGGTTCCATGAATTTTGAAATACTCAGTTCAATTATACTAAAACTATGTCCTTCACAAATACAAAGACGTTCTGAAAGACTAAGGCAAGTGACCAAACTCGAGGTCGAATGATGAAACTATGCAAGGAGAAGGCATAACAATGAGATGCATATGTTATGTAAGCATACTAATAGGGAACACAATTATGGTAATCAACTAGATTAAATGCGTATGATATATCAGATAATGAGACGCAAATCTCATCACCTATGTCAGCAACTAACCACAAATGAGGCTTCAGCTTGGCAGGCAGGCACGTGACAGTCGTAGGGTTAAGTTTTCGCGAAAGTAGCTATAGTCTAGGTTTTAAAAACACTTAGTTCACTATAACCTGGCTCTGATACCAATCTGTCACACCCCCAAAATCGGGTTAGCTGGGGTGTAACTCAATTGGTATTACAACACAAGTTCAAAAATGGTTTTCACTTCAATCATTTAGAATAAAATCATTTAACAAAAACTGTTGAATTTACATTGTTAAAAGTGGTGCGGAAATAGGCCCTTAAAATAGTTTAAAACGGTCCCCAAATGAATAATCAGAGTCTTCTATGACCATGTCATGCCCTGCCAAAACCTCCTATAGCGTGCCATTGCTTAATACCTGAAAATACATGCTAAAGTGTCAACACGAGGTTGGTGAGTTCATAGAGTCTTGTGAAAAAGAATTGTTATGCATATGAATGAATATTTCCCAGCAAAGGCATCGTAAATCCACTCAGTTCCAAGTCCCGCCATACGAGACTTGTAACCTGTGTGTTTACGAGCCACTGCCAAATATGATTTAGTTTATGTAAACAAAAGTAATATGTGGACCAAGATTCAAAGATTAGTGGAATTCGACCAATACATTTGGCTACGTGACCAATTCTTTCGGTTATGTTACCCGTACATTCGGTGATGTGACCCGTACATTTGATTATGTGACCCATTCATTCGGTTATGTGACCCGTACATTCGGATATGTGACCCGTTCATTCAGTCATGTATGTACATAGTGGTGGAGCCGGTTCATTCGGTTAAGTGTGCATAATAATGGAAAAGGCTTGGGTCCAAAGGTAAAAAGGATTAAGTGTGATGCAAATGAATATACACTACATTCGATTGAGTAACGAATTCATAACTGGAGCAAATAAATGTTTGACTAAACATGTAGCATAATCAATTAAATCAAATATACATTTAGATGAAATCGAGCATGTATTCTCCCCCAAAGAGTTTACCAAAACAATTGAAAGAGTAGGGGCTATGACTCACCTGAATTGATGGTACAATGCGGTGAAATGATCAGGACAACAAGGCGCGAACACTAGCCGCAACCTAAATGAATCAATATGATCTACTTTAGATCATGAAATGAAGTAGTGAATGTCCATGCACATGATACCTATACCACTCGTAACTTGAAAATACTAGTTATTGTCAAAGTAAAATATTGTCCATACTTAGGAAAAATAAGTATAACTAGACTTATAAAAACTAGTCTTAATATATCGTATATAAAATCTTAGTGTTATAATCATCGTTTTGAAAACCTTGGAATAACGTCAATTAGTCGTATAAATAAGCTTTGGGTCATACGTACTTCATTGGTTAAGAATATAGCTCTTTAACAATATATCTAGAAAATATAGTATTTAGTACGTAGTTTATTCTTTCTATTAGTGACTACTAATATAAATATAGTTTAACGATTTTGAAACGTGTATATCTTTGTCGTTTTAAGTTAATTTTCCTCGTTCTTTATATCCACGGATTCGACTTAATATGGATTAATATATTTTTGATAGTTCGACTCCTTTAGGTTACGTCTAACACCTATCTTTGTCCGTCGAAAATCGTCCAACAGCACGTTAAATTTTCAGAAAATAGTTTTCGTCGTTAAACTTGCAAAAATCATATCTCCTTCGTTATAAGCTCGTTCTATTCCGTTCTTTCGCCCACGGCTTCGTTTTTGAAAGTATTTTCTAAATCTTTAAGCAAAAATTACCCAGGATCCCCTGATGTTTCCACGTTTTGCAAAAATGGACAACAACTTTCTAATAGTGTTTAAAACTCATTTTTCTTGGTTCAAACTTGTTCAAAACTTAACGAAACTACTTCAAATCAACTCCACGAGTACTCTAATCCTACCATACACCTTATTAGGGTGTCATGGGTTCCTAGTCTTCACCAAAAATGGTGGATCTCATGAGATCACTAATAAAAACCCTTAGATCTATTTTTATAAAGAAAATGAATAATGAGTGGTATATTTAACATGAATATTTGCATGATTAGTTACTAGAGCATGAAAATATAGTAAATGGAAGTATGAAAAGTTAGAAAAATTTACTTGAAGCTTACTTGATGTTTTAAGGTGGTTTGGATGGATATATATATATATATATATATATATATATATATATATATATATATATATATATATATATATATAAGAAACCTAGGGATTTTTATTTCAAAATCCTAACTAGGAGTATAAATGAGACTTGTTATATTAAATCTTGTGAAAGTTGATGATGCTCTTCTTGGTCTTGTGATTTGGCCGTGAGTTGGAGAAGAGAGAAAAGAGACATGTATTTTTCTTTACAAATGAGGGTTTACTTGAAGTGCTAAAGTAAATAATAGATAGGAAGTTTATTTTCAAAGACAAAAAGGACACTTCATAAATGAAGTTAGTAGTAATAATTCAAGATTTGTAAGAAAGGGGATGGGGAGGGGCGGCAAGACATGGGTGGGAGGATTTTGTAAGAGATCATGTAAGACATTATGTATATAATGTTAAATATTATTAGTTTTAGGGGATACCGGGTACCGAGTTTGTTAGAAATAAAATTTAACGGTACCAATTAAAATATAACGATGTTGTAAAAATTATAAAATTACATTCATGATGAGAATCGAGTGTTAAAAAAATTGTCATGTATAAATATCGTAATCCTACAAAATTATTAACGTATATCGTAAAATATAGCAAATTGTTTCAAAACACCGGGTAAATTAATAATATAAATTTTATATTATTATAATGAGTATGAAGATATATTAGGATCGTAGTCGGGAGTGTCAGATGTGCTAATCACATTTATTGATCACGTGTTAGCGTTTATTTAAAATAAATATACGTAAATCGTTAATTATACTAAAAATATTACTTTGAATATCCTACGAGTGAATAGTACGTAAATGCTAAAATGATGATATGCGGACTATTTCTAGTCCGTATAAAATGTCCCTACTGATGATGCATGAATTCACAGCTAAACCATCCTGGTTACGCGAATTTAATTACTCGTAAACTAACATTACGAAGAAATGACTAATGCACATGAAAAGTGGTTTCCCCCGGAAATAAATAGTGTCATGTGAATAGTGAAATTTTTGAACGCTTCTCGGAATTTCAAACTGACTCCAAAAATGGTGAATAGTAAAAGGACAAATAGTGATCAGTGAATAGTAACTGATGAATAGTAAATTGTCGAAGTTTGGAAAATGACCTGAAATTACGAGTTGTGACAGTGTTGCTTAGCGCACCTTCACAGTGTGTTCAATCCTGCAACTCAATCTGGCTAGTACTTTTGAATGATAGAGCTGGACAACTAGGTCAGAGATGGTGGTTCGGATGGTCTCGTGGTATCTTAGAATTGTTGTTGAGTTATGAATTTTCTTACTGTATACTCTTAATCCAGGTTAGTGGTTATGTAATCCTTTCATTGTTTTTCTTGTATCGAGGAATCCTCCTAGTAATTGATATGGGAAGTCTCTCCTAGGGAAATCAATGGAAAAATCCAACTTAATGGCCGAGTAAGTGACATGTGGGGTAAGTATCCAGGTAGGGTTTGTCAAAAAGAGATATTTATGAAAAAATTTATTTGTTTACAATGCTTTGGAATGAAGATTGTTATTAACAATCCCTAAAAAGTAATTATTTTCTTCATAGCATAATCCTTCCTGAATTATACATAGTTGATCAGGCTATGTATAATTGAGGACTAATGATGCAATGCTTGATTTAGTCAAAATAGCATTATTTTTCTCAAAAGTTTTAGATGGTGTTCAACGCAATGTTATGAAAAATGGTATCCTAATAATTCCTTTCAAGTAGCATCAAAATTGTTTCGCGTAATAATAGTAAATAATTGGTGCAATAACGGAAAAATCAATTTATCGGGTAGCAATAAAATAGCTTATTTTAAAAAAATTGTAAAACAATTTCCCCATATGATAGTAAAATAGTTTGAAGTAAAATTCGTTGAATGGTTTATTGGATACATGGGTGAATCTTATGGTATGGTAATAGTCTACTAATCCACTTATTTAAAGAATGTAAATATCTTGGTTCATAACAGGGCAGTGGTTTATGATTATGAAGTGGTCGAGAATATGGTAGTGATATTGAGAGCGTGAAAGATGAATGTGTCTTTAAGGCATCTACAGTCAACTGAAGGGGATAATCTATATGTGAAAAGATATAGGGCAGAAATTTGGTGCCAATGATTTGAAGTATTCTAGAATTTATACTAGGTAAAATTCGCAGGTTCAAATGTGTAATCCCTCTAGGCATGACTAAAATGTATAAAGAATGGAAATTGTTGTACGGGTGATATGAGTCAAGTAGGTACCACATCCAATGATTTTTGATTTGCCATGAATGCAAGCTAAATGTCTTATGGTCAGGTGGAACTTCTCGATATCCTATCATGAAAATGAGGTCTTGTCCCAGTGTGACTAAGCTATATCGGTCTCCGAAAAGAATATAAATTTTGTTGAGTAATTGTACCTTGATCTTTTAATCCAACAAACTTATACTAGCATGAGGGTCTTATAATATGGAATGAGCGAAAAAGGTCGTAATTTGAAGTATTGGTGTTAAGGCATGGTGTATCAATATTGGCAATCTCTGGTAGAGGGGTTTCTTTCGCATCTAAGGTCAAATAGTAAGTAGGTATAGTGGTTTCTTTCGAGATTCGTTCATGAGTTATGCGTGTTCCTTCTTGGAGATATGGTTTCTAAAATTAACAACATTTATTTGAGTGAAACATTGTGAAATTTGGTCATAAATGTATCTTGGAGTGACTTTATTTGAAGTTTATAATGAATATAGTTATGTAAAAGATGTGACTACTAAATATTTTGTATTTTCATAAAAACAATATCTCATATATATATATATATATATATATATATATATATATATATATATATATATATATATATATATATATATATATATGTGTGTGTGTGTGTGTGTGTGTGTGTGTGTGTGTGTGTGTGTGTGTCTTTGGAAAAAGGGAGTTCAAGAAGATTGTAGCTTAAACAAAAATGAATTTTAATCCAACCATTGAAAATCAATAATTTGTCGTACTTCGTAAGATTTGCAAGAAATCTTTTTGTTTGTACAAAAATTTAATTTGACTTTGACTTACTTGAATTGTTATTATCTCCGAAACACGAAAACTAGGGCAGTCACTTTTATCTTGGTCAACATGACCATTTAATCGTAAAGACATCTTCGTCTTTATTAATTCTATTGTCTTACTTGCATCTTCCCAAAGTTGTAATTATATGTCAAAACTACTAATGTGACCACATTGGTCGGTGGAGTGTTGCTAGAGCGACTAATGATGTAATCATCGGCTTAGAATGTGGTGTAATCAAATTTGATAATAAAGGGAGAGTTGTGATGAGTTCCATTATGATTGTATAATACCGTTCAAGGCATCTTGTTGGATTATTGTGTTATGGAGGTATGAGTCGATCATCTAAGATAATATAGAGTCCTTGTGGTAGATGTCACCCTTGGGCGATTTGTTGCAGTTCTTATTGTGTTCGTGAGGCTTGTGGTATTATTCAGAGTGTATCGTCCAAACACTCATGGGTAATCTCAAATAATTAGAGGTCATTGTCTAACGATGAAGAGTAGTAGGTTGTGAAGCAGTAGAGGCTCTCAAACTCTTACCAACCTCAAACCTATAAGGTGGTGTAACATATGGTAGATGGTAATGGTATGTCAAATAGTGGTTGCTTCTCAAGCAGCCTGTCATATATGGGTGTAGGGTCTCCGAGATGTGATGGTGATAATAGTAAATGGAATGCTACCCTCTTTCGCACAACCTCGCGACATCTAAGAGGTAAAACTGAAGTACACACTATGGGACGACCAATAGTGCAATAAGTAGCTGACGGTGGAGGTAGTACCTGAGTAGTAAGCGCCCTAGTAGTGAAGGAAAGAAAACATACTATCTTCTTTGCAATAAGCATCCTAATATGTCCATTAAGATTTAATCTGAATACTCTACCAAACGGCATTCTATGTATGGGCTGGATGATAGGAAAACCTTGTTCCTATAACAACTCAATGGTGTTAATGGCGACGTAAGTGTAACTGTTAGTACAATGGTAGTGGAAGATGACAAGGCATCTTCAATGTCGGAATCCGATGAAAGGATAACAGGGTGGGTATCTGAAGACATGTCACTTGTGAACCAGGTCAACATAATCACACACACACACACACACACACACACACACACACACACACACACACACACATATATATATATATATATATATATATATATATATATATATATATATATATATATGAGTATGGGTATAAATAACTCGTACAATGTGTGCATGAAACAACATGTATAATGAATATGCACCTATGATGAAATGATGAGATGTTATGATGATGTGGTTATAGTCTAGGGTCCATGATATATCCTAGTTTGCTATAACCTTAGCTCTGATGCCAATCTGTCACACCCCCAAAATACCTGAATGGCAGTGGAATGGAATACCTGGGGGTGACTGTCATAGCACCACAGTTATAGTTATATTGAACGACCTAAAGTGTTGTTTGGAAAAATACATCGTTTGATCATTAAAACATTCAGAGTTTACAAAACATAGGTCCCAAAAAGGTGTTGCAAGTTTATGAAAAACAAGTTCAATCTAGATCAAACGTTTCATAAGTGCAGAAAACATATATATGTGAGACGCGTCGACTCCGCGACTCCATGAAGGTCCAAATGCATGCAAGCAGGAGATACCTTAATAACCTGAAAATACATTACTAAAACGTCAACACGAATGTTGGTGAATTCCATAGGTTTGTAAATTAAATCGTATGTACATTAGCCACAAGTATAAAGTAAACCGACAAAATGTCAAAATGCTACATTGTCTCTTAAGATCATGACCCCGAAGCTAGACATAATATTGTATTGGCCCCAAAGGAGTGTTTACCAGACACTCAAATAGTTTAGACATGAAATGCATCCGTAATTCCGTTGGAGCAACCCAAACACGGATGGAGGCGTCCCCCTCGATAGATCTATCCACTCACTCTCGCTTGGCATTATAATTAATGGTCCATGATAATAAAGGGGACTTAACTTGGTAGTAAGGTAACTTAAGCAATGTATAGAATTGAATACTTGGGCATGTACAAAAGTAATTGATGCAATGTATTCTCCCCCATGGGATTTGAAATCAAATAAGTAATTGAAAACGGGGTTTTGAAAACTCACCTTAAATGATAGCACGATGAGATGAAATGATCGGGACAACAAGGCACGTACACTAGCCGCAACCTAAATGAATGAATATGATCTAATTTAGATCATGAAATGTTGTAATGAATAATCATGCACATGATACCTATACCACTCGTAACTTGAAAATACTTGTTATCGTCAAAGTAGGAAATTTCTATACTTAGGAAAAATAAGTCCAATTAGGAGTATAGAAACTTATCGTAATATATCGTATATAAAATGTTAGTGTTATATTCCTCGTTTTGAAAACCTTAAAATAACGTCTAGCAGTCGCATAAATAAACCTTGGGTCGTACATACTTTGTTAGTTAAAATAAAAATCCTTGAATAAGAAATCTAGAAAATATATCATTTAGTACGTAGTTATATTATTTCTAGTAGTGACTAAATATATATATAGTTTTGACGATTTTAAAACGTGTATAACTTGGTCGTTTTAAGTTCATTTTCCTCGTTCCTTATATCCACGGATTCATCTTAGTATGTATTAATATATTATCGATAGCTCGGCTCCACTAGGTTACGTCTAATGCCTCTATTTGTCCGTCGAAAAATGTCAAACAGCATGCAGTTTTTCAGAAAATTAGTTTTCGTCAAATAACTTGCAAAAATCATAACTTCTTCGTTATTAGCTCGTTTTAATCCGTTCTTTTGCCCACGGCTTCGTTTTTGAAGGTATTTTCTAAATCTTTGGTCAAAAATTACCCACAATCTACTATTTTCTCACGTTTTTAAAATAGGGACAGTAGGTATATATATAATTTCTAAAATCATTTTCGTAGTTTCAAACTTGTTTCAAATCCAATCAAAACACTTTCAATCACCACAAATCTAGTCTAATCTTACCATACACCTTCTTAGGGTGTCATGGGTTCCTAAACATCATAAATCAAGTGGATCTAACAAGGATCTACCTATTATCCATTTTTAAGGCTTAAAAGATATAAAAGTTTAAGTAGAGTGGTATAAACTAGCATATGCATGTAGATCTTGTATAAAAGTCATATGAACATAATGAAAACTTGGTAAAATTATAAAAATGAGTTTTGTATACTTACTTGAAAGATTAGTGAGCTTATGGAGATGAAAACCTATAAAACCTTGGGTTTTTATTTCAAAACCTTAGAAAGGAGTACTAATGGGACTAGATTAAACCTTGTTCTTGAAATTTTTATGGATCTTGCTTGTTGTTTATGTGTTGGCC
Organism: Artemisia argyi; assembly: GCA_030686995.1. Taxonomy (NCBI): domain Eukaryota; kingdom Viridiplantae; phylum Streptophyta; class Magnoliopsida; order Asterales; family Asteraceae; genus Artemisia; species Artemisia argyi. The sequence continues at coordinate 91,413,868 of CM060702.1, read as the reverse complement.
GGCCACCAAGGAAGAAGAGAAAAAGAAAAAGCTATCTTGATTAGATCTTGAAAAAATGAGGTGAAAATGGGTAGCTTATGTTATATATTTTTATATTTTAGACAATATATGACAACATTAATGAGTTGGTATGATTTTCAAACTTGTAAGAAGTTAGTATGGGGGGGGGGGGGCTGCATTTATGGAAGGGGGGAAGAAAAATGAGGTGTTGTGTAAGTGATGAGTGTCTAAATACTCATCATTTTATACTAATCTGAGCTGCCAAAACATACAAAAACACTCAAATATGCATCATAATACTTAAAATATCTTAAATGTGTGTTTTATATGTTTCAAATACAAAATATGCAAAAACAGATAAAAAACATACAAAGTTTGCATAATTGGCAGATTCAGTCCCTCAAGTTTCAAATATTGTCAAAACTAGTCCCTAAAGGTTTAAAATGAATGAAAAGTCAACTTAAGTCCTTGGGAAACCAAAAATATTCACAAATGATCCCTGGATGAAAGTTTACACAAACTGGCAACTTTTACCCCTCAAGTTACAAAATTGGCAAAAATGGTCCCTGGGTATTCAAAATTTAGAAATTTACAAATAATACCCTTGTACTATGCATGAATGACAAAATGGAACAATTTTGATAATATTTTGAGAAATTACAAACACAGTCCCTTAAAAATCCAAATTTACAATAATGGTCCCTGGAGTTTGAAAAATTACAGAAAAGGTCCCTGGATATTTTTAAATGGAAAAATAAATAAATTGGTCCTTGGTTTATCATATTTGGCAAAAATAGCACTTTAAAATACTTTGGGAAAATCACAAATTCAGTCCCTCTATTTTACCCAAATTACATTTTTGGTCCTTGTTTACACTTTAACCAAACCGGACCCTTTTTATTTATATAAACCAAATCCAACCCACCTAAATTACCCAGCCCACACACACCCCTAGCCCAAAATAAGCCCAGTCCAAAACACCCTTTGTTATTTAAAACGGGTCAAACCCCGTTTGACCACCCAAAACCGCCAAACAGCTACCACTGTTCATCCTCCTCTCCCACACCTGAAACCACCAATACTAGGTGGTTTTTCCACCACATCCTCACCTTCCAGCTCACCCTAACCACTCTTCCACCTCACATACCAAACCACATAAGCATTTAATGCTTTCTCCACAATTTTTCACTCCAAACTACTTTACCTCCTCTGTTTCTTCCATACAATCCCAACTTGTCCTAAAAACCCTCCCATTTGTCCCCTGCCACCTCCACATAACTCCAATTGTCCTTAATTGTTCACCGTAGCCTCCAAGTTAACGTGAAGGACTTTGGCGCCAAAAAGTAAGTTTAAACGGTGGATATCAATTAGACATAATCAAGGGCTCAGATGAAGTGGGAAAAGTCCCTGAGGACACCTGGATGCTCATTCTCACCTATAAAGATGAAGAGAAGCAGAAGAGTTAGCTATCTAGTTTAATTTAAAAAAGTGTATGTCGTATTAGTTTGATTTCAAAGTTCAAGTGTAATTTTAAGCTTTCAAGTTTCAGTTTAAGTGTTTTCAGTGTATTAGTAATCTTTTAAGTTAATAAAAATCAAGTTTGTATTATTATCTTAGTTAATGCCATTTTTAATTTCATATCAAAAATTTCAATAAGCTGTGTTGTTGTTATTATATGGTTTAATGGATTGAATAAGCTCATATAAGCTCCCATAAGCTCAATAAAGCTTTTAGTAACCTACTAATCAGTTTAATATAAAAAATCTCACAAATTACAAATTGGTCAAAGAAAGTCAACTGTGGCATTTGTTCTTGATTTCTGGGTTTCAGAGGTAATTTGGAAAGGAAGCAGCTTGGAGTATTGGTTTAGATCCTCAGGGGAGGAAGTAGGTTGTCCTTGGTTCATGGTTTAAGCAGGATTGCAATTTGTAAGTTCAAGCCTTAATTTTTAGCATTTCTTATTTTATTGTTGTTTAGGTACTTAATCTTGCTTATTTGTGTTTATTCAGTATTATTGAATCATAATCTAGTCTAAAATTAATTGTTTGCTTGTTGAAATTAATAGTTGCTTAGTATTTCATAAATTAGTACTATGAAGCTTAATTTTAATTTCTAAGTTGTAGTTGTTATTATTGGTATTTTTAGGTTTAAACAGGTTTAATTCATAGTAATATATGGTTCTGTGTTAATTGTTTGAATTAAAATCTTTGTTCTCTTTGAAAATCATCTTATCAGTCAATATCTAGGGTGTTTGGAATAAGCTTTTGAGCTGAGCTCTTATTGTCAATTGGTGATTATCTGTGTTTCAATAGTTTGCAGTAGTGTCACTTAGGTAAATTAAGGCATAAAAGTTTAGGTTTAAACCACAAAAAGTCAAAATCAAACTTATTCCATCACCACAGTTAACTGTGGTAGAATTTGAGTCCATAACTCATCAAATCTACTCATAAGTTAGTAATTTAGTTTATTTCAATCTTAGTATAGCTTAATATGACATAATCAATCAGTAAGATAAGTTAGAAATTCAACAAAGTCAAAGTTTAAGTTTTAAGCAAAATAGTCAAAGTGCACATCTCAGATTTTCTCAAAACTTAAAGGAATTTTGTAGAATTGTGTATTAGGATCTAGGATTTGAAATTTGTTGTAGTGATACTCTACCAGCCCATCTTTAAGTTCCAACAAGTTTTATATTTTTAGGATTTTTACCCTGGGCCCCACAGACCCCCAAACACAACTGCAGGGCAAAGCCTTACCCTGCACACCAGATACACAGCCATCACCACCACTTTGGTGGTGATTTGTGGCCAAATCGGTGGGCCCCACACCTTCTAATTAGCATATTACAACCCCCCTCCTACCAGACTTCAACACTTGACCCTTAGTCTGACCATTTGACCACTGGGCCCCACCTGAAATCAGCTTGGAACTTTGTCCCATTTCTGAGTCAGAAACCAAATAAGCAAGTGCTTATTTGAGCTTTCTAGCTTATTCTAGGAGCTTATCTCACCAAGTTTAGTTTAAAATAGTTCAAGTAACTTAGGTAAACCAGATTTCTCCATAGTGGACCCCACATAACCTCAACTTAGCTTATTTCTCAATTTAGTCAACCATAGTCAACTGTATAAGCTTATAAGCATTCTCAGTGCTTATTTTAAGGTTCTAAAGTAGTTGTCTTTGTTAAAGTTTCTTAATTTAAGTATTTAAGTAGTTTTAGAAAAGAAAAACCAGAAAAAGCAAACATAAAAATAGTGATAGCTTCTATTTAATAGAAATTATCTATTAAATTTTCATCTTAGCTTATTAATAAGCACTTGTCCAATTTTATAGTTTTATAAATTACCTAGTACCTTTAAGTAGTTAAAATAATTTTCTTAGAATTTTCCTAAGCAGTTTACTATTTATTAGATTTAAAACTAGTTTAAATAATTAAATAGGTAATATTAGTAATTAAATAGATTTCTTTAATTTTAATTAACTAAAGTAGAATTTTATATTTTTCCTATGTTTTATAAAGTAGTTAAGACTTTTAAAAAATAGTTTCATAATTTTCACTGTCCATTTTCTAATTTTCTTATTTAAATTAATTAAATTAGTTTAAAATTAATTGATAAGTAATTAATTAATCAATTAGCTTAAATATAATTTTTAGCAACTTTTTATAATTTTTTAGTATTCCTGTAGTAATTAAATAGTTTTATAAATTTTATCATAATTTTCTAAGGTAATTTAGTAATAATAGTAATTTAAAATAGTTTAATTAGATTAATTAAATTAAATAGTTTATAATTAATAAAATACTCATAAAAAGACAAAAATATTTATTTTCATTTTTTATACTTTCTTCAAGTTCTTATTTAGGTTTAGAAATTATTGTTATAAGTTTTTAGGTTTATTTGTAATAGTTGTAATTTTTAGTTAATTTAAATTAAGTTTTAAATTAGATTTTAATTAGTTTTATTAATTAAATAGTAATTAAATATTATAATAATCATTTTCATAGTTTCAATTTCATTTTCCATTTTCTTTAATTTTAAGTTTTCAAAAGTTTCACTTTTTACCCCTGTAGTTTGTAACTTGTTAAATACCACTTTTCTTTGTCTGTTATCTGATTATCTGATTTTGTGCTTATATCTGTATTTCTGTTATAGTTTTATATTTTCCAATTATCAAGCAATCAGTAGTGTAATCAACCCTCAAATCATCTTTGTTACTGTCCTCAGTACCACTCACACTCATACTCGTTTACAAATACAATTTCAATCTCGTTGGGACTTAACGACCCGGGGATTTTCCTGTACTTCCACGGTCAATATTAACTTGCACTTTCTCCCAGGTGGGCCTAACAGCTGCACACGGCTGACTGGTTGGTTTGGGAGGAGTCAAAATTTGGCGCCGCTGCCGGGGAGGTTGTTACGTATTTCAAAACGGTAAAAGTTTAGTGGTTTTCAAAAAACCCTCCTGTACAAATATCACCACTTTGTAAATTTTTAAGAAAAATCAAAATCATATCTGAAAACGTTCAATAACATTTCTCCTGAAGTGTTAACAACACCAATCAAATCATAAACAACAAAACAAAACTGTGAAGTTAAATTACTTCGTATCTTTACGATTACAACCTATACAGTTGGTTTAAGGTAAGTTCTGACATTAAATTGCGAACTTAAGAGGGATCCATTTATTTCCTCCCGCCAGCCTGCGAGTAATCTTAAAGGAACGATTTCGGTTAACGAATTAGTTTCAAAAATATTGTCCAGGTTTTTTCACCCATACACGAAAAGCCAAAAACATTTTACTGTGAATATAATTACATAAAAGTTTACCACCGCAAACCAAGGCAGAACACCTACCAACTGGGGGTGTGAACATAATAAGTTCCCAAACCTAAGATTTAAAACTTACCATTGTATCCTTTTGAATAGTGTACCTTTTTAAAGAAGCTGTTCATTTGTGATTATTGGGTTTAAGTTCACTGTAGTTTTGCCTCTATCTTGTGTTGAAAACTAATTTTTGTGCATGCGCACTCATTCACAAGCAAAGAATAAAAAGAAGAAAAACGTACCCGAGTTACGTATTGTTGAAAAAGAACACACAACAAAAATGAACGACGAGCCCCCATTCCTTCCCAAGGATGAACCAGTTCCTGACACCCGAACTATGGAGGAACTGTGTCAACCTACCATGCAAGGGAGGGGTGGACCAATTGCACCACTCACTATTGAAGCCACGGATTTTGGATTAAAACACCACATGATACAACAGATCCAGAATTCGTGCCAGTTCCACGGATTGCCAGGTGACGATGCCAACAGGCATCTCGACAAATTTTTAACTGTCACCCAAAGCATGAAACAAAATGGCGTCACCGATGACGGCCTACGTTTATACTTGTTCCTCTATTCTCTCACTCATCATGCGACTTCCTGGTTTGATCGACTTCCAAAGAATTCGATCCACACTTTTGATGAGATGATCACTAAATTTCTGGCCAAATACTTTCCACCATCTATGGTCACAAAGTTGAGGAATGATATCAGCAACTTCAGACAGCTTCCCGAAGAGTCCTTATTTGAGGCATGGGAATGCTACAAACTTGCTATTGATCGGTGTCCTAATCATAATATGCTTCTTGTCACCATTATTGACACCTTTTATAATGGTTTGACACTCCGTCATCGTGACACCATCAATGCTGCTGCTGGGGGCACCTTTATGAAAAGGACCCCTGAAGAGTGCTATGACTTAATCAAAAACATGACTGCCCATCATAATTTTTGGGACTCCTCTGCTGAGAGGAACGACTCATTTAAGTCAGACACTCCGGCAAGCACTGAAATATCAATCCTAGCTAAAAGGATGGATGATTTGTCTACAGCATTTTTGCGTATCCATCAGACAAATCCTAATCAGGTCAAAACTGTTTACCCAAGTTGTGAAACTTGCGGTGGTCCACATCTGTACACAGATTGCCAAGCCTCCGGTGGCTCGGCTCGTGAAAACGTGTATGCAGCTCAAGGTTCCTATAATACGGGAGGTAATTCTTACCAACCGCAAGGGGATCGAAACCTTTTGAGCTATCGATTTAATAACTACATCGGACCACCAGGGTTTAATCAACCTCAAAACAGGAACCAGAATTTTAACCAAAATCAGAACCAGAACTGAATGAACCAAGGTTATAACAACCAAGGGAATTTCAACTCTGGTCAAAACCAGGTTCACCAAAATCAAAACCAGGGGAATTATAACAGAAATCAAGGTCAGAACAATTACCCACAGGGTAATTCTCAACAACAAAACCACTTCCAGGGTAATAACAATCAGCAACATGGGAATTTCCAGAACAATCGGGCTCAAAATCTTCCAAACCAAAATCAAGCCATTGTTCCAACTGGACCATCACGTGAAGAATTATTAAAACAGTTTTTAAAATCACAAGAAGAAATGAACAAAATGCTGATTAATCAAATGTCTAATTTGCAGAAGTCTTTAAATGATCGACCCTCGGGCTCAGGTACAACTTTACCTAGTAACACGATCGCTAATCCGAGGGGCGATATAAAGGCGATCACCATAAGAAGTGGAGTTTCTTACCAAGGACCTACAGCTCCCTCTACCTCTTCTCCTATCCCTGTAGAGGAATGTGAAACTCAGGAGACTACGGATAAGGTACTTCCTAACGGAGGTACCAATGACATCCCTCCTCCAGTTATCCCGGTCCCAACTTCTCGTAAAAGAGTCGTGTTTGAAACTACCGAAGGTCCTGTTGAAAATCCAAAGCCAACAATTCCATATCCCTCACGATTACAAGACCAAAAGCTCCATGAAAAAGCTAATCATCAGATAGAAAAATTCTTTCAGATTTTCCAAGAACTACACTTCGATATTAGCTTCGCGGATGCTCTTCTTTTAATGCCCAAATTCACATCGACAATCAAAAACCTGTTGATCAATAAAGAAAAAATGTTTGAAATGGCACGAACTCCACTCAATGAGAACTGCTCTGCGGTTCTATTGAAAAAGCTTCCCAAAAAGCTAGGAGACCCCGGGAGATTCCTAATACCATGTATTTTCCCTGGGATGGTTGAATGTTTTGCCTTGGCCGATATTGGTGCAAGCATCAACTTAATGCCTCACTCAGTTTGGAAAAAGCTTTCTCTTCAGGCACTTAGTCCCACATGCATGACTCTCGAGCTTGCAGACCGTTCAATTTCACGTCCCCTCGGTATTGCCGAGGACGTATTTGTGAGAGTGGGACAGTTCAATTTCCCGGCAGACTTTGTCGTTGTTGATTTCGATGCAGATCCAAGAGTTCCTCTCATTCTTGGGAGGGGATTCCTAAGAACGGGACGTGCATTAATCGATGTTTTCGATGAGGAAATCACGTTACGAGTTGGCAATGAAGCGATAACGTTCAACCTTGATCAAACCTCGAGATACTCCTCGAATTATAATGCTGATTCGGTCAACCGAATTGATGTCATTGACATTGCATCCGAGGAGTATGCTCAAGAATTCCTTGGATTCGCTAATAATTTTCCGAGTGGCAATCCCACTACTTCTTCTGATCCCATAATCGCTAATTCTTCTCCTTCTCTCACTCCGTTTGAGGGAAGTGAGTTTCTCCTTGAGGAATTAGAGGCCTTTCTCCAAAGTGATTCAGTTCCCGAAGGAATTAATTACCAAGAGATTGACCCGGAGGGGGATGTACTTCTCCTTGAGAAGTTATTGAACAAAGATCCTTCTCCCATTCCTGTTCTACCTCCACAACTTCATAAGGTGGAAGTCAAATATGTTGAGAAAAATGATGACTTCCCCGAGGTTGAACTTAAGGACCTGCCTCCTCATCTAGAATAAGCATTCTTGGAAGGTAACGATAAGTTACCAGTCATTATTGCAAAAGACTTAAAGGATGAGGAGAAAACTGCGCTGCTTAAGGTTTTAAAGTCCCACAAGCAAGCAATTGCTTGGAAGCTCTCAGACATAAAGGGTATAAACCCGGATTTTTGTACACACAAAATCCTAATGGAAGAGGACTTTAAACCTACTGTACAGCATCAAAGAAGGGTAAATCCAAAAATCCACGAAGTTATAAAAGCTGAAGTTATCAAACTTCTTGATGCGGGATTGATTTATCCTATATCTGATAGTCCTTGGGTAAGCCCAATTCATTGTGTTCTAAAGAAGGGTGGCATCACGGTTATCACAAATGAGGACAACGAGTTAATACCAACTCGTTTGGTTACAGGGTGGCGAGTATGTATTGATTACAGAAAGCTTAACGAAGCCACCCGCAAAGACCATTTTCCTCTACCTTTCATGGATCAAATGCTCGAAAGACTAGCAGGAAATGAGTATTATTGTTTCCTTGACGGCTTCTCGGGTTACTTCCAAATTCCCATTGATCCAAAGGATCAAGATAAAACTACCTTCACATGCCCTTACGGGACATTTGCCTATCGTCGCATGCCTTTTGGGTTATCCAATGCTCCGGGCACTTTCCAGAGGTGCATGATGGCTATTTTCCATGACATGATTGGAAAAACCATGGAGGTATTCATGGATGACTTCTCAGTCATCGGAAATTCTTTCGACTCATGCCTCTCCCATTTAGAAAAAATGCTTCAACGTTGTGAAAACACTAATCTTTGTCTAAACTGGGAGAAGAGCCATTTTATGGTTAAAGAGGGCACTGTCCTCGGCCATAAAATTTCAAAAAGTGGGATTGAGGTCGATAAGGCCAAAATTGATGTTATTGCTAAACTGCCTCATCCCACCACTGTTAAAGGAATAAGGAGTTTTCTCGGACATGCCGGGTTCTATCGGAGATTCATACAAGATTTCTCCAAAATAGCCCGGCCCATGACTCATCTTCTTGAAAAGGATGCTCCTTTTACCTTCTCACCAGAGTGCATCGAAGCTTTTGAAATCTTAAAGAAAAGGCTTACTGAGGCACCAATTCTTGTTGCCCCCGACTGGGACTTACCCTTTGAACTTATGTGCGATGCTAGCGATTATGCTATTGGTGCAGTTCTGGGGCAACGCAAAACCAAACATTTTCAGCCAATACACTACGCAAGTAAGACCATGAATGAGGCTCAAACACACTATACCACCACGGAAAAAGAATTATTAGCTGTGGTATATGCCTTCGAAAAATTTCGGTCTTATTTAATCTTAAACAAAAGCGTGGTATATACGGATCATTCGGCTTTGAAATACCTGTTCACTAAACAGGATGCAAAGCCAAGACTACTCCGTTGGGTCCTGCTCCTCCAGGAATTTGATATTCTCATAAGAGATAAAAAAGGAGCAGAAAACCTTGTAGCTGATCACTTATCCCGGTTAGAAAACCCTCATCAGGATATTCTCGAGAGAAAAGAAATTAATGAAACTTTTCCTCTGGAGACTCTAAATCTCATCTCTAACCGGGATGATACCACCACCCCATGGTTTGCCGACTTTGCAAATTACCGTGCGGGAAATTTCGTTGTGAAAGGGATGTCGTCCCAACAGAAAAGAAAATTCTTTAAAGATGTGAAACATTATTTCTGGGACGACCCCTACTTGTTCAAAATATGTGCGGATCAAGTCATCCGACGGTGTGTCCATGGCCAAGAAGCCATGGAAATTCTTAAAGCTTGTCATGATGGACCCACGGGGGGACATCATAACCCAAACTACACCGCAAAAAAGGTGTTTGATTCAGGATTCTTTTGGCCCACGATCTATAAAGACGCCCATGAACTTATCAAAACCTGTGAGTCTTGCCAGCGTCACGGGAATATCTCTAAAAAGAATGAGATGCCACAAAACGCCATCCAAGTCTGTGAAATATTTGATATGTGGGGCATTGATTTTATGGGGCCATTCCCGTCTTCACGAGGGAATAAGTATATACTCGTGGCTGTCGACTATCTGTCAAAATGGGTTGAGGCAAAAGCCTTACCCACCAATGATGGGTTGAGGCAAAAGCCTTACCCACCAATGATGCCCGAGTAGTTGTTAAATTTTTAAAATCTCTCTTTGCCAGATTCGGGACTCCTCGTGCCATTATCAGTGATCGTGGTACTCACTTTTGCAATGAACAATTTGCGAGAGTAATGCTGAAATATGGTGTAACTCACCGTCTTTCTACAGCATACCACCCCCAAACAAGTGGGCAGGTGGAGGTCTCAAATCGGGGTATTAAGAGAATTCTCGAGAGGATGGTTGGTGAAAACCGTGCCTCTTGGTCGGATAAGCTGGACGATGCATTGTGGGCTTTTCGCACTGCTTACAAAACACCCATAGGGTGTACTCCATATAAGCTAGTGTACGGGAAAGCATGTCATCTTCCGATCGAATTAGAACATAAGGCCTATTGGGCCTTAAAACATGCAAATTTCGACCTTCAGACAGTGGGTGATCACCGTAAAATTCAACTAAACGAACTAAATGAATTACGTGATCAAGCTTACGAAAATTCTTTAATCTATAAAGAAAAGACTAAGAAGATACATGACTCTAAAATAAAGAACCGCGTTTTCAACGTTGGTGACAGAGTTCTTCTTTTCAATTCAAGGTTAAAAATTTTCTCGGGTAAACAAAAAACCCGTTGGTCTGGACCATTTACTATAACAAAAGTATACCCATATGGAACTGTGGAGTTATTACAACCCGACGGTCCCAATTTTAAAGTAAATAGTCATCGGTTAAAACACTATTTTGGAGGGGACATACAACCAATGGTTGTCCCGGATCTCCAAACTTACCCCATGGACCAATAAATTCGGGGTCGAGTCAAGCTAGCGACTCGGTTAACAAAAACAAGTTTCCCCAAGGACAATTTTAATTCGGGGTCGAGTCAAGCTAGTGACTCGGGAATCAAAAACAAGCTACCTCATGGACAAATCAATTCGAGGTCGAGTCAAGCTAGCGACTCGGTAATCAAAAACAGTAGCAATATGGGTTGTCACCCATATTTCTGTCTTCTCATCCCTTTCTAACACCCTAGTGTGGGGGAGACGAACCACATGTTGTACATATGTAAAATATTTTTTCAAAAAAAAAAAAAAAAAAAAAAAAATGGTATAAGTCAAATAAAAAGAAAAAAGTGAGTTTGTATGTAAATAGAGTAAAATAAAAAGGTTAATAGTATTGCCTCCTTACGTTCTAAAGTCTTGGTGGGACACCAAGTACTGTGAATATTGAGGGCAATATTCAGTTCTAAGTGTGGGGGAGCGTTCTCACGAATGCAAAACATATGTTCCATCATGAACCCCCATTTGATCAAAATTATCAGTTTTTTCACACTTAGAAATGCAAATAATGGTATCAATCCTCCATGTCTAACCCACAACAGGATTGGCTAGTCCAGGAGCAAACGGCTCTTGGTAAAGACTTCTCAAAACCGTTGATGGCTTGCAATTTGCCAAAAATTGTATGGTTCCTCAGCTCCCCATATCCCTTAAAGCGAATGAGTTGACTAGCCCGCAAGATTATGGCTTGTGGTAAAGGCCGTGGAAAATCCATAATTGGTAATCAGCTCACCAAGATGTTGACTATTCCATCAAGAGTTGGCTAGTCCAGAAGCAAACGGCTTTTGGTAAAGACTAATCAAATCCGTTGACAGCTGGTGGTTTGCTAAAAATCACACGGTTATCAGGTGTGCCACAGTTCTTACACCTGGCTACTCCAGAAGTGATGGCTTTTGGTAAAGAGTAAAAATCCATTAATTTTTTCTCAAATAGATTGCTAGGGACTAGCAATAGTTTAGTGTGGGGGATTGATGAGTGTCTAAATACTCATCATTTTATACTAATCTGAGCTGCCAAAACATACAAAAACACTCAAATATGCATCATAATACTTAAAATATCTTAAAAGTGTGTTTTATATGTTTCAAATACAAAATATGCAAAAACAGATAAAAAACGTACAAAGTTTGCATAATTGGCAGATTCAGTCCCTCAAGTTTCAAATATTGTCAAAACTAGTCCCTAAAGGTTTAAAATGAATGAAAAGTCAACTTAAGTCCTTAGGAAACCAAAAATATTCACAAATGATCCCTGGATGAAAGTTTACACAAACTGGCAACTTTTACCCCTTAAGTTACAAAATTGGCAAAAATGGTCCCTGGGTATTCAAAATTTAGAAATTTACAAATAATACCCTTGTACTATGCATGAATGACAAAATGGAACAATTTTGATAATATTTTGAGAAATTACAAACACAGTCCCTTAAAAATCCAAATTTACAATAATGGTCCCTGGAGTTTGAAAAATTACAGAAAAGGTCCCTGGATATTTTTAAATGGAAAAATAAATAAATTGGTCCTTGGTTTATCATATTTGGCAAAAATAGCACTTTAAAATACTTTGGGAAAATCACAAATTCAGTCCCTCTATTTTACCCAAATTACATTTTTGGTCCTTGTTTACACTTTAACCAAACCGGACCCTTTTTATTTATATAAACAAAAACCAAATCCAACCCACCTAAATAACGCAGCCCACACACACCCCTAGCCCAAAATAAGCCCAGTCCAAACCACCCTTTGTTATTTAAAACGGGTCAAACCCCGTTTGACCACCCAAAACCGCCAAACAGCTACCACTGTTCATCCTCCTCTCCCACACCTGAAACCACCAATACCAGGTGGTTTTTCCACCACATCCTCACCTTCCAGCTCACCCTAACCACTCTTCCATCTCACATACCAAACCACATAAGCATTTATTGCTTTCTCCATAATTTTTCACTCCAAACTACTTTACCTCCTCTGTTTCTTCCATACAATCCCAACTTGTCCTAAAAACCCTCCCATTTGTCCCCTGCCACCTCCACATAACTCCAATTGTCCTTAATTGTTCACCGTAGCCTCCAAGTTAACGTGAAGGACTTTGGCGCCAAAAAGTAAGTTTAAACGGTGGATATCAATTAGACATAATCAAGGGCTCAGATGAAGTGGGAAAAGTCCCTGAGGACACCTGGATGCTCATTCTCACCTATAAAGATGAAGAGAAGCAGAAGAGTTAGCTATCTAGTTTAATTTAAAAAAGTGTATGTTGTATTAGTTTGATTTCAAAGTTCAAGTGTAATTTTAAGCTTTCAAGTTTCAGTTTAAGTGTTTTCAGTGTATTAGTAATCTTTTAAGTTAATAAAAATCAAGTTTGTATTATTATCTTAGTTAATGCCATTTTTAATTTCATATCAAAAATTTCAATAAGCTGTGTTGTTGTTATTATATGGTTTAATGGATTGAATAAGCTCATATAAGCTCCCATAAGCTCAATAAAGCTTTTAGTAACCTACTAATCAGTTTAATATAAAAAATCTCACAAATTACAAATTGGTCAAAGAAAGTCAACTGTGGCATTTGTTCTTGATTTCTGGGTTTCAGAGGTAATTTGGAAAGGAAGCAGCTTGGAGTATTGGTTTAGATCCTCAGGGGAGGAAGTAGGTTGTCCTTGGTTCATGGTTTAAACAGGATTGCAATTTGTAAGTTCAAGCCTTAATTTTTAGCATTTCTTATTTTATTGTTGTTTAGGTACTTAATCTTGCTTATTTGTGTTTATTCAGTATTATTGAATCATAATCTAGTCTAAAATTAATTGTTTGCTTGTTGAAATTAATACTTGCTTAGTATTTCATAAATTAGTACTATGAAGCTTAATTTTAATTTCTAAGTTGTAGTTGTTATTATTGGTATTTTTAGGTTTAAACAGGTTTAATTCATAGTAATATATGGTTCTGTGTTAATTGTTTGAATTAAAATCTTTGTTCTCTTTGAAAATCATCTTATCAGTCAATATCTAGGGTGTTTGGAATAAGCTTTTGAGCTGAGCTCTTATTGTCAATTGGTGATTATCTGTGTTTCAATAGTTTGCAATAGTGTCACTTAGGTAAATTAAGGCATAAAAGTTTAGGTTTAAACCACAAAAAGTCAAAATCAAACTCATTCCATCACCACAGTTAACTGTGGTGGAATTTGAGTCCATAACTCATCAAATCTACTCATAAGTTAGTAATTTAGTTTATTTCAATCTTAGTATAGCTTAATATGACATAATCAATCAGTAAGATAAGTTAGAAATTCAACAAAGTCAAAGTTTAAGTTTTAAGCAAAATAGTCAAAGTGCACATCTCAGATTTTCTCAAAACTTAAAGGAATTTTGTAGAATTGTGTATTAGGATCTAGGATTTGAAATTTGTTGTAGTGATACTCTACCAGCCCATCTTTAAGTTCCAACAAGTTTTATATTTTTAGGATTTTTACCCTGGGCCCCACAGACCCCCAAACACAACTGCAGGGCAAAGCCTTACCCTGCACACCAGATACACAGCCATCACCACCACTTTGGTGGTGATTTGTGGCCAAATCGGTGGGCCCCACACCTTCTAATTAGCATATTACAACCCCCCTCCTACCAGACTTCAACACTTGACCCTTAGTCTGACCAATTGACCACTGGGCCCCACCTGAAATCAGCTTGGAACTTTGTCCCATTTCTGAGTCAGAAACCAAATAAGCAAGTGCTTATTTGAGCTTTCTAGCTTATTCTAGGAGCTTATCTCACCAAGTTTAGTTTAAAATAGTTCAAGTAACTTAGGTAAACCAGATTTCTCCATAGTGGACCCCACATAACATCAACTTAGCTTATTTCTCAATTTAGTCAACCATAGTCAACTGTATAAGCTTATAAGCATTCTCAGTGCTTATTTTAAGGTTCTAAAGTAGTTGTCTTTGTTAAAGTTTCTTAATTTAAGTATTTAAGTAGTTTTAGGAAAGAAAAACCAGAAAAAGCAAACATAAAAATAGTGATAGCTTCTATTTAATAGAAATTATCTATTAAATTTTCATCTTAGCTTATTAATAAGCACTTATCCAATTTTATAATTTTATAAATTACCTAGTACCTTTAAGTAGTTAAAATAATTTTCTTAGAATTTTCCTAAGCAGTTTACTATTTATTAGATTTTAAACTAGTTTAAATAATTAAATAGGTAATATTAGTAATTAAATAGATTTCTTTAATTTTAATTAACTAAAGTAGAATTTTATATTTTTCCTAAGTTTTATAAAGTAGTTAAGACTTTTAAAAAATAGTTTCATAATTTTCACTGTCCATTTTCTAATTTTCTTATTTAAATTAATTAAATTAGTTTAAAATTAATTAATAAGTAATTAATTAATCAATTAGCTTAAATATAATTTTTAGCAATTTTTTATAATTTTGTAGTATTCCTGTAGTAATTAAATAGTTTTATAAATTTTATCATAATTTTCTAAGGTAATTTAGTAATAATAGTAATTTAAAATAGTTTAATTAGATTAATTAAATTAAATAGTTTATAATTAATAAAATACTCATAAAAAGACAAAAATATTTGTTTTCATTTTTTATACTTTCTTCAAGTTCTTATTTAGGTTTAGAAATTATTGTTATAAGTTTTTAGGTTTATTTGTAATAGTTGTAATTTTTAGTTAATTTAAATTAAGTTTTAAATTAGATTTTAATTAGTTTTATTAATTAAATAGTAATTAAATATTATAATAATCATTTTCATAGTTTCAATTTCATTTTCCATTTTCTTTAATTTTAAGTTTTCAAAAGTTTCACTTTTTACCCCTGTAGTTTGTAACTTGTTAAATACCACTTTTCTTTGTCTGTTATCTGATTATCTGATTTTGTGCTTATATCTGTATTTTTGTCATAGTTTTATATTTTCCAATTATCAAGCAATCAGTAGTGTAATCAACCCTCAAATCATCTTTGTTACTGTCCTCAGTACCACTCATACTCATACTCGTTTACAAATACAATTTCAATCTCGTTGGGACTTAACGACCCGGGGATTTTCCTGTACTTCCACGGTCAATATTAACTTGCACTTTCTCCCAGGTGGGCCTAACAGCTGCACACGGCTGACTGGTTGGTTTGGGAGGAGTCAGTAAGATATTTGGTAAATCTTGCATTATAATGCATATATTAATAGTTTTAGGGAATATCGGGTACCGAGTCAAATAAAAAAAATAAATTTTAACGGAGTTAACCCGGATATAATAAAGTCATAAAAATTGTAAAAATATGTTGGGTACAAGTATTGAGTGTTTGGATGATTATTGTTTAATTTCTACGAAAACCGTCCTAAATAAATTAGGCGTACGATACGAAATAAATAAATTTCCAAAATACCGGGTAAATTAATAATATAATTTTTATATTATTATTATGAGTATGAAATTATACTAGGATCATAGTCGGAAGTGTCAGACGTGTTAGTCACATTATTGGTCGCGTGTTAACGTTTATTTAAATATAAGCATTCGTAAAAAGTCAAATATATCAAAAGTATTAATTTGAATATCCTACGAGTGGAATAGTATGCAAATGTCATTATGATGATATGTAAGCTATTTCTAGACCGTATGAAGTGTCCCTACTGATGATTTCATGAATTCGCAGCTTAAGCTGACCGGTTACACGAATTTAATTACCCGTAAACTAAATTTACGATGAAATGAATAAAGTACATGAATAGTGGTTTCTCTTCGAAAATGAATAGTGTCATGTGAATAGTAAATTTTCTGAACGCTTCTCGGAATCTCAAACTGACACCAAAAATGATGAATAGTAATCGGTGAATAGTAACTAATGAATAGTAACTTCCCGAGATGAATAATGAAATTTCGACAACTGAACAAAGACTTGAAATTACGAATTGTGACAATTTATACAACGTGTGTCACTACATAAATAAGTAAAATCTGTAAATCACATTATAACTAATAATACTAGTTTTCATTAGTAACTCATAAGAGTGAAAAGGTTTTTCTCTTAAATAAGCATGTTTGTCAAATGATACAATATGTTTTCTCTCAATAATACAGAGTAAAAGATTACACGATCAATTAAGGTAGGTAATCTTTATTAGACTCTCTTTCTCAAGATTTACTATGGAGTATTCTTGAAACCAAAACACGTGATTTAAATACCACACTTGCCTTTGTTAGGATGTTGTGTAAGACATGTCGTTTTCATTAACCGACTTTTAATATATTGATAGTTGAGCTATATTAGGATATGTTCTAGCGGTATTGGCCAATATCATCTTTGGAAAACCTCGATGGGAAAGTAAAGTAATTCCAATTTTTCTAATATGAGAATGGCTACTGGACAACCTATTGCACTAGAAACTCAATTTGACCTAACGGTTACTGTAACCACAGGTAAATTTCCACTTAAATTAAACTAATACTTAACCATTTTTTTCACATCTAATTTTTTTATTAGTTAAACTAATCACAACAATAAACTAAGATATGACGTAACTCATATTTTAAGTAAACGAGTTCACTTAGTTTTGTCTTGAATAAATATTTTTATTTATGTCAAGTATAAAAAGTTTTCAATTTCTTATTTACCACTTTACGTTATTTTTAATGTTCAAAATAAACGTTAGCCATTTATTAGAGTTTAACGAAACTTTTCTGGTTATTAAATTAACTATTAACTTCTATTTATTATCACTATAAATTTTTAGTTTAAATAACGTTTAAACACTCCGATAAACCCACGACTCATGTTAAATATTACAATTGAGTATGTTGATAAGTTTTAACATTTTTATAAGCTCTATATTTTTACGTTACTTGTTTATGAATTTCGTGACTTAAGGACTTAACGTTAGTAATTACTGGGATCAAACAATACTCTCTAAACCTTAAACTAATAATAAAAAATCTAAAGTTTATCACAAAATTCTCTATACATCTCCTAATAGCCACGTTAATTTCATGTTACAATTACAAAATATATGTCTCAAATTCAAGCAACACGTCAATTTTCAAATACCATATACTTGTTTTACTAGTTATGTATGCATAGATGGTTATATATATATATATATATATATATATATATATATATATATATATATATATACACGTACATACAAATATAAAACATCACATATTTACTTGTCACCTATTATTACCACAAAATATATATGTGTTCCCTAAACGTACAACATATCCATTTCTAAAAATCCCAAACGTGTAACATTTTAGAACCAAGAACATGTATTATCAAGTAAGCTTCTATGTGTTCGTTTCTCATTCATTCTTACACATCATCCAAATAATACATGCCAAGGAAGTTTAAGACTACATCACCATGTCCCTCATTTCTAAGCCTAGGACACCAAGTCATACTTTAGACCATTCGAACCCAACTCTAAGCTTATGGCAATAAAATAGGACAAGTCAACATAATTAGTTAGTTGGCATGGATAATGTTTTTCCACATCTCCTGAACTCCCTCTCGTTACATATGGCCTCAAAGGGGATCATACCACATCAACATGTTTCTTATCTACACAACAACATGACTTGACACCCTCTAGAAGACCTAGCCTATCCCTTCTATAAATACCAACTCCTACTCTTTCTTTTTACTCTCATTCTGCTTGAAAACAAACCAAACAGCCTAACACTTATAGATTACTGATATTAGAAGTCTAGGAGAAGTCAAAGAAAGTGTAGTAGCAGCATGGATAGAAGAAAGAGTAGTGTCCAAGTTTCAAAGATCATTTTGTCCAAAACCTCTCTATAATCGAATCCATCAAAGTAAGTTCTCACAACCCCCATTCTAATTTCCCTTACAATTCTAATATCATGTACTTATGGTGGTAATCTAACACTAGAGAGAAACAAAGCCAAAAACTGATTTTTCTTTTCTTTCTTTCTGTTTTTACGAGAACCAAACAAACACCCTCTCTATTATACTCTAAATTCTATGAGCATATATAAACTTAAAAATTAGTTAGGAGAAATAAAACTAGAATTTAGGCTTTTAAATCTCCCAAAACGAGTACACGAGTCAAAAGATACGGCCAAATGAAATTACCAAAAACTTTGCCGGAAAGCTGTCAACAACATTTTGTGACAGAATCTAAAACATACAAAACGAGGCATTTCGAGTCCGATTCATCAAAAATTTGAAACATGAAAGTTGTCCGGAACGACATTTTCTTTAAAAACTAAGGGGCACGGGTCCTAAAAACGCACGACAAGAGCTGTAGGTGTGGACATTTTTTAAACCCGACATTTGAATTTCCAAAAATCTTTTCTTAAACGACCTAGTTCCCGAATTTCATAATTTACCAAACTTAACAAACTTCACTATTAACTTATAAGGGTCATAAAAATATTGCAAGGCGCCGTTTATATTTAACATCCTTTTGGGTCTGTCGCTCACTGAAACTGAAACTATTTATTTCTTTTATTAAGAAAACGATCCAACCCCTCCACTTTGGACAATTATTGCAAGCAAACCACACAAGCTTAGGAACTCTAGTTTGCACCATTAGAAAGATCACCTGGTAAATATTTGAAAGGATCAAGAACGTTGTAAAGACAGTTTACAGATTTGTCTAAAACTTAGCTCATTTTTGTCTCGAAATATATACCAAAAATACTTTTATAATTATTTTTGGAAAACTAAAGGAGTATATTATGTAATAAATAAAAGATGGAGTTTCTTGGGCAAAAAATGTAATTTTTATAAATTAATTAGTAAAAGGGTTGTTTTTTCAGCAAACAATAGCTGTGGGTATAAAGTGTCATTTTTGAAGCTACAAGGGTAAAAAGTGTAAGATTTTCATATAAGTTTCGATAATATATTTTCGTTATATAATGATTCGGGAATATGTTTTTTTTAATACATTAAACGGCTTGGATTATTTTTAAAACGTATATATAATAGTTATATGTCGAGAACGAGTTTCTATAAAACTTATATAAATATATAAATACCTAGATAATATATCATTAATGAACCAACGAACTTATAAATATGAAAATAAGAAAAATGGTAAAATCTTAATATCAGTAACTTTTGAAGAGACCTCATGTTATAATAACTAAAAATCATTAGCAAAACCATTACAATAAAAAATATTAAACTCGCATATAAGTAAATACGAATACTAAAAACTTGACATAATCAACTCAGGTTTCGTATTGGAGACGATTATCAACTTTATTTAAGTTGTTCTCCATCCAGACTACCATATCATCCAAGGTGAGTTTCATAGCCCCTACTTTTATATATTTTGAAATACTTTTGGGGGAGATACATGCTCAACTATTTTCATTTACTTACACAAGTACTCTAAACTTTTATGGATTACCGTGAGTCATAGCCCCACTTTTACTCATTTAAATTCTCTATAAACTCTTTGGGGGAGATACATGCTCAAATACTTGTTTGATACTAAAAATATTTATACTGCGCTATACTTATGATACTTTTGGACATGAAATGTAGTTACGATATGTGCCTTAATGTATTACACTTATTCTACACTTTATTCTTAGCAACTGTTTAACTCCTGGATGGAGCCGATGGAGAGGTGTTGATAGTACTATCAGGTTGACACCCCCACCCTTATGTCCAACACTTACTCGAGACCTTGGGTGAATATAATCCAACTTACTTGTGAAACTTATTTATTCTAGTCATGAGGTTCAGTTTGTTGTTATGCTTTACATTAAGTGCTTACATATATCGTATACGCACATGTCTTACTCATACTATATTTTAGCAGTGGATTGTGAACACACAGGTTGCAAGTTTTGTATGGGCGGGATTTGCAACTGAGTGGATTTACAATGCCTTTGCTTTGAAAACATTCTTACTCATACTATATTTTAGCAGTGGGTTGCGAACACACAGGTTGCAAGTTTTGTATGGGCGGGATTTGCAACTGAGTGGATTTACAATGCCTTTGCTGTGAAAACATTATTTAAAACGTTTTCAATTTATTTTCAATAAACTCTATGAACTCACCAACCTTTGTGTCGACGCTTTTAGCAGGTTTATCTTAGGTCCATAATAAACGAGGATGGCACGGAGGAGCATGGATACGGAAGGAAGGCTAAAGTTTTATTATCCTTTGATAACTTATTTGACAAATTGTAAACTATTGGGACCTCATGTTGTAAACTCTGATATTTGAATAATAAAATTTCTAAAACAACTCAATTCGAGATTATTTTCCTATTATTATAACTGTTGTGCCGTCGAGTAACACCCAGCTTTAATTCCGCTGCGTATCCCAAATTTGGGGGTGTTACAGATTGGTATCAAAGCTATAGTTATAGAGAAACAGGTCTAATTGAGATCCGAACTATAACCACTTTTTCACAAAAATGTTTTATAGCCTTTCGTTGTCCATGCCTTCCCGCTTCCGGATGATTATGTGACTTCTAGGTAATTATGCTACTGAATAGTAAACTGGTATATGCATATATGATATACTTCTTATAACTTTATACAAATAAACATATCTGCACATGCCTATTCTAAGGCATTACGTTTTAATCCTATTTCCCTGAGCATGTATTTACTTCAATATTTTCAAAATTTACGAAATCTTCTTAAGATATTGTGGTTTGCAAAATTCTTACCCTGCTTACGTGAAAAATATACTCTCCACTATTTTAAAAACTATGTCGACTCACCTTCATTTTTTTACTCTCATATCCAAAAATGAGTGTAAATACTCTCTTCGTACTCCCAGAATACTTAATTCAACGATTAGTTACGAATGTTAAGTCAGAAATTCTTAAGTAGGATGATTTGCAATGTCTTTATTTAAATGAATTGGGACGCCTTTTTATTTTAATAAAGAAATTATGAATCACTGAACCATAAGTTTATATTTCTTTATTTACATTGTTTTGGGACGCCTGGCTATGTAAATAATGAATTATAAATAAGTGGGCTTAATTGTATCTGAAATAACATGAGTATAAAATCCGTGGATCACTTGAATTCATAAAATACGAATAACATAAAATTTCATTAGAATCCATGAATATTAATACATAACGAAATAATTAACATCAGTGGGGCTAATGTTACAAAAATCACTAAGTAAATAATAGAATCGCTAATAGGTTGGTCCAATAGGCTAATAAAGAACATCATTACACCTAAGAGAGCGAGAATCACAACTGGATGTAAAATCTTGAATATTCTGTACAAAAAATACAAATAAATTATTAATGTGGTAAAAAAATATAGTCATACGCCTAAAAAACAATTTTCGGTGCCAAAAATTTGATTTTTACAAAACAAGTAATTAGAAACCAGGATATTTTCAAAAATGATGACTGAAACATGATAAATCTTATAAATAGCAATCTTCATTTAAAATAATTTTTTTTAAGTTTATATGACATTTGAAATAATATTTGTACATGTAAATTTAAATTATAGATTATCATAAATTAAACATTTCGTCCTTATCATTTCAAAACACCAAACATAGATCGAATCCGGGGACGGGATTCCGTTAAGGGGGTGAGACTGTAACCACCGGTAAATTTCCACTTAAATTAAACTAATACTTAACCATTTTTTTCACATCTAATTTTTTTTATTAGTTAAACTAATCACAACAATAAACTAAGATATGACGTAACTCATATTTTAAGTAAACGAGTTCACCTAGTTTTGTCTTGAATAAATATTTTTATTTATGTCAAGTATAAAAAATTTTCAATTTCTTATTTACCACTTTACGTTATTTTAATGTTCAAAATAAACGTTAGCCATTTATTAGAGTTTAACGAAACTTTTCCGGTTATTAAATTAACTATTAACTTCTATTTATTATCACTATAAATTTTTAGTTTAAATAACGTTTAAACACTCCGATAAACCCACGACTCATGTTAAATATTACAATTGAGTATGTTGATAAGTTTTAACATTTTTATAAGCTCTATATTTTTACGTTACTTGTTTATGAATTTCGTGACTTAAAGACTTAACGTTAGTAATTACTGGGATCAAACAATACTCTCTAAACCTTAAACTAATAATAATAAATCTAAAGTTTATCACAAAATTCTCTATACATCTCCTAATAGCCACGTTAGTTTCATGTTACAATTACAAAATATATGTCTCAAATTCAAGCAACACATCAATTTTAAAATACCATATACTTGTTTTACTAGTTATGTATGCATGGATGGTTATATATATATACACGTACATACAAATATAAAACATCACATATTTACTTGTCACCTATTATTACCACAAAATATATATGTGTTCCCTAAACATACAACATATCCATTTCTAAAAATCCCAAACGTGTAACATTTTAGAACCAAGAACATGTATTATCAAGTAAGCTTCTATGTGTTCTTTTCTCATTCATTCTTACACATCATCCAAATAATACATGCCAAGGAAGTTTAAGACTACATCATCATGTCCCTCATTTCTAAGCCTAGGACACCAAGTCATACTTTAGACCATTCGAACCCAACTCTAAGCTTATGGCAATAAAATAGGACAAGTCAACATAATTAGTTAGTTGGCATGGTTAATGTTTTTCCACATCTCCTGAACTCCCTCTCGTTACACATGGCCTCAAAGGGGATCATACCACATCAACATGTTTCTTATCTACACAACAACATGACTTGACACCCTCTAGAAGACCTAGCCTATCCCTTCTATAAATACCAACTCCTACCCTTTCTTTTTACTCCCATTCTGCTCGAAAACAAACCAAACAACCTAAAACTTATAGATTACAGATATTAGAAGTCTAGGAGAAGTCAAAGAAAGTGTAGTAGCAGCCTGGATAGAAGAAAGAGTAGTGTCCAAGTTTCAAAGATCATTTTGTCCAAAACCTCTCTATAATCGAATACATCAAAGTAAGTTCTCACAACCCCCATTCTAATTTCCCTTACAATTCTAATAACATGTACTGATGGTGGTAATCTAACACTAGCGAGAAACAAAGCCAAAAACTGATTGTTCGTTTCTTTCTTTATGTTTTTACGAGAACCAAACAAACACCCTCTCTATTATACTCTAAATTCTATGAGCATATATTAACTTAAAAATCAGTTAGGAGTAATAAAACTAGAATTTAGGCTTTTAAATCACCCAAAACGAGTACACGAGTAAAAAGATACGGCCAAATGAAATTACCAAAAACTTTGCCGGAAAGTTGTCAACAACATTCTGTGGCAAAATCTAAAACACACAAAACGAGGCATTTCTTGTCCGATTAATCAAAAATTTAAAACATAAAAGTTGTCCGGAACGACGTTTTTTTTTTAATACTCAAGGGCACGGGTCCTAAAAACGCACGACAAGAGCTGTAGGTGCGGACTTATTTTAAACCCGACATTTGAATTTCCAAAAATCTTTTCTTAAATGACCTAGTTCCCGAATTTCATAATTTACCAAACTTAACAAACTTCACTATTAACTTATAAGGGTCATAAAAATATTGCAAGGCCCCGTTTATATTTAACATCCTTTTGGGTCTGTCGCTCACTGAAACTGAAACTATTTATTTCTTTTATTAAGAAAACGATCCAACCCCTCCACTTTGGACAATTATTGCAAGCAAACCACACAAGCTTAGGAACTCTAGTTTGCACCATTAGAAAGATCATCTGACAAATATTTGAAAGGATCAAGAACGTTGTATATACCAAAAATATGGATCAAGAACTCTAGTTTACGGATTTCTCTAAAACTTCTCTCATTTTAGTCTCGAAATATATACCGAAAATACTTTTATTATTATTTTTGGAAAACTAAAGGGGTATATTATGTAATAAATAAAAGATTGAGTTTCTTAGGCCAAAAATGTAATTTTTATAAATTAATTAGTACAAGGGTTGTTTTGTCAGCAAACAATAGTTGTGGGTATAAAGTGTCATTTTTGAAGCTACAAGGGTAAAAAGTGTAAGATTTTCATATAAGTTTCGATAATATATTTTCGTTATATAATGATTCGGGAATATATTTTTTTTAACACATTAAACGGCTTGGATTATTTTTAAAACGTATATATAATAGTTATACGTCGAGAACGAGTTTCTATAAAACTTATATAAATAGATAAATACCTAGATAATATATCATTAATGAACCAATGAACTTATAAATATGAAAATAAGAAAAATGGTAAAATCTTAATATCAGTAACTTTTGAAGAGACTTCATGTTATAAAAACTAAAAATCATTAACAACCATTACAATAACAAATATTAAACTCACATATAAGTAAATACGAATACTAAAAACTTGACATAATCAACTCAGGTTTCGTATTGGAGACGATTATCAACTTTATTTAAGTTGTTTTCCATCCAGACTACCGTATCATCCAAGGTGAGTTTCATAGCCCCTACTTTTATATATTTTGAAATACTTTTGGGGGAGATACATGCTCAACTATTTTCATTTACTTACACAAGTACTCTAAACTTTTATGGATTACCGTGAGTCATAGCCCCACTTTTACTCATTTAAATTCTCTATAAACTCTTTGGGGGAGTTACATGCTCAAATACTTGTTTGATACTAAAAATATTTATACTACGCTATACTTATGATACTTTTGGACATGAAATGTAGTTACGATATGGGCCTTAATGTGTTACACTTATTCTACACTTTATTCTTAGCAACTGTTTAACTCCTGGATGGAGCCGATGGAGAGGTATTGATAGTACTATCGGGTTGACACCCCCACCCTTGTGTCCAACACTTATTCGAGACCTTGGGTAAATATAATCCAACTTACTTGTGAAACTTATTTATTCTAGTCATGAGGTTCAGTTTGCTGTTATGCTTTACATTAAGTGCTTACATATATCGTATACGCACATGTCTTACTCATACTATATTTTAGCAGTGGATTGTGAACACACAGGTTGCAAGTTTTGTGTGGGCGGGATTTGCAACTGAGTGGATTTACAATGCCTTTGCTGTGAAGACATTATTTAAAACCTTTTCAATTTATTTTCAATAAACTCTATGAACTCACCAACCTTTGTGTTGACGCTTTTAGCATGTTTATCTCAGGTCCATAATAAACGAGGATGGCACGGAGGAGCATGGATACGGAAGGAACGCTAAAATTTTATTATCCTTTGATAACTTATTTGACAAATTGTAAACTATTGAGACCTCATGTTGTAAACTCTGATATTTGAATAATAAAATTTCTAAAACAACTCAATTAGAGATTATTTTCCTATTATTATAACTGCTGTGCCGTCGAGTAACACCCAGCTTTAATTCCGTGGCGTATCCCAAATTTGGGGGTGTTACAGTTGAATTGCTTCTGGAGAGAAGTTGGGTTTGTGGTAAACCTGTAAAAATGGTCGTGTTTAGCCTTAATGGAACACCGCTAGTAATAGTCTCATACCCATTATCTAACATGAAAAATTGCCATTCCTACATTTGACTAAAGACATTTTACATCGATGATCTTCGTCTCCCGTTAGGATTGGACTTTAAACAAGTAATAATTAGGATACTTCTTGACAACCTAGATTACTTGTATATATGTGTTTAATATGTGTAAACAACATATTGGTCTTGTATAATATGATTAAATGTCTTCATGACTCCTTAAATGCTCAATGCCTACTTGCTTAATTATTAATGCATGTTTACTAGAAAGATCTTGCTTTGATTTAGCTTTTCTAATGTCATATTCTTGATATATGTCCATGATACATGCTCTTATGTGCTAAATGTCTACACATGTTACTTAATGCTTGTCCTTATAGTAATCATGTTTTGATGCATCTCTCTACATGGCTTACATGTTATTTGTGCAGCCAAACTATGTTGGACTAGGTAAGCCTTTGATGATACCTTATAGATGTCATATAGTCTTACATGCTAATATCCTTAATTGTTATGTGATGCATGATTAAATGACTTATATGCTTAAATCTGATATTCTTATGGAACTAGGCTTATTTCTCCTCGCACTAGATCATAATCTTCCTTTAGGGTCTCCTTTGTCACAATATCGCCTTCTTCCAAATAATTCATTCTTTTGTCTAGGAAAGAATACTCCCACACTACTCTACACTCTTTACTTATTACCAAAACCATTCCTTAATCATTATTGCCTAATTCTTCTCTTTCTTAGTGGCAATATGATTTTTTCATAATCAATCCTTTGATTATTCCTATCATCTTAATCATTATTGCCCAATTCTTTTCTTTCTTAAAGGCAATATGATTTTACCATAATCAATCCTTTGATTATTACCATCATCATCATCATCATCATCATCATTATTGCTACCCAATTCTTTTCTCTCTTAATGGCAAAATGATTCCTACATGATCATTCCTATGATTACTCTTATCCTTCAATCTGGGAAAAACAGAAAAGTGGAGAGACTCTGCACCTCACGGACGGCGGTCCCTTATCTTTAAAGGGCCGTCCCATGATTTAAAGGATCGTCCCCATTAGTGGTGTCACGAATTGGTTCAATTCTTTTCCTCTTATACAATACTTCGAACCATCCTACATCATGCCTTGTCAAAAACTCACAAAGAAGCATCTTCCTCATAACCTTTCACACTCACCTCTTCATGATTAAGTACCCAACAAAACTAGGATAGCTTGTATTCCATCGATCTCTTCTCTCCAACATCAACGATGCCCTTTTAAGGATGCTTGTATTCAGTTGAATCCTTTCCTCACTCATTGTAAGTGCAAACGTTCCTTTCAATATCCCCACACACACATCTATAACCACCAACTTCAATTATGGAGTCTTCCATCTTTCGTCTCATCTTCACACCATCCTTGCCAAACTTTGGCTCAAAACATACACTCTTTATTTCGGCCCATCCTTTCCCACTTCTCCACTTTAGAGAGTCATCTTCATCCTCATCTAGGAGCATATCATGCTCACCCGTATCACCTAGACACCAGACACTTATCTTGGAAGATGTTTGAGAATGGTGTATTAATCAACTATCATATATGTTTAGTTTCAATCCCTTTCATACCATGCTTTAGAATAATCATATTTGAATCATGCATGTCTTGCTATATGTATCATTATTATATATGTGCACTTGTCTACTAACTTTGTTTTGTAGCATTACTTCATTGCTCGATTCTTTGGTAGCCAAAACTAGTTTTGAGCATACACCAAGGGGGAGCATTTGCAAGTGTTGAAGGATGCAATGAGCTAGGGGGAGTTCATGGATATGCTAAAGTTAATAAGGATGCAATAAGCTAGGGGGAGCTCGGAAGTAGTTGGGTTAATGATTCGGAGTTGGTTAAACATGGCGGTAGGAGCAAGGATTCACTAGGATGACGCACGCTTAATTAATTTAATAATGGGGTTTAGGATTTTCTAATACATTGGGGGATCATCTTTCATTCTATTTGCTATATTCTCCAGTTCATGCCGATCTTCTTCAACCTCAACATTAGCGAAACCTTTTTGCTTCGACAAAAGGGGGAGAGAGGTAGTGTAAACTAGTAACTTCTACACTTTACTATGAGTTACGGTTTACATATTTGTCATCATCAAAAAAGGGGAGATTGTTAGTGCAAGCGTTACGACGTTTCTATACAATTTCTTTGTGTTTTAATGATGACAAACACGTAACTTGTAATACATAACGTAAATTGCACAAGTTACCGTTCACACATCAACGTCTCTCGACATCACTTCAGGTATGTACAAACACTTTACCTACTTTGTTAAGTGATCAGAGAAAAACCTTTTGTCCTTAATCTCTACATTTTATAAATATCACAAAACATTTTTACAAAATAAACTAGACAAATTATTTGTGTATTTACAAAAAAATGTTTTAATAAAAAAATTATATTTGAAGTTTGATAAACGACAAAAACTATCGCGGAGGTCGACGGTCCCTTATTGATAAAGGACCGTCCAAGGTTTAAGGAATCGTCGGATGCTCCTCGACCAGGCTATAAATACTGACCCATTTTCACCATAAAAACTGATCCTCTTTGTACAAAAATTCCCTGGTCTTTCCTTTGCATTCTTTGATCACTATAACTCTTTGGTATGTGATCCCGTCATCCACTACATCATGTCCAAGATAAGAACACTCGAAGTCTTCAAGAATCAAAGTGTTATTGAGTCCACACACCAACTAGTGTTATGATTTCCTGTACCTCAAGGGTAAGAGAAGAACTCTCGACATAGATAAAGATTGAGATGTTATAGGTGTCCACACACAAATGTAACAAGTGTTACGGTGATAGGTTCTATAAATATTGTCAATGTTTCTGACTTGTGTGTGAGTTGAGGATGGGGATATTTGTGTAAACTTGCATGGTGATGTAGTTCCAAGTATTGTAGTTGTGTGAACTTGGATGGTGATGTAGATCCAAGAATTCTTGTAACTAGAATAGGTCATGTAATTGTTGTATGGTGTGTGGTTGATGAGGCGAAATGTGTTATGCTTTTAGGGGGTCATTTAAACCCTAAGTCGTGATTATTTGATCAAATATTGCCTCAAATCGTTTCTTTTGTCATTTTAGGTACTTTGGAGAAGAAATCTGGAAAAGGAAGCATTTTGGACATTTTTGGAGCGAAAAGTGAAGAAAACGGAAAAGTCTCCAAAATTAAGCTGGAAATAGTACCTGACAGCGTCAAGAGTTACATGTGACGGCGTCACGTATTGGCAAAGAGGTGGATAAAAAATTACACGAGACGCACCAGAATGTTTTTGGGACTTAACACGTGACGGCGTCATGCTTTGGGATGCCAAGGCCGTCAAGAGCAATTTTACACGTGACGGCCAAGAGATGATTTATACATGACGGCGTAAGATCTGGATCTAAGCAATCCGAGAAGAGTATTCGCGGCTAGTTGACCACGTCAGGAGGACAACGAGACGCCGTCAGACGTGTATTCTCTATACATAGTTTTCTAATTTTCATTCATTTGAGAGAGAACTTTTATAGGAACTTTACCACAAACCCTAGGTCAAATTTTCATTATATTGTAGGGGTTTCAAACCCTTCTTTCTTCCATGTTTCAATAAAGACAAGTCTTCTAATAATCATTCAATATGTCTATGTGTTGTTTGATTCTATCTTACGCTTGTCTTTACTTTAACATGCTAGGCTAGGTTTGTTTGTGTTTGATTAGATGTAATGAAACCTAGCTATTAATTGTTGGTTGATTGTTTGTTATTAATTGTATTGGAAGAATGATATCGATGTTAGGCTTAAGAAAACTCGCAGACTTCCAATTGGTAACATGCTTGAATGTCTTAAAAAACATGAATCGGATGTGTACTACGATTTTAATGGTTGTATTCAATGCATGAGTGACTACTGAGGAGGCTATGTTAGGAGATACTTTTCGGCTCGACATTGGAAGAGGTAGAAGCTTATAGAGTTGGGGAAGATCGTACATGGCCCCACGATTGGTATTAAGGAATATAACCCGTCATCCACGCAATTGTAACAAACTATTCAATTAATGAAAGATAGCTAGGGAGTAGTGAAATCTAAGTAAACACGTTTCTCATATTATTGTTTTTCTCACATTTACTTTCTTGTTATTTTATTTTTATCGCATTTGTAGTTAATTTGGTTAGCTGACTGGCAATAAATTCTGCCCAGTCTTCCAATACCCGAGATTTTTACTTGCTTTCTATAAAATATAAAAATACAAAAAGATTCATCCCTCACCTCTAGACCTTGTTTAATTAAGTTTTGATCCTAACGACACTATTTCCCGAGAGAACGATCAATCCCACGGTACTTGCCACTACACTATACTACATCGTTCAGGTACACTGCCTAGTGGAGATTGCAAGCCTCTTGAGATCCCTTGAGAGGTAAAACCTTTTGCGAGGGCGCAATCCTATGCATCAAGTTTTTGGCACCGCTGCCGGGGAATAGTTATTGTTTAAATTGAAATTTCTTTTTGTTAGGTTTACTTGCTAGATTCCTTTCTAGTAAGATTTTTGTTTTATTTTTATAGGTTTTCTTTAGTATATATTTTTTCTTTGTTCCCTTTGTTCGTAAACTCTCTCGATGGATAACAATAGCATTGATCATTTGATTCCTGTTATTCGTGTTTTTCATCTTAGGATTTTCCAACTACCCATTCCAATTCCTGTAGTGGAAAATGAGAACCCACCTTACCTCTCGCCTGGCCACCATTTTGGCAATAATTCTGAGATGGAGGAGTCTGACCATGATAATGACCATAGAGCTAGCCCTTTTTACTATTCGGACTCCACCGAGGACCTAGATGATGGTGATGTAATTAATGAGGCTAGGATCGAAGATGAGATGAACCCTCTTAGGTATGTCGACCCTAGGACAAGGATTGAGAATGATAGCTTATTTAATATGCAATTTCCTTGTAAGATAGGATTTAGGAGCTTTGATGCTTACCTTAACTCATCATTACCAATGAACGTAATTTCGCGTACTGAATACAATAAAATTATGGTAAATGAGTTAGAATACAAAGGAGATAATATTGTTGCTAGGGCAAAGACGATGCGTGTGTTTGTAGGAAGCTTCGTCTATTTAGTTGAATTTATGGTTATGGAGAATCTAGGAGAGTTTGTTGATAGTATCTTAACCTAAGTTGTATTTGGGAAACCCTTCAAAAGGTTAACTAAGTTAGATGAAAAGCTTATGGAAGGGTTAATTACATTTTCAGACGGGGATGAAGATTTTGTTTACCAAATGCCCCATGCACACCCTAGGTTCAAGGATTTTTCTATTAAAAGATGTAATAGGTTTCCACCTCTCGATATGCTATGTAAGAATGATAAAAGAGAAGGGCTTAAATATCCTCATGAAAAGAATAAAAGGTATTATCGCGGATGTTTAGAGCTAAGTGATGACTACAAGAGAGATGAGGCAACAATTAGATGGCTCACACTTGGATATGTGAGCATAAGTGATACACGGTAGGATGTGAATTTTAGTCTAGCTACAAGACTAGTAAATAAAGAAAAAGCGCTTCTTGGGAGGCAACCCAAGCTTTATTTATTTGATTGTTTGTTTATTTGATTTTATTTGTTTTCGTATGCATGTTTTATTTTTATTGTTTGTGGCTCATGTTTCAAAATAAATTGTGAAAAGGCTTTATTTTGTTTTTAACTTCGTCTTGATTACATATAAAGGTATTTTGCAAAAGATAAGTGTAATGTAAATCCAAATTTGTTTCTAAGAACGAAATTGAGCATGAATCACAACAATATTAAACGAATGTGCATATTAGTATTTGTGTGAGTCAAATGCTTGTATCGAGTCATAATGATGTTTTGCAGGATTTCCAGGAATTCAGGCGTGAGTTTTTCCAGAAATTTTCCGGAAACTCAACATGAAATTTCTGCAGGTCACTTCTGACGGCGTCAGGGTTATAACCTGACGGCGTCAAGTGTAAAATTCTAGAAATTTTGCGAGTTTTGTATTTCTGCCGGAGTCTTAGAGTTTTTGTTAAATCTTTAGTTTTATAAACTCCGGGAAATATGCAAATATTCATTCCACAAGCATTATATCTTAATTTGCTTTCTAGGATTTTAGTATATATAGAGTTTGCCGCCGATTTTACGCGAGGTTTGCTATGATTGTTTTCTCAGGTTTAACAGGTTATATAGAGGTTTGTAGGATTACTCCCCTTTACCCAAAAAAAGAATATGATTTATATTTCTGGAGGGAAGCTTTCAACGTTCATTTTCTTGGAGGAGGATCTAACCATGTTATCACATTATCCACACCGAGCGAATCAGGAGAGTATTTGTTTCATTCTTTTACCTTCGTTACTTTTACATCCTTTTTATTGAACATCGGGGACAATGTTCAGCCTAAGTGTAAGGGGAGGGTAAATGATGATACCTTAGAGAATGCAATTGCACTTGATTTTGTTTGTTCAATAGTAGGTATGTAATAAAACTAAGAGAAACACTTGTTAGGGTAATTTTAGCACGAAATTTAAATTTTTTTACAACATATAGGAGTGAAGCTTTAGCCTTAATAAGCGTCTCATGGATAGGAGTTGTATGACTAGCACTAAAAACCGTACCACTTAAAATTTTCCTCCCCAAATATGTGAGGTTCACCCCTAGATTTGTTAGGAAAAGATGCTTATGAGTGTACCAGTAGTACTTAGATTCTAGAACTTGTGATAGTGATGCGTCCCGAGACCGCTAGTGAGACTACATTCATATAGTTAGGATTTGCTACATGATAAGAGGTATTAGGATCACCCTTGTGTTAAACCCGTATCATAATTACTTGACCAATAAAGTCATAATTACTTGACTAACAAAGTCAATTAATTTTCCCATACCTTTGCGATGTACTCATTTTTAGTACACGATACCCCTAATACACCCCTCCAATCCAATCTTTTTCGTTTCTAACTTTAAGCATTTTACTTAAAGGAATAATTTGTTTACAATCCACCCCAAATGTGCGCTAATATTTAAAAAGTACTCCAAGTGTTTTGATTATCTTAATTCGAGTTATTAGAATAGTTGATTGTAACATATGTAAAAGTTCAAGTGTAAGGGAAATGCAAATTTCCTACGATGTATTATTTTGGATGGTAGGGCAAGAGTGTATGAAAAAAAAATCAAAAAATCATGGAAAAAAAATAGAAAAAGGAAAAGAAAAAAAACATACGGACTACCATCCCATTTCCTTTTACGTTTATTTTATGTTTTTGTTAGTTTATGATTAGCTTAAGTCGAGTCGAGTCTTGGCTTAGCAACGCCACATTGTACATGTAATTGACCAAGGTGATTAACTCGCCACCAGTAAAGATTGCCTTTAAAAGACCTCTTTGATAGTTTATCCTAGGTGCTTATGCCAAGAGATGTGAGTATCTAAATTTTATTTGTGAGGTGCTAGTGTATATTTTCCGTGCTTGTTTTGGTTGAAGTGGAACAATTATTTGTTGCAATTACTTTTATATTAGTGTTAAATGACCCTAGCTTGTATTTTCATTAGAATAAAAGCGCATTTTCTTGACGACAAGCAAATCTCAAGTGTAAGGGTATTTGATGAGGCGAAAAGTGTTACGCTTTTAGGGGGTCATTTAAGCCATAAGTCGTGACTATTTGATCAAATATTTCCTCAAATCATTTCTTTTGTTATTTTAGGTATTTTGGAGAAGAAATCTAGAAAAGAAAGCATTTTGGATGTTTTTGGAGCGAAAAGTGAAGAAAACGGCAAAGTCTCCAAAACCAAGCTGGAAATAGTACCTGATGGCGTCAAGACTTACATGTGACGGCGTCACGTATTGGCAAAGAGGTGGATACAAAATTACACGAGAAGCGCCAGAATGTTTTTGGGACTTAACACGTGACGGCATCATGATTTAGGATGCCAAGGCTGTCAAGAGCAATTTTACTCGTGACGGCCAAGAGACGATTTATACATGACGGTTTTAGATCTGGATCTAAGCAATCTGAGAAGAGTATTGGCGGCTAGTTGTCGGCGTCAGGATTACAACGTGACGACGTTAGACGTGTATTCTCTATACATAGTTTCTAATTTTCATTCATTAGAGAGGGAACTTTTGGAGGAACTTTACCACAAACCCTAGGTCGAATTTTCATCATATTGTAGGGGTTTCAAACCCTTCTTTCATCCATGTTTCAATAAAGATAAGTCTTCCAATATTCATTCAATATGTCTATGTGTTGTTTGATTCTATCTTACGCTTGTCTTTACTTTAACATGCTAGGCTAGGTTTGTTTGTGTTTGCTTAGATGTAATGAAACCTAGCTATTAATTGTTGGTTGATTGTTTGTTATTAATTGTATTGGATGAATGATATCGATGTCAGGCTTAAGAAAACTAGCAAACATCCAATTGGTAACATGCTTGAATGTCTTAAGAAACATGAATCGGATGTGTACTACGATTTTAATGGTTGGATTTAATGCATGAGTGACTACTAACGAGGCCATGTTAGGAGCTAGTTGTCGGCTCGACATAGGAAGAGGTAGAAGCTTATAGAGTTGCGGAAGATCGTACACGGCCCGACGAATGGTATTAAGGAATATAACCCGTCATCCACGCAATTGTAACAAACTATTCAATTAATGAAAGATAGCTAGGGAGTAGTGAAATCTAAGTAAACACGTTTTTCTCATTATTGTTTTTCTCACATTTATTTTCTTGTTATTTTATTTTTATCGCATTTGTAGTTAATTGGGTTAGTTGACTAGCAACTAATTCTGCCCACTCTTCCAATACCCGTGATTTTTACTTGCTTTCCATTAAATATAAAAACACAAAAAGAATCATCCCTCACCTCTAGACCTAGTTTAATTACGTTCTGATCCTAACGACACTATTCCCTGAGAGAACGATCAATCCCCCGGTACTTGCCACTACACTATACTACATTAGTCAGGTACACAGCCTGGTGGGGATTGCAAGCCTCTTGAGATCCCTTGAAAAGTAAAACCTTTTGCGAGGGTACAATCCTACGCATCAGTGGTGTCCTAGTTTGTAAGCTAGGAGTTAGTTGAGTCGGTGTGTGAAGGCTTGGATCGGGTGATGACCTAAGTGTGTCTCGTGTGAAGGCTTGGATTGGATGAAGATCCAAGTGTGTCTTAGTGTGAAGATTCAAGTGAACGGGAGTTCTCATTCATGTGAAGGCTTAGATCGTGTGTCGATCTAAGTTGGACAAGAGTGCTTGTTCGTGTGGCCATGTGGGCCTTTATGTAGATTGGTTCTAGTTAGCATTAGGAATCGACATTCTACTTAGTGTCGTTAAACTTGGTGTAAGCTTGTGTACGATTTGTTCCACCATAAAGGAGCGTGTTGATCAGTGAAGTAACTCTCGAGTGTGGGACTCGGGGAGTGGAGTAGAACGAACAGGTGCTTCGTGCCGAACCACTATAAATCATCGTGTCCGGTTTGCGTTTTCTCTTCCTTGCTCTTTACTTTCTATGTTTGCATTACATTTATGTTTGTGTGACTTGGTGTGTATATGCTTGTGATATCAACTAGTTAACTTAGAAATATAAAACATAAGAAAACTTGATCAGATGAAATGGACACGCCCACTGGTGGCGGTCCCTTATACAGAGACGGTCCCCAAACGTTTAAGGGACCGTTGGTGTATTTAAAGGACCCTCCACAATGAAATCAAAATTGGCTAAAAATGTTTAAACCTCACGTTATGTTTAAGTCTATGTAATTGCTTGCATACTTGTTATTAAGTGACACATATGTTTGTTATGAATGACATAACCACTATTCATATTTAGTCACACTTGATCGGGAATTTGATACGAAACATTTTAAGTTTTAAAGAGGAACGTATTCACCCTCCCTCTACATTTCTACAAAATTCCTTATCACTTTCCATTATTATTTACACATACAATCTCATTGCATTCATCTAACTCAGTAACATTTTATTTGTGTGAGATCTTTTGTAGCAAAGAAGATCACAAGTTCATCCGAAAGTTACAAGTCTCAACATAACGTTGCAAGTCTTGTTATCTTAGCATTGTGTAAACTTGCATAGTTTACACTTCATTTGATTGTGTAATTTCAGTAGTGATCGGTTAATATTTTAGTCCTTAAAATACATAGTGTGACGAGAGTGGTTGTACCCTTGTAAAAGAACTCAACATCTAGCTTTGTGTCGATAATCTTGTGTAAGCGACGTGTAAGGTTTTCTCCGCCGGTGAAAGGAGCTTCATCAATCCACATTTTATTGGGCACCATTTTCTATACTCCAGCGTTAGGATAAGATGCAACCTTGATCTTCGTGATTGACATCGTATGTTTGCTACCTTTGCTGCCGAATCATAGATATTCTAAATCTCTATTGAAGAATAAGTTTGTTTGGATGGTAACCTGACCTGGTTGTGACATTTGGTAATTTCAAGGTCAATATCTAATTCATATTCTATTCCTATTTCTACTTGAGTAAAAATTTTATTTTTACTTTCTACCCGATTTAGCAATTTTCGCGTTTCTAGCTATTCAGGAGCCGTGTTTAGGATTTCAATCCATTTTGATGTCATAAATTGGTTTAATATATTCCATCACATACTTCTAGTATTCAAAAATTCTAAAATTTCACATTTCTCATTTCGTTTCACGTTTATGTCAAATTTCGCTAAAACTCATGTTCAACGTACAATTAATTCAAACCGACACTAGACTATGCCCACTCTACACTTGTTATGCATTTTTGGTTCCTTACAATCCTATTTTAAAAGTCATAATCTACATTTTCCAATTTTACGTAAACCTTACACCATTTACGTTTTACGCAATATAAATCTACGTTTTAAGGTTTTAACTACGTTTAAATCCTACGATGAAATCATCACTCATCAAAATTACTAAAATAAGTTATGATAACAAGATTTAACATTTTTGAAAGTTTTTTATTTTTACGTCTCCTAATTTTACGTTTCGTGTCTTAAAAACTACACGTTTTCAATTACCGGGATCAAAATTATACATTATAAAACAAACTTAACCCAAAATAAACAAACCCACCCCTCCCCCACTATCACTCATGAGACATGTGTCTCATGAGCCTTTCACAACCTATACATTTGTCCACTCCACCTCTTGATACTTATACTAGATACTTCTTTCATTGAACATAGTTTCTATCACCACACCACTCTTTTCTTGTTTTCTCCACCCCAAGAATGAGTCAAATCAGCTCCAAACACCATATTCTTTCAAATTTTACCAAGTAAATTCATCTTGGATTAAAGATCATAAGTCCCTTTAGCTTGTACTTGGTTCATCTCATCTTAAACTTCATTAATCTCATCATTTTAAGGCGTTCTATTTGGAAGATTACGAGAGTTATTTAGAAGATTTTCAAGGTGTCCAAGTTCTGGGATTTTAAGGTGTTTTTTCAAGTATAATCAAGTTGGTCAAGTGTTAAAAAGATTTGAAAGAAAGGGTGCAAGTGTCATTGGTGTTTTAGGTTTAGTGGTCCTTGTTTTTTGTTCTTAAATATTTCTTGTTCTTCTACTTTTGTAAGGAAACCAATCACTCCTTTTTCATTTTCATTCTTGTAATTTTATTATTCCTTGATGTATTTGTACATTATATAAGTTATCTTGCTTGGTTAGGCTTGGTACATAGGCTAGATCACTAAGAAATCACTAAAGGACTTGAAATGTGAAGCAGTTTTATACTCAGGGCTAAAAATGGAATTAACTGTTCTAATTAGTAAACTTTAGATCTAAACTAAAAATATGTAGTTGTAGATATATATATCTTGTGGTCATTTCCCCGGGTGGTGCATCCCGTGACGGCACCAGATGATTTAACTAAAAATGTTTTTGTGGAACATGCCAGATTCTGAGTAACAGATTCTAAACGTAAAAAGCTTATTGATTTATTAATTTTCACCACTTGGCCCAGTTTTATGAATTGTAGATAAAATCTTTACTTAAACGTGGCCGCAAACGGGGGATTAATCGGTGATGAGATCAAATAAGTACATTTTTTTGGCATCATTTATCCTATTTAATTGACTTGTTTTATATTATTTTGTATGAGAATCGATGCTTAATTGTTTACTTTAGTAATTCTCAGGTAAAAACAAGCAATTGGTGAAAGTTGATAATTTTGGACGAATTATGGAGCTAAATGATCAAGATTGGAAAAGTCTCCTGAAATCCAGGAGATGCGCCGTATCATTCTCAACAGATACGCCGCAACATCATACTTAGATTTATTCGAAGACCATTGCCTGACTTTGAAGCCTGCGCCGCATCTAATTACAACATGCGCCACATATGAAACTTTGGCCAACGAAGGATAACCAACTTGCTCTACTCCAAAATACGCCGCATCTCATTTACAACATGCGGTGTATCAGCTAAAGACTTCACCAGAAACTATCCAAGACATTGAAGCACATGCGCCGCATAGAGAAACAAGTTACACCGCATCTAAAGGCGGTGTACGAATATTCTAGAATATAATAATGTTGGACCCCACACGAAGTTAAGTAGATGCACTGCATCTATCATCAAGAGGCACCGCATTGATCCCTCAAACAGAAGCTATAAATACCCCAAGATAGATACGAATTTGGTGTGCAACAAAACCCTAAGGAGACGAATCCAATCGAAGAAGCGTCACAAGATAGATACGAATTTGGTGTGCAACAAAACCCTAAGGAGACGAATCCAATCAAAGAAGCATCACAAGACACGCCCCAAACGAAGATCTTAGAGCCGTAAGAAGGTCCTGCATGTGTATAATTCATCAAGTAGTTTTGTTTATTGTATTAGTAAGCTTTAATCCATCAGGATTGATGGGCTTGTGGCTGATTGGTTCCGAACAGTCAACTAAGTTTACCAGGTGATGGTCAACCAAGTCAAACGTCAAAAACCAACTAACCAAGGAGTTTAGGGAATCCCCGGGTCGTTATGTCCCGACGAGGCGTGCAATTGTATTTGTAAACGTTTTAAATGATCGGGTGATTAATAAGGAAGGTTAGGAATTTGATTATTATGATTACACTATGAGATTATGATGGAAAACAACTTAGAAATACTTTATTAACAATTACTGATTATCAGATAACCTAAAAACGTGATTTAAGCTAAAAACGCGCGTTTGAGTTTAAAATAAACGCGAACGCGCAAATTAAAAAGTGAAACGGGAGTAAACAAAGTCCTACGAATGTGAAAATTATATTTTTACAATCCTAATGTTATAAGAAAGTTTTTAGAAAATTAAAATTATTTTTACAACTATTTAATTAATTACTATTAATTAATTTCTAATTATTAATTACTTTTTAATTAACTAAATTATCATAATTACAAATAATTATAAAATTTAACTAGAAAAATGAAAATTAAATTTAGAAAAATCTAAAATAATATAAAACTAATTTTAAAACAGAAAAACTATTTTTCCTACTTTTTAATTAATTATTAATAATTGAAAACTAATTATTTAATTGATTTAAATTAAACTAAATTATAAAAAATACTAAATTATTAAGGAAAAATCTGAAAAAATTATTAAAAATCTATTATGATTACAGAAGCCTAAGAAAAATTTAAAAACAGTTGTTGCTTATAAATAAGCAGAAAATAAGCCAAAAGAGCTTAAATAGAAGCTATCACTTTCTAATTTTTTTTGTCTTTTTCCAATTTTTCTTTTACACAACTATTGTACTACTAATATTAAACAACTTTTACAAAGGAACTTTTTATGGAAGTTGAAAATAAGTTTTGTGTAATCCAATAAGCACAACAGCCAAGCTTTTTGACTTGTTATAGGGACAGGTGATAATGCTCAAAGTTAACATGTTTTTATAAGCGTTATTAGTGTTTTTGTGTATGTTATTTGGTTGTTTTTATATACTTTTACCACTAAATCATATCAAAGTATGTTTTTGTAACATATGTAGCCAAATGCAGGAAAAATGGAGAAAAAGTGAAGGAAATGAAGTATACGCGATTACACGAAGATTCCCAAGCTCAAAAGTCCAATCTATGAAGTAATTCATAAGGGAACCTAAGTTTTGTCATCTCAAAGTTCCAATTTCAGAAGTTAATCAAGTTTGGATAGTACATAAAGAGCTAGACAAGTCAAAGTCAAAGTCCAAAGCTGCCAGAAATTACCATCCGATCTGTTGGTGTGAAACCGTTCGGATGGTCATAAGTACCTTTCACCAACCGATCGGTGTCAACCCGTAACCGATCGATTGGTCAGTTCTGCATGTTTTTGCCAACATTTGTGCACGAATCTTGGTCTTTTGTCCCAAGGTTCTAGGCCCTTTTTAGTGTCTTATTGTCCAAGTTCAAGCATTTAAGTTCTTATTTATGACCAAGAGTGTTGGACAAGACTAGGGGGGACTTCAAAAGTGCATAACTCAACACCGTTCAACACACAGTTGAATATACCATTTACTCTCATTACTACATACAATTATTATCATCTTCTAGCTCTCTAAGGAGGAAAATTCGTGCAGAAAGAACTAGGAACTTTGGGGGATCAAGGAAGTAACATTTGGAGTCCGAAAATCTCAAGAAATCATCACCAACTCTTAGGTTATCAATACCTTGTCATTTGTTATCAATTTCAAATCATTATAAGACTTATAAGCATGGATTCTTATGTTAAATATTCTGAGTTTATTTGCATGTTTGCCATGAGTGGCTAGTAATCTTTTTACACTTGTTTTGATGATGTTTTATACTTAGTGATAGTGATGATTGTGATAACATGTTTTAATTCAATTTCAAGTCAATCCTAAGAACCAATTGTACCTTAAGTTTCATCGTGACATTTGTTTAGCCAAGGTTAACTAATTGATAATAGTTTCAAAGGTTGAAAGATTTGTTATTACTCAACTAGTTATAATCATTTGTCTATGAATGATTGTTTTTCACCATAATTATTCTTGACTAAACACAGAAACAAGAAGTATGATTGTAATAAGAATTCTTTTATAACGTCAAATCGGATTGTTTGTAAACCTTTAGTAGGACGAAAGTTTAAATGTTTATAAATGATTGTGACCTTTTTGTCTATGAAGAGGTTACCTTTTTTATTGACTATTTCTTAAGAGTATTTGAATGGTAAAAAAAGTTTGTCTTGTGTTTAAGATATCCACCATACGTTATGAACCTTGGATAGATCTTGAATTGATTGGTTTACACCTAAAGCTTGTTTTTATGAACTAAAATCTTGACGAAGGTTTAACTTGTAGAAACAATAGATTAGATCACCATCTAATTATCTTAACCAACATGTCATCAAAAGTTATCACAATCATGTGTGTCATTAAGTAGAAAACTAGTCTAAACAAGTGTAGTTTTTAATTTATTGAATTTGCTTATTATCATATTTGCGTACATTAGAGATTTACTTTTAGACTTATATTTTGATTCACTCACAAATCCCTGCGAACGATCCCGACTTACCATCATATCTTGCTATAACGGACGAGTACACTTGCTCGTATATGTTGTTTCTAGATTTGGCAATTCACTCTTATAAATTTAAAACTTGCACTAACAAACATAGCACATCAAGTTTTTTGGCGCCGCTGCCGGGGATTTTGATCATGTTTCTTTAAGTTTTAAAAGTCCGTTTCTTTTCGTGTTCGTTTTCGAAAAAAAAAATTCCATAGCAACAAACCGATCGGTTTCTCTTCCAACCGATTCGGTTTCTCAAATTTTAATTTTACCCTAGCGTCCAAACGATCGGTTTGATTCTCAACCGATTAGGTTTGAAAATTTTCTGTTTTTTTTTATTATTATTTTTTATTTTTCTTGTTCTTTTGTTTAGGTAATTAATTCGATTCTCTTGATAGTTGTATGAACACTCGTTCTACTACTAAAAAGCTTAGTACACCTTTATTCGATTCCGAAAGTTTGTTTCGTAAGAAGAGATCTTCAACTATTCTTAATTGGTTTGATAATCTTTCCGAAGAACATCCAATTTCTAATCTTTTTGAACCAATACCCATGGCTGACAATTTACCCATGTGGGCCGCCAATAGAACCGTAGCACCCACTCCTGGAGCTGCTATTGTTGTCGCTGACCTTGGTGAAAACTTTACCGTTAAAGGTCACCATCTTTCTATAATCAAAGACCGTCAATTCGATGGCCGTTCGCGGGCCGATCCGCATAAACACATTGCCGAATTCATTGAAATTTGTGGCATGTTTCGTTATGGAGACACTAATGTCGATGCTATCAAGCTCAAACTTTTTCC
This sequence comes from Artemisia argyi, assembly GCA_030686995.1. Taxonomy (NCBI): domain Eukaryota; kingdom Viridiplantae; phylum Streptophyta; class Magnoliopsida; order Asterales; family Asteraceae; genus Artemisia; species Artemisia argyi. The sequence goes on along the minus strand of CM060702.1, from coordinate 91,371,290 downwards.
ATCATCACTCGCCGGAGATGCCAAAATATGGTATAACGAATTAAACCCAGGAACTATTAATACTTAGGAGGAGATGAGGCAAGCTTTTGTAAGCCGATTCTTTCCACCTGCTATGTATGATAGGTTAATGGGAGAAATCCGTGCTTTTTCGCAAAATCCTAATGAATCTCTTGTTGAAGCTTGGCTTCGCATGAAAGATTTGCTTCGTAGTTGTCATGGTCATAATTTAGGACGAGGAACAATAATCCAAATCTTTTATCATGGTCTTGATGAAGCATCTCAAGCAATCCTTGATGCCGGAGGAATTTTCCTTTACAAAACACCAAATGAGGCATATCAACTTCTTGAAGATCGAGTACTTCTTAAACTCGATTGGTCAAAAGATTCTAAAACCAAACCCTTATGGAAAACCGTTGCTTTTGCTGAAAGTTCAAATAATTCAAAACTCATGGACAAAATAGAAGCTTTGTCTTTTAAAATGGACTCGCAATATAAAGATATAAAAGGAGAAATGAAAGAAATGCGAGATGGCTGTAATAATTGTGGAGGAAATCACACATCATCCGAGTGTGATGACCAACCTATGAATGGACCCAACGAAGGGGAAGCCAATTATGTCCAAGGAGGATATCGTGGAGGAGGTTTTCGTGGTAATTATTACGGAAGAAGTTCTGGAAATTGGAAAGATCGCCAACAAAGGGATAACAACCGTGATTTTCAACCTCGAACAGAAAATCCAAACCCAATAAATTCAGATAAAAAGGAAGAATCTGATTTCGAAAAAATGATGCGAGAATTCGTAAATGCTCAAAGAACCACAAATGAGTTTGTAAAAACTCAATTTTTCAATCTCAAAACCAAAGTTGAGCAAGGTCAGAAAAATCATCAAGCTTCTATTCAGGATCTTGAAGAAAAATTTGGTAGACTTTCTGATCAATTTTCTTCTCGAATTACTGGCACATTACCAAGTAACACCCAATCCTATCCAAAACCATCTGGATCAAACGATAAGAATTATCGTCCACCACACAACATAAATGAGCATATCAATGCTGTATTCACTCGAAGTGGTCTCTCATATGATCCACCACCCATTCCTACCGATACTACTCTTATTCAAGAAGAAGAGTAAGAAGCTGAAGAGGAAGAAGCAATTGAAAAAGAACCAACTCAAAAACCAACCATTCCACCAATAAAGCCTTATACACCAAAAATACCATATCCACAAGCCCTAAGAAAAGAGAAAAGAGAGGAGCGAAATAAGAAGTTTTTAGAGATGATTAAAGAAGTTAGAATTAACGTACCCCTTGTTGATGTTCTAGCTGGAATGCCCAATTATGGGAAATTTTTGAAAGAACTTCTTAATAATCGAAACAAGCTAGAACAAATTTCTGCTACCGTTATCAATGAAGAATGCTCTGCTATAATTCAAAACAAAATTCCACCAAAACTTGGAGATCCCGGAAGTTTTCTTATACCATAACAACATCACATGTGATGCTTTAGCCGATTTAGGTGCAAGTATCAATTTGATGCCTTATTCGTTGTATTCTAAACTTTCCATCAATACATTGAAACCTACTAAGATGAGTATACGATTAGCCAACCATACATACCAATATCCTGTTGGGGTTGCTGAAAATATGCTTGTTCAAGTTGGTAAATTTGTTTTTCTTGTGGATTTTGTCATCTTAGAAATGGAAGAAGATAGTCGAGTACCCTTAATCTTAGGAAGACCTTTCTTAAACACTGCTGATGCAATGATTAAAGTTAAAGGTAAAGAACTAAATCTTGGAGTAGGAGAAGATCGAATCACATTCTTAATCAATAAAGCAATGAAATATCTAAATTCCAGTGATGATACATGCTATAACATCGATGTAATTGATGAAGTCACTGAAGAAGAATTGGACGCATTACTTGACGATTCGAAACCATTCATGACTACTTCAGAAAAGATTAGTGAAACAGATTCTGATAAAGAATTTGAGGAATTCATGGAAATAAAAGTAGAAGAAGACGAAGAAGAGAAATTTGAAGATATCATTGATAAAGATCAATTGAAAATCAAATCATCTCTAGAAGAACCACCCACTGATTTGGAACTCAAAACCCTTCCCAATAATATCGAATATGCTTACCTAGAAGAAAATTCACTTCTTCCAGTAGTCATATCATCGTTTCTCAAAACAAATCAAAAAGAAAGACTCGTCTCTGTTCTTAAGAAGCATAAACGCGCTTTTGCGTGGAAAACTTCTGATATTCCAGGAATTAGTCCTGATTTTTGCAAACACAAAATCAATTGTGAAGAAGGTTCTAAACCCGTTGTAGAAAGACAATGTCGACTCAACCCGAATATGAAAGAGGTTGTTAAGACGGAAATCATTAAACTTCTTGACGCAAGAATTATTTATCCTATCGAGGATAGTCCATGGGTGAGTCCAGTTCATTGTGTTCCAAAGAAAGGAGGAATGACTGTAGTGACAAACGAAAGGAATGAGTTAGTTCCTACTAGAACTGTCACTGGATGGCGAGTATGTTTTGATTACAGAAAACTTAATAAAGCCACCTGGAAAGATCATTTTCCTTTACCCTTCATGGATCAGATGCTCGAAAGATTAGCAGGAAACAAATACTTTTGCTTCCTTGATGGTTTTTCGGGATATTTCCAAATTCCTATCGATCCAGCCGATCAAGAAAAAACCACATTTACATGTCCTTTTGGAACCTACGCTTACCGGTGTATGCCTTTTGGTCTATATAATGCACCTGCAACTTTTCAAAGGTGTATGATCGCAATATTTCAAGACATGCTTGAAACATCTATGGAAGTTTTCATGGATGATTTTTCAGTTTTTGGTGTCTCTTTTGAAACCTGTCTTTCCAATCTCGATAAAATGCTTGAAAGATGTGAAGCTGCACATCTAGCTCTTAATTGGGAAAAATGTCACTTCATGGTGACTGAAGGAATTGTGTTAGGACACAAAATATCAAGTTCAGGAATGGAAGTAGACAAAGCTAAAATAGATGTTATCACCAAATTACCACCACCAACTAACGTTAAAGCCGTTAGAAGTTTTCTAGGACATGCCAGTTTTTACCGCCGATTTATCAAAGATTTTTCAAAAATATCACGTCCTATGACTAAACTTTTAGAAAAAGATTATGTATTTGATTTCAATGCTGACTGCATCAAAGCTTTCGAAACATTGAAAAGTCAATTGACTAGTGCCCCAATTATGGTTGCACCTAATTGGTCACTACCATTTGAAATCATGTGTGATGCAAGCGATTTCGCTGTTGGAGCTGTTTTAGGACAACGTGAAGGAAAACATTTTCGTCCTATTTACTTTGCTAGTAAAACACTCAACAATGCTCAACAAAATTATACGGTTACGAAGAAAGAATTATTAGCCGTAGTTTTTGCATTCGACAAATTCAAATCTTATCTTGTGCTTTCAAAAACGATAGTTTTTACCGATCATTCCGCACTCAAATATTTGTTTAACAAACAAGATGCAAAACCACGTCTTATCAGATGGATTTTATTACTACAAGAATTTGATATCGAAATCAAAGATAAGAAAGGAGCAGAAAATCTTGCAGCTGATCATTTATCACGTCTCGAGAATCCAAATTTGGAAGAATTAAAAGAAAATGAAATTAATGATTATTTTCCAGAAGAAACTCTCATGACGATAGATAAAGACGATGATGAGGAGATACCATGGTTTGCAAATTACGCAAATTATCTTGCAGGAGACATTCTTAAAAAAGGAATGAGTTACTGCCAACGTAGTAAGTTCTTTTCAGAACTAAAACACTATGATTGGGAGAAACCTTACCTTTTTAAGATGTGCAAGGATGGAATGATACGAAGATGTGTTTCGGGTGCCAAAACAAGAAAAATTCTTGATGAATGTCATCATGGCCCAACTGGGGGACATTATGGTCCTTCCACTACAGCTAGAAAAGTTTTTGATGCTGGATTCTATTGGCCTACAATTTTCAAAGAAGCGTATACTCTTGTTCAAAACTATGATGCGTGCCAAAAATCCGATAACCTTTCTCGAAGAGATGAAATGCCTCAAAAGAGCATTCAAGTCTGTGAAATATTCAATATTTGGGGAATTGATTTTATGGGACCCTTCCCTAAATCACACAAATACGAATATATCCTCGTTGCAATCGATTATGTTTCTAAATGGGTTGAAGCGGAAGCTCTTCCTACTAACGATGCACGAGTTGTTGTCAACTTTCTCAAAAAGCTTTTTGCTCGCTATGGAATTCCTAAAGCTTTAATAAGTGATAGAGGATCCCATTTCTGTAATAAACAAATGGAGAAAGTAATGAAACGATATGGAGTTCATCATCGTTTTGCTACAACTTATCATCCACAAACTAGTGGTCAAGTCGATAATACCAATAGAGCTATAAAAAGAATACTTGAAAAAATGGTTAAAGACAATCCTTCCGTTTGGTCAAGGAAATTAGATGACGCTCTATGGGCATTTCGTACGGCATATAAGACACAAATTGGTACAACACCGTACAGACTCTTATATGGGAAAACATGTCATCTACCGTTCGAACTTGAACATCGTGCTTACTGGGCGTTAAGAAGCTGTAATCCTGATTTAAAAATAGCTGGAGAAAAGAGATTTTTGCAATTACATGAACTTGATGAGTTAAGACTTCAAGCTTATGAAAACTCTAAGCTATACAAAGCAAGAACCAAAGCTTATCACGATAGGAAGCTAAGAATTCGAAAACAATTCAAAGCTGGAGATAAAGTTCTGCTTTTCAATATGAAATACAAGTTTAAAGCTCCGAAACTCATACCAAAATGGTTTGGACCATATATAGTGAAACATGGATTTCCATCAGGTTATGTTGAACTTTATGATAAACATGGTGGAAGTTTCATTGTAAATGGGCACCGAATTAAACTCTATTATGATAAGGAGAAATTAAACATGATTTCTAATGAAGAAATTTCATCCGAATTTGAATATGAAGCTATCACATTCATGGCTCCACACAAGGAAATGGTTCCTTGGGCACACAGTAATGGTTTTATCTATGATGCTCTTCCTAGAGCATGGGAAAACGTTAAATTGGAAAACACAGATGAAACAGGAGAAGGAATTGTGATAGGAAATGTGTTGTATATCCCTAAAAGGAAACATAACACTAAAACTTCATAATCTATTTCAAAGTTTGAGTCCGGCTGAGGACTCATTAATAAAACAAGCGCTTCTCGGGAGGCAACCCGTGTGTTTTATTTTTAATTTTGATTTTCAGTGTTTATACCCCAAAGTTTTATTACTTGGTCGAACTTAAGTGTGGGGGTGTGCCACTAATTTGAATAAAACTGCAATGTTTTTTTTTTGTTTGTTTGTTTTTGTTTCTAATAAATACAGGTGTTGACTACAAGAAACAGAAGATTGGATAACACTGGATATCACGGTTTATTTTCTCATTTTCCCTACTGTTATGCTTTTTCGTTTATCACATTGAGGACAATGTTTAACTTATGTGTGGGGGGATGAGTAGATAAAATAAGAAATTAAGTCTAATATCGATTTAATTTTTTAAATTTTGTTTGTCCTTATAATCTAGTAGTTTTCACGCTTTTAGGAATAATTTATTAGAATAACTGGATCAATCCAATGGTAAAAAATTAGTAATTTTTGAAAAATTTGAGATGTGTCCCGATTAATATTGCAATCTATTCTGGGATTGATAACATTTGCTAGCGCATATTATAACCCTTTCCACTAAATTGTGAGGATTTGAGCCTATTTCATATCTAGCATACATCTTTTATCCTTGAATCTTTTGTTATGAGTGTGCCGGTGATTTTATATATTCTAGAACTTGTGCTTGTAAATCATTACGAGACCGTTGTGAGATTACATTTTTGTAATATAAGTATACATACGTGATAAGAGGCAACCTTAGGATTTTAACCAAAATAGCCTTCATTATTGATTTTTAGCTAGTCACATTGATTAGTTAATTTCCAATTTTTAACCCTTTTTGTTAGCGTTCATTTTTAGCGCTAGATACCCTTAGTTACACCCTTTGAGCCATCCTTTTCGTTTTTGATAAATCCAGAAAAATACAAAAATATTTTACACTTTAAACCTTAGCCTAACCCTTGTCAAAGTCTAAACGGTGGGTTGCTAGTTGCTTGGTTGTTGGATAGTTTTAATGATTATTAGTTAGCCACACTTCACCAATCATGTGTGTGCCATTCTGACAAAGACGGAGACTGCAGCTTCTTATTTTTATTGTTGTGGTGATGCTTATGCGAAGTGTGGGGGAGTTAAAAAAAAAAGAAAAAAAAAGAAAAAAAAAAAGTCATCGTAACTATAAGGTGACAATTATAGCAAATGTGCTATATATGTGAATAAAGGAAATCTTGTGATATGTTGCTAGCCAATGTGCTAAGAATGAAGAATATTGTTATGGCGAATTGATGTATCGTTATTTGAAGAAGAGGGTGATTGTAACTATAATCATTTATGGGTTCGTGGTTTGTTTGGTGACTAGCAACAATGGGACTTAGACTTTATTTTATTTTTCTTTAAAACCAATTTCGTAAATATTCCCATGCCTTATCCCTACCCTTACCAAATTACTTTATCTATCTGGATATAGTAATGGCTTTGTGAGAATATCAAGTACAAGAATATTGTAGTGACCATCCGGTTTTTGAGTAATCAAGAACTCGCGCCAGTAATCTATTATGTTTTTGTATGAGATGTTTAAACATAAGCCTGGTACAACCCTTAGCCTTACATTATAACCCGAATAAAAGACCTCTTTGATATGTAGACTTGGTGCTTACGCCATTGCGGTGTAGTTTTGTTTCTTGTACAAGCTTATGGTAATAATCGGATCATGACTGAGCAATGAGTGTGATTTATCTTACATTTACTCCATCACCTAAATAATGAGTGATTGAGTGAATTATACTCCGTTCCTTTTTCGTGAGGTGTTTAGAAATGTTAATCAAGCAAGAAAATCATTGGGTATTGTCAAACATCTCGATTTTTCACTACTAAAGCTTAAAACGAAGAATCATATCTTGTATTTGTACTTGGTGGATTTGCATCACATTTTTCTAATCATTTTTTGGTTACCATTTGGATATTTAGTTTTCTTCTAGTTTTGCTTGAGGACAAGCAAAGTTTAAGTGTGGGGGATTTTATAACGCTCAAAGTTAACATGTTTTTATAAGCGTTATTAGTGTTTTTGTGTATGTTATTTGGTTGTTTTAATATGATTTTACCACTAAATCATATCAAAGTATGTTTTTGTAGCATATGTAGCCAAATGCAGGAAAAATGGAGAAAAAGTGAAGGAAATGAAGTGCACGCGATTACACGAAGATTCCCAAGCTCAAAAGTCCAATCTATGAAGTAATTCATAAGGGAACCTAAGTTTTGTCATCTCAAAGTTCCAAGTTCAGAAGTTAATCAAGTTTGGATAGTACATAAAGAGCTACACAAGTCAATGTCAAAGTCCAAAGCTGCCAGAAATTACCATCCGATCGGTTGATGTGAAACCGATCGGATGGTCATAAGTACCTTTCACCAACCAATCGGTGTCAACCCGTAACCGATCAGTTGGTCAGTTCTGCATGTTTTTGCCAACTTTTGTGCACGAATCTTGGTCTTTTGTCCCAAGGTTCTAGGCTCTTTTTAGTGTCTTATTGTCCAAGTTCAAGCATTTAAGTTCTTATTTATGACCAAGAGTGTTGGACAAGCCTAGGGGGGACTTCAAAAGTGCATAACTCAACACCATTCAACACACAATTGAAGATACCATTTACTCTCATTACTACATACAATTATTATCATCTTCTAGCTCTCTAAGGAGGAAAATTCGTGCAGAAAGAACCTGGAACTTTGGAGGATCAAGGAAGTAACATTTAGAGTCCGAAAATCTCAAGAAATCATCACCAACTCTTAGGTTATCAATACCTTGTCATTTGTTAGCAATTTCAAATCATTGTAAGACTTATAACCATGGATTCTTATTTTAAATATTCTGAGTTTATTTGCATGTTTGCGATGAGTGGCTAGTAATCTTTTTACACTTGTTTTGATGATGTTTTATACTTAGTGATAGTGATGATTGTGATAACATGTTTTAATTCAATTTCAAGTCAATCCTAAGAACCAATTGTACATTAAGTTTCATCGTGACATTTGTTTAGCAAAGGTTAACTAATTGATAATAGTTTCAAAGGTCGAAAGATTTGTTATTACTCAACTAGTTATAATCATTTGTCTATGAATGATTGTTTTTCACAATAATTATTCTTGACTAAACAAAGAAAAAAGAAGTATGATTGTAATAAGAATTCTTTTATAACGTCAAATCGGATTGTTTGTAAACCTTTAGTAGGACGAAAGTTTAAATGTTTATAAACGATTGTGACCTTTTTGTCTATGAAGAGGTTACCTTTTGTATTGACCATTTCTTAAGAGTATTTGATTGGTAATAAAAGTTTGTCTTGTGTTTAAGATATCCACCATACCTTATGAACCTTGGATAGATCTTGAATTGATTGGTTTACACCTAAAGCTTGTTTTTATGAACTAAAATCTTGACGAAGATTTAACTTGTAGAAACAATAGATTAGATCACCATCTAATTATCTTAACCAACATGTCATCAAAATTTATCATAATCATGTGTGTCATTAAGTAGAAAACTAGTCTAAACAAGTGTATTTTTTAATTTATTGAATTTGCTTATTATCATATTTGCGTACATTAGAGATTTACTTTTAGACTTATATTTCGATTCACTCACAAATCCCTGCGAACAATCCCGACTTACCATCATATCTTGCTATAACGGACGAGTACACTTGCTCGTATGTGTTGTTTCTAGATTTGGTAATTCACTCTTATAAATTTAAAACTTGCACTAACAAACATAGCACATCAACAGGTAAGCTCAAATAAGCTACACTACCAAACACAGAACTAAATTAAGCTAGAAATAAGTTTAATGAGCTAAGGATAAGCTACAACAACAAGAATGATACACTAAAAAGCTTGTAAGCATGAATAAGCACATCCAAGGTGCACAAACCAAACACAATCCAACTGGGGCACTTGCAGCCTGTTGTGGGGCCCACAGGGGTGACCTAGGGTCCAGGGTATTGGTGGAACCAAAAAGCCTGCTAGGAGGGCCTTCTAAAACTCCCAAGACCAAGGAATGAGCGCAAAAGGTGAGCTTTGTGGGGAGCTTGGAAGTTGGGTTTGTGAGATACAGAAATGAGAACCACACAGTGTGAACTTATGGACTAAAAGCTCATAAGAGCTATGATAAGCTTGGTTTTCAATATATAAGTGACAATACACCTACAAATCAGTGAGTTAAGCTTAAATAACAAAACTTATATGCTTGTACAAGCTTGTAGCTACAAACAGTGGTGAATTGCACAAAATGAGAGGAAATAAGCAGTTACTACAATTAAGCACAAAAAACAACTAAGCTACTGTAAACCATCATTGTAACTAGTAACCTTATGTGAGCTTGAAATAGCAATTAACAAGCTTGGAACAAATTAAACCACACAAGCTCAGCTGCTTACTAATGAATCAGCAGAAACAGTGCTCAAAATGGCAACTATGAGAGGACTAAATAAGCTGACCAATAAGCATATGAGTGCAATCTAATGATGGATCTAGAAAAACAGACTAGCAGGGTCTAAGAATCACCAAAGTGTAAACCTTATGGTTAAAGAATGGCCAAGTTGTGACCAAAAGCAAATGGGTCAAAACTGGGTGCACATGGGAGATTTCTTCCCCTGCAGGTAGGTTCAAGGTCAAATTCAAGTGCCTTAATGAGTTTCAAACTTGAATCTTCTTATTGAATTTAGTAAACAAGCTGGCAAGGTTTGTAAATCAGCAAAAACTTTGACTTTTCAACAAGAAATGAGCCCTAGACACTCATTTGAAATCTGCTCCATTTTTCAGACTTGAAACTTTTGACTTTTGAAATTTCTTGAACAAATTGACTTTAATGACTTTTAATCACACCTAATAAACTGAAAATGATTTATAGTGACTGAGTGAACCTAAAATAAACAAACTTAACAGGTTTGCAACCAAAAATAAGGATTTGGGTTCACTAATTCACAACAAGTTGCTGTGTGAATCATTTGGGAGAGTTTCTTGACTTTTTATGAAAAAGGTCTAACTTTCACACTTTAAATGGTCTCTTGTGGTCTACTGTAATATGCTTAATCAATGAGAAACCCTAGAAACCTGCCTAAACCCACGGATCACAACTGATCCAAACACTCCTATAAAACCTGAGTTACAATTTTTTATGAAGCAATTCCAATAGACAGACTATGATACTGAGTGTTAGATTATGAAAAGCTTAGATGAACATAATTAAGCCAAAATAAGCATTAAACTACAACTATAACACAATATACTAAAATTATAACTAAATTCAGAAAATCAAGCTAGAATTGAGAAACCTTGAGCCTAGCTTAACTAGGTACTCTTGAATCAGCAACAAGCTCTAGCTTGTCATAAGACAAGCTAGTAAAGTCCCTCTTGCCATTCCAAAACTGGCAACTTCCCATGCTTTCCACATTGTCCAGCCAAGGTATTTTCTTTATATGAACCTGATTAATTCCCTCCCTTTTTATGTTTTCTTTTCTGTTTTTAGAGCCTATATGACTTTCTGAAAGAGTATTGATACACTAATAAGCTTGAACAAACTGTTACTAAAGATTTAAATTTTACTTGAATTGTGAAATTGAGAACAAAGTTAAGTAACTAAAAACTGAAGCACTTTCATTAAAATTGAAAAGAGATTACAAACTAATCTTAGTGAACTGAACTAAAACTACTTTTCTTAATTAGAAAATTACATAAGGACTACTACATAAAAACTACATGCCATCCTTGGCTTACAATGGAGATTATATATAAAAAGAAAAATGGAAACTAGACCAGGGGCCTTTTCCTCTTTGTCTCCTCTTTGTCTGGTGTGCTTTTGTTGTCTTTGTTCCCTTGGATAACATCCCACCATTGGATTTAGCTGCTTCCTTCATCCTGACCCTTGATTCAATTTAAGTACCAATTGTAGTGGTTTTCTAAGTTGGAGGGGAGGGGGTAATAATTAGGTTTGGGGTTGACTTTGTGAAGTGGTGTAGGGTGGCTGAGGTAGGAGAGGAGGGGAGGGGACATAAATGTTGGGAGTTGCAGGTGTTTGGGGGCTGGGTGTTTGGATATGGCGGCAAAGGGAAGGGGGGAAGGGGTTGACTATTTGGTTTGACCCCATTTTTATTAATAAAATGTGGGGTGGTTTGGGTGGTATTTGGGCCAAAGGAATGGTGGGCTGGGAATAAAATGGTGGTGGGCTTGGTTTGTATTTTGAATTGGTTTTGTTTGGATAATAATACAAAGGGGGTCCGTTTGGTAATAGGTTTGCAACAAGGACCAATTTTGTAAATATGCAGAATTTTAAGGACCAATTTTGCCAACTTTCCAAAGTGTATTAAGGGACCAAGCTTGCCATAGTGTAATAACATAAGGATCACAAAACATATTTTCCACTTCAAAATTCCCAAGGACAGATTATGCCAAATTCTAAACTGCAGGGACCAAATATGCAATTTTTCTAAAATTTTCACCTAAGGGTTAAATTTGATAATTTTGACTTTTAAATGCCTTAAGTTGACATTCCTTTCAAAACACATGCTCAGGAACTAGTTTTGTAAATTTTTGAAAGTTGGGGGACTAAAACTGCCAATTGTGTAAACTTTGTTCGTTTTTCATTGTTTTTACTCATTTTGCATCTGAAACATATAAAATACAATCCCTGGGATATTTTTAGTATTTTGATGCATTTCTGAGTGTTTTCGAATGTTTTGGCAGTTTAAATATGACAAAAATGATGAGTGTTTGAGCACTCATCAATCCCCTACACTAAACTATTGCTAGTCCCTAGCAATCTTTTTGGAAAACTTGATGATTTGAAACTCTTTACCAAAAGCCATCACTTCTGGAGTAGCCAGATGTATCGATTCAAGTAAGAACTATGGTCCACCTGATAACCATGTGATTTTGAGCAAACCACCAGCTTTCAACGGGTTTGATTTGTCTTTACCAGAAGCCGTTTGCTTCTGGACTAGCCAACTCTTGATGGACACAGTCAACATCTTGGTGAGTTGATTACCAATTATGGTTTTTCCACTGCCTTTACCATAAGTCATAGTCTTGCGGGCTAGCCAACTCATTCACTTTTTTGGATATGGCGAGTTGATTTACCATACAATTTTGGGCAAATTGCAAGCCATCAACGGATTTGAGATATCTTTACCAAGAGCCGTTTGCTCCTGGATTAGCCGATCCTTTTGTCGTTTAGACACGGCGGACTGATAACCACAAAAATTTTAAAATAAAGTGAAAAAATTTTAAAATTTTAGGCCAAAAACGGGGATTCTAGAGGATATAATGTGATAAAATTCGCTAGAATTTACCCCTTCCCCACACTTAGAATTGAATATTGTCCTCAATATTCAAAGTCCCGGCTATTATGCCGACTCTTTGAACGTAAAAAGATAATATTAGAAGCTAACTGTGGGAACATTGTTTTGTAATTTTTCACTTTATTTATATGTACGTACAATCACACATTTTTATTTATTTATTTATTTTTTTTTTATGAAACCTTATATACATATATACATTTTCAAACAGCGGGGGGTTGGCCATTCCCCCACACTTAGGTGGTAGAAAGTAGAAAGAAATCAGAGATACGGGTGAAAACCCGTATTGTGCTATTGTTTTTGTTCATCGAGTCGCTAGCTTGACTCGATCCCCGAATTCAATTGTCCTTGGGGAAAGTTCGGAGATCCGGGACAACCATGGATGGTATGTCCTCTCCAAAGTAATGCTTCAAATGATGTCCATTCACTTTGAAATTAGGACCGTCATTTTGAGATAATTCGACGGTGCCATAAGGATAAACTTTTGCAATAGTGAATGGACCAGTCCATCGGGTTTTGAGCTTTCCCGAGAAGATCTTGAGTCTAGAGTTGAAAAAAGGACTCGATCACCAACGTTAAAAACGCGGTTCTTGATTTTGGAGTCATGAATCTTCTTTGTCTTTTCTTTATAGATCAAAGAGTTCTCGTAAGCTTGATCACGAAGTTCATTTAATTCATTCAATTGAACTTTCCTATGATCACCCGCAGTTTTGAGGTCAAAATTGGCATGCTTGAGAGCCCAATAGGCTTTATGCTCAAGCTCGATCGGCAGATGGCACGCTTTCCCGTACACAAGTTTGTAAGGCGTACACTGTAGTTTGGATTATGGTGGCCCCCCGTGGGACCAGCATGGCAAGCCTTTAGAATTTCAGTGGCTTCTTGACCATAAACACACCGCCGGATGACTTGATCCGCACAGATTTTAAACAGGTAGGGGTCGTCCCAGAAGTAATGTTTCACATCTTTAAAGAACTTGTTCTTTTGTTGGGACGACATCCCTTTCACCACAAAATTACCCGCATGGTAGTTTGCGAAATCGACAAACCATGGGGTAATAGAACCTCCACGAAAGGCAACCGCACTGAGTGTCTTGAGAGGGAAGGTTTCATTAATTTCCTTCTTTTCGAAGACATGTTGGTGGGGGTTTTCCAATCGGGAGAGATGATCAGCAGCTAGGTTCTCAGCTCCTTTTTTTATCACGAATAATGATATCAAATTCTTGCAAGAGGAGAACCCAACGGAGTAGTCTCGGCTTTGCATCTTGTTTTCCAAAGAGGTACTTCAAAGCCGAGTGATCCGTATACACTATGCTTTTGGTCAATATCAAGTATGGCCGGAATTTTTCAAAGGCATACACCACAGCTAATAATTCTTTTTCAGTGGTGGTGTAATGACTTTGAGCCTCGGTCATAGTTTTGCTCGCATAGTGTATAGGCTAAAAGTGTTTTGTTTTGCGTTGCCCCAAGACTGCCCCAATTGCATAATCACTCGCATCACACATGAGCTCGAAGGGCAAGTCCCAATCGGGGGCAACAAGAATCGGTGCCTCGGTAAGCCTTTTCTTTAGTATTTCAAAAGATTCGATGCACTCGGGGGAGAAGATAAAAGGAGCATCCTTCTCGAGGAGATGGGTCATAGGCCAGGCGATTTTAGAAAAATCTTGAATAAACCTACGATAGAAACCGGCATGACCCAAAAAGCTCCTAACACCTTTTACGGTTGTGGGATGAGGCAATTTCGCAATGACGTCCACTTTGACTCTGTCAACCTCAATCCCATTCTTTGAAATTTTATGGCCGAGGACAATGCCCTCTTTGACCATAAAGTGACTCTTCTCCCAATTTAGACATAACCTTGTGTCTTCACAACGTTTAAGCATGTTGTCTAAATGGGAGAGACATGTTTGGAACGAATCCCCAATGACCGAAAAATCGTCCATAAAGACCTCCATAGTTTTCCCGATCATGTCGGAAAATATGGCCATCATACATCTTTGAAATGTGCCCTGAGCATTACATAAACCAAATGGCATACGTTTACAAGCAAATGTTCCATAGGGGCACTTGAACATGGTCTTTTCCTGATCTTGCGGATCAATTGGAATCTGAAAGTAACCCGAGAAACCATCGAGGAAGCAATAGTATTCATTCCCCGCTAATCTCTCGAGCATCTGATCCATAAAGGGCAGAGGAAAATGATCTTTACGGGTGGCGTCATTTAACTTGTGATAGTCAATGCAGACACGCCACCCCGTAACCAAACGAGTTGGAATCAACTCATTTTCCTCATTTGTGACAACAGTAATGCCACCCTTTTTTGGAACGCAGTGAATTGGGCTCACCCAAGGACTGTCCGAGATAGGGTAAATCAATCCGGCATCAAGGAGTTTTAAAACTTCTTGCTTGATTACTTCATGAATTTTTGGATTCACCCTTCTTTGCTGTTGGATTGCTGGTTTGAAGTCATCCTCCATTAAAATCTTGTGGGTACAAAATTCAGGGTCAATGCCCTTGATGTCGGAGAATCGCCAAGCAATTGCTTGTTTATGAGACTTCAAAACCTTTATTAGAGCAGCCTTTTCCTCAACACTTAAATCTTTGGCAATTATGACGGGTAATTTATCATCACCCTCCAGAAATGCATATTCAAGATTAGGCGGCAAGTCCTTAAGCTCGACCTCAGGAAAATCATCAGTTTCCTCAACATATTTGATTTCCTGATTATGAAGTTGTTGTGGTAGAACGGGAAGAGGAGAGGGATCTTCGTTTAACAATTTCTCAAGGAGAAGAATATCCCTCTCGGGGTCAATCTCTTGGTTATCGATTCCATCGGGAATCAAATCACTTTTAAGAAAGGACTCAATCTCTTCTAAGATGAAGTCACTTCCCTCAAACGGAGTGAGGGAAGGAGAAGAATTGGCAATGATGGGATAAGAAGACGGAGTGAAATTTTCACTCGTAGAATCATCAATGAAACCTAAAACCTGTTGAGCATACTCCTCAGCTGCAACATCGATGACATCTATTCGGTTTACCGATTCAGAGTCATAATTGGAGGAGTACCTCGATGTTTGATCAAGATTGAAGGTGATTGCTTCAGTTCCAACACGGAATGTGATCTCATGCTCAAATACATCGATAAGAGCACGCCCAGTTCTAAGGAATCCCCTTCCAAGAATGAGAGGGACCCTTGAATCGGCATCAAAGTCAACAATCACAAAATCTGCTGGAAAATGGAACTTTCCCACTTTAACGAATACGTCCTCGGCTATGCCAAGTGGACGAGAAAACGATCGATTGGCAAGCTTTAAAGTCATGCACGTGGGAGTAAGCTCGGGAAGAGATAGTTTCTTCCACACAGAATATGGCATCAGGTTAATGCTAGCACCTAGATCGGCCAAGGCGAAGCATTCAACCATACCCGGAAAAATACAAGGAATGAGAAATTTTCCGGGGTCTCCAAGCATTTCGGGAAGCTTTTTCAAGAGAACTGCTGAGCAGTGCTCATTCAACGGAGTTCTAGCCATCTCAAAGAGTTTTTCCTTATACTTAACAGATTCTTGATTGTTGATGCAAACTTGGGCATCAAGAGAATAGCATCCGTGAAGCTAATGTCAAAATGGAAATCTTGAAAGATTTGGGAAAATTTATCCATTTGGTGACTAGCTTTTTTGCGGGGCTTTTGTTCATTGAGACGTGATGGGTAGGGAATAGAAGTTTCTGATTGGGGCCTTGATTTTAAAAATTACCCTGACTAGGGTTGTTGTTTCCATGAATATATCCCGGATTGAAATTACCCTGACCTTGGTTTCGATTAAAATTTCCTTGATTTTGATGTTGGAAACCTTGATTTTGGAAACCTTGGTTTTGATTCTGAAAACCGTGACCCTGATGGAAGTTACCTTGGTTTTGAAAATCTTGGTTCATTCTATTTTGATTCTGGTTACGGTTTTGGACATTTTGGTTTTGATTAAAACTGGGAGGTCCAGGATAACGATTAGGATGGTAGTTCGGGTCCATAGGAGGGCGGTATTGATTACCTCCTTGATTAGATGACCCGACTACAGCATGAGCTTCAAATGGAGAACCATCAGTAGCTGTGCAATTGTAGTAGGCATGCGGCCCACCACAAGTTACACAGACGTCCACTTTTTTAACCTCAGCAGGTGGAGGATGTTGTGGAAAAGAGACTTTCTTTTGCTGGGCGAGAACTAAAGCTTGAATAGCCTCAGTAAGCTTGTCAATCTTAGCATCGGTGCTAGACTGACTCGAAGGAGATGAAGTGGAAGGACCCTGATTGGCTCCAAACGGTCAACCTATATTGGCCAGGGATGGTCAACAAGGTCAAACTGCCTAGAGTCAATACTCCGCGGAAGTATAGGGTTTCCCCGGGTCGTTATGTCCCGACGAGGTGTGGATGGTATTAAAACGGGTTTGTGATCGGGTGAAATTGGACAGGAATGGGTATAAGAGAGTTGTGATGATTACACTACTGGAATATGAAAGATAATAGCTTAAATACACTTTATTAACAAGACTGCAAAGTTGGAAAACCCAGAAACGTTTAAAACCTAAAACGCGTACGTTTACATTTAAATAAAACGTAAACGTACAAAATAAAACGTGAAAACGGAAATCTGAAAACCCCCAGGGGGTGAAAATGACTTTTTTACAATCTTAAAGGTAAAAGAAAAATTTTAGAAAAAGAAAATAAATTTTAACACTAATTATTTATTTATTATTAATTAAATACTAATTAATACTTAATTATTAATATTTAAATAACTTAAATATAATACAATATTAATTAAATACTAAAAAGGTGAAAATAAAATTTCTAAAATTATAAAATAACTAAAAACAAGTTTTTAAAATAAAAATAAGTATTTTTGTCTTTTTGTAAATTTTATTTTAATTAATTACTAATTAATTATTAATTACCTAATTAAACTATTTTAAAATATAAAAAATACTAAATGAACAGTAAAAAATCTAGAAAATTTTCTAAAATTATATTTTAATATATAAAAGCTAGGAAAAATATAAAAACTATGTCTTACTTAATAAAAACTAATTATGCTATTTTAAACTAATTATTAATTAATAATTAATAAAACTAAGATTAATTCTAATAAATACTAAATGATAAAATAAAAATCTGAGAAAATTATAAAAATTACATTAACTTAAGAGGAAATTAATAAAAATATAAAAACACCAAGTACTTAATAAAAATATAAAAATTAAAATTAAAATTTAAATAAAATTAAATAGAAACCATCACTTAAAATAACTTTGTTTTTTTCTAGATTTTCTTTTTGGAAAACTAATTTACAACTAAAAACATGAAACTTTAATAAAAACAACTTTGGTGGAAATAAAAAATAAGCACTTTATGAAACAAAAAGCAAAACAGTTGACTTTGTTTGACTTTGGAGGGAAATAAGCTAAAATGGCATTAGGTGGGACCCACAATGGGTAATTCTGATTCAAACAAGTTAAGTGAACTTATTTAAGCCAGAAAAAGCAAAAGGTGTCTACTGAATAAGCAAAATAATCAAAATAAGCACTTATTAATCTTGTTTCAAAACTGAAAAAGGGACAAAGTTATGTGGCCAATTCAGGTGGGGACCACAGGCTTATAGGTCAAACCAATGGTCAAACCATGGTACCTACCAGGGGGGGTTGAAATGAACAAAAAGGTGAGGTTGTGGACCACTGTAGTGGCCAGAAAACCACCACCAAATGGTGGTGGTGGACTGTATCAGCAGTTGCACAGGGCATTCCTTCCCCTGCAGCTCTCTTTGGAGAGGTGTGGGGCCCACACAAAAAGTCACAAAAATGAAACAAAAATACAATAAGAAGCACAAGCTGGGATTGTATTGATCCCCAAAAGCACAAGGTCACAGGTTTTAAAACAAGATCATGAGAGCTCTATGAAGATATGTCCATTTCGTGCTTTATCACTTTTTGACTTTTAAAGAACTTGAACAGATTTGACTTTTGTGAACTTCCAATCTAATCCTAATGACTTATTATGTTGTTTTAAGCTATTAAGTTGTGCAATTGATATACATTATCAATTAATGAAGAGATGTGATGAGATTTAAACTTAAAAGCCCTAACAGTTAAGAAAACATAAGATGTAAAAGTAAATTTTGCCTTTTCAACAAATCACTACTGAATTTTAGAGCTTAATTATCCTATATTAACCTAATGTGAACTATCTAAACTGAATACAACACCAGAACCCTCCTCAGACACATCCTATCACCTTATTCCAAACACCCATTTATGGGCAGTTTTCAAGGATTTTTCAAAGCCATTAACCAAACTCAACCTTTAAACTGACAACTTAGACCCTACTGAACTGTAATTAACATAAATAAGCAAGTTCAAACAACAATTAACAACTATGAGCATTTGACACAGCTTATGCAAAAAGAAATGTGGAAATATGTTCTTACAAAAGTCCAAAGCTTAGAACTGAGTGAACCAGGACCAAAGAAAAACCTATAGCTCTCCACAGAGCACTAATATACCCATTCCAAGCTCTGCACCATCTTCTTCTTCTTTTTTTCTTCCCATTTTTTTTTATTTTTATTTTTTATTTTTCTATAACATTTTCTTTTGTTTTGTTTTCTGAGTTTTGAGACTGCTTCACTAAATTTACTTTGAATATGTGCAAAGATTAAGCTTAACTCAATCTCATTACACTTTTACTAATAGCTTAACAGTTTCTGCAAATTGAGATTTTGATGAAGAAAACTGGAAAATGGAAATTTAACTTGGAACTGCAATTATATTACTTAAAAGGTTTACAAACTACACTTGATAACTAGAGATTACATTTAGAGTTGCAATTACAACACATGAAGTAAAAACTAAAAAAAAACGATTACAAGCTTTTTTAATCTAAAAATGGTACCCATGTCTCTTCTTGCTTTCCTCCTCTTATGGATAACCCTGTGAGGTCAGTGGGACCCACTGAGCATTTCCCACTTCTCTTTGTGGCCGTAGGATGAACAACTAGCAATCTTGATCGTTCAAATATTTTGGCGCCTAACTCCTTTTGTCTGTTTCCTCATCTAATTGGAGCCAGGGGTGGTGTTTTGGAGTGGAGTGTTTGGATGGAGGTGCAAGGGGGGGGGGAAAGGTTGAGTGTTGCAGTGAAGGTGATGATGAGGGGGGTTTTAGCAGGGTGGTTTTGCAGGTAGTAGTATATGGTATTGGTGAGGGAGGATGGTTTGGTCAAATGGTTTGACTGGTATAATAAAAAAAAACGGGGTAAAGGGTTTTTGGTGTGGAGTGGGCTTGTGAGGGTATTGGGATTTGGGTAGACATAAGGATGAGGTGGGCTTATGTTTAGAAATGGATTGGATTTTATGGGATAGTAGTAATAGGTATCCGTTTGGTTTGTTTCTACACAAGGACCATTTTTGTAATTTAATGAAAGTACAGGGACCTGTTGTGGCAAGTTTACAAAATATATTCAAGGACTAAACTTGGCATGTTTAAATAACCAAAGGACCCAAAAAAGTGAATTTCTAAAATTTGAAATCCCGAGGACTTGTTTTGCCAAATTTCAAAGTTGAGGGGCCGTTTATGCCATTTTGTGAAAACTTTACTCCAAGGACCGTTTGTGATAAATTGTGATTTCCCAAGGACCTAAGTTGACTTTTTTCTTCCAAAATTCCACCAGGGACCAAATCTGCTAATTTCTGAAGTTCAGGGACTGTTTCTGCCAATTGTGAAACTTCAGGGACCAAACTTGTAATTTTCTCAAACTTTTCACCTAAGGACTTGTTTTGACAATTTTTGAATTTTAAAACTTTGGGTTGACTTTTCTTTCATTTAAAACCTTCAGGGACTAGTTTTGTCAATTTTTGAAACTTGAGGGACTGAAACTGCCAACTGTGCAAACTTTGTTCGTTTTTCGTTTGTTTTTAAACATTTTGCATCTAAAACATATAAAACACACTTTTGGAATAATTTCTATATTTTGATGCGTTTTTGAGTGTTTTTGTATGTTTTGGCAGTTCAGATACGATAAAAATGATGAGTATTTACACACTCATCAATCCCCCACACTAAACTATTGCTAGTCCCTAGCAATCTTTTGAGAAAAACTTAATGGATTTGAAACTCTTTACCAAAAGCCATCACTTCTGGAGTAGCCAGGTGTAAGAACTGTGGCACACCTGATAACCGTGTGATTTTGAGCAAATCACCAGCTGTCGACGGATTTGATTAGTCTTTACCAAAAGCCGTTTGATTCTGGACTAGCCAGCTCTTGATGGAATAGTCAACATCTTGGTGAGCTGATTACCAATTATGGATTTTCCACGGCCTTTACCACAAGCCATAATCTTGCGGGCTAGCCAACTCATTTGCTTTTGAGGATATGGGGAGTTGAGGAACCATACAATTTTGGGAAAATTGCAAGCCGTAAACGGATTTGAGATGTCTTTACCAAGAGCCGTTTGCTCCTGGACTAGCCAATCCATTTTGTCGGTTAGACTTGGCGGACTGATTACCACAAAAATTTTGAACTTTAGTGAAAATTTTTTGAAAATTTTGGTCAAAAACGGGGGTATAAGATAGTAAAATGTGATAAAATTCGCTAGAATAGCGAATACCCCCCCCCCCCCCCCCCCCACACTTAGGATGAATATTGTCCTCAATATTCAAAGTTCCGGCTATTATGCCGACTCTTTGAACGTAAAAGAGCAACATTACAAGCTAAGCGTGGAAAAACACCATTTTTTCACTTTATTTGTAATCGTAGTATGGGGGACTCCCCCACACTTAGGGTGAAAACCCTATAAGCATGCTACTGTTTTTGTTTACCGAGTCGCTAGCTTGACTCGACCCCGAATTCATTTGTCCTTGGGGAAGCATGATGTGGAAGAAACAATCTCAATCGGACTTTCATTCAAGATGTTTGGACAAACATTTGAAGCTCGTGAAAGTTCCACACCTATGAGATAAGTATCCGGCTTAAGATAGTATAAACTATAAGCGATGATGCCGGGGTCAAAGATAATGTCTTCATTCCCAAAGGAATGAAGAACAGGAGAAGTCACCCGGTAGGTGAAGAACAGGAAGAAAACCATGATGAAAATCTTTATAAGATTTTCTTCCTCGAGATCATCTCCCCCGGGTCATCATACTCCGGAGGAGTCATGATATGAGTGAGTTCACCGGAGAACTCCTCAAAGGTGAATGAATCATATTCGGGGAGAGAAATTTGAGAATGAGAAGTGGTACTGCCACTAATCTTCTCTCCCATATGATCAAAAGTAAAGGCTTCAAACTCCGGAATGGGATCATCGGAGAAAATGTCACTATCCTTAATGGGGATAGGAGATGAAATAGGTTTCTCTTTGAAAGCCTCGATTTTTGCAATGAGGAGACTGACATTCAATAATGTTGCATGAAGTGCTTCATCCTTGATTTCAGTGTCAATCTCACCATTCTCTTCTTCTAAGCTAACTAGCTCTTCCACATAAATGATGTCCCCACAAGATAAAGAATCATCAATATCAGAATCGGAGAACATCTCAACATTGTCAATTGGGAAGACAAGAGGAGGAGGGATATCACACATATGATCAAAAGTTCCCTGTGACTCTCCTGGGATTGGGACAAGGTTCTCAGCACTAGACTTTATGAATTCGTCCGATTCCTTTTTAGGAACAGTGCTAAGATGCTCATCCCCCATGATCAGAGTGAGTGAGAACTTCGGGTGTGATAACAGTAGACTGAGGGAGTTGAGAAGGACTAGCAGTCATGGTTTCTACAAGTTCCATGATTTCTACTGCTAGTGATTCAATCATATTCTTTTCTCCCAGTATTTCTACTGAAACAGTTTCAACTGAAGTTGAATCAAGAGGTTTCTCAGATACCTTTGGGATTGGAACAAGGTCATCAATTTCCTCAAGAGGATTGATTTTGACTTCCTTGTCCCCCATTGGCAAGATATCTGAAGTTTCCTTAGGGTTTTCCTCTTCAAATGGTTCATCCTCAAGATAAAATGAGTTAACAGGAGGCTTTTGTTTTCTAAGAATCAAATCCTGAAGACAGTTTATACTATCTTAAATGGTCTTGTTGACTTGATTTTGATTCATAATCATTTTAGTAATCAATTCAGCTCTAGCTAACTCGTCCTGAGGCGGTGGTTGAGGGTTTGTGTATTGTCAGGGCTGGTTAAAACCAAATTCATGATTGTTACAAGGAACCTGTTCATAGACAAACTGATTCCTAATTTGACAATCAGAGCTGTAGTGAGGGCCTCCACGATACTCACAACATTAAAACTGTTGAGTCTGGCTTGGTGTATTTTGATACGAAGCATTATTGAGATTTGGATAATATGATTCTTGCTCGTATGAATGTGATGGGTAGTTGGAAAAATTTGAGGAGTTGTTGAATGAGTTTTGATTAGGATCATAAGCAAATGAATTACTCGACCCACAAAACAAACAACTCCCGTTTTGAATATCATTACCACATTGTACACATGTACATCAATGACATGGTAAACCAAAAAGCGGCTCACCACAACCAATACAAGGAATAAAATCCGGAGGTGGGACAAGTGGTGTGCTCTTAGAGCTAGCAATTTCCACCACTTCCGTTATGGTCTCGGGTTTTGGTTCATGATGAACGTGAAGATTGGGCAAGTCGTTCTTTTCAGTCACTGCCCTAAGCTCAGTACGTTTGCTTGACAAACTTTTAACCGTAAACCGTGAAAGGTTAGGATCAATTATAGACGGTTTAGGAGCATTTGTGAGCTTAGGTTTTTGGACAACCGTAGGTTGGACGTATTCAGCACTTTCATGGTTAGAGGAAAGTACAGGGTCCTTTGTCACCTCGGTTTCATGATCTCTTTCCCTCACCGGAGAGGGAATAGGAATCGAAGGTCTATCATAATCAACACGACATCTCGACATTTTTGACAAGGCCATAAGTTTTTCAACTTTGCTTTTAAAGGCCCTTTGTTCAAAGAAATCGTCATCGAGAGATGCCATTAGAATCAATTATGGGACAAGTGGAAGAAGGTAGAATCAAAAGGATAGAGGGTAAAGGGATGAAGAATCAAAAAGGTAGGAGGGTAAAGATGGATATTTTTGGTGTTTTTGGAAAACATTTTGTAAGAAAGAAAATCTTTATGTGTTTTTGTGTTCGTTGAAAACTGAATTTAAAATGTTTTCGGGAACAGTTTTGTTTTTGTAATAAGAAAATATGAACAAAGGATGGTAAATATACAATGAGTGTATATCCAGATTCACTAATATGTAAAACCGTTTAGAATACGCACACAGCCTCCCCGGCAGCGGCGCCAAAATTTGATTGGCTCCAAACGGTCAACCTATATTGGCCAGGGATGGTCAACAAGGTCAAACTGCCTAGAGTCAATACTCCGCGGAAGTATAGGGTTTCCCCGGGTCGTTATGTCCCGACGAGGTGTGGATGGTATTAAAACAGGTTTGTGATCGGGTGAAATTGCACAGGAATGGGTATAAGAGAGTTGTGATGATTACACTACTGGAATATGAAAGATAATAGCTTAAATACACTTTATTAACAAGACTGCAAAGTTGGAAAACCCAGAAACGTTTAAAACCTAAAACGCGTACGTTTACATTTAAATAAAACGTAAACGTACAAAATAAAACGTGAAAACGGAAATCTGAAAACCCCCATGGGGGTGAAAATGACTTTTTTACAATCTTAAAGGTAAAAGAAAATTTTTAGAAAAAGAAAATAAATTTTAACACTAATTATTTATTTATTATTAATTATATACAAATTAATACTTAATTATTAATATTTAAACAACTTAAATATAATACAATATTAATTAAATACTAAAAAGGTGAAAATAAAATTTATAAAATTATAAAATAACTAAAAACAAGTTTTAAAAATAAAAATAAGTATTTTTGTCTTTTTGTAAATTTTATATTAATTAATTACTAATTAATTATTAATTACCTAATTAAACTATTTTAAAATATAAAAAATATTAAATGAACAGTAAAAATTCTAGAAAAATTTCTAAAATTATATTTTAATATATAAAAGCTAGGAAAAATATAAAAACTATGTCTTACTTAATAAAAACTAATTATGCTATTTTAAACTAATTATTAATTAATAATTAATAAAACTAAGATTAATTCTAATAAATACTAAATGATAAAATAAAAATCTGAGAAAATTATAAAAATTACTTTAACTTAAGAGGAAATTAATAAAAATATAAAAACACCAAGTAATTAATAAAAATAGAAAAATGAAAATTAAAATTTAAATAAAATTAAATAAAAACTATCACTTAAAATTACTTTGTTTTTTTCTGGATTTTCTTTTTGGAAAACTAATTTACAACTAAAAACATGAAACTTTAATAAAAACAACTTTGGTGGAAATAAAAAATAAGCACTTTATGAAACAAAAAGCAAAACAGTTGACTTTGTTTGACTTTGGAGGGAAATAAGCTAAAATGGCATTTGGTGGGACCCACAATGGGTAATTCTGATTCAAACAAGTTAAGTGAACTTATTTAAGCAAGAAAAAGCAAAAGGTGTCTACTAAATAAGCAAAATAATCAAAATAAGCACTTATTAATCTTGTTTCAAAACTGAAAAAGGGACAAAGTTATGTGGCCAATTCAGGTGGGGACCACAGGCTTATAGGTCAAACCAATGGTCAAACCATGGTGCCTACCAGGGGGTGGGGTTGAAATGAACAAAAAGGTGAGGTTGTGGACCACTGTAGTGGCCAGAAAACCACCACCAAATGGTGGTGGTGGACTATATCAGCAGCTGCACAGGGCAGTCCTTCCCCTGCAGCTCTCTTTGGAGAGGTGTGGGGCCCACCCAAAAAGTCACAAAAATGAAACAAAAATACAATAAGAAGCACAAGCTGGGATTGTATTGATCCCCAAAAGCAAAAGGTCACAGGGTTTAAAACAAGATCATGAGAGCTCTATGAAGATCTGTCCATTTCATGCTTTTTCACTTTTTGACTTTTAAAGAACTTGAACAGATTTGACTTTTGTGAACTTCCAATCTAATCCTAATGACTTATTATGTTGTTTTAAGCTATTAAGTTGTGCAATTGAACTACATTATCAATTAATGAAGAGATGTGATGAGATTTAAACTTAAAAGCCCTAACAGTTAAGAAAACATAAGATGTAAAAGTAAATTTTGACTTTTCACCAAATCACTACTGAATTTTAGAGCTTAATTATCCTATATTAACCTAATGTGAACTATCTAAACTGAATACAACACCAGAACCCTCCTCAGACACATCCTATCACCTTATTCCAAACACCCCTTTATGGGCAGTTTTCAAGGATTTCTCAAAGCCATTAACCAAACTCAACCTTTAAACTGACAACTTAGACCCTACTAAACTGTAATTAACATAAATAAGCAAGTTCGAACAACAATTAACAACTATGAGCATTTGACACAGATTATGCAAAAAGAAATGTGGAAATATGTTCTTACAAAAGTCCAAAGCTTAGAACTGAGAGAACCAGGACCAAAGAAAAACCTATAGCTCTCCACAGAGCACTAATATACCCATTCCAAGCTCTGCACCATCTTCTTCTTCTTCTTTTCTTCCCATTTTTTTTTTTTATTTTTTATTTTTCTATAATATTTTCTTTTGTTTTGTTTTCTGAGTTTTGAGACTGCTTCACTAAATTTACTTTGAATATGTGCAAAGATTAAGCTTAACTCAATCTCATTACACTTTTACTAATAGCTTAACAGTTTCTACAAATTGAGATTTTGGTGAAGAAAATTGGAAAATGGAAATTTAACTTGGAACTGCAATTATATTACTTAAAAGGTTTACAAACTACACTTGATAACTAGAGATTACATTTAGAGTTGCAATTACAACACAGGAAGTAAAAACTAAAAAAAAACGATTACAAGCTTTTTTAATCTAAAAATGGTACCCATGTCTCTTCTTGCTTTCCTCCTCTTATGGATGACCCTGTGAGGTCAGTGGGACCCACTGAGCATTTCCCACTTCTCTTTGTGGCTGTAGGATGAACAACTAGCAATCTTGATCGTTCAAATATTTTGGCGCCTAACTCCTTTTGTCTGTTTCCTCATCTAATTGGAGCCAGGGGTGGTGTTTTGGAGTGGAGTGTTTGGATGGAGGTGCAAGGGGAGGGGGGGGGGGGGAAAGGTTGAGTGTTGCAGTGAAGGTGATGATGAGGGGGTTTTGGCAGGGTGGTGTTGCAGGTAGTAGTATATGGTATTGGTGAGGGAGGATGGTTTGGTCAAATGGTTTGACTGGTATAATAAAAAAAAAATGGGGTAAAGGGTTTTTGGTGTGGAGTGGGCTTGTGAGGGTATTGGGCTTTGGGTAGACATAAGCATGAGGTGGGCTTATGTTTAGAAATGGATTGGATTTTATGGGATAGTAGTAATAGGTATCCGTTTGGTTTGTTTCTACACAAGGACCATTTTTGTAATTTAATGAAAGTACAGGGACCTGTTGTGGCAAGTTTACAAAATATATTCAAAGACTAAACTTGGCATGTTTAAATAACCAAAGGACCAAAAAAAGTGAATTTCTAAAATTTGAAATCCCGGGGACTTGTTTTGTCAAATTTCAAAGTTGAGGGGCCGTTTATGCCATTTTGTGAAAACTTTACTCCAATGACCGTTTGTGATAAATTGTGATTTCCCAAGGACCTAAGTTGACTTTTTTCTTCCAAAATTCCACCAGGGACCAAATCTGCTAATTTCTGAAGTTCAAGGACTGTTTCTGCCAATTGTGAAACTTTAGGGACCAAACTTGTAATTTTCTCAAACTTTTCACCCAAGGACTTGTTTTGACAATTTTTGAATTTTAAAACTTTGGGTTGACTTTTCTTTCATTTAAAACCTTCAGGGACTAGTTTTGTCAATTTTTGAAACTTGAGGGACTGAAACTGCCAACTGTGCAAACTTTGTTCGTTTTTCATTTGTTTTTAAACATTTTGCATCTAAAACATATAAAACACACTTTTGGAATAATTTCTGTATTTTGATGCGTTTTTGAGTGTTTTTGAATGTTTTGGCAGTTCAGATACGATAAAAATGATGAGTATTTACACACTCATCAGACCCGCATTAATTTGGGAAACAACTGGCTTGCTTCGTGTAGAGCGGACCTTAGACTTGTTCTCGATGATTGCTAGGGCTTCTTTGGTGGTTCTACTCAAAAAGTTACCTCCCGCGGAGGCATTGAGAGAATCCTGATCAACATGGCTCACGCCATTGTAGAAAGTATCGAGTTGCATCAACTCGGAGAAACCAGGATGTGGACACTTGCGAAGTAATTCTTTGAAACGGTCCCACGCTTCACCAAATGATTCATCATATTTTTGAGTGAACTTGGTGATCTGGTTTTTAAGACTCGTGGTCTTAGAAGGTGGGAAGAATTCATTCACAAACTTTTTTACCAAGTCTTCCCATGTCTCAATAGATTGAGGGGGTTGTTTCTCAAGCCAAATCTGGGCTTGACCCTCGAGGGAGAATGGGAAGAGAAGAAGCTTGATTGCTTCACACGGGACATTTTTGTACTTGATGGTTGATGTGATTTTATTGAACCATCGAATGTGAGCATGAGGATCGTCCCTCTCAAAACCGTAAAATTGACTTGAGGTTACAAGATTGAGTAACCCGGTTTTGAGCTCAAAACTATCAGCCACGATGGCTGGAACAACAATAGCATCTCCGTAACCCTCGATGGGTGCTTGGAGAAGCTCACACATGGGGCGGTCTTCCGCCATGGTGACAGCTGGAATGGAAACAGTACGGATCTCAGATCCGACTGTTAGTGTTGAACATCTACGAGGTCTTCTAGGTTTTCTTACAAGCTCACGTAATGGGCTAGTAGACCTAGAAGAACGAGTGCACATGCACTAGGGATAAAACCAATCAAAACAAAGTCGAGGCAAAACCACAGTGAACTTAAACCAATAATCACAAGTAAGTGGCTTCTTTAAGAAAGGTACACCACCTACAGGAATACAAAGGCAAGTTTTAATCTTTCGTTTGGGAACTTATTATATTCACACCCCCAGTTAGTAGGTGTTCTGTCTTGGTTTGCGACGGTTTATTTTTATGTAATTATTATTCACAAGAAAAGACGAATGTTTTTGGGTTTTTGTGTATGGGTGAAAAAACTTTTGGAAAATATTTTTGGTATCGTTTCGTTTACCAAAATCGTATCTCTTTAAGAATCACCTTAAAAGAAACCCGATATAGAAAACGTAACGATTTGTTTTGTTTTTTTTTTTTTTTTTTTTGTGTTGTTAACACTTTAGGAAAAGTGTTAATGACGTTTTTGTTTTATGATTAAGATTTACAAAAAGTGGTGAAGTTTATACAATGATATGTGAAAAATCACTAATCTCTAAAGAACGTGTGCAGATACGCAGCAGCCTCCCCGGCAGCGGCGCCAAATTTTGATTGGTTCCGAACGGTCAACTAAGTTTACCAGGTGATGGTCAACCAAGTCAAACGTCAAAAACCAACTAACCAAGGAGTTTAGGGAATCCCCGGGTCGTTATGTCCCGACGAGGCGTGCAATTGTATTTGTAAATGTTTTAAATGATCGGGTGATTAATCAGGAAGGTCAGGAATTTGATTATTATGATTACACTACGAGATTATGATGGAAAACAACTTAGAAACACTTTATTAACAATTACTGATTTTCAGATAACCTAAAAACGTGATTTATCCTAAAAACGCGTGTTTGGGTTTAAAATAAACGCGAACGCAAATTAAAAAGTGAAACGCGAATAAACAAAGTCCTACGAATGTGAAAATTATATTTTTAGGAAAGTTTTTAGAAAATTAAAATTATTTTTACAACTATTTAATTAATTACTATTAATTAATTACTAATTATTAATTACTTTTTAATTAACTAAATTATCCTAAATTACAAATAATTATAAAATTTAACTAGAAAAATAAAAATTAAATTTAGAAAAATCTAAAATAATATAAAACTAATTTGAAAACAGAAAAACTATTTTTCTTACTTTTTAATTAATTATTAATAATTAAAAACTAATTATTTAATTGATTTAAATTAAACTAAATTATAAAAAATACTAAATGATTAAGGAAAAATCTGAAAAAATTACTAAAAATCTATTATGATTACAGAAGCCTAAGAAAAATTAAAAAACAGTTGTTGCTTATAAATAAGCAGAAAATAAGCCAAAAGGGCTTAAATAGAAGATATCACTTTCTAATTTTTTTGTCTTTTTCCAATTTTTATTTTACACAACTATTGTACTACTAATATTAAACAACTTTTACAAAGGAACTTTTTATAGATGTTGAAAATAAGTTCTGTGTACTCCAATAAGCACAACAGCCAAGCTTTTTGACTTGTTATAAAGACAGGTAAGCTCAAATAAGCTACACTACCAAACACAGAACTAAATTAAGCTAGAAATAAGTTTAATGAGCTAAGGATAAGCTACAACAACAAGAATGATACAGTGAAAATCTTGTAAGCATGAATAAGCACATCCAAGGTGCACACACCAAACACAGTCCAACTAGGGCACTTGCAGCCTATTGTGGGGCCTACAGGGGTGACCTAGGGTCCAGGGTATTGGTGGAACCAAAAAGCCTGCTAGGAGGGCTTTCTAAAACTCCTAAGACCAAGGAATAAGCTCAAAAGGTGAGCTTTGTGGGGAGCTTGGAAGTTGGGTCTGTGAGATACTGAAATGAGAACCACACAGTTTGAACTTATGGACTAAAAGCTCACAAGAGCTATGATAAACTTGGTTTTCAATATATAAGTGACAATAAACCTACAAATCAGTGAGTTAAGCTTAAATAACAAAACTTATAGGCTTGTACAAGCTTGTAGCTACAAACAGTGGTGAATTGCACAAAATGAGAGGAAATAAGCAGTTACTACAATTAAGCACAAAAAACAACTAAGCTACTGTAAACCATCATCGTAACTAGTAACCTTATGTGAGCTTGAAATAGCAATTAACAAGCTTGGAACAAATTAAATCACACAAGCTCAGCTGCTTACTAATGAATCAGCAGAAACAGTGCTCAAAAGGGCAACTATGAGAGGACTAAATAAGCTGACCAATAAGCATATGAGTGCAATCTAATGATGGATCTAGCAAAACAGACTAGCAGGGTCTAAGAATCACCAAAGTGTAAACCTTATGGTCAAATAATGGCCAAGTTGCGACCAAAAGCAAATGGGTCAAAATTGGGTGCACAGGGGAGATTTCTACCCCTGCAGGTAGGTTCAAGGTCAAATTCAAGTGCCTTAATGAGTTTCAAACTTGAATCTTCTTATTGAATTTAGTAAACAAGCTGGCAAGGTTTGTAAATTAGCAAAAACTTTGACTTTTCAACAAGAAATGAGCCCTAGACACTCATTTGAAATCTGCTCCATTTTTCAGACTTGAAACTTTTGACTTTTGAAATTTCTTGAACAAATTGACTTTAATGACTTTTAATCACACCTAATAAACTGAAAATGATTTATAGTGACTGAGTTAACCTAAAATAAACAAACTTAACAGGTTTGCAACCAAAAATAAGGATTTGGGTTCACCAATTCACAACAGGTTGCTGTATGAATCATTTGAGATGGTCTCTTGTGGTCTACTGTGATACTGAGTGTTAGATTATGAAAAGCTTAGATGAACATAATTAAGCCAAAATAAGCATTAAACTACAACTATAACACAGTACACTAAAATTATAACTAAATTCAGAAAAGCAAGCTAGAATTGAGAAACCTTGAGCCTAGCTTAACTAGGTGCTCTTGAATCAGCAACAAGCTCTAGCTTGTCTAGTAAAGTCCCTCTTACCATTCCAAAAATGGCAACTTCCCATGCTTTCCACATTGTCCAGCCAAGGTATTTTCTTTATATGAACCTGATTAATTCCCCCCCTTTTTATGTTTTCTTTTCTGTTTTTAGAGCCTATATGCCTTTCTGAAAGAGTATTGATACACTAATAAGCTTGAACAAACTGTTACTAAAGATTTAAATTTTACTTGAATTGTGAAATTGAGAACAAAGTTAAGTAACTAAAAACTGAAGCACTTTCATTAAAATTGAAAAGAGATTACAAACTAATCTTAGTGAACTGAACTAAAACTACTTTTCTTAATTACAAAATTACATAGGGACTACTACATAAAAACTACATGCCATCCTTGGCACAATGGAGATTATATATAAAAAGAAAAATGGAAACTAGACCAGGGGCCTTTTCCTCTTTGTCTCCTCTTTGTCTGGTGTGCTTTTGTTGTCTTTGTTCCCTTGGATAACATCCCACCATTGGATTTAGCTGCTTCCTTCATCCTGACCCTTGATTCAGTTTAAGTACCAATTGGATTTAGGTTTGCGATTGACTTTGTGAAATGGTGTAGGGTGGCTGAGGTAGGAGAGGAGGGGAGGGGACATAAATGTTGGGAGTTGTAGGTGTTTGGGGGCTGGGTGTTTGGATATGGCGGCAAAGTGAAGGGGGAAGGGGTTGACTATTTGGTTTGACCCCGTTTTTATTAATAAAACGTGGTGTGGTTTGGGTGGTATTTGGGCCAAAGGATTGGTGGGCTGGGAATAAAAGGGTGGTGGGCTTGGTTTGTATTTTGGATTGGTTTTGTTTGGATAATAATACAAAGGGGGTCCGTTTGGTAATAGGTTTGCAACAAGCACCAATTTTGTAAATATGCAGTATTTTAAGGACCAATTTTGCCAACTTTCCAAAGTGTATTAAGGGACCAAGCTTGCCATAGTGTAATAACATAAGGACCACAAAACATATTTTCCACCTCAAAATTCAAGGTACTGATTATGCCAAATTCCAAACTGCAGGGACCAAATATGTAATTTTTCCAAAATTTTCACCTAAGGGTTAAATTTGATAATTTTGACTTTTAAATGCCTTAGGTTGACTTTCCTTTCAAAACACATGCTCAGGGACTAGTTTTGTAAATTTTTGAAAGTTGGGGGACTAAAACTGCCAATTGTGCAAACTTTGTTCGTTTTTCATTGTTTTTACTCATTTTGCATCTGAAACATATAAAATACAATCCATGGGATATTTTTAGTATTTTGATGCATTTCTGAGTGTTTTCGGATGTTTTGGCAGTTTAAATACGACAAAAATGATGAGTGTTTGAGCACTCATCAGTGGCCACCATACTGCTCCCCTTAAAATTGCTTTCCCATCGATTAAAGTTTATATGATGTTTTTTTGGTGACTTGTATTTGTGCATTGATAACCTTTGTGTTTAGTTGAGTCTTCTGGGCTCCCATACCTGTTCCTCGCCTGCTTATCTAGTGTCTAGATGGTAGGATAAACATAAGTAATCATTAAGAGTTTACTCGCTGATATTTAGGATCCAACGAGATAGATTAGAATACGAAACTCATCTTATAAAACTAGTAATAAAACAAGTGACAGGCTACTTAACCATAAGACAGGCCTTCTACGTGTTTCAATTATCTATCTGTCTACGTGATTGCTCTTCACTGATTTGTTCCCATTTGTTTTACTTTTCTAGTTTAATTCAAATCTGTGCTAGTCTCTCAGGCTAACCCCCTTTTTTATCAGATTAGATTGTATAACTAACTTAGATATTAAAATACTGATCAAATCAACTAGATATTACGTTCCATTTTTTGTGTTCGACACTTTACTTACAATTATATACATATTGATCGGGTACACTACTCGTTAAGTGTGTATGTTAGTAATAAGTCGGCTAAATATAAATTTAAAACTTGAATTAGGCTAATCACCATTGTGATACACTGACATATCGCACGCATCAATCGAGCTTGTAGAACTCTAGATATCGCAATTTTAGTGGGGCTGTTTTGACATTAATGAAATCAGAACTAGATAGTAAGGGTAAAATAGTAATTTCATTACTGTTACGAAATTTCTGACTTAGTGTGACCCATAAATATTGTTAGTATACTCAAATATCTTTCCGGGGATGTAAAGAACATAATTTTTGACTTACGGTTTAAGAGTAATGAATTTTCAAAGATGAACAAGTTATGAAAGTTCTAACAACTTTGACATTAAAAAAGTATAAAAAGGATTAATAACTTATATAATTGTATTCTTAAATTTTATTTTTGAACACTTAATATATTTTGAACCTTTATTACTTATTTGGACTTAGGGACAAAGATAGGCATTATACTTAAAACTTGGTAAGAAATATATATTTCATACATGTAAATCATTTTAAAAGTACCAAATTAAATCTTCACAATTACTTAGAATTTATGTACCAAGCATAATTGAGATTATAATTTATATAGTGTATAGACATAATTGCATCATTATCGTTAGAAACTAAGACACAAGTATATATCTAGGTTGCTCGTAGGATTCTTGCGGTTTATTCTACACTACCTCACTTGAACGTTCACTTTACGCTCGGTGAGTTCATAGCCTCGCCTTTACTTATTTACACTTTTTATAAACATCGCGAGGGGGATACATGCTAGTTTTACAAATTGAATACAAGTAGTCTTGGGTATGCTTGACCCGATTACATGATTATAGACATTGAGTATCTTCTTGCCAATTAAGTCCCTATCATGAACCGTTAATTATGTGTGAACACTATTATTATGAATATGCATATTTGGCTTGTCAAGCCTGACCAGGTGATTAGCGCTCACTTTCAACGGCCACATAATATTGAGGGATACGTGGTAAATGGCAAATCTTACCTCTTCAGGGCATTATTAAACTAGTCAGGGTTCGGTGTCATGAGCTCTATGCTATAATTTGATTTCCCGACATGTATGTGCACTACTTGTCGATCTATGAATAATTCTTGTATTCAACTTATTACTTATTAAACTCTATGAGTTCACTCAACTTTATGTTGACCTTTTAGTATGCTTTATCTCAAGTCCGTAGGTGGTTAAACCTTGGATAGGTGGCGCAAGGATATGGATATCTACAAGATGGCCCATGTTTTAAATTCACATTAGAATAAAAACCTAAACTTTTAAACTTATATATTTCTAAACTTATGTGCTTTTGGACATTTATGTCATGTTAAACTTTGGGACCTTCTTTTGTTTGACTCTGATATTATCGAATGTATACTTGATTGGCTCCAAACGGTCAACCTAAATTGACCAAGTATATGGTCAACCAATTCAAACTGCCTAGAGTCAATGCTCCGCATAATATAGTGGTTTCCCCGGGTCGTTATGTCCCGACGAGGTGTGATGGTTAACAAACGGGTTTGTGATCGGGTGAATTTGGACAGGAAAAGGTTTGTGAGTGATTACACTAAGGAATCTACAAGGAAATAGCTTAAATAAGCTATATGAATAAGACAAGAAAGTTGGAAAAACCAGAAACGTTTAAAACCTAAAAACGTGTACGTTCACGTTTTAAATAGCGTAAACGTACGAAATAAAAAGTGAAAACTGAAATCTGGAAACCCCTAGGGGGTGAAAATGACTCTTTTACAAACTTAAAATAAAAAGAAAATTTAAAATAAAAATGAAATTATTAAAATGATTATTTTAATATTTAAATACTATTTAATTAATTAAAAGTATTAAAAAGTAAATTAAACCTAATTTAAATAAACTAAAAATGATAAACACTACAAATTAAACTAAAAACTTGCAAAAATAATTTCTAAAACTTAAAATGAACTTGAAGAAAGTATAAAAATTAAAAATAAATCTTTTTGTCTTTTTATGGATTTTCTAGTAATTAAAAACTAATTATCTTAATTAAACTCTTTAAACTAATTTAAATTACTAATAATACCTAAATGACTTAGAAAATTATAGAAAAATTCGTAAAATTATTTTATAACATATAAAAGCTAGGAAAAATATAAAAACTAAGTCTTACTTAATAAAAACTAATTATGCTATTTTATACTTAATTATTGATTAATTATTAATTAAACTAATATTAATTCTAATTAATACTAAATGACAAAATAAAAATCTAAGAAAATTACTAAAATTACTTTAATATAAAAGGAATTTAAGAAAAATATAAAAATACCAAGTGCTTAATAAAAATCTAAAAATGAAAATTTAAATTTAAATAAAATTAAATAGAAACTATCACTTAAAATTAAATTGGATTTTCTTGATTTTTCTTTTACAAACCTATTTTACAACTAAAAACTAACGACTTTTGTGAAAACAAGTTTTTTATAAATTGAAAATAAGCACTGTGGAAAGCAATAAGCCAAACAGTTGACTTATGTTGACCAAAGTGCAAAATAAGCTCAAATGAGCTTAAGTGGGACTCACAATTGATGATTCTGATTCACTTGACTTATTTGAACATGTTTAAGCTGGAAAAACCCAAAAGTGACCACAGAATAAGCAATTAAGCTCAAAATAAGCACTTGAAACTTGTGACTTAACTGAAATTGGGACAGAGTTGGGGGGTAATTCCAAGTGGGTCCCAGGGGTCTTGGGGTCAAACAAATGGTCAACTTTTAAAGCCTGGTAGGAGGGGGGTTAGGAAAAGCCAAATGTGGACTGTGGGACCCACTGGTGTGGCCAGAAACCACCACCAAAGTGGTGGTGATGGTGGTGTTGTCTGATGCACAGGGGACAACCTCCCCTGCAAGTGATTTTGGAGAGCAGTGGGGCCCAGTAGAAAAATACTAAAAATAAGGGGACAATGGGACCTTGGAGATGAGATGGGGGACTGCTAAACCTCAAAAGTTCAAAGCCTGAATCTTTACACAAAATTCTAAATAAATCTTCCAAGATTTGAAAAAAACTGAAACATGCAATTTGACATTTGATGAAACTTAGCTATTTTGACTTTTTTGAACTTAAATCCTACTCTATCGATTAATTATGTTATATTAGGCTATATTTGAACTAGATTGGGCTATAACAATGGATAATACATTGAAATGGTAAGCTTGTGGTACCAAATCTCCCAACAGTGGACTGTTGGGGGGGGGGGGGGGGGGTTTCTTTGTGATTTTGACTATGGTATGGAAGACATGCACATTTTATGGTCTAAATGTCCTATTACCATCTAATAAAACATGGTTGAGTCAAAACATCAACAAAACAACAAGAGTAACACAGGTAACAAAGCTGATCCAAACACCCCTATATGAAATCTGTTTTTGCTTTTTCAAAGAATTACACAAATTTAAACCATAAAATTGGTTTCCAAGGTTATATTATGCTGCAATGAACTGAGATTAGCACCTAAACACTGGTAATAATAACAAAGACTCACAATTCAAGATTATGCTACATAGGCAGTGAGATATGAAAAATGAACAACCATGTTATCTGATGAACAAGTACCTAACATTAAACAATATATGAACTAACATACACCTAAGAAGCATGAAAACACAAATAAAAACTTGAATAAACAGATTGAACAGTAAATGATCAATTATGAAACAATTGCTTACAATTTGATTCCAAGTGCACAGGCCATGAACCAAGTTACTCAAACACAACCTAATCACTCTCCATAGAGTTCTAAACCAGGAACATCATCACCTTCTTTCTCCTTCTATCTTTTCTTTTATTTTTCTATTTATTTATGATTTTTAGTATTTTTTTTGTGATTTTCTTAGATTCTAAACCGAGACTGTTTAAAGGGCTTTGATGACTTTTAGAAAGCTTAAGATTAAGCTCAGATGAGCTCACACAACCACTAATCACAACTGTAAACACCTCAACAATAATTTGGATTTAAGAGAAATGCCAATTTAGAGTTTATAAATGAAAACTTAAATTCACTGATTAAAATAACTTCAAACATACAAGAATTCCTTAGTACAATACTTTTAAGATGGAAATTACAACAAGATTGAGTGACTAAACTAATTCGAGATAGAAATCTACCTTACAACTATTCTACTCCTAATTACTACTTTTCTTCAGTTTTTTCTTCACTTTTATAGGTCCCAGAAGTATTCTCTTTCCTTCCCACCTAGCTTCTGAGCCATAGGATGGCTATAATTTGATCCTGACCCTCTGTCTTGTTTTGGCTGGAAAACAGATTTTGACAGGTTGTGAGTGGAGTTGGTGAGGTGGGAGTATTAATTGAGGAGGGGGGTTGGTTTGAGTTAGTGTGAGAATTAATGAAGTTTGGTGAATGTTTTGTGGAAAGGAGGGAGCAGGGGACATGGAGCTGGAAATGGGGGAAGGAAAGTGTTGATGAACAGTGGACGGGGTGAGGGTGTTGACTGTGGTCAACGAGGGAAGTATTAAAGGTGGGAGTGGGTCGGTTTTGTGTTTTGGGCTTGGGGTTTATTGGACCAGGGGTTGTGGTGTGTTGGATTAGGTTTATATTGGATTTGGTTTGGTTTGTATTAACTAAAAAGGGTCCGTTTGGTAGTTAATGGTGCACAAGGACCATTTTTGTAATTATGCTGAAAATGAGGGACCAAAAGTGCAACTGTTCCAATGTTATTTCCAAGGGCCATTGTTGCCAACTTCAATAGTGTGAGGACCCATGATGATAATTTTTCATTTTAAGATACCCGGGGACCAATTTTGACAAGTTAACAAAGTACAAGGACCAAACATGTAATTTCCACAAACATTTTACCCAAGGACCATATTTGCCAAAATAAGTAACCATAAGACCAAAATTGATTTTTCTTTCAAAAATATCCCACCAGGGACCAATTCTGCAAAATTATGAAGTTCAAGGACCAATTTTATAAATTTCCAAAACTTTTGAGATTTTTCACCAAAGGACCAAATATGACAACTTATGATTTAAAAAGGACCTTTGGTGACTTTTCTTTTAAAATATGTACTCAGGGACTATTTTTGCCAATTTTTGTAAGTTGAGGGACTGAAACTGCCAATTTTGCAAACTTTGTACGTTTTTCATCTGTTTTTACTCATTTTGCATCTAAAACATATAAAACACAATTTTGAAATATTTTTAGTATTTTGATGCATTTCTGTGTATTTTTGTATGTTTTGCAGTTCAGATTTGACCAAAAATGATGAGTGTTTGAGCACTCATCAATCCCTCACACTAAAATATTGCTAGTCCCTAGCAATAAACTGTTTTGAAAACTCAATGGATTTTAAACTCTTTACCAAAAGCCATCACTTCTGGAGTAGCCAGATGTATCGATTCAAGTAAGAACTATGGTCCATGATACGTGGGAATCGCACCAGGCTTTACCTCTCAAGGGATCCTGAGAAGCTTACAACCCCCACCAGGCAGTGTACCTGATCGTTGTAGTATAGTATAGTGACAAGTACCGGGGGATTGATCGTTCAGCTAGGAATAGTGTCGCTAGGATTAGAAAACCTAAATACTAGTTCTAAAGGTGAGGGATGATTATTTTTGTGTTTTTATATTTTTTAGAAAGCAATTAAAATTCTCGGGTTTGAAGGATTTGGGCGGAATTTGTTGCTACTCAACTAACCCAATACTAAAGATGCAATCAAAATAAAATACAAGAAATGAAAATAAACTAAATTATACTAAAGTTGTGAGCAATAAGTGGAGAAAATGTGTTTACTTAGATTTCACTACTCCCTAGACATCTTTTACACGTTAATTACTTGTTATAAATGCATGGATGACGGATCGTATTCCTTAATACCATTCATGGGGTGGCACACTTAACTCCCCAATTCTATGAGCTCTTATCTCCTCCTACACCATGCCCAGCACAACTATAGGGATTGTAAACAGTAGCTCATGCATTAAATACAACCAATAAAGACCTAGTGCGCGTCGGTTCATGTTTCTTCAGACATTCAAGCATGTTACCAATTGGAGATCTGCCAGTTTTTTTTAAGCCTAACATATAAATCATTCATCCAAGACAAGTATAAACAAGTAATCAACACATAATTAACATCTAGGTTTCATTAGATCTAAGCAAACACAAGATAGATCTAGCCTAACATGATGGAATTAAGACAAGAACAAGATATAGACAACCAACACATAGACATATTGATTGAATTGAAAGAACACTTATCTCAATTACACATGTAAGGTATCAAGGGCTTGGAACCCTTGAAAAACCTGTAAAATTCGCACCAAGTTCGTACTTAGGGTTTCTCCAAAACTTCTCTCTCTTTAATGTGAAAATTAGAAAACTATATATATGAAAAGGGGTCTGACGGCGGCAAGACAAACATTGTGACGCCGTCACCTCGCCGCGAAAACTATTCTCGGACTTCCTTGATCTACATTTGACGCCGTCAAGACTTAATCATTTCCAGGCCGTCATGACTTTTACTCTTGACACCCTACCTTCGTGACGCCGTCAAATCTTTACTGGATCGTCATGGAATTTTGCTCTTGACGCCGTCAGAGAGTTACTCTTGACGCCGTCACCTACTGTTCCCAGCATGGAAAATTAAGACTTTGGCATTTTCTTCACTTTTATGCTCCAAAAACGTCCGAATTGCTTCCTTTTCCAGATTTCACTCCCAAAGTACCTAAAATCACAAAAGGAACGATTTAGGGCAATATTTGATCAAATAAATTCGAATTCGGGCTTAAATGACCCCCTAAAAACGGATCATTTTTCGCCTCATCATATACCCTTACACTTGAGATTTGCTTGTCCTCAAGCAAATGCGCTTTTATTATACTCAAAAGACAAGTTAGGGGTCATTTAACACTAATATGAAAGTAATTACAACAATTAATCGTTCCACTAAAGACCAATAGACAAGCACGGAGGTCATACACAAGCACCTCACAAATAGTGTTTAGATACTCAAATCTCTCGGGTGTAATAAAGTGTAAATTACAATATGGAAACGGAAGATATCTCTCACTACCTGTCATAGAAAAATAGATTACCATAGGCTTGGGAAAGGATCAAACCTCCACCACATGGTGTAAGCACCTAGGATAAACTATCAAAGAGGTCTTTTAAAGGGTTGTAACGTTAGGTGTAGGGATATGAAATACACGGTTTTGTTGGATAAAGGAAGTTTTACTGCTGGCGAGTTAACAATCTTGGTTAATTACATGTACAATATGGCGTTGCTAAGCCAAGACTAGACTCGACTTAAGCTAATAAATGAAAAATAACAAAAACATAAAATGAACATAGAATGAAACGGGATGGTAGTACGTATGTTTTTTCTCTTTTTCCTTTTTCCATTTTTTTTTTCTTAATTTTTCGATTTTTTTTTTTTTTTTTTTTTTTGCATACACTCTTACCCTACCATCCAAAATAATACATCATAGGGAATGAACATTCCCCTTACACTTGAATCTTTACATACTTTACATTAAACTAATCTAATGACTCGAATTAAGAAAATCAAAACATTTGGAGCACTTTTAAGATTAACGTACATATGGGGGTAATATATGATGTTCTTCCCCATTACTCCATAAAATAAGTACTTACCCACGAGTCCCAATCGTCCCGAAACAATATGTACAAGGATATGACTCGACTTAGCAACCATGTAATCAATTAGAAAGTTAACTGAGGGTTTAACAAATAACAATAATGCACTAAAAATGAGCGCATACACGGAAGGCTAAGGCGATTTGGTTGTACATTTAAGTGGGGTGTAACAAATTCTTCCTTTAAGTAAAATGCTTAAAGTTAGAAACGAAAAGATAGGCTCGGAGGGGTGTACTAGGGGTTTCGTGTACTAAAAATGAGTACAACGCTAAGGGTGTGGGAAAAATTAGTTGACTTAACTAGCCAAGTAATATGACTTAAATGGTCAAGTAATTATAATACGGGTTTAACACAAGGGTGATCCTAAATGCCTCTTATCATGTAGTAAATCCTACTACACGAATGTAGTCTCACTAGTGGTCTCGAGATGCATCACTAACGCAAGTTCTAGAATCTAAATGCTACCGGTACACTCATAAGCACTAATAGTAAATGTTTTTCCTATCAAATCTAAAGGCGAACCTCACATATTTGGGTGGAAAATTTTTTTGAATATACGGTTATGTGCTAGTCATACAATCTCCTATCCATGAGACGCTTGCTATGGCTAAAGTTTCACTCCTAAATGTTGTAAAAAAATTTAAATTTGGCGCTAAAATTGCACTAACAAGTATTTCTCATAGTTTTATTACACATCTACCATTAAACAAAACAAACTCAAGCGAAAGTGCATATGTAAGGTATCATCTTTTTACCCTCCCCTTACACTTAAGATGAACATTGTCCCCAATGTTCAAGTAAAGAATGTAAAAGTGAAAAAGTAAAGAGAATGAAATCAAATACTCCCCTGATTCGCTCGGTATGGATAATAAGGTGGCCAGGTTAAATCTTCCTCCAAGAAAATGAACAATCAAAGCTTCCCTTCCAGAATATAAATCATCTTCTTGTCATACATAACCTGTAAAACCTGATAAAATAGACAAGACAACCTCGCATAAATTCGGCGGCATCCTATATAAGCTACTAAATCCTAGAAAACAAGATAAGATATAATGCTTGTGGAATGAAGTTTGCAGATCTCCTGGAGATTATAAAACTTAATAATTCACAAAAACCATAAGACTCCGTTAGAAAAACAAAACTGGTAAAATTTCCAGATTTTTACACTTGACGCCGTCAAGAGTAAACTTTTGACGCCGTCAGAAGTGACCTGCAGAAATCCTTATGTTAAGTTTCCGGAAAATTTCTGGAAAAACTTGGTCCTACTTCCTGGAAAATCCTGCAAAACTTCATTATGACTCAATACAAGCATTTGACTCTAACAAATACGAATATACATGTTCATTTAACATTGTGGAGAATCATGATCGGTTTGTTTCTTAAAAACATATTTGGGGTTTCCCCTTACACTTATCTTTTGCAAAAATACTTTTAGGTGGAGTTAAGACTAGGCCAAAACAACAAAGTAAAGTATTTCCACTATTTAGTTTAGAAACACGATCTACCAACAATAAAAATTAAGCATGCATACGGAAGCAAATAACAAACAAACAAAATAAAATCACACAAAACATGGGTTACCTCCCAAGAAGCGCTTTTCTTTATTTACGAGTCTTGTAGCTAGACTCAAGGTCATGGGTTACTACGTGACCTCATCCCTTGAAATGATATACCCCATGTAGTTGCGATCATTACTGTTATGGTGGTAGTGCCTCAATCTGTCAATACTCGCAATTACCATTCCACCTACTTTACTTCTCAAGTTAGCTACCCCATCTTGGTTCACACCTTCGATTGTGAATGGCCCATACCACCAAGGACTCGGTTTATCGGGTGGTATTGTTGTTTCCAAGTGTCTCAAGAGTACCATGTTCCCTTCCTCAAATGGTATATGATTTTCTGCGGGTCGAGTATGTTCGAATTCGACCTGAACCTTATTGCTTTTTCTTCTTTCATTTTTGGCTTTCTTATAGCTTTTGATTCTTGCCTCCCATGCAAGAATTTTATTCTGAACACGAATGGGTGTCGTGCCAATGTTGTTTTTGATCTTTCTCCAACTCAAACTCTCATGCCTACTTCGCGGGGTCATGGGGAAGCTAATCTTTCTTTTTCCAGATTTAAGTTCAATCTTCCTACCTTCATACTTAATGACAGCCTTAGCGGTGGCGAGGAATGGTGCCCCAAGGATTATTGGCATGCATCCATCTCCTTTATCATCGATGATCATAAAATCAACGGGGTACATGAATCCTGCGACATTAACTAATACATCTTCTGCGATTCCTAGGGTGTATACGTACGAGTGTCCAACGAGAGATAACCTAACACGAGTAGGGGCTGGCATTTTTGACGTTAGTTGGATGTAAATAGTTAGGGGCATAAGATTTACTTCCGATCCTTGGTCGGCGAAAGCACTAAGATGTTTCAAGTCCCCGATGCTCGTTGGTATCTCAAAGTTCCCACATGCTATTTGCTTAGTTGCCACTTTTTGTACCAATAGCTTCTCGAATACTGATCCTCCAGGAAGCGTATCATACTCATCTTTCACTTCTTCCTCTTTCTCAGAAACCTGTCTGGAGGGTTGGTTACGCCCATCACCCTTAATCCAATTTGTTATGGTGTTTTTGTTTATATCATGTTTCCGGTAGTAACTCAAAGGTTGGGATTCTGGTGGTTTTTCTAAGGTCTGTTTAGCAGGAGTTTCTACCTTCTCGTTATCCTTTTGGACAATGGTGATGAAGTTAACAAATTGGGTGATGGGAGTGGCGCTTTCTTTCCTTAGTAGTATTCTTTCGGGGGTTCTCTGGTTGGCATACTCCTCTAATAGACTCATCATCTCATTCATTTTCTCCTGCATCTCCTCTTTTTGCTTATAAACTGCTTCCTCGAATCTAGCAAGCCGATCTGAGTGAGTTGCCATATATTCTCTCATCCTAGCTTCAAACTCTGAGCTAAGTTCCTTGGGAGGAGAACAAGGTGGGGTATAGTTCTGAAAAGTCTCGACATTTTCTCTAGAAGGCGACTCAGATAATGGTGCCGAAGTTGGTTTTGAGACAGAATTGACAGTAGCTCGTCTAGGACTTAAAGGCCTCCTTTGCCTTTCCTCAAAATAGTCAACTTTTGCCTCGAGTTTGCATAGGAGTTCATCGGGGATTTCGGTGGTCCCTCCAGATGTTGAGACTGTATTGATAGCCGCTTTTACTGTATGATTAAACTCCCACATCTCCTGATTATCAGTGGCGAGCTCCTCGATAATTGCCCAAGACTCCTCGGCATTCTTATCACGCAGTTTACCTCCCGCGGCCCTATCAATTGTGCGCTTAGTGTGATAGTCAACATGGTCGTAGAAAATCTGGACTAATAACCAACGGTTTATACCATGATGAGGGATCTTATGGAGGAGATCCTTAAAACGGGCCCAAGCTTCGTAGAAAGTTTCACCCTGCTGCTGTTCAAACATCAGAATGTCATTCCTAAGCATTGCAGTCTTCCCCGGTGGAAAGAATTGAGTAAGGAAGCGATTGGTGAGGTTATCCCATGTAGTGATGGATCCCGCGGGTAAATGCTCAAGCCATTGACTAGCTTGATCCCGTAGAGAGAATTGGAATAGGCGTAATCGGGTTGTCTCTCTAGTTTCAACATCTAGGTCTATGGAATCTACGATTTTGAGGAAGTCCTTAAGATGTTGGTTTGGATCTTCGGAACGAAGTC
Organism: Artemisia argyi; assembly: GCA_030686995.1. Taxonomy (NCBI): domain Eukaryota; kingdom Viridiplantae; phylum Streptophyta; class Magnoliopsida; order Asterales; family Asteraceae; genus Artemisia; species Artemisia argyi. Next base: position 91,326,590 of record CM060702.1, on the reverse strand, counting down.
CATGGAATGCACATCCGCTTTGCACCAACCGGATGGCGTCGGATTGCAAGGGGGTCACATTAGCTCCGGTGAGCTCAATGGTGTTACGGTAGCCATGGTGGCTAGGTCGGGAATACTCTCCTAAGGTTCGGGGCCTAAGGGGTTCTAATGGTGGGTTTTGTTGTGGTGGGATGACGGGTTCAAAGATGTTCCCATTGTCCATGATGTCGGGTGGTTACGAACAAAGGCACAAAGAAATAAGATAGACTAAAGAGAACCTAAAAATAAAAATAAAATCTTACTAGAAAGGAATCTAGCAAGTAGACCTAATAAAAAGAAATTCTAACCTAGACAATAACTATTCCCCGGGCTGCGGCGCCAAAAACTTGATACGTGGGAATCGCACCAGGCTTTACCTCTCAAGGGATCCTGAGAAGCTTACAACCCCCACCAGGCAGTGTACCTGATCGTTGTAGTATAGTATAGTGACAAGTACCGGGGGATTGATCGTTCAGCTAGGAATAGTGTCGCTAGGATTAGAAAACCTAAATACTAGTTCTAAAGGTGAGGGATGATTATTTTTGTGTTTTTATATTTTTTAGAAAGCAATTAAAATTCTCGGGTTTGAAGGATTTGGGCGAAATTAGTTGCTACTCAACTAACCCAATACTAAAGATGCAATCAAAATAAAATACAAGAAATGAAAATAAACTAAATTATACAAAAGTTGTGAGCAATAAGTGGAGAAAATGTGTTTACTTAGATTTCACTACTCCCTAGACATCTTTTACACGTTAATTACTTGTTATAAATGCGTGGATGACGGATCGTATTCCTTAATACCATTCATGGGGTGGCACACTTAACTCCCCAATTCTATGAGCTCTTATCTCCTCCTACACCATGCCCAGCACAACTATAGGGATTGTAAACAGTGGCTCATGCATTAAATACAACCAATAAAGACCTAGTGCGCGTCGGTTCATGTTTCTTAAGACGTTCAAGCATGTTACCAATTGGAGATCTGCCAGTTTTCTTAAGCCTAACATATAAATCATTCATCCAAGACAAGTATAAACAAGTAATCAACACATAATTAACATCTAGGTTTCATTAGATCCAAGAAAACACAAGATAGATCTAGCCTAACATGATGGAATCAAGACAAGAACAAGATATAGACAACCAACACATAGACATATTGATTGAATTGAAAGAACACTTATCTCAATTACACATGTAAGGTATCAAGGGCTTGGAACCCTTGAAAAACCTGTAAAATTCGCACCAAGTTCGTACTTAGGGTTTCTCTAAAACTTCTCTCTCTTTAATGTGAAAATTAGAAAACTATATATAGGAAAAGGAGTCTGACGGCGTCAAGACAAACATTGTGACGCCGTCACCTCGCCGCCAAAACTATTCTCGGACTGCCTAGATCTACATTTGACACCGTCAAGACTTAATCATTTCCAGGCCGTCATGACTTTTACTCTTGATGCCCTACCTTCGTGACGCCGTCAAATCTTTACTGGATCGTCATGGAATTTTGCTCTTGACGCTGTCACCTACTGTTCCCAGCATGGAAAATTAAGACTTTGGCGTTTTCTTCACTTTTATGCTCCAAAAACGTCCGAATTGCTTCCTTTTCCAGATTTCACTCCCAAAGTACCTAAAATCACAAAAGGAACGATTTAGGGCAATATTTGATCAAATAAATTCGAATTCGGGCTTAAATGACCCCCTAAAAACGGATCATTTTTCGCCTCATCAGTCCACCTGATAATCATGTGATTTTGAGCAAACCATCAGCTGTCAACGGATTTGATTAGTCTTTACCAAAAGCCGTTTGCTTCTGGACTAGCCAACTCTTGATGGACAAAGTCAACATCTTGGTGAGCTGATTACCAATTATGGATTTTCCACTGCCTTTACCACAAGCCATAATCTTGTGGGATAGCCAACTCATTCGCTTTTTTGGATATGGCGAGTTGAGGTACCATACAATTTTGGGCAAATTGCAAGCCATAAACGGATTTGATATATCTTTACCAAGAGCCGTTTGCTCCTGGATTAGCCAATCCCTTTGTCGGTTAGACATGGCGGACTGATTACCACAAAAAATTTTGAAGCACAAGTGAAAAAATTTTGAAAAAAATTTTGAAATTTTGGCCAAAACGGGGGTACTAGATAATAAAATGTGATAAAATTCGCTAGAATACCCCCCACACTTAGGATGAATATTGTCCTTAATATTCAAAGTCCCGGCTATTATGCCGACTATTTAAACGTAAAAGGGCAACATTACAAGCTAAGTGTGGAAAACACCATTTTGTTTCTCACTTTTGTAATCATAGCATGGGTGACTCCCCCACACTTAGGGTGAAAACCCTATAAGCATGCTACTGTTTTTGTTTACCGTGTCGCTAGCTTGACTCGACCCCGAATTCATTTGTCCTTGGGGAAGCATGGTGTGGAAGAAACAATCTCAATCGGACTTTCATTCAAGATGTTTGGACAAACATTTGAAGCACGTGAAAGTTCCACACCGATGAGATATATTGAGAGACCCTGGCTCAAAGAATGATATATGAAAATGCCGGGGTCAAAGATAGTGTCTTCATTCCCGAAGGACTGAAGAAGAGAGGAAGGCACCTCGAGAGCAGGCTCATTAGCTTGAGTTTGGATATCAAGGGTTAAGCTCAAAAACATCCCGGGAGGGTGGGTGGGAATTTGCAAATTCTCATGATTGAGTGTATCTCCCCCCGGGCTATCATACTCCGGAGGAGTCATGATAAGGTGATCAATGATGGGCTCAGAAGGAATTTCATCAACATCACTGATGTCTCCATAAGATAAAGAATTTTCATCAGTGGGTGAATCACTAAGCCCGATATTGAGATATGAATTAAGTGATGGATCATCATTCAATAGGCTTTCAAGGAAAAGAATATCCCCCTCAGAATCAAGATAGTTATCATCAACTTCATACGAAGTTGAACTATCTAGGGCAAGGAATGCTTCGACTTCTTCCATATCATCTTTGAAATCAAAGAGATCATCATCACCTCCCGATGGAAGTGGATTGGTGTGAGTGAGTTCATCGGCGAAATCCTCGAGAAGAAAGTCAACATTAGAGTGGGGAAGGGATGCATCAACATACTCAATGTCTCCATAAGATAAACAATCATCACTGGAATTAGAGACAATCTCAATTTGATCATTTGGATTATTAGGGGGTGAAGGAATATCACACACTTGGTCAAAAGTTCCCTGTGACTCTCTCGGGATTGGGACAAGGATCTCAACACTAGACTTTATTAATTCGTCCGATTCCTTATTAGGAATAGTGCTAAGATGCTCATCCCCCATGTTTAGAGAGTGAGTGTGAACTTCGGGTGTGATAACAACAGACTGAAGGAGATGAGAGGAGCTAGCATTCATGGATTGTACAATTTCTATTTGATCATATGCTAGTAATTTCTCCGTCACATTATTTTCTCCCTGATTATCAATGGGAGGAATCACAAATGATGAATCTGACGAACCCTTATAAAATTGAAGGATATCAAGGGTGTCTTCATTATCACTATCATCATCACAGTCTAGAAGAGCAGCTTGACGAAATTTGGCACGTGTTATAACTGCTTGTTCTAAGACAAGTAATTCTTCCATGCTCAATTCGTTTCTAGCATCTCATTCCTCAGCAAGTAATTCTGCCATAGATTTCTCACGAGAGTCTTGAAATGGTGTGGTAACCAACTCCTCCTTAAGTTCTTTCAATATATCAAGAGCCTTTAGTAAAAGGTCTTGCTCAGTATCATGAAGAGTTGTGTGAATCATTGGGTACTGTGGAGGTGGGTCTGAAAACGAATAGTCGTAATTGTTACAAGGAAATGGATTCCTTGTTTGAAAATCCGAGCTAGAGTGTGGACCTCCACAGTAATCACAACAGTAAAACTGATGTGGTTGTAGGTTGTATGTGCTTGAGTTATAATTGTTATCAGGAAACTGCTCATAGACAAGCGTGTTTCCCGATTGACAATCAGAACTGTAATGTAAACCACCACAGTACTCACAACAGTAAAACTGCTGAGTCTCATGGTGTGGTAACTGATGGAATGAATCAGTGGTGTCATGGTAGGAATAGGGATTCTGGTTATAGACAGACCCGTTTCCTGACTCTACCATGCCACAACTAGGGCAATTGCCACCATTATAAGGATTACCACACCAATGGCAAACCAGAAGGTGTGGATGAGACATAGAAAGAATCAAAAGGTTTGGGAGGGTAAGGAATGAAGAATCAAAGATGTGAGAGGGTAAAGGTGAATATTTTTGGATTTTTGGATAAACATTTTGTACAAATAATAAAGAAAATGTTTTTGTGTTTTTTGTGTTCGTTGAAAACTGAGTTTAAAATGTTTTCGTGAACGGTTTTGTTTTTATATGAAAATAAGAAGATACTATGAACAAGGGTGGTAAATATACAATGGATGTATATCCCGATTCACTAATCGGAAAAACCGTTTAGAATAACGCGCACACCTCCCCGGCAGCGGCGCCAAAATTTGATTGGCTCCAAACGGTCAACCTAAATTGACCAAGTATATGGTCAACCAAGTCAAACTGCCTAGAGTCAATGCTTCGCGGAATATAGTGGTTTCCCCGGGTCGTTATGTCCCGACGAGGTGTGATGGTTAACAAAAAGGGTTTGTGATCGGGTGAATTTGGACAGGAAAAGGTTTGTGAGTGATTACACTAAGGAATCTACAAGAAAATAGCTTAAATAAGCTATATGAATAAGACAGGAAAGTTGGAAAAACCAGAAATGTTTAAAACCTAAAAACGCGTACGTTCACGTTTTAAATAACGTAAACGTACGAAATAAAAAGTGAAAACTGAAATCTGGAAACCCCAAGGGGGTGAAAATGACTCTTTTACAAACTTAAAATAAAAAGAAAATTTAAAATGAAAATGAAATTATTAAAATGATTATTTTAATATTTAAATACTATTTAATTAATTAAAACTATTAAAAAGTAAATTAAACCTAATTTAAATAAACTAAAAATGATAAACACTACAAATTAAACTAAAAACTTGCAAAAATAATTTCTAAAACTTAAAATGAACTTGAAGAAAGTATAAAAATTAAAAATAAATATTTTTGTCTTTTTATGGATTTTCTAGTAATTAAAAACTAATTATCATAATTAAACTATTTAAACTAATTTAAATTACTAATAATACCTGAATGACTTAGAAAATTATAGAAAAATTCATAAAATTATTTTATAACATATAAAAGCTAGGAAAAATATAAAAACTAGGTCTTACTTAATAAAAACTAATTATCCTATTTTATACTTAATTATTGATTAATTATTAATTAAACTAATATTAATTCTAATTAATACTAAATGACAAAATAAAAATCTGAGAAAATTACTAAAATTACTTTAATATAAAAGGAATTTAAGAAAAATATAAAAATACCAAGTGCTTAACAAAAATCTAAAAATGAAAATTAAAATTTAAATAAAATTAAATAGAAACTATCACTTAAAATTAAATTGCATTTTCTTGATTTTTCTTTTACAAACCTATTGTACAACTAAAAACTAAAAACTTTTGTGAAAACAAGTTTTTTATAAATTGAAAATAAGCACTGTGGAAAGCAATAAGCCAAACAGTTGACTTATGTTGACCAAAGAGCAAAATAAGCTCAAATGAGCTTAAGTGGGACCCACAATGGATGATTCTGATTCACTTGACTTATTTGAACATGTTTAAGCTGGAAAAACCCAAAAGTGACCACAGAATAAGCAATTAAGCTCAAAATAAGCAATTGAAACTTGTGACTTAACTTAAATTGAGACAAAGTTGGGGGGTAATTCCAAGTGGGTCCCAGGGGTCTTGGGGTCAAACAAAAGGTCAAATTTTAAAGCCTGGTAGGAGGGGGTTGGGAAAAGCCAAATGTGGACTGTGGGACCCACTGGTGTGGCCAGAAACCACCACCAAAGTGGTGGTGATGGTGGTGATGTTTGATGCACAGGGGACAACCTCCCCCTGCAAGTGATTTTGGAGAGCAGTGGGGCCCAGTAGAAAAATACTAAAAATAAGGGGACAATGGGACCTTGGAGATGAGATGGGGGACTGCTAAACCTCAAAAGATCAAAGCCTGAATCTCTACACAAAATTCTAAATAAATCTTCCAAGATTTGAAAAAAACTGAAACATGCAATTTTACTTTTGATGAAACTTAGCTATTTTGACTTTTTTGAACTTAAATCCTACTCTATCGATTAATTATGTTATATTAGGCTATATTTTAACTAGATTGGGCTATAACAATGGATAATACATTGAAATGGTAAGCTTGTGGTACCAAATCTCCCAACAGTGGACTGTTGGGGGGGTTTCTTTGTGATTTTGACTATGGTATAGAAGACATGCACATTTTATGGTCTAAATGTCCTATTACCATCTAATAAAACATGGTTGAGTCAAAACATCAACAAAACAACAAGAGTAACACAGGTAACAAAGCTGATCCAAACACCCCTATATGAAATCTGTTTTTGCTTTTTCAAAGAATTCCACAAATTTAAACCATAAAATTGGTTTCTAAGGTTATATTATGCTGCAATGAACTGAGATTAGCACCTAAACACTGGTAATAATAACAAAGACTCACAATTCAAGATTATGCTACATAGGCAGTGAGATATGAAAAATGAACAACCATGCTATCTGATGAACAAGTACCTAACATTAAACAATATATGAACTAACATACACCTAAGAAGCATGAAAACACAAATAAAAACTGGAATAAACAGATTGAACAGTAAATGATCAATTATGAAACAATTGCTTACAATTTGATTCCAAGTGCACAGGCCATGAACCAAGTTACTCAAACACAACCTAATCACTCTCCATAGAGTTCTAAACCAGGAACATCATCACCTTCATTCTCCTTCTATCTTTTCTTTTATTTTTCTATTTATTTATTATTTGTAGTATTTTTTTATGATTTTCTTAGATTCTAAACCGAGACTGTTTAAAGGGCTTTGATGACTTTTAGAAAGCTTAAGATTAAGCTTAGATGAGCTCACACAACCACTAATCACAACTGTAAACACCTCAACAATAATTTGGATTTAAGAGAAATGCCAAATTAGAGTTTATAAATGAAAACTTAAATTCACTGATTAAAATAACTTCAAACACACAAGAATTCCTTAGTACAATACTTTTAAGATGGAAATTACAACAAGATTGAGTGACTAAACTAATTCGACATAGAAATCTACATTACAACTATTCTATTCCTAATTACTACTTTTCTTCAGTTTTTTCTTCACTTTTATAGGTCCCAGAAGTATTCTCTTTCCTTCCCACCTAGCTTTTGAGCAATAGGATGGCTATAATTTGATCCTGACCCTCTGTATTTTTTTGGCGGGAAAACAGATTTTGACAGGTTCTGAGTGGAGTTGGTGAGGTGGGAGTATTAATTGAGGAGGGGGGTTGGTTTGAGTTGGTGTGAGAATTAATGAAGTTTGGTGAATGTTTTGCGGAAAGGAGGGAGCAGGGGACATGGAGCTGGAAATGAGGGAGGGAAAGTGGTGATGAACAGTTGACGGGGTGAGGGTGTTGACTGTGGTCAACGACGGAAGTATTAAAGGTGGGAGTGGGCCGGTTTTGTGTTTTGGACTTGGGGTTTATTGGACCAGGGGTTGTGGTGTGTTGGATTAGGTTTATATTGGATTTGGTTTGGTTTGTATTAACTAAAAAGGGTCCGTTTGGTAGTTAATAGTGCACAAGGACCATTTTTGTAATTATGCTGAAAATGAGGGACCAAAAGTGCAACTGTTCCAAAGTTATTTCCAAGGGCCATTGTTGCCAACTTCAATAGTGTGAGGACCCATGATGATAATTTTTCATTTTAAGATACCCGGGTACCAATTTTGACAAGTTAGCAAAGTACAGGGACCAAACATGTAATTTCCACAAACATTTTACCCTAGGACCATATTTGCCAAAATAAGTAACCATAAGACCAAAATTGATTTTTCTTTCAAAAATATCCCACCAGGGACCAATTCTGCCAAATTATGAAGTTCAGGGACCAATTTTGTAAATTTCCAAAACTTTTGAGATTTTTTACCGAAGGACCAAATATGACAACTTATGATTTAAAAAGGACCTTTGGTGACTTTTCTTTTAAAATATGTGCTCAGGGACTATTTTTGCCAATTTTTGAAAGTTGAGGGACTGAAACTGCCGATTTTGCAAACTTTGTACGTTTTTCATCTGTTTTTACTCATTTTGCATCTAAAACATATAAACCACAATTTTGAAATATTTTTAGTATTTTGATGCATTTCTGAGTGTTTTTGTATGTTTTTGCAGTTCAGATTTGACCAAAAATGATGAGTGTTTGAGCACTCATCAACACTTTTATTAAAAACATTTCTATTTTGAGTTCGTTTGCTATACTTGTACTATATGAGTAATACATAGCACCCCATGTTGTATTCCGTTGCGTTTCAAAACATGGGGTGTTATAGATTGGTTCCAGAACACAAATTATAGTGAACGAGGTCTTTTCTTTTAAAAACCTAGACTATAACAATTTATTTTTCAAAAATCATGAGCTTCCATCATCTTGTCCGATATCCATGCACACTTACTCCCGAGCTTCCTATTTCTCCCTCGAGTATATATCTTAATTTTACTATATTAAAGATCATTATATAAGCACTATTATTATTTCTTGACTCGTCCGATAATCCGCGAAAATATGACTTCTTATATATAAACTTTATGCACAAAACTTCCTTGTTGTATTTTATGCTATTTATGAGTATTATAAACTTTCATTCGGAACTCTATACACATCTTTTGGGTGCACCGTTGTTATACATATATGTATAATGAATATTACTATATGTTCTTAAGATATTTTTTGACTATCCTGCTTGTTCCTGAAGCATCACCATATATTTTTATATATGAAGTTTCTCCATATTAATATTAAATCTTCTAGACATTGTATGCGATTACAATGGTCTTTCTTATTTATCAGACATTGTATGTGATTACATTGGTCTCTCTTATTTCTCAGACATTGTATGTGATTACAATGGTCTCTAAACTCTTTCATCATCGTATGTTATATCATTTCATATAACATCGAAATATTTTATAGTTTATGATGAGTGCTCAAACACTCATCATTTTTGGTCAAATTTGAACTTCAAAACATACAAAAACACTCAGAAATGCATCCAAATACTAAAAATATTTCAAAATTGTGTTTTATATGTTTTAGATGCAAAATGAGCAAAAACAGATGAAAAACGTACAAAGTTTGCAAAATTGGCAGTTTCAGTCCCCCAACTTTCAAAAATTAGCAAAAATAGTCCCTGTGCACATATTTTAAAAGAAAAATCGCCAAAGGTCCTTTTGAAATCATAAATTGTCATATTTAGTCCTTTGGTGAAAAATCTCAAAAGTTTTGGAAATTTGCAATTTAGTCCCTGGAGTTTCACTTTTTGGCAGAATTGGTCCCTGGTGGGATATTTTTGAAAGAAAAATCATTTTTGGACCTTGGGAAATCAAAAGTTATCAAAATGGGTCCCTGGGTGAAAAGTTTTGAAAAGTTTACATGTTTGGTCCCCGTGATTTGGAAAATTGCAAAACAAGTCCCCCGGGTTTTCAAAAATGGAAAATTATCTTTTATAACCCGTATACTATTCAGACTTGTTATGTTTAACCTTTGTGATAACTATGGAAAAATGACAAACCCAGCCCCTCATTTTCTGAAATTACATAATTGGTCCTTGTGGTGTTTTTGCTAATAAACCAAACGGACCTTTCTTATTATTAATAAACACCACCAAGCCCAAAATCAAAACCCTTGGCCCATGTATCAACCCCAGCCCACTTCCTAAATAAATAAAATAAACACAAGCCGTTTATTATACTCCCTCCCAGTTTGACCCCCTTTGACCATCTCCCCCAACATCACCACGTGAACCCCCCCCCCCCCTGCTACAACCTGCTATACCCAACATCATCACCACCCCTACCCCTGCCAATCACACCCTACTCTTCACCTTTCCACCACAATACTCCAAGCACACCCCCCATGCCAAAAGCTATCTGCCAAAATTGGAATAATCCCTTTTGCCGCCCAAATCAAATAGATGGCCAGGATCCAATTGAATCATCCAAGGGCCAGAAAGATTGATGGGAAAGCTACAGGAGTCTCAAAAACCCTAGTTGATGAAGTATAAAAAGAAAAAGAAAGAAGCAGAGTAGTTGTAGTAGTTTTTAGGTTAAAATAGATTTAGTGTAATGTAGTTTTAAACCTTATCTTTTTCAGTTTTATTCTCACTTATGTACTCCTTATTTGAAATTAATGCAATCTAAGATTTTCAGTTAACAAATTTCAATTGCTTATTTATTTTTTCTTGCTTATTAAACTGCTCACCCATATCTGCTTATTTTAAAATTGGTTTGTTATTGTGAGATTTATGCTTATTTGTCCATGATTCAGGGGTGGATTGTGGTTCAAAAATGGTTAGCAGCCTATCTAAAAGATAGGCATTGTTCTAATTTAAACCCTATGTCAGTTAGGATTGGATAAGTGTGAGTTTCTAGCTTATTTTTCATTTATTAGCATTAGATTATTTCTGTTATTGAATTGTGCTTATTGGTTACTGCCCTGTTGATTTTTTTATTTGAAATCAGTTAATGCTTGTTTGCTTCAGGATATTCATTAGTTCTAGTTATAAGTTTAAAATTTGCATTAAACTGTTTTTTTAGCATTCTTATTTGTAGCTAGTTAACTGCTTATTTTTCAATCATTTTAGCTTTTACTACTTCATTGTAGCATGACTGATCCATCTCCATCAGTAGTATAGTTTTGATCCTTAAAATGCTCTCAAAATCTCAACCTCATATCAGTAAGGGTGTGTTTGCATTAAGTGAGTAACCTGAGCTTTTATTGTTCTCTTGGCAATCTTCTGGTTCACATAAGTTGGTTTAGTGTTAAATAAGTCAATGTAAGCCTCAGTTTCATAGGTCTCACTTAAAAATTCAATTGTGGACATCCAATCTATCAACAGCTTAACTGTTGTGAGATTTGCATACTAAATCTTGGATTTCAATACATAAGTAGTTAAGATTGATAGGATTAGGTTCATTTAGGGTTAGTACAACATAATCAAGCATCTAGGAGCTATAAAAATTCAAGTTAGTCAAACTATGTGTTTTCCTCAAAAAGTCAAAACATTCCTTAGGCAGAAAAGTCAGTTATTGCATGAATTTCTATGAATTTAGGGGTTAGGATTAGGTTCTGAATTTTCTTGTGGAAGTAGTATCCCAGCTCATCTTCAGATTTCTAAGGTTGTCTCATTTTTGCGATTTTTATTGTGGAGCCCACCACTGCTCAAACAGGCCTGCAGGGAAGGTTTCTTCCCCTGCACCAGTTGACCCATATTTCAAGTGATCATAACTTGATCAAGATTAGATTTCTAGTGTTGTCAATTAGTGATTTAGGTAGCCTATTAGGGTGGGTTGTTAGTTCCATAAATGGTCTAGTCTGAATTGCTTGTTAAATTAACTTAAATTTACCATGAATTTGCCCCATTGGCTACTACTGCTGCTGTTTGGTCTTGCTCATAAGCTAAGCCATTTGATTGTGTTTGATTCTCATTGTGGTTGTTTCCTGTTGTTGTTGTTGTTTATGTTTTCTAAGGTTATTGTTGTTTATGTTTACTAATTATGCATATTGGCTTCTTTTTGCCTACTGCTGCTGTTTGATCAACTGAGCTTGTTGAAGTTTGTTGATCTTGTTGATGTTCTTGTTATTGTTTATAATCCAATTTTTGTTCCTGTTTTTGTTGTTGTTTATTCTTCTTGTTGTTGCTAAATTACTTGTTAAAGCTCATTTGAGTTGATAAGTTTATTTGGATTTATTTGGTTTACTTGTTTTAGAAAAAGAAAAGAAAAGGCTTTGAACAAATAAATATAGAACTCTCAAATCTGTAGTGATTTAAGATGTTGTATGATCTTGATTTGAGTGTTTTTGTAAAAATCCATTTTCACAAGTTTCTTAAGTTTGGTGTTAAAATAGTTTGCAAAAGAAAAAGTTACAAAAAAAAAATAGTTTAGCAAAAATGGGGTTTAGCCAGATTCGAACCTTGGACCTCTAGTGTTGACTGGTCAACACTCAGACCAAAAGGGTGCACCATCTGGACCATGTAGTATCTAGTGTTTTATATTTCCTAAGTTCCTTTTATAGTAGTACAATTTCCTTTTAAGCTTAATAAGCTTAACAGCTTATTTTACAGCTTATTTTTAAGCTTTTCTTAACTTTTATATTTTTCTTAGCTTAGTATTACTACTTAGTATTTATATAAAAAGTTTTATAATTATTACTCTTTATTTTGTATTTTTAATAAATCAAAATAGTTTAATTAGTTAATAAATAGTTTTTAATTAATAATAAATAATTAAAATGTCAAAAAAATAATTTTCTTTTTTCTAAAATTTTCTTTTATCGTTAGGATCGTAAAAATATAATTTTTATGTCCATAGGGTTTGCGTAGCATAAATTTCACTTTTTATTTCGCGCACTCGCGTTTATTTTAATTTTAACACGCGTTTTATTTAAATAACTTTTGCGTTTTTTTTTACATTTAGGTTACGTTATTAAAAGTAGTTTGTAAAATAAGAAAAACAAAAAACATAAATAAAGTAATAGCTTCTATTTAAGCCGTTTGGCTTATTTTTCTGCTTATTTATAAGCAAATTCTGATTTTAAGTTTTTAGATTACGTTTTAGGTTAACTAGGTTTCACGTTATTATTAATATAGATTGTTTAAATCGTTCTCATTCATATTTCCTTATCGTAATCATTCAAAACCCTTATATACCCTTTCCTGTCCAAATTCACCCGATCACAAACCCGTTTTGATTACCATCACACCTCGTCGGGACATAACGACCCGGGGAAACACTAAACTCCTTGGTTAGTTGGTTTTTGACGTTTGACTTGGTTGACCATCACTTGGTGAACTTAGTTGACCGTTCGGAACCGATCAAAATTTGGCGCCGCTGCCTAGGAGGTCGTGCGCGTTATTCTTAAATGGTTTTTCTGATTAGTGATTTTGGAATTCGTTCCATTGTACATTTATCCATCCTTTGTTCATATTTTCTTATTATCAAAACAAAGCCGTTCCCGAAAACATTTTAAACTCAGTTTTCAATGAACACAAAAACACAAAAACATTTTCTTTATCATTTGTACAAAATGTTTATCAAAAATCTCAAAAATATTCATCTTTACCCTCCTACCTCTTTGATTCTTTATCCCTTACCCTCTCAAACCTTTTGATTCTTTCTATGTCTCATCCACACTTTCTGGTTTGCCAATGGTGTGGTAGTTCTTATAATGGTGGTAATTGCCCCGGTTGTGGCATGGTAGAGTCAGGATACGGGTCTATCTATAACCAAGATCCCTATTCTTACCATGACACGACCGATTTATTCCACCAGCTACCACACCATGAGACTCAGCAGTTATACTGTTGTGAGTACTGTGGTGGTTCACACTACAGTTCTGATTGTCAATCGGGAAACACGCTTGTCTATGAGCAGTTTCCTGATAATGATTATGACTCTAGCACACACAACCCACAGCCACATCAGTTTTACTGTTGTGATTACTGTGGAGGTCCACACTTCAGCTCCGATTGTCTAACAAGGGATCCATTTCCTTGTAACAATTATGACATATCGTATTATGACGAACCTCCACCTCAGCCAATTCCTCAAAGTCTTCTCCTTGGTCTTTTGGATTTAGTGAAAGACTTGAAAGGAATTACACATACCCCAGATAATCCAAACCAAAAATTGATGGAAGAATTGTTAGCTGACGAACAGGCTGATAAAATAAATTCCCAAGATGCCTATGAAAAATCCATTAGGGAATCAATTGAAAAAGAAAAAGCAGCCAGATCTAGCTCTCGATTCCGTTTCATTCCTGATGACAGTGATGATGAGGATATCCTTGATATTCTTCAATTTTATAAAGATTCATCAGATGAGACACCATCACTTGAGATTCCATCTCAACCCACTCTTATCACACCAGAGGTTCCCACTCACTCTTTGAGAATGGGGGACGAGCATCTTGACACTGTTCCTGAAAGGGAATCGGACGAATTCATAAAGTCTAGTGTTGAGAACCTTGTCTCAATCCCAAGAGAGTCACAGGGAATTCTTGATTATATTTGTGATATCCCTCTTCCTCTTGTCTTCCCGACTGATCATGTTGAGATGTTCTCCGATTCTACTGATGACGATTCGTTATCTTGTGAGGACATCATTTTTATGGAAGAATTACCTTCTAAGCTAGTTAGCTTAGAAGAAGAGAATGATGAGATTGACACTGAAATCAAGGATGAAGCACTTCGTGCAACATTATTGAATGTCGATCTCCTCATTTCTAAAATCGAGGCTTTCAATATGAAACCTGTTTCATCTCCTATCCCCATAAAGGATAGTGACATTGTCTCCGATGATCCTATTCTGGAGTTTGAAGCCTTTACCTTTGATCATATGGGAGAGAAGATGAGTGGCAGTACCGCTTCTCATTCTCAAATTTCTCTCCCCGTGTATGATTCATTCACTTTTGAGGAGTTCTCCCGTGAACTCACTCATATCATATCTCCACCGGAGTATGATAATTTTTACTTTGATCTAGACAAAGTTGATCTTTGTGTTCCGGAGGGAAATATTCTCAACCTTGAGAATTTGATTGACATCAAAATCCCAACCCTCCCACCCATAATATGTCTAGATTATACAAGCTTAAATGATGAGATTCATGATACACCAATTATGGATTCTCTTTTTGATGATGATGACTTTATCTTGATTGTCATCAAGATCTTTCTACCCTTCTTCACCTACCGGGTGACCTCTCCTGTTCTTCACTCCTTCGGGAATGAGGACATTATCTTTGACTCTGGCATCACCGCTTATAGTTTATACTATCTTAAGCTAGGGTCTGTATATCTCATCGGTGTGGAAC
Source organism: Artemisia argyi (assembly GCA_030686995.1). NCBI lineage: Eukaryota > Viridiplantae > Streptophyta > Magnoliopsida > Asterales > Asteraceae > Artemisia > Artemisia argyi. The sequence continues at coordinate 91,311,496 of CM060702.1, read as the reverse complement.
TTTCACGTGCTTCAAATGTTTGTCCAAACATCTTCAATGAAAGTCCGATGGAGATTGTTTCTTCCACATCATGCTTCCCCAAGGACAAATGAATTCGGGGTCGAGTCAAGCTAGCGACTCGGTAAACAAAAACAGTAGCATGCTTATAGGGTTTTCACCCTAAGTGTGGGGGAGTTACCCCAGTTGTGGTTACTTATGAAGTGAAAATACAAAATGGTGTTTTCCACGCTTAGCTTGTAATGTTGCCCTTTTATGTTCAAATTGTCAGCATAATAGCCAGGACTTTGAATATTGAGGACAATATTCATTCTAAGTGTGGGGGGGTATTTCGCTATTCTAGCGAATTTTATCACATTTTATTATCTAATACCCCCGTTTTTGACCAAAATTTTTAAAAATTTTTCACTAAAGTTCAAAATTTTTTGTGGTAATCAGTCCGCCGTATCTAAACAACAAAAAGGATTGGCTAATCCAGGAGCAAATAGCTCTTGGTAAAGATATATCAAATCCGTTTATGGCTTGCAATTTGCCCAAAATTGTATGGTACCTCAACTCGTCATATCCCATAAAGCGAATGAGTTGGCTAGCCCGCAAGATTATGGCTTGTGGTAAAGGCAGTGGAAAATCCATAATTGGTAATCAGCTCACCAACATGTTGACTTTGTCCATCAAGAGTTGGCTAGTCCAGAAGCAAACGGCTTTTGGTAAAGACTAATCAAATCCATTGACAGGTGGTGGTTTGCTCAAAATCACACGGTTATCAGGTGGACCACAGTTCTTACATCTGGCTACTCCAGAAGTGATGGCTTTTGGTAAAGAGTTTAAAATTCACCAAGTTTTCAAAACAGTTTATTGCTAGGGACTAGCAATATTTTAGTGTGGGGGATTGATGAGTGCTCAAACACTCATCATTTTTGGTCAAATCTGAATTGCAAAACATACAAAAACACTCAGAAATGCATCAAAATACTAAAAATATTTCAAAATTGTATTTTATATGTTTTAGATGCAAAATGAGCAAAAACAGATGAAAAAGGTACAAAGTTTGCAAAATTGGCAGTTTCAGTCCCCCAACTTTCAAAAATTAGCAAAAATAGTCCCTGTGCACATATTTAAAAAGAAAAATCACCAAAGGTCCTTTTGAAATCATAAATTGTCATATTTAGTCCTTTGGTGAAAAATCTCAAAAGTTTTAGAAATTTGCAATTTAGTCCCTGGAGTTTCACTTTTTGGCAGAATTGGTCCCTGGTGGGATATTTTTAAAAGAAAAATCATTTTTGGACCTTGGGAAATCAAAAATTATCAAAATGGGTCCCTGGGTGAAAAGTTTTGAAAAGTTTACATGTTTGGTCCCCGTAATTTGGAAAATTGCAAAACAAGTCACCCGGGTTTTCAAAAATGGAAAATTATCTTTTATAACCCATATACTATTCAGACTTGTTATGTTTAACCCTTGTGATAACTATGGAAAAATGAAAAACCCAGCCCCTCATTTTCTAAAATTACATAATTGGTCCTTGTGGTGTTTTTGCTAATAAACCAAACGGACCTTTCTTATTATTAATAAACACCACCAAGCCCAAAATCAAAACCCTTGGCCCATATATCAACCCCAACCCACTTCCTAAATATACAAAATAAACACAAACCGTTTATTATACTCCCTCCCAGTTTGACCCCCTTTGACCATCTCCCCCAACATCATCACGTGAACCCCCCCCCCCCCTGCCACAACCTGCTATACTCAACATCATCACCACCCCTACCCCTGCCAATCACACCCTACTCTTCACCTTTCCACCACAATACTCCAAGCACACCCCCCATGCCAAAAGCTATCTGCCAAAATTGGAATAATCCCTTTTCCCGCCCAAATCAAATAGACGGCCAGGATCCAATTGAATCATCCAAGGGCCAGAAAGATTGATGGGAAAGCTACAGGAGTCTCAGAAACCCTAGTGGATGAAGTATAAAAAGAAAAAGAAAGAAGCAGAGTAGTTGTAGTAGTTTTTAGGTTAAAATAGATTTAGTGTAATGTAGTTTTAAACCTTATCTTTTTCAGTTTTATTCTCACTTATGTACTCCTTATTTGAAATTAATGCAATCTAAGATTTTCAGTTAACAAATTTCAATTGCTTATTTATTTTTTCTTGCTTATTAAGCTGCTCACCCATATCTGCTTATTTTAAAATTGGTTTGTTATTGTGAGATTTATGCTTATTTGTCCATGATTCAGGGGTGGATTGTGGTTCAAAAATGGTTAGCAGCCTATCTAAAAGATAGGCATTGTTCTGATTTAAACCCTATGTCAGTTAGGGTTGGATAAGTGTGAGTTTCTAGCTTATTTTTCATTTATTAGCATTAGATTATTTCTGTTATTGAATTGTGCTTATTGGTTACTGCCCTGTTGATTTTTTTATTTGAAATCAGTTAATGCTTGTTTGCTTTAGGATATTCTTTAGTTCTAGTTATAAGTTTAAAATTTGCATTAAACTGTTTTTTTTAGCATTCCTATTTGTAGCTAGTTAACTGCTTATTTTTCAATCATTTTAGCTTTTACTACTTCATTGTAGCATGACTGATCGATCTGCATCAGTAGTATAGTTTTGATCCTTGAAATGCTATCAAAATCTCAACCTCATATCCGTAAGGGTGTGTTTGGATTAAGTGAGTAACCTGAGCTTTTATTGTTCTATTGGCAATCTTTTGGTTCACATAAGTTGGTTTAGTGTTAAATAAGTCAATGTAAGCCTCAGTTTCATAGGTCTCACTTAAAAAGTAAATTGTGGACATCCATTCTATCAACAGCTTAACTGTTGTGAGATTTGCATACTAAATCTTGGATTTCAACACATAAGTAGTTAAGATTGGTAGGATTAGGTTCATTTAGGGTTAGTACAACATAATCAAGCATCTAGGAGCTGTAAAAATTCAAGTTAGTCAAACTTTGTGTTTTCCTCAAAAAGTCAAAACATTCCTTAGGCAGAAAAGTCAGTTAAATAACTTAGAAATGATGAGTTTTATGTGTTGTTTAAGTGTGATAAATCAAGAACAATACTAGGGCTTCAATATCTTTAATCTATGATCAATAATTTAGTGAAAATTTGGATGAAATGGGTGCTTTGAATCTGTTTTGGGTCGTTTGTGGTGAAAAGATGAGAGAAAAATGGTGGTATTGCATGTTATTATGAGTAGTTTACTAGTTTTAAGTATTAGTGGAAGAATATGATGTTTAGTTGTCAAGTTATAGTGCAAGGAGTGTTCTCACAAGGCCAAGTGGCTTAAGTGACTCACAAAAACCAGCCACATCATGGTGAGGTGGTCTAGTGGGTTATTTTTGTATAAAATTTGAGTTACGAGGTGTAGTTTGCTCCCGGTAATTAAAACAGAGGGTTTTTAAGACGCGTAATGTAGTACCGGGTAGTAATAAAATGTAAAACTTTTAAAAATGTTAATACTTGATATCATAATATATTTTAGTAATTTATATGAGCGGTGAGTTCATCGGAGGATTTAAACATTGTTAAAACTAAACCCGTTAGTTAAAAACGCGTTTGGTGACACCAGTTTTTGATAAAAGTGACGCAAAATATAAAAATGAAATGACAAGTATAAAATTTAATTGTAAACATGAAAATAGGTTAAAATGCATAGAATATGTAAAATCATCATAGTCTAGGTTGGTTCACGTTGTTAAAATCATAAAACGTAAATTTAAATCGTGTAAAACGTGAAAGGTGCAAGGTTTACGTATAAATGGAAAAAGTGAAAATTGGCTTTTAAAATAGGATTGTAAGGAAACAAAAATGCATAAAAAGTGTAGAGTAGACATAGTATAGTAGTGGTTGAATAAATTGAACGAATCATGACGTACGCGGATAACTTCCGACGAAGTTAATTATTAAAAACAAATAGTTAAATAATAAAATATTAAAATTAGTGATATGAAATTTTTGAAATGTCACAGTACGTACCCCTTAAGAGAGCGACATCCCGACGCTCAACTCGCTTTATCTCTAGACGGTTTACTTGCGAAAAGATGAGGATACTCGTTAGGAATGAAGTCTAGAATAACTAATGATGAGGTTCGATTCTTGTCGCCCAAAAATACGGTGCGGAGTAAGGTTGACTATACGTGATAAAGATGGAGTGAGGATTTGTTTAGTTGTTTTGCTCGATTGTATGAATACCGCTGAATTGTTATACTCACATAAAAAAAATTGTGATTCTCGAAGATCAAGTAGAAGATCAATTAGACATAACCCATATATAACTATTCTCAGTATTTGAAAAATCTAAGTCGAACATAGGTAGTCAGACTATGTTCCACTGTCCCAAGGTTAAATATAGGTGACTAGACTATATTTAATCAAGGTTCGATAAAATTTTCAAATACTTAACTTAGTTATACTCGTGATATGTCCATTGTTGGACAAGTATGGAGTTTGCATAAGTATCTTATATACAAAGAGTGATATAAGTTTGTACATACGTAAGAATCAATCATAAGTAAGTAGTATGAGTATGTAACACAAGCGAATAAGGAAAATGCACGCAGAAAAGGAAGTTTTAAGCAGTTCTAAATCAGTCCACATCAGGCCAGAATCACGGATCTTTAACAATGAAGGATTCAAAAGAGAACTTGATGAATGTAGAGAAAGTTACTGAACTTCAGCTTTTGTATGATGAATCCGTTTATAAGAATTATAGAAGAATGAAGAACGATAACATAATAACAAAATAGTTATGATTTGCAAGAAGATGTCTAATTGATTTATAGGGTGGTGAAAATTTTGGTATAAGGTAAATGACAGAGCAATTTGTAAGATGATAACAAATAGTTTATTCGGAACTAGTCAAAACAGTTTATGTAACGGTAGTAAATTAGTGATTTAGTTTATAAGATGGTGGTGATGTAGTTTGTAAGGGAGTGACAAAATGATTGATGGATGGTGACAAACATTGCAAATTATTTTAGCGAAATGATTTATAAAGCGGTAGTAAAATAGTTAAGTTAACGGTAAAATCATTTGTAAGGTGCTTAAAATAGTTTATATGAGACTAACAAAGGTGTTCATAAGTTGATAGTAAGTATGGTTATACGCTATACAAGGTATTTGTAAGGTAGTTCTTTGGAGAGTAGTAAATACGTTTAATAATATCGTGAAATAAAGTTTATATGGTAATAACGAAGTTTTTTACAAAATGGTAGTGAATTTCCAAGGTAAATAAATAGAATGTGATGGGTTTCATATAAGACACCATTGTTTAAGGTCATGAAAAGATTTTTAGAGATCATAACATTACTCATGATTTTTTTTTTTTTTTTTTTTTTTTTTTTTTTTGAGAAAATAAATGAGACCACTATGTCACCCACAACGTACGAGAAAGTTTTTAGAGGATCATCAAAATGAATAAATATGTATTTAATAGTTTAGGAATTTAATGAAACATATATATACTTGGGACTGTTAGGGTTTGACTCGATGTGTAAAGAATCGGATAAAACATTTATAAAAATAACCTCTATACAAATAAGAAGTAATGCTTTGATGGGTATAAATAGTTGAGAGAAAATCAAGTGTATATAGATAGCCTTTCATATAATTAGCATTAATTCGGAAAGGGAGAAGAAATGTTCAGAAAACATAAGTTTACGGGGAGTAAAGCAATCGAGAGGAATTGATAAATCGTAACGAGTTTCGCCATCAGATGTAATGATAGTACATAAAGTTATGAAAGGGTATATTGACCATTGTAATCACCTACAACGTCTGATAAATAAGAGAAACCATTGTGCAACTCATAATGTTAATGAAGTAAGCGAGACCATTGTGTAACCCACAATGTCATAATAATGAATGAGACCATTGTAATCGCATACAATGTCTAAGAGAGACCATCGTATAACTCACAATGGTTAGAAAAGTTTAGTATTCATGTGAGAACATTATATAGAAATGTATCGATATTTCAGGAAAAGCAGGATAGTCGAGAAATATTACAAGTGCATATGGTAATATATATTATACGTATGTGCATAACAACGGTGCACTTGAAGATGTGTATAAATTTCCGGATGGAAATTCACAATACTCATGAATAGCATAAATTACACCAAGGAAGTTTTGTGCATAAAGTTTATATATATAAAAATGATACTTTCGCGGATTATCGGATGAGTTAAGAAATAATTATAGTACTACTATAATTATCTCCAATATAGTATGATTAAGATATATATACGAGGGAGAAATAGGAAGCTTAGGAGTAGGCGCGCATGGATATCCGACAAGATGATGGAAGCTCGTGATTTTGAAAAAAAATAAATGATTATAGTCTAGGTTTTTAAAAACAAAAAGACCTAGTTCACTATAATTTGTGCTCTGGTACCATTCTATAACACCCCCATATTAGGATCGCAGCGGAAAGGGACATGGGATGTTATATACTAGTCACATTGTACAAATATAGTAAACAACTTTAAAACAAAGTTGTTTTTATAACTTCACATTCGATAATTTATCAGAGTTAACAAGGTCCCAAATGTTTTTAACATAGTTAAAAGATACATAAGTTTTGAAAGTTTAGAACATTATAGAATGAAAACTTTTATTTAAACAAAAGAGGTCCCAAATAAGTACAAAGTTTAGAGATACATAAGATAATAAAAGTTTTGGTCTTTTCTTAAAAGAAAATTTATTTAGAACATGAGCCATCTTGATATCCATCTCTTGCACCGCCCATCCAATCTGAAAGTCACTTATGGACCTGAGATAAACATGCTAAAAGTCAATACAAAGGTTGAGTGAATTCATAGAGTTTAAGTAAGCAGTTGAATACAAGTATTATTTATCAATAGACATATAACAAATACATGTCGGGTAATCAGATTATAGTATAGAGCTCATGAAACTGATCCTTGACCTAGTTTAATAGTGCCCCGAAAAGGTAAGATTTGCCATTTACCACGTAATCTCTCAATATTATGTGACCGTTGATGTATGAGCGCTACTCACCCGGCCAGGCCCGCCAGGCCAAATATGCATATTCATAATACTAGCGTTTCCCATGGAATTAACGGTTCATGATGGGGACTTAATTGGCAAGAAATATACTCAATTGACTATAATCATATAATCGGGTCAAGCATACCATATTTGGTTTGTAAAACTAGCATGTATCCCCCTCGCGAGGTTTATAAAACAATTGAAGTAAGTAAAAGCGAGGCTATAAACTCACCGTCAACAAAGAGGAATAATCACAATCAAGCAAGCGAAGAAAGATAGCCGCGAAGCTCTACGAAGAAACTAAACATATATACGTTGTCTTAGGTTTTGAAAATAAATATTGATGCAACTTTGCAATATATATAAATTATTATCTTATCTACGCTTGGTACATAAATTCCCTAGTATATCACAAGTTTTAGTTCAGTATTTTAAAAGTTATTTATATGTATGAACTTTATATCTTATGAAGTTTTAAAGAAATTTTTCTTATGTTTGTCTCTAAGTCCCACTAGATATATAAAGATTTTAAATATATCAAGTGTTTGATAATAAAGTTTGAAGGATATAAGTACATGAGTTTGTAAATCCTTTTTTTTTATATACTTTTAAGGTCAAGGCTGTCAAAAATTTTATAACTTGTACATCTTAGAAAATCCGTTACTATTAAACCGTATGTCGAAAAATTAAGTTTCTTATATCCCCGGAAAGGTATTTGTCTGTACTAACAAGTATTTTGGGTCCCACTAGACCAAAAATTACTTAACAGTAGAAAAATAATCCATTTACCCATAGTATTCAGCCCAATAGTTTTCAATTTCACAACAGTCCCACGAAAAATGCGATAGCTAGAGTTCTACAAGTCCAATTAATTCCCCGTTTGCAGCCATGTTTAAGTTAAGATGTTACCTACATTTCATAAACTGAGCCAAGTAGTGAAAATGAACATATCACTGAGATTTTTACCATTTAAATCTGTAACTCAGAATCTGGCATGTTTCACGAAAATATTTCTAGTTTAATCATCGTAATGAGTTATTCGATGAAATACCCATCAAAATGACCACAAGACATAGGGCTACAACTAAATATTTTTAGTTTAGGTCCAATGTTTACTGATTAAATCGGTTTATTCCATTTTTACCCCTGAATCAGATTCACAGTTTGCATGTCTAGTCCTTTAGGGTTTTTAGTGTTTCCTAACTATGTACCAAGCCTAATTAAGCATAATAATTTATATAATGCTTAAATACATCAAGATATAATACTTTTACAGTAATGAAAATAAAAATAAAATGAAAATTGAGTGGAGAGTTTCCTTACAAAAGTGATGAAGAAGAAAGATTACAACAACAAGAACACTAGACCTAGTTTAACCCATTCAACACTTGCACCATTTCTTTACCCCATGTCAACCCAAATTTTAATCACCAAAACCCTTGTAAATACTTGAAAATCTCAGCCCCTAAACACCTTGAAAATCTTCTAAATAACTCTTGAAATCTTCCAAATAGAACAACTTAGAAATGATGAGTTTTATGTGTTGTTTAAGTGTGATAAATCAAGAACAAGACTAGGGCTTCAAGATCTTTAATCTATGATCAATAATTTAGTGAAAATTTGGATGAAATGGGTGCTTTGAATCTGTTTTGGGTCGTTTGTGGTGAAAAGATGAGAGAAAAATGGTGGTATTGCATGTTACTATGAGTAGTTTACTAGTTTTAAGTATTAGTGGAAGAATATGATGTTTAGTTGTCAAGTTATAGTGCAAGGAGTGTTCTCACAAGGCCAAGTGGCTTAAGTGACTCACAAAAACCAGCCACATCATGGTGAGGTGGTCTAGTGGGTTATTTTTGTATAAAATTTGAGTTACGAGGTGTAGTTTGCTCCCGGTAATTAAAACGGAGGGTTTTTAAGACGCGTAATGTAGTACCGGGTAGTAATTAAATGTAAAACTTTTAAAAATGTTAATACTTGATATCATAATATATTTTAGTAATTTATATGAGTGGTGAGTTCATCGGAGGATTTAAACATTGTTAAAACTAAACCCGTTAGTTAAAAACGCGTTTGGTGACACCGGTTTTTGATAAAAGTGACGCAAAATATAAAAATGAAATGACAAGTATAAAATTTAATTGTAAACATGAAAATAGGTTAAAATGCATAGAATATGTAAAATCATCATAGTCTAGGTTGGTTCACGTTGTTAAAATCATAAAACGTAAATTTAAATCGTGTAAAACGTGAAAGGTGCAAGGTTTACGTATAAATGGAAAAAGTGAAAATTGACTTTTTAAATAGGATTGTAAGGAAACAAAAATGAATAAAAAGTGTAGAGTAGACATAGTATAGTAGTGTTTGAATAAATTGAACGAATCATGACGTACGCGGATAACTTCCGACGAAGTTAATTATTAAAAACAAATAGTTAAATAATAAAATATTAAAATTAGTGAAATGAAATTTTTGAAATGTCACAGATTGGGTTCTGAATTTTCTTGTGGAAGTAGTATCCCAGCTCATCTTCAGATTTCTAAGGTTGTCTCATTTTTGCGATTTTTATTGTGGGGCCCACCACTGCTCAAACAGGCCTGCAGGGAAGGTTTCTTCCCCTGCACCAGTTGACCCATATTTCAAGTGATCATTACTTGATCAAGATTAGATTTCTAGTGTTGTCAATTAGTGATTTAGGTAGCCTGTTAGGGTGGGTTGTTAGTTCCATAAATGGTCTAGTCTGAATTGCTTGTTAAATTAACTTAAATTTGCCTTGAATTTGCCCCATTGGCTACTACTGCTGCTGTTTGGTCTTGCTCATAAGCTGAGCCATTTGATTGTGTTTGATTCTCATTGTGGTTGTTTCCTGTTGTTGTTATTGTTTATGTTTCCTAAGGGTACTGTTGTTTATGTTTACTAATTGTGCATATTGGCTTCTTTTTGCCTACTGCTGCTGTTTGATCAGCTGAGCTTGTTGAAGTTTGTTGATCTTGTTGATGTTCTTGTTATTGTTTATAATCTAAGTGTTGTTCCTGTTTTTGTTGTTGTTTATTCTTCTTGTTGTTGCTGAATTACTTGTTAAAGCTCATTTGAGTTGATAAGTTTATCTGGATTTATTTGGTTTACTTGTTTTAGAAAAAGAAAAGAAAAGGCTTTGAACAAATAAATTTAGAACTCTCAAATCTGTTGTGATATGAGATGTTGTATGATCTTGATTTGAGTGTTTTTGTAAAAATCCATTTTCACAAGTTGCTTAAGTTTTGTGTTAAAACAGTTTGCAAAAGAAAAAGTTACAAAAAAAAATAGTTTAGCAAAATTGGGGTTTAGCCAGATTCGAACCTTGGACCTCTAGTGTTGACTGGTCAACACTCAGACCAAAAGGGTGCACCATCTGGGCCATGTAGTATCTAGTGTTTTATATTTCCTAAGTTCCTTTTATAGTAGTACAATTTCCTTTTAAGCTTAATAAGCTTAACAGATTATTTTACAGCTTATTTTTAAGCTTTTCTTAACTTTTATATTTTTCTTAGCTTAGTATTACTACTTAGTATTTATATAAAAAGTTTTATAATTGTTACTCTTTATTTAGTATTTTTAATAAATCAAAATAGTTTAATTAGTTAATAAATAGTTTTTAATTAATAATAAATAATTAAAAAGTCAAAAAAATAATTTTCTTTTTTCTAAAATTTTCTTTTATCGTTAGGATCGTAAAAATATAATTTTTATGTCCGTAGGGTTTGCGTAGCATAAATTTCACTTTTTATTTCGCGCACTCGCGTTTATTTTAATTTTAACTCGCGTTCTATTTAAATAACTTTTGCATTTTTTTTACATTTTGGTTACGTTATTAAAAGTAGTTTGTTAAATAAGAAAAACCAAAAACATAAATAAAGTGATAGCTTCTATTTAAGCCGTTTGGCTTATTTTTCTGCTTATTTATAAGCATATTCTGATTTTAAGTTTTTAGATAACGTTTTAGGTTAACTAGGTTTCACGTTATTGTTAATATAGATTGTTTAAATTGTTCTCATTCGTATTTCCTTAGCGTAATCATTCAAAACCCTTATATACCCTTTCCTGTCCAAATTCACCCGATCACAAACCCGTTTTGATTACCATCACACCTCGTCGGGACATAACGACCCGGGGAAACACTAAACTCCTTGGTTAGTTGGTTTTTGATGTTTGACTTGGTTGACCATCACCTGGTGAACTTAGTTGACCGTTCGGAACCGATCAGTTTATCAATTTCTATTGGCTGTCTTACTCCCGGTGAACTCATGTTTCTGAGCATTTGTGCCTACTTTCCGAAGCACCACTATTGATACTATTTATATAAAGATAATTTGTATACACTTAGTTTACTCTTGAATACTTATCATTATAAATGCTTTAGCGATTCTTACCCTTTATATACCCAGTCTTCAGGGCATCATGTCAAACCCTACTTCTCCCAATTATGTATCTATTTTACACCAAAATTTCTAAACTGATATATATAATTTTTTATTTTTATGATCCCCTAAAACTTTCTTAGGCATTTTGGGTGGCACAACGTTCTCATTTATTTTCAAAACATCGTGAGTCACACTATGATCTTTAAAAACTTTTCTTGACCTTACACATTTTTTTTATTTTATTTTATTTTTTTACATAAAACCGGTCTCAGTCTATCGATTCCCATTGATTATCTCACTATCCACCTCCGAAAATGAATTTGAACATTTGTCCTAAACTTTTGGAACACTACATCTCCTCGTAACCCATCTCCTAAAAACACATCAGTTAAATTGAACACGACTTTAACCTATTATCTTATAACATGTTTACCCCGAGAGGTGGGATTTATTCAACCCATAATTATCTACTATTTTGCATCAACATGTTAGAACAACTTCTGTCCGTTGCACTTGCTATTTCGCTATGATTTTGTAAACAATTTTATTTTTAATTTACAAACTATCCTTTCACTACATTTCGAACGGATTTATTATGCTCTTAAGAATTTCCTTACTAATACCTTATAATCTAATAACCAGACTTACTATCAACTTATTAACTGTTTTGTTAATCACATGTAAACTATTTTGTAAACACCTTATAAAAAAGTTTTGCCAGTACCTTGTGAAACTATTTTACTATCATTCTAAAAACCATTTCACTAAAATTTTATACACTATCTATCACTATCCTACCAAACATTTCTTCACTCTTTTACAAACTAGTTTACCGCCATCTTAGAAACTAAATCGCTAATATGCTACTACCACATAAATTATTTTGGACTAGTTCAGAACAAACTATCTTGTTGTCACCTTACAAATTGTTCTGTCAGTTACCTCATACCTAATCTGTCACCATACTATAAACTATTTTGTTACTTTCTTACGAATTACTCTACCACGGCCTTATAAGCTAAAAACACTTATTTACTATTACATCATAAACTGTTTTGTTATAATTTTTTTAAAAAATCAGTTGCCACTCTCTTGTGAATCTTATAAACTGCATCGCTACTATATAAACTACTTTGACTACTATCTTACAAACAATGTGGTTGAGTCGATATAACACTGAAAACCATAAAGCATCAAAACTAGAGGTTGTAGAAAATAGCAGTTTTCCCAAATCAAAAATCGCAACTATTACTAAAAGAATTTTTCTTAAAACACCAAACATCCTATGAGTTGACTAGTTCGAGCATTGCATCGTTACTTCTCGATTATACATAGCCTGATCACCTATGTCTAATTCAGGAAGAATCATGCAATGATGGGAGTAGTAGTCTCAAATCATGTATGGCCGGGTCTTAAAAAGGAAGCCACCTGAAATTGCATGTGTAATTGTGTATTAAACCCTGTATACCTCGTTCCTGTCCTTCTTGTATTGTCTTGTTACGCCATGTTTTCGACAATGCTTGCTAGTCACTGAGTACTTTTTCGATCTCATGTTTTAATCAATTTTGATACGACGAGTCTTTTTTTCTAATTCCAGTTACGTTACTTACAAATTAATCTTGATCTAACTAATATAATCTCATGCAACATCCTTTTGTAAATCTTCAACTATAACCCTCGAATTGAACAAACAAACACATAAACCTAACTCAATTGTCATGCTAAATTTTCGTGTGTTGCAACATTGTGTAAATATATAAGCATTTCATCTCACCGACTTCCGCATCTTTGCACAGTACACTTTCGTCTCGGCTTTAACACATAACAATCGCCTTTACCCCACACTTTTCACTCAATCGATAAAGCAGGACTCATCACTAGCCAGTTCAAGGAACACCCTTCCATGGCTCACTAAACAAAACATTCAAGGTGAATCAAGTACCTCTATCTGAGGCTATAGATAACAACATCACCATCAATTTTCACCATCTATCTCCAATCAAGGTTCAAGCTGGAGTCCTTCATAACCTCAGGTTTAATCCTAATCGAATCAAGAGTGTGTTATTTAATTAATTTCGTGGGTCAAATTACATCTCCAAGTAGCTTTTTGGCTAACTTTCAATCCTATTTTTTTTTTTTTTTTCAATTGGATGGTTAGTTTGTATTTTATCAAATTTTTAAGTTTTTAAATCGAATCGAATAACCATTGGGGGCTTTGTTGAAATTGGATTGAATTATGGGTTATTTTGTAAAAATTAATAGTTAAATCATGGTGGTTAATTTGGTAACATAAAAAGCTATTTTTTAAAGTGCTTATTTGTTCACGGCTGTAACACCACATAATTTGGGTGTTTGATTTTAGCTTATTTTCATTTTTGGTTAATGTAACTTGCTGTCGTAATTTAAACTTGAGGATTTGGGTGACATAAAAATATTTTGACAAGCTAAAAGATTGATTTTAAGATAGCTTATAGATAAATGGTTTATTTTTCCGGAATTTTTTTTAAGTTGTGTATTTACCAGAAATGGTTCAAAGTTGTTGAATTTTCAAAAAATAGTATATATCGTTTAAGTGTCATTTTCCCAGAAAATTCTATTATTGCTATTTAATTAGCATGCATTGTTTTATAAACCACATTATTTCTTATCTTTAGATTTTGGATTGCCGTAATGGATTATAGTGCACTTTTGGATGTGATGATCCAAAGGGGCGTCTCGGGTCTGTTCTTGTTTAAATTTTATCATATCAGATTATAATATTTCTATTGAATCATTTTATGTTGTATAATAGAAGTTTTGTAAAATATGGAAACGTCCGACAAACGAATGGGTCATGCCAAAATTTTCTAAAATTTCTATACTTAGTAAGATTTTTGAAAAATTTATACTATCCTAAATTCCGACAAAAAGGACAAAAAAAAAGACTAAAATTGAAAAATATTTTAGAATTTCTTTTAAATCATTTAGAATGCTTTTATAGCACGTCTTCTTTTATCAGAAACTTTCTTTTGCTCTATTTTGAGGTTTTCGGATTCATGTCAAATTCTATTCTTTTATTATTTATTTCCTTGATTTTCTTAATACATTGATTTCTTTTAATTGCTCATTCTTTTCGCTTATTCCTCATAAGTAATATATAAGGTGTATATATATAACAAACATGATATTATTTTCCCGATTTACTTTATTTGACCAACCACCAAACTAAAACTGTAAATCTAGATCTTTTATCAAGACTATCCATAGGAAAACTAATTGTTGACATTAAAAATGCCATAAAACATTGTTAATATTTAACGACATCTCTATGTTTTGATAATTACAAAACGTAAACTCATTGGACAAAAATTATGACGTAAACAAGTATTTAGCGATAAATATCTCACTTCACATCTAAATCACTTAAGGTATGAATAAACAAAGTGTTTATTGCATTCTATGATCAAAGGAAAATTTCTCAATCACTAGACCTTTTATAAAATGTCATAAACATTTTATATCATTTACAAAATCATTTTTGGAATTAAAAGAATATGTTAAAATCATTATAAATATATGAATTCTAATTTTTAACCAAAAATGGCAAATATAATCCAGAAAAATCTTCCCCACAAAAGAACAAATAAATATAACGTTCTGGAGGGGGCGGCCCTCTTAATTCCAAGGCGGCCCCCTTAATTATTAAGGGGACCGGCACGCTCCAGAACAGTAGTTTTCTGGCCTATAAATACTGGTTCCTTTCACAGATTTTCACACCTTTTGCACCCCAAAACTTTCTGTTCTAAATCCCCATTTCCATTTCCTATAATCCTTTGATCATATATACATTAATATTTGTTTCAAAGTTATCCAAGTCTCATCCTTTCAAGTACAAAAGAAGAATACTTCTATTCACCAAGACAAGAAGTATTACAACTTATTGTGATCTTCACATCTAAGTTGTTAGAGCATCATTCATTACATATATCTCTTTGTGTAATTAGTTGTGAATATTTGGTAGAATATAGATTAGAAAGGTGTGTAGATAGAAAGATTTACGAGTAGATTGTTGTGTAGTAGATTGTTGAGAAGTAGATATTTGTGAGGAAGATAGTTGTGAAGTAGATAGTTGTGAAGATAGATAGGTGTGAAGAAGTAGTGTTGTAATTAAGGTGTGACTAGATGTGAAGAAGGTGTGTTGAAGGTGTGATTAAGGTGTGACGAAGTTGTGGTGTGAATATTGGTGTGTAAGGTTTTCTCCGCAATAAGGGAGCTTGTTGACATAGTGAAGAAAACTCTCGAGTTAGTGCTCGGGGAGTGGAGTAAGGTAAGGAAGGTATCCTTGTAGCCGAACCACTATAAATCTCTTGTCTCGCGGTTCGATCTTTCCATCTCTTACTTATTTCATTTATTACATTATTATAGTCTTAGTATTTAATTGTAGTTGTTTATATTGTGCAAGAATTAAATCCACATAATATCGAATCTACAATTTTTGTAAGTAAACAAAACACACAAACAAACTTTTTATAACAAATTAAAAAGACGTAAAACTATTCAACCCCCCTTCTAGTTTTCCACAATTGGTATCAAGAGCCACGTCAAGCGAGATTTTTAAAATATATTGTATTTTAAAACTTGCAACGTTCTATGGAATCTGAAAAATATTTAGAAGGGCAATCTATGCAAAGACCACCACTATTTGAAAGTGATGGATTTTTATATTGGAAAAATAGATTTGAAACTTATGTGAAATCTAAAGATCTTGATCTTTGGCATGTTATTACCTTTGGTGATTTTCCTCCCACTCAACAAAATCCGTAAATTAAAATGGGTGAAATTGTACCTTTTGAAAAACAAAATGATGATTTAAAAAAGAAACTAGCTAAAAATAATGAAGATAAAATGGTAATTTATAATGCTTTACCGCGCAAAGAATATGAAAGAATTTTTATGTGTAAAACCGCCAAAGAAATTTGGGAATCACTACTTATTACTCACCTAGGTAATAGTCAAGTCAAAGACAATAAAATAGATCTTCTTGTACAACAATATGAACAATTTACGATTTAAGAAGAAGAATCAATTGATAATGCTTTTGCTAAATTTAATACTATTATCACAAATTTAAAAGCACTTGATGGGACTTTTTCTAGTAAAAATTGTGTCAGGAAATTTCTTAGGGCATTGCATCCAAAATGGCGAGATAAGGTCACGGCAATTGAAGAATCAAAGAATTTGATGACTTATCACTTGATGAACTTTTGGCAACTTGAAGGTCCATGAAGAAATTATAAAAAGATATTCGGAAACGGTCAAAGTCAAGAAAGAATAAACTAAATCCATTGCTCTAAAAGCCAAAAAGGAACCTAGTGACGATGATGATTCAAGTGATGAGAGTGAAGACAAAGAATATGCAATGGCCGTAAGATAATTCAATAAATTCTTCAAAAGACGAGGAAGATTCACCAGATTACCATGAGACGAAAGAAAGTTGTTCCAAAGAAATAGAAGTGATAACTATGGGAAAAGAAAGTGTTCTAGATGTGGAAGTACAAATCATCTCATTGGTGAATGTCTAAAGCCACCGGGTTATGAAAATCAAGGCACCTTTGTTAGTGGAACATGGAGTGATAGTGACAAAGAAGAAGTGGAAAAACCAAGAGACGAAAAATGTTTTGTGGCCAAAGCGACCGACGAAATATGTTTAGGAATAGACTTGGAGCCCGACGAATGGATCAAGGATAGCGGATGTTCGAATCACATGACCGGGAACCGCAAGCTATTTTCTACATATAAGGTATACAATTGAGGTAACGCTATTTTCGGTAGTGACTTGCGTGGAAAAATCATTGGCAAATATACGATCTCTCAAGACTCACTTACTATTGAAAATGTTGAGCATGTAGATAATTTAACATATAACTTGCTTAGTATAGGCCAAATATGCGATAATAAATGTAGGGTTACCTTTACCTATAGGGATAGCGAAATAGTTAAGAATGGAAAGGTCATAGGTATAGTAATTAGGAAAGGAGGCATATATGTTATGAAACTAGGAAACAAACTGGAAGATAGGATATGCCTAGCAACCCCAGACCAAAACTCCACTTTGTGGCATAGGAGATTAGGACATGCAAAAATGCAACAAATACAATCTTTAGCCTCTAAAGAACTAGTTAGAAACTTGCCTAACCTAAAATATGACAAACACTTTTGTGATGCTTGAAAATTGGAAAACAAGCTCATGCTAGTCATAAAGCTAAGAATATAGTGTCCACTACTAGGTACCTAGAATTATTACATATGGATCTATTTGGTCCATCCGCTCTGCGGAGCTATGGAGGAAACCATTATACCTTAGTAATAGTAGACGACTATTCATGATACACGTGGACTAGGTTTTTGATGCGTGGGATTGCGCCCTCACAAAAGGTTTTATCTCTCAAGGGATCTTGAGAAGCCTGCAATCCCCACCAGGCAGTGTACCTGTTCATTGTAGTATATTATAGTGACAAGTACCGGGGATTGATCGTTCAACTCAGGAATAGTGTTCGCTAGGAATAAAATGTCTACTAAACTAGGTCTAAAGGTAAGGGATGATTCTTTTTGTATTTTTATATTTTAAATGAAAGCAAGTAAAATCTCGGGTTTTGAAGGAGTGGGCGGAATTAGTTGCTAGTTAACTAACCCAATTAACTAAAGATGCAATCAAAATAAAATAAAATAAACTTAAACTAAATTTTGGTATAAACAATAATGAGAGAAAGTGTGTTTACTTAGATTTCACTACTCCCTAGATATCTTTTACCGGTTGATTAGCTTGTTACAATTGCATGGATGACGGGTTATATTCCTTAATATTAGTCGTAGGGCTGTGTACGATATTCCCTAACTCTATAGACTTCTACTTCATTCTAGGTCTAGCCGACTACTACCTCCTAACGTAGTATCACTAGTAGTTGCCTACGCATTAAATACAACCAATAAATCATAGTACACCTCAAGCAAGTTACCAAATGGAAGTCTGCCAGTTTTCTTAAGCCTAACATCATATTCTATCATCCACAACAATTATAAACAAACCGTAAACCAATAATCAACATCTAGGTTTCATTACATCTAAGCAAACACAAGAAAAACCTAGCCTAGCATGTTAAAAAGAAGACAAGCACAAGATAAAATCAAACAACACATAGACATATTGTATGATTATTGGAAAACTTATCTTCAATTGAACATGGATGGAACAATGGTTGAAACCATTGTTGTTACAGAAAATTCGTCTAGGGTTTGCACACAAAAGTTCCCCAAAAGTTCCATACTAATGAATGAAAATTAGAAAACTATATATAGGTTTTACACCTTGACGGCGTCACATTATAGCTTGTGACGCCATCAACTCGCCGCAAAACTAAAAGTTGTATTGCCTAGATCCAATCTTGACGCCGTCATGTTGAGAATAAGCTCTGGGCCGTCACTTGTAAATCAATCCTGACGACCTTGGTGACGCTGTCAGGCATTTTTGCCTTGAAATAGTTCTGGGCTGTCATGTGTATTTTCCATATCCACCTCTTTTGCCAAGCTTGACGCCGTCACTTATATGGCCTTGACGCCGTCAGTTACTATTCCCAGCAAGGATTTTGAGACTTTGTCGTTTTCTTCACTTAATTGCTCCAAAAACGTCCAAAATGCTTCCTTTTCCAGATTTCTCCTCAAAAGTACCTAAAATGACAAAAGGAACGATTTAGGGTAATAATTGATCAAATAATCACGAACTCGGGCTTAAATGACCCCCTAAAAGCGGTACACTTTTCGCTTCAACAAATACCCTTACACTTGAGATTTGCTTGTCCTCAAGCAAATGCACTTTTATTCTAATCAAAATACAAGTTAGGGGTCATCTAACACTAATATAAAAGTAATGCAACAAATAATCGTTCCAATTCAACCAAAAACAAGCACGGAAATTATACACTAGCACCTCACAAATAGTGTTTAGATACTCACATCTCTCAGGTGTAATAAAGTATATATCACAATATGGAAATGGAAAACATCTCTCACTACCTGTCATAGCAAATAGATTACCATAGGCTTGGGAAAGGATCAAACCTCCACCACTTGGCCTAAGCACCTACGATAAACTATCAAAGAGGTCTTTTAGAGGGTTATAACGTTAGGTGTAGGGATAGGATAAACACGGTTTTGTTGGATAAACGCAATATTTACTGGTAGCGAGTTAATCATCTTGGTTAATTACATATACAATATGGTGTTGCTAAGCCAAGACTTAACTCGACTTAAGCTAATATAGCAAAAATAACAAGAACTTAAAATAAACATAAAGGAAACGGGATGGTAGTCCGTATGTTTTACTCTTTTTCTTTTTCTAATAATTTTTTTTGGCATACACTTTTACCTTACCATCCAAAATAATACATCATAGGGAATTTACATTCCCCTTACACTTGAACTTTTACATACTTTACAATCAACTATTTTAATAACTCGAATTAAGATAATCAAAACACTTAGAGTACTTTTTAAGATTAACGCATATATGGGGGTAATATATGATGTTCTTCCCCATTACTCCATAACACAAGTACTTTACCCATGAGTCCCAATCGTCCAATAAAAATATGTACAAGATATGACTCGACTTAGCAACCATGCAATCAATTAGACAATTAAATAAGGGTTTAAATATGTAACAATAATGCACTAAAGATGAGTGCATACACGGAAGGCTAAGGTGTTTGGTTGCACATTTGGGGTGGGTTGTTAACAAATGTTTCCTTTAAGTAAAATGCTTAAAGTTAGAAACGAAAAAGATAGGCTCGGAGGGGTGCACTAGGGGTATCGTGTACTAAAAATGAGTACAACGCAAAGGTGTGGGAAAAATTAATTGACTTTACTAGTCAAGGTAATTGACTTAAATGGTCTAGTAATTATGATACGGGTTTAACACAAGGGTGATCCTAATGCCTCTTATCATGTAGTAAATCCTACTACACGAATGTAGTCTCACTAGCGGTCTCGGGATGTATCACTAACGCAAGTTCTAGAATCTAAGTACTACCGGTACACTCATAAACACTAATAATGAATGCTTTTCTTAACAAATCTAAAGGCGAACCTCACATATTTGGGTGGAAAATATTTTGAGTGGTACGGTTTTTTGTGCTAGTCATACAATTCCTATACATGAGATGCTCATTAAGGCTAAAGCTTCACTCCTAAACGTTGTAAAAAAATTTAAATTTGGCGCTAAAATTGCCCTAACAAGTATTTCTCTTAGTTTTATTACACACCTACTATTGAACAAACAAACTCAAGCATAATTGTATTCTCTAAGGTATCATCATTTACCCTCCCCTTACACTTAGGCTAAACATTGTCCCCAATGCTCAATAAAAAGATGTAAAAGTAATGAAGGTAAAAGAATGAAAACAAATACTCCCCTGATTCATTCGGTGTGGATAATGTGTCAATAGGGTTAGATCTTCTTCCAAGAAAATGAACATTGAAAGCCTTCTTGTCCAATGTAACCTGTTAAACCTGAGAAAACAATCAAGGCAAACCTCGCGTAAAATCGGTGGCAATCTATATATATTAAAATCCTAGAAAGCAAATTAAGATATAATGCTTGTGGAATGAATGTTTCCAAATTTCTTGGAGTTTATAAAACTAAAGAATCAACAAAAACTTTAAGACTCCGGTATAAACAAAACTTGCAAAAATTTTCAGAATTTTTGTACCTGACGCCGTCAGGTGTTAATCCTGACGTCGTCAGAGTGTTCTGACTGAAATCTCATGTTAAGTTTCCATAAAATTTCTGGAAAAACTTATGCCTTACTTCCTGAAAAATCCGGCAAAACATAATTATGACTCGATACAAGCATTTGACTCAAACAATTACTAATATGCATGTTCATTTAATATTGTTGTGGATCATGCTCAATTTTGTTCTTATAAACAAATTTGGGTTTCCCTTACACTTAGCTTTTGCGAAATACCTTTTATGAAGTTAAGACAATCAACAAAGTAAAGCATTTTCACAATTTAGTATGAAACATGAGCCACACACAATAAAGATAAAACACACATACGAAAACAAATAAAATCAAACAAATAAAACTTAGGTTGCCTCCCAAGAAGCGCTTTTCTTTATTTACTAGTCTTGTAGCTAGACTCAAGGTCACAGGCTATCACATATGTGTGAGCTCCTCGTCGAGGACATCTTTAGGATCAAACTTAGGTTTCGATTTCCTATCGATTTTCTTGGTACGATATGACTTCTCAAACTTTTCTCCATCCGGATCATACAAAATCATCTTCATATGTCATGATCCGGCACTTTCCTTAGGTGGCTTGTCCCAATTCCATTTACATTTATCCCCTTCCCTTTTCCACTTGTTCATTCCTAAATTGATAGGCATCACTACTAGGAATTCAATCATTTTCCTGAAAACTAAGGGATCCTCAAAAGGGTTTAGTTCTTCATCCCTGACTATGAGTTGTTCCACCGAATGCATTTTGTTTATAAACTCCTCTTCTAAATAAAATGGGCGTTGAGGTCCTATGAAGTCTCCATTAACCCAAGGTCCATGTAGAGATCGTTTAAGCCCAATCTAGGATTATAGAAACAATGATTATTGGCACAGCGGAATAACAATAACAATCAAAGTTTCACAAGGTTTTTCTAATAACAATGATCCTCTATGGATCTCTATTCCTCTCTATTGAAAGTGTTTTTTTTAAGTGATAAAAACAATAAAACTATGTTCCTTTTATAAGCATAAGGAACCCTAATAGACAATCAATATTAAATCAATACATATCATTACCTAATATAGTTCATGCATATCCTAACAAATAAATACTAAAGATACGAATTAATAATATCCGTAGAAATAAGTCTTCAGCAGGAACACTATGTCAGCAGAAACCATCTATAGCTTCAGCAGAATCCTGTCAGTAGAACTTCATCAGTAGGAACTTCCAAAATTCCTTACAATCCTCCCCTAATCTTGAATTTGACATGGTTAAGTTCAAGATTCCAGATATAACTTTAGCTTCGAAAATGTGAGGATTGAAACTTTAATATTTGCAGCAACAATAAGTAACTAGCTGCAATGAAACTATATTTCAGCAGTAACTAATAACCATCTTTGAAGAACAAGGAACCATTAGCAACTTCAAATTATCAGCAGCAACAGGAACCAACAGCAACATAAGTAGATTTGATAAGCCTTTACCAAGTAGCTACTCACTCTTGGGCTAGCTAGTCCTTTGGTGGAATCATGACATCACCCTGGTGAACTAATAACCAGTTCAACACTTAGAACGTGAATCATCGGTGTGTTGAAAAGCCCTAATGATTTTTGGCAAATCATCACAGCCATAAACGGATTTGCTATGTCTTTACCTGTAGTTGTTTGCTCAGGACTAGCCAATTCTTGGGTTACCCAATAGAGCACCACCCATGGTGAATTGATGACCATTTCAACTCTCAGCAATGAAGCATGGGTGAGTTGAGTACCCTATGGTTTTGAACAAACCATTACAGCTATCAACGGAATTGATGTGTCTTTACCAAAAACCGTTTGCTTTTGGACTAGCCAACTCTTTGATGGAATGCCGTCATCATCATGGTGAGTTGATTACCATTCATGGTTTTCCGCAGCCTTTACCACAAGCCATAATCTTGTGGGCTAGCCAACTCTTATGTCAGTAAGACATGGTGAGTTGAGAACCATTTGTTGTATGGTAATGAACCAAACACCAAAACCTGCAAAAAAGAGAAACCAAGAACTATACAAATATATGTTAGTTTTTTTTTTTTTTTTTTTTAATTATTTTTTATTTTATTATTTTTTATTTATTTATTTATGTTTGTTTTATTTTTTATTTTATTTTTTTAATTTTTATCTTATTTTTTTTTATTATTTTTTTTAACTGAATAAAAGAAAGAAACAAATAGAGATATGAAATATATAAAATATACCATCAATCAGCATGAACCAAAGAAACATGTAGTGTCAGTAGAAACACTAAGCCTCCCCTTAGGCGTATGAGGATCCAACAGCTGCAAAAATGGTTAGTATACATAGAATACAACAATAAGCCTCCCCTTAGGCTTATGCCTCCCCTCAATCAGTGCACCTGACAAGAACTATTGTTCTTGGGTACCCAGAATGAACCTTTCCTCTTATGTGTCCAAGAACAACTTGTTGAGGGCTTAACACCATTATCCCATCTTGTCCCCCACCCCATATACATTGGGTCAAAATAATTAGGCCAAAAACCATTCTGAAAGTAAGTGCTAGTAGGTATGTAGAATGGTCTAGCAACATGTCTTTTCCAACCGGCTGGAAAAGGTCTACCAGCAGAAACTGGCTTGCCAGCAGGAACTGACTTATCAGCAGAAACTGATTTATCAGCAGGATTGGGTCTGCTGGTTTTCACATGTGTTGCATGTGGAACATATAGGGGAATAGCACTAACACTGGTCCACATTGGTCTAGATCTCTTTTGGTCAGCACACACACCCATTCTCTTCTCATGAAAATCACAATCCTTAATGAGATGAGACTTACTACCACACACAAAACAAGATTTCTTTTTAACATTACTTGCCTTTTTATTAAAACAACCATTCTTATTACAAAAAGTCCTAGAATTGTATGCATTCTTATCAGATTTATGACAAGTGAAACTAGGTAAATCTTGAACAACAATAGGTTCTTGTTTGGGTGCCTTAACTTTGGATTTAATCTCAACTTTACTCTTAGATGTAGAAACACTAGAAGTAGTAGTAAAGGAGGTAGACTCAGTTGAGGTGGACTCTGAGCTTTTGACACTAACAACAATAGGGACAGGGACATTGACCTTGGAAGACTTGTCAGAATTAGCACAAGACAAAAGGTCATTAGACACAGAATTAGAATCACTAGAGGTAGATGACTTTTTACCATAAAACATTTGTGATTCATCAAAGTCCTTTTGGGGAGAACTAGGCATAAACTCACCTCTAATAGGTTCAGGAACAGCATGCATTCCTCCTTCTTTAGCATGATTATCAAAGGTGTCAGATTCAGAAGGAGGTTCAGGGTTAAAGATACTATAGTCATTAGGGTCATATACATTATTTGGCCCTATATGATCAGCATATCCCAAACCTAACTTAGTCCTTATGGACTGAAAACTATTATTTAACTTCTCAAGGTGTTTTGATCCCTCTTGCCACTTCATACGACCTGCTACTTCTTTATCAAACTTATCTTGTAATTCCTGTTTTTCCAATTCTACTTTTGCCTTTTCTTTTTCACAAAACTTTAACTCATTACTAGTATTCTCTAGGTCTCTTTTTAAAACTCTAATTTTCTCCTCATAAGTAAGTTGATTTTGTTGAAACCAAACCTTTTGATTTTCTAAGGTTTTAAGTGCCTCTCCTTTTGCTTGATCACTAAGATAGCAAAGATTATAATGAGTTTCAAATTTATCACACTTTTTCATAAGCACATTATATTTACTATCACATTCAAAAGAGCAAGTATGTACTTTAGGAACGACAGCCGTGAATGCAAATGCGTTTGCCATTATACTAATGAGCAGCAGAGACTAGTGAAATCAGCAGGAACGAATTATACCAAGCAGTAGAAACGCTTAGCAGCAGCAATGATTAGCAGAAACACAAAGCTTCAGCAGAAACGAAAAATACCAGTACACACCATTTGTATCTTCAGCAGAATCTATAGCTACAAAAATAGCAGCAACACTATACAAAAATAGCAGCAACATAGATGGTCTCCTATTTAGATCTACCCAATGGGGTGTTGGTTCCTCATTAGTATCATAGGCATGTTTCTTAACATCATAGACCGACCAAGTTTCTCTTTCTCCTACCGCAATTCTAGACTCCTTACAATCAATCATCACACTTGCGGTAGCTAAGAATCATCTTCCTATTAATAACGGGCACGTAGTGTCACTAACCATATAAAGGACGTGGAAGTCGGCTAACATTGTCAATCTTCCTATATGCACTAACACGTCCTTCACTACCCCAACCGGATATGCTACACTTCCATCCGCAAGCCCTATGATTACCTCTGTTTCATCTAACTTTCCTGGCTTAATAGTGGTGTACAGAGATAATGGAAGCAAATTTAGGCTTGACCCAAGATCGCCTAGTGTGTCAAAAGCATCAGAATTTCCGATCTTACAAGGTAACACGAATATGCCCAGATCATTTAATTTCTTAGGAAACTTGTTTTGAACGAAGGCGGTCCCATTCTTACCCAATTTAAGTTTCACTTCATATTTTTCTAAAAGGGCATTGTAATAGGGAGCACGTGCTAAGACATCAATGACGGGACGCTCAAGGAGAAGTTCCTTGAATTCTTCTCCAAGGTCTTGTGTAGGAAGTGTTTCAACTATGTTATTGACCAAATTGATGTTGGGCGTTACATTCAATTGGTTCTTTTGAAAGATTTGGGTTTGTTTGAAACACGTGCTCATGGCATTGACCGAATAGTATTGTGGACAAGAAGTGGGAGACGAAACAGATGATATAGCGTTAACGTTTAGTTTTGGATTCTTGACCGTTTTGCATGGGAGTGGTCCCATTTCTCGATCATTGAGAACTTTCAACAATGTGTCAATATTATTGGTCATCTCACTTTGCTTTTGTTTGAAATCGGCTTCAAACTTAGCTAAATGAGTCTCTTGAGATGCCATAAATTTGGACATCAATCCTTCAAAATTATTGGTACTACCATAGTTGTTGGAAGGATTGTTGTTGAAAGTACGGTTAGAGGATGGACCATTTGGTTGGTAACAATTAGGTGGATTGGAAGAATTGTTTTGGGGCATGTTTTGGTTTTGCTTCCACCTAAGGTTCGGGTGATTTTTCCAAGAGGGGTTTTATGAATCACCGTAAGGATTTTGCTCGGGTTTGAAAGTGTACCACTTGTCTCCCGCCCCGTCGGTACGCGAGGATGCGTAGTCCGCGAAAGCTTGTTCGGGGAGTTCCATGCAATCACGAGTGTCGTGGGGACCACTACATAATTCGCACGAAGAAGTGATTTTGTTCACTTGGCTTGAAGGTTTAGGAGCTTCGTAGGATTTCATGAGAAACTTGACTTGGTCTTCAAGTTCCATGATCCTACGGTCGGGAGTCCTTGAATTGTTCGAAGGCAAAGATATTGCCTTGATCGTTTTGTTCAAATCACGGGGATCATTCCAACTTTCGTTGTCATAGAGAGCAAGATCTTCTATGAGTTCCCATGATTCTTCCGCACTTAGATCACGAAGCTTGCCACCGACAGATTGGTCAATGGTTCGCCTTGTGGAGAGATCGATATGGTCATAGAAAATTTGGACTTTGAGCGAAAGATCTATGCCATGATGAGGGACTTTTTGAAGTAAGTCCTTGAAATGAGTCCATGCTTCATAGAGAGTTTCACCTTGACGTTGTTGGAACATCAAGATGTCATTTCTAAGCTTAGTAGTTCTCCCTGGTGGAAAAAATTGAGCAAGGAAACGAGTGGTGAGATCATCTCAAGAGGTGATGGATCCCGCGGGTAAATGCTCAAGCGATGAACTAGTGATGAGGCGAAAAGTGAACCGCTTTTAAGGGGTCATTTAAGCCCGATTCGTGATTATTTGATCAAATATTGCCCTAAATCGTTCCTTTTGTCATTTTAGGTACTTTTGGAAAAGGAAGCATTTTGGACTTTTTTGGAGCATAAAAGTGAAGAAAACGGCAAAGTCTCAATTTTCCTTGCTAGGAACAGTACCTGACAGCGTCAAGATCTTCTACATGACAGCGTCAAGAGTTACAAAAGACGTGGATGTGGAAAATACACGTGACGATCTAGAGAGTTTTGTGCATTGGAGATGACGGCGTCACCCAAGGCCGTCATATTAGTGACGACCCAGAAGAAATTCCTACATGACGGTGTCACAAGTAGATATAGGTAATACGATTTCATTATGGCGGCGAGTTGACGGCGTCACAACTTAAGTTGTGATGCCATCACCCTGTAAAATCTATATATAATTTTCCAAATTTCATTCATTGTGTGCAACTTTGAGGGTAAAACCCTAGGTCGAATTTTCTAGCTTTTTCAAGGGTTTCAACCCTTTGAATCTTTCATGTTCAATAAGAGATAAGTACTCTTTCAAATCATTCAATATGTCTATGTGTTGTTTGATTATATCTTACGCTTGTCTTTTATTTAACATGCTAGGCTAGATTTCTTTTGTGTTTTCTAAGATGTAGTGAAACCTAGATGTTGATTATGGGTTGATTGTTTGTTTATAATTGTTACGGATGATTGTATTCGATGTTAGGCTTAAGAAAACTGGCAGACTTCCATTGGTAACATGCTTGAACGTCTTAAAAAACATGATCGGAGGTGTACTACGATTTTTGGTTGTATTTAATGCGTAGGAGATTCTAATGATCCCATGTTATGAGCTTCTAACGGCTCAACATAGCAGTGATGTAGGATTCTATAGAGTTAGGGAATATTGTACACGGCCCTACGACTAGTATTAAGGAACATGACCCATCATCCACGCAATTGTAACAAGCTATCAACCTGTAAAAGATATCTAGGGAGTAATGAAACCTAAGTAAAAACAACTTTCCCCATCATTGTTTTCACCACATTAGTATAATAGTTGTATTTTCATTTATTTTATTTTACTTTGATTGCATCTTTAGATAAATTGGGTTAGTTGGCTAGCAACTAATTCTGCCAACTCCTTCAAAACTCGAGATTTTAATTGCTTTCTATAAATATAAAAATACAAAAAAAAATCATCCCTCACCTCTAGACCTAGTTTTTTAGGCTTTCTAATCCTAGCGACACTATTCCTTAGTTGAACGATCAATCCCCCGGTACTTGTCACTATACTATACTACAACGATCAGGTACACTGCCTGGTAGGGGTTGTAAGCTTCTCAAGATCCCTTGAGAGGTAAAACCTTTCGTGAGGGTGCAATCCCACGCATATCAAGTTTTTGGCGCCGAAGCCCGGGGAATAGTTATTGTCCAGGTTAGGATTTTTTTTATTAGGTCTACTTGCGAGATTCCTTTCTAGTAATATTTTATTTTTATTTTTAGGTTTTTTTTAGTCTATCTTATTTCTTTGTTTCCTTTTTTCGTAAACTATCTCGATGGATAACAATAGCATTGATAGTTTGATTCCTGTTATTCGTGTTTTTTGTCGTAGGATTTTCCAAATGCCCACCCCAATCCCTTTAGCGGAAAATGAGAACCCACCTAACCTCTCGCCTAACCATCACTTTGACAATAATTCTGAGATGGAGGAGTGTGACCATGATGATGAGCTTAGGGCTAGTCCTTTTTACTATTCGGACTCCGATGAGGACCTAGATGATGGTGACGTAATTAATGAGGATAGGATGGAAGATTAAGTGGACCCTCTTAGGTATGCCGACCCTAGAACAGGATTGAGAATGATAGCTCATTTAATATGCAATTTCCTTGTAAAATTGGATTTAGGAGCTTTGATGCCTACCTTAAGTCATCTCTACCAATGAACATAATCTCGCGTAGTGAATACAATAAAATTATGGTAGATGAGTTGGAATACCAAGGAGACAATATTATTGCTAGGGCAATGTCATTGCATGTGTTTGTAGGAAGCTTTGTTTATCTTGTTGAGTTCATGGTTATGGAGAATCTAGGAGAATTTATCGATAGTAAGTTAACCCAAGTTGTGTTTGGGAAACTCTTCAAAAGGTTAACCAACCTTGATGAAAAACTTATGGAAGGGTTAATTACATTCTCGGATGGGGATGAAGATTTTGTTTACCAAAGGCCCCGTGCACACCCTAGGTTCAAGGATTTTTCTATGGAGAAATGTAGTAGGTATCCACCCCTAGAAATGCTGAGTAAGAATGATAAAAGGAAAGTGCTTAAATATCCTCATGAAAAGAATAAAAGGTATTATCGCGGATGTTTAGAGCTAAGTGATGACTATAAGAAAGATGAGGCGACTCTTAGATGGCTCACCCTAGCGTATGTGAGAATAAGTGACACACGATAGCCCATGACCTTGAGTCTAGCTACAAGACTCGTAAATAAAGAAAAGCGCTTCTTGGGAGGCAACCCATGTTTTGTGTGATTTTTATTTGTTTGATTGTTATTTGTTTCCGTATGCATGTTTTATTTTTATTGTTGGTAGATCATGTTTCAAACTAAATTATGAAAATGCTTTATTTTATTGTTTACCTTCGTCTTAACTTCATATAAAGGTATTTTGCAAAAGCTATGTGTAAGGGGAAACCCCAAATTTGTTTATAAGAACGAGATTGATCATGATTCTCCACAATATTAAATGAACATGTGTATTAGTATTTGTTAGAGTCAAATGCTTGTATCGAGTCATAATGATGTTTTGCAGGATTTTCCAGGGAGTAGGACATAAGTTTTTTCAGAAATATTCCGGAAACTTAACGTAAATATTTCTGCAGGTCACTTCTAACGGCGTCAGGAATTAACATCTGACTGCGTAAAACAAACCGGAATTTTTCAAACTTATTTTAAATAATAAATGTCAATATATTATCACCCAACTATTTATCTAAGCGTACATGAGCTTACATAACTATTTCGGGAAGCAAACCCGCACTTTGTGGCTTACTGTAACTTGTTACATTGCTTATTTTATCAGAAAAATGTGAACATTTCATTTTCTGACTGTTACTGATTAATTTTGTATTAAAGCAAGAAATATCTCGCACACAACACCACATGCGTACCGACATAAACCTAGTAACGGCATGAGTCCAACAATTGTTACACGAAATCCATAATTTAGTTTTTATATGGCTTTTATAAAAACGACCTTGAAAATGTTATCTTTCGCGCTCACAATAACCGGGAAAACACTAAATTACACCGGAACTCAACGGGACTCAGGGTACACTAAGCACCCACTAAAGTAATAAATCTTAACTAAAAATCCTTCTCTTATGTATTTAATATCACTTTTCTTTAATTAAATCTAACCTCACTTTTTATAAAACATATAAAAAAAAGGGATAAACGTTTCTTATCCTCACATACACACTCACGTTTTCTTCTGCTCTCTCTTGCCTATCTCATACTGCTATGCTTCACCTTCCCCCATCCCCACTGAATCCCAATCGTACCTGCCACAAAACAACAGCATCGGTCCTATCTGACCCATCTTGTCTCGACCTCAAAGTCAACACAATATGAAACCATGGGGGGACGACTTCTTTATTCGGCTTCAAGTCCACTGGTAACAAAAGGAGGGGAATCAACCTTACTTGCTTTACTTCTTTTATCTCACCACTCGGTCCACAAGCTAAGCCATACTTACCCAAAAACTTCACTCAAAAATTTATCTCAAATAGAAAGGGGTCTCCTGTTGTGATCAGCTTGCTTGGATCGGAGTTGGGTTTATTTTGCTTGAAAGTTTTGTTATTCGCTTCATCACTCAATCTTGTATTGTAAGAAACTCAAATCCTAATTCCTATTTTTCTTCTAAATCCGAATCTGTGAAAATGTTGTACTGGCTTTTCTGGGTGTCTATTTGTTTAACTTCGTGAATGATATTATTTTGTTGTTGTTGATCTTGTGTCGCAAACTAATAAGTTATAAAAAAAAAAAAAAAAAAAAAAAAGAAGCTAAAATTGGTCTCGGTTTGGAAGTGCTATTTTCTTGATACTTACTTCGATACTTATTGACATATCGAGTTAAAGTTATGTTGTGTTCGACTCGACACAGTGGTTGATTGGTACTCTTATGTTTGGTTTTGATAAGTTGAAAATAGTTCCATTCTTATTTACACCTTAGCTTGCTGTCGAGAACCCATACGACCCAACATTAAGGTGTTTAGGAATTGCTCATTTTACTAATGTCACTTTTCGCAACTAGTTAAAATAATGGTTTTTAGACAATCTTGTGTTGCGTTTGGCTTTGCTTGGAGTCGAACCCCAACACTGAGTAGTCATTTTTGTTCTTGTCCAACAGTAAGGATTGATATTGTTTTGCTTATTCTTCTTTTTTCCCAAAATGCTAAGTCAACACTTAGAAGTTATTCGGTTTAGTATGTTTTGAAAACTAAATAAGACTGATTTGTTTTACTGACCCACTGTTTCAACAGTGGCTACATTCTTAGTCTTGCTCCTTCCTCCCAAATTTGCTGCTTAAAATTCTTAGTCTTGGTTTGGAATTAATTTTACTGGTGTTTGATTGTTTCAGTATAGGACTAAAGCCCCATCTGCAACTAAAGGCGTATTTATTTGTTTCAAGTTTGGGGCAAAGCCCATTCGATGTCCAAAGAATATTGTTGGTCTCATTCTGAGCCAGTGCCCACTCCACTTACATTAAGGTTGCGTTTGATTTTGTTGCCCAAAAACAGATTGTCAAGAGAATGCTACCTTCCATTTTTCAACTTGCCACAATGAATGAACTAGAATAAATATAAATTTTGATGATGATATGAATCGAGTCATGTGCTTGTTTTTCCTCGGCCTATCTCACACCTCATTACCGACTCACTCGTCTTTCTCGTTCTTGACATTATTACACAACATACTTTAAAGCTACTAAACATATTTTATAAACGGATTCTAAACTAGCAATTAGAACTTAACTTTTCACAACGTTAAAGCTATAACCTTAAATTATGTATCAACTAATGATAAAAATATAAATTTTAACTTATTTTTTATCATGAGTTAATACGTCCTACAGTGGTTTATTTATAACGAAACTTATCTTGATATTACTTCACATACTTGAAAAATAACATAACAAGGGGTTATTTTTATTCGTGACGTCTAGTCACCGCGTACAAACTAAAACATATACACGGGTCATGCCCGATTTTGTAAAAATCTTACACTTATGGATAACCTACAAATTTATTTTAAATACAAGCCCTTTTAATAAACTATTACATGAAATATGATTTTTACACAATTTTATCGACCAATATCTAGCTATAAATATACTTCTAAACGACATCATTATAGTCCGATTTCGTTTACCATTTATATGTGATTACTTTTCATACATCATCTTTCGGTTAGTGACTTGTTTGTCCTTGACACTTTTCTATTACATACTTGTACACTTACGCACTTCCAAGAGCTAATACATATAAACACTTAGAAAACTGTTTAAACATAAATGCTGCCACACAAGCAATAATAACACAAACACTTATAAAATTTTTTAACTTAGTTAAACTTCATCGAGTCTTAAACCTGAAACTGTAAACTAAACTTGCCGTACTAATCTAGGTTGCGTGTCGGTGCCGCACACTATCACTACCTGAGACCTTACTCTATTCAGACTGCTTTACTAAGGTGAGTTCATGGCCCCTACTTTTACTTGTTTTATAACTGTTTTGGGGGAGAATACATGCTCGTTTTTAACTGAACTCAATGCTTGTTTTATTTAAATGCGCAATTGTCTACTCAAACACTACTGTTTTGCTGAATACTTGAATGATTATTCAAATGCATTATGTGTATATTGGTTGCATACTTGATTATTTTCTCATGGACACAAGTGTTTGAATCACATATGTGAGTTTATAGCCCCACTCTATTTATACTTTTTTTACAACTGGGATGAGAAACATGCAAAACTATTTTATAGACCAAAATCTATTATTTAAGCTATTACGTAGATTAGCCTAAGCCCTTGAATCCCACTATGCCCAAACTCATGAACCGTCAATTCCTGCGGGGAAGCGCGAATGTTATAAATAGATCTATTGAGGGTGACTCCTCCGTCCGGGTTGGTTAGCGCCAACTAGACCAGTTTTGGATTTACGGACGTATACCATGTCGGAATTCAAGTGTAACGGGATAAACACTTGCTAAGGGCACATAACTATATTGCATGCTTTCACACATGCTGAACTGTCGTAGCTTCGGTTGCATGAACTTAGTGCTAGCGTAATAGACTATTTACTATGTGACATTATATTCATTGTAATGATCACACACTCTACTCATGGTCCACAAATTCTAATTTTACTGTAAGGTAAACACTATTTTCATGGCATTGTGAGCCACGCAGTGGTCACAAAACTCTCTATTGAACTCACAATACTACTATTTTATTATAAACCTATGAACTCACCAACCTCGTGTTGACACTTTTTAGCATGTATTTTCAGGTTTAAGGCGATAGCTAACTATTGAAGGCTTTGGCATGGCATGGCATGGCATGGTCATAGACAATTCTGACATATTTAGGACTGCTTAAACTCTTATATGGGCCAGTATTTCCACACTATTTTTGAACGATGTAAATTTGAATATTTTTGATAATGAAAGTTATTCTAAATGATTGAGATAAAAACCGTTCTTTGTACTTGTGTTATGATACTAATGTTGTAGCACCCCAGTAACATGTATGCTTCCGCTGGACCCGATTTTGGGGGTGTTACAGATTGGTATCAGAGCCTTGGTTATAGAGAACTGGGTGTTTTTAAAACCTAGACTATAACTACTTTCACAAAGACTTGACCCTATGACCACTACATGCCTGCCTGCCAAGCCTGCTGCCTTACTTATTATAAAACATTTTCTTTTAAAGTAAGGGACATACTACTAGTGTAACTGAGCTGAGTATTTCAAAATTCATTGAACCTCGGTGGAATATAGACTGATCACCTATATTCGACCAGGGATAGTGGGACATAGCCTGATCACCTATGTCCGACTCAGAGGTGAATTTTGCGATACTAAGAGTAGTTATAAGGGAATTATGTCCAAATTGATTTTCTACTTGATTTCTGAAAGTTTCAAAATTTCTGTGTGGGTACATAATCATTGCATAACATGAGCATTCACATCCACACACAACACATTGGCATCACAATACTTTAGCTTAGTTGGAATACTCTTTTATCACAATCTGGTTACATTACAGTCACCTCCACCTCAAACCTTACAATCAATCGATGTTGTACCTTCCACTTTAGGTACTAAGTACACTACTAAGATAGCCAACTGATTGCTAGTAGCAATCAACACCCTCCTTCAGGGTCGTACTCTGAACTTACCAAACTCCCCATTTAGTAGGGATGTTATGCCCTACAGAAACCTTAAGACCTTAAGGAGCGACCTGGACAACTGTACTTGGAACAGACACCTAATCCTTCATGTATCCCTCGAGAATACCAGTTTTCTACCTTGCTACCCTGTTATAAGATAATAAATTGTGTCACTATTAACATACAAACTATTTTCAATTATTTTACAAACCATTTTGCTGTCATCCAACAAGATGTTTTACTGTTATTTCATGAAATCATGATTTTGACTCTGCCACTATTTTATAAATAATAAATTTTTTTCCTACCGTATTAGAAACTATTTTACGAATCATCTTTACAAACTATCTTATTATGATGTAATAAAGTGATTCATTACCTTACTACCATTTTATAAAACAACAAAGAGTTTCGCTAGCATTTTGTAAACAATATCACAATTATCCTACAAGTCTACTACACTTTACAAACTATTTTACTCATCTATGAACTGCTATGCTACTAAACCACAAAACTAAACGACAATTTTGCTACAATTTTACAAGTGATAAATTGTTTTCCTATTACTCTATAAACTATTGTACAACCCATTCTATAAATAATTTTGCAATTACCATGTGAACCAATTGCCAATTGAAAAGCACTTTATGTTACTACCTCTTGGTACTGTTAAAGTAAATTGAATACTTATGTTTATGAAATTCGCTTGATATTAAACATTGAACCCAACTCAGGCTTGACAACTAGACTCCATTAATAAGCACCTGAAATTTGTTGAAACAAACATACCTGACCACACATTTTTCCATGACATTTTTGCTTTTTAAGGGCTTCCTTTTTGAAATGCGTTTATAGAAACCACAACACTCGTAATGATATTCTTCCCCGAGATACCCATTTTGATGTGCCAAAATTTCTCTTGTAAAACTTTATTGAAACTTATGTATATTAAAGGGGTGAAAAAATGTTAACTTTTGAGACATGGTTTTACCCGCACCATATTTAAAGACTGATTTACTGAAACTATGAGACTTTTGAAGTCGCATCAGTTTACTTAACTGCAAATTTTTCAGCAAAGAATCAAAACCTATCCCTATCGTCAAAGTTCGTAGAAACTCGCAAAAAGGTCCTGAATTCACGTGGGGAACGTGAAGATGAAATCTCATGTGTATGTACTCATCTCTCTTCGATCTAAATGGGTAACTTGAATTGAATCGCGAGGACGCGATTCCGTTTAAGGAGGTGTGACTATAACAAACCGGAATTTTTCAAACTTATTTTAAATAATAAATGTCAATATATTATTACCCAACTATTTATCTAAGCGTACATGAGCTTACATAACTATTTCGGGAAGCGAACCCGCACTTTGTGGCTTACTGTAACTTGTTACATTGCTTATTTTATCAGAAAAATGTGAACATTTCATTTTCTGGCTGTTACTGATTAATTTCGTATTAAAGTTAGAAATATCTCGCACACAACACCACACGCGTACCGACATAAACCTAGTAACGGCATGAGTCCAACAATTGTTACACGAAATCCATAATTTAGTTTTTATAGGGCCTTTATAAAAACGACCTTGAAAATGTTATCTTTCGCGCTCACAGTAACCGGGAAAACACTAAATTACACCGCAACTCAACGGGACTCAGGGTACACTAAACACCCACTAAAGTAATAAAGCTTAACTAAAAATCCTTATATTATGTATTTAATATCTCTTTTCTTTAATTAAATCTAACCTCACTTTTTATAAAACATATAAAAAAAAGGGACAAACATTTCTTATCCTCACATACACATTCACGTTTTCTTCTGCTCTCTCTTGCCTATCTCATACTGCTATGCTTCACCTTCCCCCACCCCCACTGAATCGCAATCATACCTGACCACAAAACAACAACATTGGTCCTATCTGACCCATCTTGTCTCGACCTCAAAGTCAACACAATATGAAATCATGGGGGGCCGACTTCCCTATTCGGCTTCAAGTCCACTGGTAACAAAAGGAGGGGAATCAACCTTACTTGTTTTACTTCTTTTATCTCACGACTCGGTCCACAAGCTAAGCCACACTCACCCAAAAACTTCACTCAAAAATTTATCTCAAATAGAAAGGGGTCTCCTGTTGTGATCAGCTTACTTGGATCGGAGTTGGGTTTATTTTGCTTGAAAGTTTTGTTATTCGCTTCATCACTCAATCTTGTATTGTAAGAAAATCAAATCCTAATTCCTATTTTTCTTCTAAATCCGAATCTGTGAAAATGTTGTACTGTCTTTTTTGGGTGTCTATTTGTTTAACTTCGTGAATGATATATTTTTGTTGTTGTTGATCTTGTGTGGCAAACTAATAAGTTATCAACAAAAAAAAGATAAAATTGGTCTCGGTTTGGAAGTGCTATTTTCTTGATACTTACTTCGATTCTTATTGACGTATCGAGTTAAAGTTATGTTGTGTTCGACTCGACACAGTGGTTGATTGGTACTCTTATGTTTGGTTTTGATAAGTTGAAAATAGTTCCATTCTTATTTACACCTTAGCTTGCTGTCGAGAACCCACACGACCCAACATTAAGGTGTTTAGGAATTGCTCATTTTACTAATGTAACTTTTCGCAACTAGTTAAAATAATGGTTTTTAGACAATCTTGTGTTGCATTTGGCTTTGCTTGGAGTCGAACCCCAACACTGAGTAGTCATTTTTGTTCTTGTCCAACAGTAAGGATTGATATTGTTTTGCTTATTCTTCTTTTTTCCCAAAATGCTAAGTCAACACTTAAAAGTTATTCGGTTTAGTATGTTTTGAAAACTAAGTAAGACTGATTTGTTTTACTGACCCACTGTTTCAACAGTGGCTACATTCTTGGTCTTGCTCCTTCCTCCCAAATTTGCTCCTTCAAATTCTTAGTCTTGGTTTGGAATTAATTTTACTGGTGTTTGACTATTTCAGTATAGATCTAAAGCCCCATCTGCAACTAAAGGCGTATTTATTTGTTTCAAGTTTGGGGCAAAGCCCATTCGATGTCCAAAGAATATTGTTGGTCTCATTCTGAGCCACTGCCCACTCCACTTACATTAAGGGTGCATTTGATTTTGTTGCCCAAAAACAGATTGTCAAGAGAATGCTACCTTCCATTTTTCAACTTGCCACAACGAGTGAACTAGAATAAATATAAATTCTAATGATGATACGAATCGAGTCACGTGCTTGTTTTTCCTCGGCCTATCTCATGCCTCATTACCGACTCACTCGTCTTTCTCGTTCTTGACATTATTACATAACATACTTTAAAGCTACTAAACATATTTTATAAACGGATTCTAAACTAGCTATTAGAACTTAACTTTTCAAAACTTTAAAGCTATAACCTTAAATTATGTATCAACTAATGATAAATAGATAAATTATAACTTATTTTTGATCATGAGTTAAAACGTCCTACAGTGGTTGATGGATCTTAACACCTTGAACTGTGTTAGATTGATACTTTGAGTTATATCACTAAGTATGCGGAATCTACTTAGTAACACTTAGAAGTTTGATTGTGAATGAAACAGTTGTTTATGAATGAGAACAATATATGTAACAAACGATTAGCTCCAATATTATTAATGATAATAATACGAGTGATCTTAGTATCACTAGAGTTACACCTTGAAGCTCTAGAAAATGTATATCTAACCTTTAACCTAGGATCTCCTTTTATAGCATAAGGAGTCCTCTTCTACAAGATAAGTATAATGCTAATAGAATAAGATATATACAAGATCTATTCTATATTTATCTAAACACGTTTCCTAACAGTTATCTAAACAGCAGTGGTAATATATGTTCTTGCAGTGGTAATGCGTTTCCATTGCAAGTACATTCTTTAGCAGTTGTAATGTCTTCACTAGCCGTGGTAACTGTTAGTATAATTCCGAACAATCCTCCCCTAAACTTATGATTAATAAACAAATCAATAAGTTTCTTTAAGTAATCAGCAAACATGAGAATATGGGAATTTTTCCAAACACTTATCTTCTTTTTTTTAACTCTTTATCACCTCTCACACTTTGATCATAAATCCTTTGCAGCAAATCTTCTATGACTTCACTTCTTTCCCAACACCTAAGCTTCACTGACATCATCACAGTCAATACTCCAGCTCTCAATGGATATTCTTTCTCTGCAAGCATAAACACATCAACTCCATCTTGAGTAGAAAGATGATGTACAACACTTGAGTCATAAAACTTCCACAAAGTATTCATGTTGTGAGCTTCAAATCTCCAATATCTGTCACTTGGGTCAGGTTCATATAATCTTCTGAAGTGAACCCATAACTCCTTAGCCTTGACATCAACAAGTTCATCCTTCTTAAACTGATCTTGAACAATTTTCCACAAAGTATCCAAGTCTTCTCTATCACAAGATCTAAAAATGTCTTCAAAATCTCTGCAAATACTTGTGACACTTCCAGTTCTGATAATCTTCCAAGCAACTCCAAAATCATCAGAATAGATTTCCCAACCAACTATTGGATATTTTGTTTGTAGAGGTTCAGTATTAAGTACATCAGTCTCTATAAACGTCATGTTTGTAACTTGCTCTTCTGTAAACTTGCTAGGACCCTCTTTTGCTTGAGATGACTCCTGAGTCTTCAATTTCTTTGCATCTTTAGATCCAAGACTCACTCCAGACCTTTTTGTCTTCATCACTACAGGTTCTTGATCCATAGGAATGAAATTACTATCTTGTCTTTTAATCCTATAGTAAATACCTTCAATTTGATCAAGTGACATTCCTTTGAATTGAGCCATCTTCATATTGCCAACATGACAGCAAAAAGTCTTCATCTCCGCAATCATCTGTGCCTTTGTAAGTTTCCTTGTCTTCTTTTGACCTTTTCTTACATCCCCAATGATATCATCAAGAGCCTGCTAATTCTTCATTTGAATAAAATCTTTTAGTTGAGCAGACCTTTGTTCTTCATTCAAGGTTGTATTTGCAATAAGTTCAATAGCCTTCTTTCTGATAATAGGATCATTGTTAATCATGTAGTCAATCTCTTCCTCTGTAGGCACATAAGTAAACATTGGAGGTTTCTCATGTATGACAGTTGGTGGAACAACTGAAAGTGGTTCTGCCATTACTGCTTCAAGTTTGTCCAACCTATTTGCTTTCATAAAACTAGCAACTTCATCTTCCTCTA
Source organism: Artemisia argyi (assembly GCA_030686995.1). Taxonomy (NCBI): domain Eukaryota; kingdom Viridiplantae; phylum Streptophyta; class Magnoliopsida; order Asterales; family Asteraceae; genus Artemisia; species Artemisia argyi. Next base: position 91,271,816 of record CM060702.1, on the reverse strand, counting down.
GCTTTCTCTTCTTTTCATTCTCTGCTGCAGCTAATTGCTCTGCCAATCTTGCATTAAAATCAATCTGAGCTTGATCTTTCTTAGAAATCTTTGTTGTTTGATCTTGTTCTAAACCAGTCACAATAGCTTTTCCTTTGACTGTTCTTATTCTGGCAGCTTCTTCCTCTGCAGTGGTAACATTTTGGCTATTAGTGGGAATGTTTTCACATGCAGTGGAAATATTTTGATCAGTGGGAACTTGTTCTGCATCAGTGGAAATTGGTTGAGCAGTTCCAACTGTATCATCAAAATTAAAATTAGCATCAACATCCATATCATAATCTTCCCCAAAGTCTAACTTCCTCCCCTTAAACTCTGCATCTGATTTCCTCCCCTGTTTGGAAGAATCTCCCAAATCTTTACTAGAACCTGCAGAAAACTCATCCTGAGGTGAAGATGATGAAGAGAACACAACTTTGGCAGATCTTTTCTTCTTGAGACTCTCAACATCATTCTTCAATCTTTGAATCTATGCCTTCAGTTGATTCAGCTCTGTGGTATGTTGTACTTTGGTCTGTGCCAGATCTTTCTCCAGAGCTTGAACCTGCTTGACTAATTTTGTACAGATGTCCATCAATTCAGGTAGTTGCACACTGCCCTCAACAGTTCCAACTGTGTTACCTGTTGGGAGAGGTGAATCATGGGGCATTGATTCAGGCTCTTCCCTAGTTGGACTAGGATTAAGCCTTGAACCACCACTGCTTGTCTCTAAACCAGAAGGTTCAGCAACATGCAATGTTGAGATGAGAGAAGCTGGCTGTTTATGCCTTCTCTCATAAGTGTGAGTTACTGTAGGGGTATGGTGAATTGATGGAACAACAATATTGGGTGTGTTATGGGATACAACTGGGATGGTTGCATCTTTACCCTATACTTGTGAAATTTTAGCAAGCATTTGAGGAAAAAGTGGATGAACCTCCCCATTCCAAAGATCTGAAGCCTTACTCATGTTTTGAAAAACTGTTGGCTTAAGACAGGAGGTTTCATAAATTCTATTGTGAGGTTTAACACTGCTTGCACAAACCTTGGATACATCAAAAATTTATATGGACTCTTTACATTGCCTTTCATATTATTGAAAATAAACTTTGAAAAATTGAAAGTCCTATCAGTTGCCAAACAAACCAAAGGATAAGCCATGGTTGATGCAAATTGTTCATAAGATGTTTTCTTAGGACTTAGGCAATGTAAAATAGTGTGAATGAAAAATCTCCAATGGAAAGTTACATTTTGTTCAGATGTATCATACCCCATTAAAGCAATATTTGTAAAGATATCTGAATTGGGTAATGTGATGATACCATTGAGATCATCCAATTGGAGAATTCTCCTCAAGGATGACTCAGTAACATCAATGGTTACCCCATCCACTGTGGCTCTTAGAGCTTCCACAGATTCATGTGTGTCTCCCTGTTCAAGAGTTATGGACTCCACAGTGTTCCAGAACTGTTTGATATGAGAGACATAGATTGTGGGATTAATAGTTAAGGCATACCTTATATGAGTTGTATTTAGAAAATCCACAATCTGATGAAAAACAGGGTCACTCTTCTCGTTTGACTTTTGTAGATAGGCCACTTGGTTGTGCTCCTCGACAAATTTTAGAATCGCCATGATATTTGTGAAAAGAGAATAAAAGTGTTAGTAATCAAGATAAAAATCAAGCCGTATGATGATCAATTTATACTAATAGGGTTTGACGAGGTTGCGTAATGTGAATTATCTTAAGAAAGAATTATCTTTGGAAAGGAATAAATTATAATAGGTAAGAAGATAATTCACAAAAGATTTACCCTATTAATAAGGAAAGACGGTTATATTTACAACGGCTAGTAAAGAATAGATTACTGATACAACAATTGTAACGGCTAGTTCATCAGTGGAAAAATTACTCTTGCAGTGGTTACTAATGAACTAGCAGTGGTAAAATTTTCACAACATATCAAAGAGCAGTGGTAAGTAAAACATGAAAATTAGCTGCTCTTATCATAGTTTTTAGCAAACTACCAGCTATCAACGGATTTGATATGTCTTTACCATGAGCCGTTTGCTATGGACTAGCCAACTCTTGATCACTTGGAGTATGGTGAGTTGATAACCATATAGTTTTTGGTAAACTATCAACTATAAACAGATTTGGTAAGTCTTTACCAGGAGCCGTTTGCTCTGGACTAGTTGATTCTTGTATGGATTAGACATGGTGAATCAATAACCATTTGTTGTGTGTCTATGATACACACCTTATAACTCCAATGATTCCAACAATATGGGTTGTAAGCAGCAGAACAAAGTAACACTCAACTTAACCCATAAAAATTTAACCCAAAGTAACTTTTTTAACCAAGTTACTATTCACAAAAATATCTTCCAAAAGTCAACCCGATAATAACCAAATTTACTCCTTCAACCTACCAAAACAGGTAAGAGTAAATATTCTACATTAATTAGAATTCGACCTTGACTTTGCTTATAAAAGGGGGCTCAAAAACCTTTATCTTTCATCAACAAACATCTTCAATAACACAAACCCTTACCAACACAATGAGCTGGTTCCCAATTGTCTACATATCCTTAGATGATTCATCTGATGAGCAGATCAGCTATTGCACAAACTCAGAGGAACTTTCTACAAGGTGGAGTGATTACTTTCCTCCAAGTGCTACCACATCCACAACATCCAACATGACATCCAAAAAGACTGAAGCTTCTCCTGCTCCATCCTTGGAGTTCTATTCCAGTTCTTCCTCTGATGATGATGATGATCCAACCTTCAATCTTTCCAAAGAACTTCCAAAGGCCCTCACCACAGCATTAAAGTCTGCCATAAGCAACATGAAGTGGCCTGCTGTTGAGAAGCCTGCACAAGCACCAAGGCCTCCCAAGCAAGTTCTGGGACTTGCTTGTCCAAGGAAGCAACTTTCTTTTGTTTACAAGAGAAAGAAAGCTTCCAAAGGCAAGCATGAGTATGAGGGAAAGGGAAAGAAACCTATCGAGTAGATGTTAGGTTGTTGGATTTGTTATGTGATGTTTTTCTATTTTGGTGACAATGTTTTCTTGATGGTTGTTATGTACTTTCTTTATGCATCAATAAAAGTACTTTTTCTTTATGCTTTTATCACCAATCTTTCCACTGTTGTATGATTATTTCCACTGTGCTTTTGATAACTCTGCATACAAGTTAGTAGAAAACCATACATATACAAACAATACTAGTACCTAAAAACTATCCTGCAACACTGAAAAGTATTAGACATCAAAGATTTATGGATTTAGCATTCCAATCCCTATTACTAAGTATTGAAACCTACCCACATCAAGCCCTTTTGTTAATAAATCAGCATAATTGTCATCAGTATGGATTTTGACAACATTAATAAGCTTTTTCTCAAAACAATCTCTAATAAAATGATGTCTAATTTCAATATATTTAGTTTTAGTGTGTTGCACAGGATTTTTAATAATGCATATGGTACTACTATTGTCTATATAGATAATGGTGTTCATGAAATTGTACCCATAATCCAATAATTGATTCTGAAGCCATAAGATCAGAGCACAACAACTAGCAGCTGCTACATATTCTGCTTCAGTAGTTGAAGTAGCAACCATAGTTTGCTTCTTGCACTGCCATGACACCAATCTACATCCAAGAAATTGGCATCCACCTGTGGTTGACCTTCTATCCAAACTTGCACCAGCATAGTCACTATCTAAGTATGTGACCAATTCCATAGGGGAATCTCTTGGATACCATAATCCTAAATTAGAATATGTCTTCAAATGCCTAAAAATCTTTTCCACTACTGTCATATGTGATGTCTTTGGAGTCACTTGAAATCTTGCATAAGCACATACAGCAAACATAATGTCTGGCCTTGATGAAGTAAGATACATCAAAGAACCAATCATAGACCTGTAAGCGTGCACATCAACATTAGCACCACTAGCAATCTTCAACAATAGATGAGTGGTCTTGTCAGCAGGGGTATTTGAAGGTTTTGCATCAGTAAACTTGAACTTCCTAATAATCTCAGTCACATATTTGTCTTGACTGATAAAGATGCCTTCTTTACTCTGTTGTACTTGCAGCCCCAAAAAAAATGTAAGTTCTCCCATAGAACTCATTTGAAATTCATCTTTCATCAGCTTTTCAAACTCTTTGCACATCTCTTGTCTAGTAGACCCAAAGATAATATCATCAACATATACTTGAACAAGCAAAATATCACCCTTGTCTTTCTTGATGAACAAAGTTTGGTCAATCTTGCCTCTATGAAACCCATTATTCAATAAATAAGTAGCTAAGGTTTCATACCAATTCCTTGGAGCTTGATGTAAGCCATAAAGAGCCTTAACCACTTTATACACTTTATTAGGGTGTTGAGGATCTTCATAGCCTGGAGGTTAAGAGACATAGACCTCTTCATAAATTGTCCCATACAGAAAGGCACTCTTAACATCCATTTGATAGACAGTAAAGCCCATAAATGATGCATAGGCTAGAAACAATCTAATAGCCTCAATTCTTGCAACAGGAGCAAAAACTTCTTCATAGTCAATACCCTCCTCTTGAGTATATCCTTGAGCAACCAATCTAGCTTTGTTCCTTATTACAATACCTCTTTCATCTTTCTTGTTTCTGAAAACCCATTTAGTACCAATGACCTTCATACCATCAGGCAAGTCACAAAGAACCCAAACCTTTTGATGTTTAAACTGCAACAACTCCTTTTGCATTGCTTCAACCCAGCTAGATTCTTCTAGAGACATATAAACATTCTTAGGCTCCACTTGTGAGAGAAAACAGAAAAACAAACACTCATTCTTCCTCCTATGCTTTTTGGACTCATAAACTTCACTAATGAACCCATGAATATCATCTTTCTTTGTCTGTCTTCTAGTCTTCACACCTGATTGAAGTTCACCAATAACATTGTCAAGTGGATGCACTTTGTGAATTGAAGTCTGTGATGTGCGAGGAATATCATATGTTGTAGGCATGTTTGAGATCTCTACATCATCACTTGGTGATTCCTGTGATGTATGTTCCACATTTGGGCTGTCAGTGGAAACTTCTGGTGTAGCAGTGGGAATTGAGTTACCACAGCTAGCAGGAATTTCTTTATTCAATACATCAAAATTCACATCGTCTGCATCACTTTTCTTTTCAGAATTGTCAACAAAGTCCCAAAGTAGCATAACAATTTGATCTTCATCATCTTTGCAAGCTTCATCTTCATCAATGAATTCTTCTGAATCTTCAAGATCTTTGTCTCCTGTACTTGAAGTAAGAGGTACATAATTCATTGTATTGGATAATGTTTCAAGATCAAATAGCCAATCTGGTCCTGAACCTGCCATGTTAGCTTTATTTTCAAGAAACTCAACATGCAAATTCTCTTCAATCTTCTTTGTTCTTAAGTTATAGACTCTAAAAGCCTTGCTAACCATGGAATATCCAACAAAGAAGCCTTCATCAGACTTTTCTTCAAATTTACCCAGATGATCAATGGTATTGAGAATAGTAAAATGACACCCAAAAGGCCTCATAAACTCCAAAGTAGGAGGTCTTCCTCTGAATAACTCATAAGGTGTCTTGTTCTTTGTTTTGACCACTAAAACCCTATTCTGTATGTAACAAGCAGTGTTAACTGCTTCAGCCCAAAAAGTCACTGGAAGCTTTGAATCAGCTAACATGGTTCTAGCAGCCTCAATTAGTGTTCTGTTTCTTCTTTCAGCAACCCCATTTTGTTGAGGAGTTCTTGCAACACTAAATTCTCTCTTAATACCTTTGTCTCTGCAAAAATCATCCATAACTTTGTTCTTGAACTCTGTTCCATTGTCACACCTGATAATCTTGATCTTCTTTTCAACTTGATTTTCAACTTTAGTGATGAATGTATTAAGGATGCCAGTGGTTTCATCCTTGGTTTTTAAAAAGAAAACCCATGTGAATCTACTAAAATCATCAGTCACAACAAGACAATATTTCTTCAAATTGATGCTGCTCACAGATGTAGGACCAAACAAGTCCATATGCAACATGAAAAGTGGATGATCAATAGAATTGAATGCTTTGGTCTTGCATGAAGCTCTGTGTTGTTTTCCTTTGAGACAGGCAACACAAGTTTGGTCATTTTCAAATCTTTTCTCTGGTAGACCTCTGACAAGTCCATCTTTCACAATCTTGTTGATGGTCTTGAAGTTAACATGACCAAGTCTTCTGTGCCAAAGCATGGATTCATCTAAAGTGGCTTTTGCAAGCAAGCAAGTAACATCATTATTAGCCACAATGTTCTTCATGTCAATGCTATACAGATTACCTTTTCTAGGGATTTTAAGCAAAATGTCACTTTCATCAGGGAGCTTATAATCCTTAGATAAGATATAGCATTCATCTTCTGTGAATAAAACTCTGTGCTTCTTGTCACACATCTGTGACACACTGAAAAGGTTGTACTTGAGTTCTTTCACATAGTGCAAATTCTCAAAATCTATGTATCCAGCCTTGATAGTTCCTTTGCCAGAAACTTTGCCACCAATTCCTCCTCCAAAGCTGACAAATTGTCCATCATAAGGTTGAAAGTCTGAAAGATAGGACTTATTGCCAGTCATGTGCCTGGAACATCCACTGTCTGAGTATCCTTGATCATTTGTAGTCTTTGAATGTTCCTGCACACAAAATAAAGGAATTAGTTCCTTTTGGGGACCCAAGCTACAAATGACTTGGATCTGCCTCGTGTATCAATATAATTGTATCTATCAAAGGTCATTGATACACCATTGGGATTGTTTGAGGTGATGGTTCCTTTTGGTTTCCATTCCCAATGTGCTGAGGCCTTAACAGCATTTCCCATATTCACCCTTTTATTTTTCACAGACCCACCAGTGGAAGCCTTTGGCCTTGCAGTGGTAACTGCTGGCTTAGCAGTGGAAACTGCTAGTTTTAAAATTTTGGGTACCCACTTGTGATTATTGTAAACTTTCTTTTCAAAATTGGTCTTTTTCCCTGTTTGAGTAGATTTAACAAAAGTAGCAACAGGGGACTTAGGGTAAACTCTGGTTTTATTTCTGGCAGTGGCAACTGCTGGTCTAGCAGTGGAAACTGCTGGTCTAGCAGTGGAAACTGCTGGTCTAGCAGTGGAAATAGGTTTAATGCCAGAGTTAAGCAAAACAGACCTAGGAATCATCTTGCTAAGTGGATTTGGGTGAGTTAAGTTATTAGCATTATGGCCATTCACCCTAGTATTCCTAAACACTTCCCTTCTATCCATGTAATAGGTACAACTACAAGACATATGGTCAAAGCTACCACATATATGACAGGGTTTGTTGTTGAACACAAAGTCACTACCAAATTGCCTAGATTTAACATGATTCTAACTCCTCATATTACCCCTAGGAGTTGTTGACCTACTTTTGTACATCTCTGCATATCTAGTAGTGGGCCTAGTGAAATTAGGTTGTGACCTAGGCTTCTCTTTGACAACATCAGGAATACTCTTTTTAACCTCCACTTTTACATTCTCAAGAACACTAGGTTTAGACTCAACATTCAAATTTTCATCTTTAAGAGATGAGTCACTAGTACTATCAAATGTATCAACCTCAACCTGAACCTTTTCAATAGCAGTTTTTTAACAAATTTTGGTCCATAGGTCATGGTTGGTTCCTAGAATTCTTCTAATCCTGTGTGAGCTAAGTCAATGCCAGGAGGTGATGGAACACCTCTTAGAGGTTGAGGAACTGTTTTGTATCCAACTCCTGACTTGGCTTTGTTCACAACTTGGGCTTCCCAAATTTTGTCAATACACTTGGATTGGTGATATAGTGTATTACAAGTTATCTTTATATTCTCACTAGCCCTTTTAACCTTTTCTAGTTCTTCCCTAAGAACCTTGTTTACAACAACCAGATAATCTAAGCCTCTTTTTAACACTCCAATATCATCAATGAACTTAGATTCATTTGCCCTATAATGCTCTAATTGAGTTTCTAAAACACCTAGGCCTCTTTTATGATTTGCAAAATTATAATTAGTATGATTTAACTCTAGCAATTGTTCATCATATTGTGCTTTAATTTTCTCATACTCTTTTAAGGCCTTACAAGTTTTAGAGCAAGCATTATTAATTTGTACCTCAGAGTTAGAAAAAGCCATTAGTGCAAGCTTAGTGGCAACCATTGCAGACTCTGAATCATCTTCCTCATCCTCAGCCATAAAGACCCTATCAAAGCTCACTCCATCAATAGCCAATAGTCCCTTTGGCTCATCAGTAGTAGATTCTTTCTTCTTGTCCTGCTTATACCAAGTTGACCTGTTATCAGGTTTCCTTGGTTTCCTGCACTCCCTGGAAAAGTGCCCCTTCTTATGACAATTATAGCACTCCACCTTCTTTTTGTCAAAACCTACTGTCTCATTACCATTTATGTTAATCTTTCTTCCAGTCTTCTTCCAAAACTTCTTTGTTCTTAAGCTTAGTAATGCCACCTGCCATTTAATGTCCATCTCCTCCATATCATCCTCATCAATTTGATCCAAATCCTCATGATTGAGAATTGAACCACCCACCTGACTTGATATAAAGGCATAGAAGGTAGAATCACTAAGTCCTGCAATCTGCCTCTTTGAACTACCAGTGGAAACACCTCCACTACCAGTGGAAACAACAATGTTAGCACTGTCATCATCACTATCACTTTCTCCATCTAAACTATCATTAATAGATGATGATATGAGTGCTACACTTCCTGAACCTCTGCTTAGTTTGCCAGCTTTCTTCAATCTCTGTTCAATAACCTTGAAGTTATTGTACAAATCATTAAGTTTCATGGTCTCCAAATCTGGCTTATCTTCCCATACATCAACATTGGTTCCAAACTCAAAGGGTAAACTTCTTAAGAACTTTAGATTGAGGTCCTCCCTTTCCACCTCAATTCCAAAAACAGTGAGTTGAGTAACAATCTTTTGTAACCTTGTGAAAATGCTATCAATAGATTCATTACTTGTAGAACCAAAGTTTTCATAAGTCTGTTTAAGCAGGGTCTTCTGAGTCTTCTTGGTGGAATCATTACCACCAAAAACATTACAGATCTCCTCAAACAGAGTCTTTGCAGTCTTGTATTTGCTGAATGCTAGAACTTGTTCTCTGGGAAGTGTCATCAGCAACAAACCTCTGGCCTTCAGATCATTCTTCATCTGAAGCCTTTCATCATTAGTAACAGGTCCAGTGTTAACCTTTATTACTTCCTTGCCACCAACCATCTCTGAGGTAGAACTTGGTTTGAAGGAATTACCAAGCATAATGATCTCCCAGAGTGTATAGTCTTGCACCATAAAAAATTGTTCGATTCCACATCTCAAAGTCATTCAACTTAAGCTTTGGAAGCTTAGCAGCAATGTTGGATTGACTGGTTTCTGTCATTCTTCTGAGTGAACTAGGGTCTTCTAAATCAAAGTATCAAAGCCTGGCTCTGATACCACTTGATGGATCTAAACACCTTGAACTGTGTTAGATTGATACTTTGAGTTATATCACTAAGTATGCGGAATCTACTTAGTAACACTTAGAAGTTTGATTGTGAATGAAACAGTTGTTTATGAATGAGAACAATATATGTAACAAACGCTTAGCTCCAATATTATTAATGGTAATAATACGAGTGATCTTAGTATCACTAGGGTTACACCTTGAAGCTCTAGAAAACGTATATATAACCTTTAACCTAGGATCTCCTTTTATAGCACAAGGAGTCCTCTTCTACAAGATAAGTATAATGCTAATAGAATAAGATATATACAAGATCTATTCTATATTTATCTAAATACGTTTCCTAACAATTATCTAAACAAAAGTGGTAATATATGTTCTTGCAGTGGTAAGTTTCCACCGCAAGTACATTCTTCACCAGTTGTAATGTCTTCACTAGCCGTGGTAACTGTTAGTATAATTCCCAACAGTGGTTTATTTATAACGAAAGTTATCTTGATATTACTAACTCACATACTTGAAAAATAACATAACAAGGGGTTATTTTTATTCGTAACGTCTAGTCACTGCGTACAAACTAAAACATATACACGGGTCATGCCCGATTTTGTAAAAATCCTACACTTATGGATAACCTACAAATTTATTTTAAATACAAGCCCTTTTAATAAACTATTACATGAAATATGATTTTTAAACAATTTTATCGACCAATATCTAGCTATAAATATACTTCTAAACGACATCATTATAGTCCGATTTAGTTTACCATTTATATGTGAATACTTTTCATACATTATCTTTCGGTTAGTGACTTATTTGTCATTGACACTTTTCTATTACTTACTTGTACACTTACACACTTCCAAGAGCTAATACTTACAAACACTTAGAAAACTGTTTAAACATAAATGCTGCCACACAAGCAACAATAACACAAACACTTATAAATTTTTTTAACTTAGTTAAACTTCATCGAGTCTTAAACCTGAAACTGTAAACTAAACTTGCCGTACTAATCTAGGTTGCGTGTCGGTGCCGCACACTATCACTACCTGATACCTTACTCTATTCAGACTGCTTTACTAAGGTGAGTTCATGGCCCCTACTTTTACTTGTTTTATAACTGTTTTGGGGGTGAATACGTGCTCGTTTTTAACTGAACTCAATGCCTGTTTTATTTAAATGCGCAATTGTCTACTCAAACACTACTATTTTGCTGAATAGTTGAATGATTATTCAAATGCATTATGTGTATATTGGTTGCATACTTGATTATTTTCTCACGGACACAAGTGTTTGAATCACATATGTGAGTTTATAGCCCCACTATATTTATACTTGTTTTACAACTGGGATGAGAAACATGCAAAACTATTTTATGGACCAAAATCTGTTATTTAAGCTATTACGTGGATTAGCCTAAGCCCTTGAATCCCACTATGCCCAAACTCATGAACCGTCAATTCCGGCGGGGAAGCGCGAATGTTATAAATAAATCTATTGAGGGTGACTCCTCCGTCCGGGTTGGTAGCGCCAACTAGACTAGTTTTGGATGTACGGACGTATACCATGTCGGAATTCAAGTATAACGGGATAAACACTTGCTAAGGGCACATAACTATATTGCATGCTGTCATGCATGCTGAACTATCGTAGCTTCGGTTGCATGAACTTAGTGTGAGTGTAATAGACTATTTACTATGTGACCTTATATTCGTTGTAATGATCACACGCTCTACTCATGGTCCACAAATTCTAATTTTACTGTAAGGTAAACACTATTTTCATGGCATTGTGAGCCACGCAGTGGTCACAAAACTCTCTATTGAACTCACAATACTACTGTTTTATTATAAACCTATGAACTTAACAACCTCGTGTTGACACTTTTTAGCATGTATTTTCAGGTTTAAGGCGATAGCTAACTATTGAAGGCTTTGGCATGGCATGGCATGGTCATAGACAATTCTGACATATTTGGGACTGCTTAAACTCTTATATGGGCCTGTATTTCCACACTATTTTTGAACGATGTAAATTTGAATATTTTTTATAATGAAAGTTATTCTAAATGGTTGAGATAAAAACCGTTCTTTGTACTTGTGTTATGATACCAATGTTGTAGCACCCCAGTAACATGTATGCTTCCGCTAGACCCGATTTTGGGGGTGTTACACTGCGTCATGTGTAAAATTCTGGAAATTTTGCGAGTTTTGTTTTTCTAACGGAGTCTTAAAGTTTTTGTTAATTCTTTAGTTTTATAAACTCCAGGAAATCTGCAAACATTCATTCCACAAGCATTATATCTTACATTGTTTGCTAGGATTGGTTAGTATATGTAGATTGCCGCTGATTTTAAGCGAGGTTGCCTTGTTTGTTTTCTCAAGATTAACAGGTTATATATGACAAGAAGATGATTTATTTTCTAGAAGAGAAGCTTTGAATGTTCATTTTCTTGGAGGAAGATCTAACCTTGTTGACACACTATCCACACCGAACGAATTATGAGAGTATTTGTTTTCATTCTTTTACTTGTTTTAGTTTTACATCCTTTAATTGAACATTGGGGACAATGTTCATCCTAAGTGTAAGGGAAGGGTAAATGATGATACCTTATAGGATACAATTGCACTTGAGTTTGTTTGTTTGATGGTAGGTATGTAATAAAACTAGGAGAAATACTTGTTAGTGTAATTTTAGAGCCAAATTTAAAATTTTTTACAACATTTAGGAGTGAAACTTTAGCCTTAGCAAGCGTCTCATGGATAGGAGTTGTATGACTAGCACAAAACCGTACCATTCAAAAATAATTTCCACCCAAATATGTGAGGTTTGCCTTTAGATTTGACAGGAAAAGCATTCATTATTAGTGCTTATGAGTGTATCGGTAGCATTTAGATTCTAGAACTTGTGTTAGTGATGCATCCCGAGACCGCTAGTGAGACTACATTCATGTAGTAGGATTTACTACATGATAAGAGGCATTAGGATCACCATTGTGTTAAACCCGTATCATAATTACTTGACCATTAAAGTCATATTACTTGGCTAGTAAAGTCAATTAATTATTCCCACACCTTAGCGTTGTACTCATTTTTAGTACACGAAACCCCAAGTACACCCCTTCGAGCCTATCTTTTCGTTTCTAACTTTAAGCATTTTACTTAAAGGAAGAATTTGTTACAATCCACCCGACATGTGCAACTAAATCACCTTAGCCTTCCGTTTATGCACTCATCTTTAGTGCATTATTGTTACATGCTTAAACCCTTAGTTAATTATCTAATTGATTACATGGTTGCTAAGTCGATTCATATCTTGTACATATTGTTTTGGGACGATTGGGACTCATGGGTAAAGTACTTATGTTATGGAGTAACGGGGAAGAACATCAATTATTACCCCCATATGTGCGTTAATCTTAAAAAGTACTCCAAGTGTTTTGATTATCTTGATTCGAGTCATTAGATTAGTTTATTGTAAAGTATGTAAAAATTCAAGTGTAAGGGGAACGTACATTCCCTATGATGTATTATTTTGGATGTTAGGGTAAGAGTGTATGCAAAAATTAAAAAAAAAATAAAATAAAAAAAAAAACAAAAAGTAAAGAAAAGGAAAAAAAAAGAAAAAGAAAATAGAAAAAATCATACGGACTATCATACCGTTTCATGTTTATTTTATGTTTTTGTTATTTTTGATTTATTAGCTTAAGTCGAGTCGAGTCTTGGCTTAGCAATGCCATATTGTACATGTAATTAACCAAGATGATTAACTCGCCACCAGTAAATATTACCTTTATCGAAGAAAACCGTGTTTTTCCATATCCCTACACCTAACATTATAACCCTTTAAAAGACCTCTTTGATAGTTTATCCTAGGTGCTTACGCCAAGTGGTGGAGGTTTGATCCTTTCGCAAGCCTATGGTAATCTATTTTGCTATGACAGGTAGTGAAAGATGTTTTCCATTTCCTTATTATGATATATACTTTATTACACCCGAGAGATGAAAGTATCTAAACTCTATTTGTGAGGTGCTAGTGTATGACCTCCGTGCTTGTCTTTGGTTTTTAGTGGAACGATTATTTGTTCTAATTACTTTTATATTAGTATTAAATGACCCCTAACTTGTATTTTGATTAGAATAAAAGCGCATTTGCTTGAGGACAAGCAAATCTCAAGTGTAAGGGTATTTGATGAGGTGAAAAGTGAACCGCTTTTAAGGGGTCATTTAAGCCCAGATTCGTGATTATTTGATCAAATATTGCCCTAAATCGTTCCTTTTGTCATTTTAGGTACTTTTGGAGAGAAATCTGGAAAAGGAAGCATTTTGGACGTTTTTGGAGCATAAAAGTGAAGAAAACGGCAAAGTCTCAATTTTCCTTGCTGGGAACAGTACCTGATGGCGTCAAGATCTTCTATATGACGGCGTCAAGAGTTACAAAAGAGGTGGATGTGGAAAATACACGTGACGATCCAGAGAGTTTTTTTGCATTGGAGATGACGGCGTCACCCAAGGCCGTCATGATCAAAGTATTAGTGACGGCCCAGAAGAAATTCCTACATGACGGCATCACAAGTAGATCTAGCCAATACGATTTCATTATGGCGGCGAGTTGACGGCGTCACAACTTAATATATTACGCCATCACCCTGTAAAATCTATATATAGTTTTCCAAATTTCATTCATTGTGTGCAACTTTGAGGGAAAAACCTTAGGTCGAATTTTCCAGCTTTTTCAAAGGTTTCAACCCTTTGAATCTTTCATGTTCAATAAGAGATAAGTACTCTTTCAAATCATTCAATATGCCTATGTGTTGTTTGATTATATCTTACGCTTGTCTTCTATTTAACATGCTAGGCTAGACTTCTTTTGTGTTTGCTTAGATGTAGTGAAACCTAGATGTTGATTATGGGTTGATTGTTTGTTTATAATTGTTACGGATGATTGTATTCGATGTTAAGCTTAAGAAAACTGGCAGACTTCCATTGGTAACATGCTTGAACGTCTTAAGAAACATGATCGGAGGTGTACTACGATTTTTGGTTGTATTTAATGCGTAGGAGAATTCTAATGATCCCATGTTAGGAGCTTCTAACGGCTCGACATAGGAGTGAAGTAGGATCCTATAGAGTTAGGGAATATTGTACACGGCCCTACGACTAGTATTAAGGAATATGACCCGTCATCCACGCAATTGTAACAAGCTATCAACCTGTAAAAGATATCTAGGGAGTAATGAAACCTAAGTAAACACAACTTTCCCCATCATTGTTTACTCCACATTAGTATAATAGTTGTATTTTCATTTCTTTTATTTTCTTTTGATTGCATCTTTAGATAAATTGGGTTAGTTGGCTAGCAACTAATTCCGCCCACTCCTTCAAAACCAGAGATTTTAATTGCTTTCCATAAAATATAAAAATACAAAAAGAATCATCTCTCACCTCTAGACCTAGTTTATTAGGCTTTCTAATCCTAGCGACAATATTCCTTAGTTGAACGATCAATCCCCTGTACTTTGTCACTATCCTATACTACAACGATCAGGTACACTGCCTGGTGGGGGTTGTAAGCTTCTCAAGATCCCTTGAGAGGTAAAACCTTTTGTGAGGGTGCAATCCCACGCATATCAACTAGCTTGGTCACGTAGAGAGAATTGAAAGAGACGCAATCGGGTCGTCTCTCGAGTTACAACATCAAGGTCTATGGAATCTACTATTTTGAGGAAATGCTTGAGATGTTGATTAGGATCTTCGGAACGAAGTCCATGGAATGTACATCCGCTTTGCACCAACCGGATGGTGTCGGATCGCAAGGGAGACACATTAGCTCTTTGATTGAGCTAAATGGTGTTTCGATAGCCTTGGTAGCAAGGACGGGAATACTCTCCTATAGTTCGGGGTTTAGGAGGTTGGTTTGGTTGTGGTGGGTTTGTGGATGGTTTTGTTGTTTTGGGTTGATGGGATCAAAGAGATTACCACCTTCCATGATGGCAGATGGCAAAGGTTACGAACAAAAGAATGAAGAAATAAGATAGACTAAAGAAACCTATATAAATAAAATAAAAATCTTACTTGAAAGGAATCTAGCAAGTAGACCTAATAAAAAGAAATTTTAACCTAGACAATAACTATTCCCCGGGTTGCGGCGCCAAAAACTTGATGTGCGGGATTACGCCCTCGCAAAAGGTTTTACCTCTAAAGGGTTCTTGAGAAGCTTGCAATCCCCACCAGGCAGTGTACCTGTTCGTTATAGTATAGTATAGTGACAAGTACCGGGGGATTGATCGTTCAACTCAGGAATAGTATTCACTAGGATTAAAATGTCTACTAAACTAGGTCTAAAGTTGAGGGATGATTCTTTTGTATTTTTATATTTTAGATGAAAGCAAGTAAAATCTCGGGTTTTGAAGGAGTGGGCGGAATTAGTTGCTAGTCAACTAACCCAATTAACTAAAGATGCAATTAAAATAAAATAAAATAAACTTAAACTAAATTGTGGTGAAAACAATAATGAGATAAAGTGTGTTTACTTAGATTTCACTACTCCTTAGATATCTTTTACCGGTTGATTAGCTTGTTACAATTGCATGGATGACGGGTTATATTCCTTAATACTAGTCGTAGGGCCGTGTACGATATTCCCTAACTCTATAGACTTCTACTTCATTCTAGGTCGAGCCGACTACTAGCTCTTAACGTAGTATCACTAGCAGTTGCCTATGCATTAAATACAACTAATAAATCGTAGTACACCTCCGATCATGTTTCTTAAGAAGTTCAAGCAAGTTACCAAATGGAAGTCTGTCAGTTTTCTTAAGCCTAACATCGAATTCAATCATCCACAACAATTATAAACAAACCATCAACCAATAATCAACATCTAGGTTTCATTACATCTAAGCAAACACAAGAAAAACCTAGCCTAGCATGTTAAAAAGAAGACAAGCATAAGATAAAATCAAAAAAACACATAGACATATTGTATGATTATTGGAAAAATTATCTTCAATTGAACATGGATGAAACAAGGGTTGAAACCCTTGTTGTTACAGAAAATTCGTCTAGGGTTTGCACACAAAAGTTCTCCAGAAGTTCCACACTAATGAATGAAAATTAGAAAACTATATATATATTTTACACCTTGACGGCGTCACGTTATAGCTTGTGACGCCGTCAACTCGCCGCCAAATTAAAGGTCATATTGCCTAGATCCAATCTTGACGCCATCATGTTGAGAATAAGCTCTGGGCCGTCACTTGTAAATCAATCCTGACGGCCTTGGTGATGCATCAGGCATTTTTGCCTTGGAATAGTTCTGGGCCGTCATGTGTATTTTCCATATCCACCTCTTTTGCCAAGCTTGACGCCGTCACTTGTATGGCCTTGACGCCGTCAGGTACTATTCCCAGCAAGGATTTTGAGACTTTGTCGTTTTCTTCACTTAATTGCTCAAAAAACATCCAAAATGCTTCCTTTTCCAGATTTCTACTCAAGAGTACCTAAAATGACAAAAGGAATGATTTAGGGTAATAATTGATCAATTAATCACGAATTCAGACTTAAATGACCCCCTAAAAGCAGTACACTTTTCGCTTCATCAGTTTTTAAGTGACAAAACCCAAGCCTTTGAAAATTTTGAAATATTTAGTAAAATGATTCAAAATAAATTAAGATGCACAATAGTAGCCATTAGGACGGACCATGGTAGGGAATTTGATAACGAAGTACAATTCGGAAAATATTGTGATTTAAATGGAATATCTCACAATTTTTCCGCTCCTGGTACTCCTCAATCAAATGGCGTAGTAGAAAGAAAGAATAGGTCACTACAAGAAATGATTAGAACAATGTTAAATGAACAATCCATCCTACAAATTTTTTGGTGTCACGCTGTAGATACATCAACATATATTATTAATAGGGTATCAATTATGAGAATTTTAGGAAAAACTCCTTATGAGTTACTAAGAGGTAGAAAACCTAACTTAAGCTACTTTAGGGTATTCGGAAGTAAATGTTATATTTTAAACACTAAGGATTACCTTACTAAGTTTGAAACAAAATGATACAAAGGAATACTTTTAGGCTACTTGCAAAATAGTAAAGCATATATAATACTTAACAAGCACACTATGAAATTAGAAGAATCATTAAATGTAACATTTGATGAAACACCACCACCTCCTAAAACATTACCTTTAGAAGATGATGAATTAGTCGAAGATGAAGCTATTGAGGTTAGTAAAACAAAACCCATAGGAAATGATAATGAAAACATAGACTTAGGAAATAACGAATTCGTAAATATTAAGGAATCTAAATCACATCCATTAGATAACATAATAGGAAGTCTTAATCAAAGAACCCTTAGGTCACAAGCACAAGATAAAAATAATTTCTTTTGTTTCCTCTCAGCAATAGAACCTAAGAATATTAATGAAGCATTAAAGGATGAAAGTTGGGTTATAGCTATGCAAGAAGAATTAAACCAATTTAAGGCTAATGATGTCTGGGAATTAGTCCCAAATCCGATAAACATGACCATCATAGGAACTAAGTGGGTATATAGGAATAAGTTAGATGAAAATGGAATAGTAACTAGGAACAAAGCTAGGGTAGTTGCCCAAGGTTATAATCAATAAGAAGGAATTGATTATGATGAAACTTATGCCCCCGTAGCTAGACTACAATATATTAGAATATTACTTGCCTATACATGCGCCCTAGACTTTAAGTTATTCCAAATGGACGTGAAAAGTGCATTCCTCAACGGTTTTATCAATGAGGAGGTTTATGAGGCACAACCTCCAGGATTCATTGACTTCGCAAAATCTTATTATGTTTATAAACTAAAGAAAGCTTTATATGGACTCAAACAAGCACCTAAGGCTTGGTATGATTGATTAAAAGTTTTTCTTATTAAACATAATTATTCCATGGGAATTGTAGATAACACTCTTTTCACTAAAAAGAAAGACCCTAATCTCATCATTGTTCAGATATATGTTGACGACATTATATTTGGATCGACTTGTCAAGAAATGTGTGATGAATTTTCCAAAATCATGCATGATGAGTTCGAGATGAGTATGATGGGTGAAATAAACTTTTTCCTAGGATTACAAATAAAACAATTAGAAGATGGAATATTCTTTAACCAATCTAAGTACATGAAGGAAATGCTTAAGAAATTTGGCCTAGAAGACTCAAAACCCATGAAAACTCCCATGTCTACGGAAGTGAAGCTCACAAAAGATGATGAAGGTGAGTCCGTGGATAATACTAAGTAACGGCAAGTAGACCCGATATCATGTTTAGTGTTTGCCTTTGTGCCCGCATTCAAGAGGATCCCAAAACCTCTCACCTAGAAGCAGTTAAGCGTATCTTCCAATACATTAAAGGCACTATACACTTAGGATTATGGTATCCTAAGGGATCCGGCATAGAAACCATCGTCTATGCGGATTCGGATCATGCGGGAGACTACGTAGATAGAAAGAGCACTAGCGGTATTTGCACATTTACCGGATGTTGTCTAACATCTTGGTTTTCGAAGAAGCAAACTGCTCTTGCTATTTCTACCACTGAAGCCGAATACGTAAGCACTGGAAAGGCATGTCAACAAGCACTATGGATGAAACAAGCTCTAATAGACTATGGCATTAGGTTAGAAATTGTTCCTATTATTTACGATAACAAAGGTGCGATAGATTTAAGTAAAAATCTGGTTCAACACTCTAGGACTAAACATATAGAAATACGCCACCACTTCCTTAGGGATAATGTACAAAAAGGAAACATATCTATAGAAAAGGTTGCATCGGAAGATAACATTGCGGATATATTCACTAAACCCTTAAGCGTCAACTATTTAACCACTTGCGTTTAGGATTTTGAATGATGGAACAAATTCACTAAATTTTTTTTGCATTGCATAAAATTTATTTTTATTTTTCTTCTACTTCTTCATATATGAGTCTAGGAATCTATTTCGCACAACATTAAATATTGGGAAACTTCATTTTATTGCATAAACTTTGTCATAAAACCCCTAATCTCACATCTAGGAAACACATAAAAACTCTCTTTCTTGCATTGTTGACAAATACTAAAAACTTTTTCTTAAATCAAGGCTCACACTAACCTTGGTTTATCTGTGGAAGAAGAAAATGAACGAGAACTCAATTTAGGTCTCCTCCACAGTAGAATCGACTCCTTCCAAGCTGATCAACCTCTGCCACCTCTGTTACTCAAACAACCAAAGCTGGAGAATCTGGTAGTATTCCTGAAGCAGGCGGGTCTAGCAGTTTCCCTGAGTCCACTCCAGTTAATCAAACTCAGGAAACGGGAACCACTGCTGATATGATAGTCTACGAATCTCCCACTGTTACACCTGAAGACGTAGAGATGCATAATGCTTCAGAGAGGGGAGACGATGATGAGGAAGACCATATGGATACAGATATTCCACATCTAATGTCTTTGGAAGAGATGGAGGCTAGAGAAAAGGCTCAAGAGGAAGAGCTCAAAAGAAAACAAGAAGCTGAAGAGGCGAGGCTTGAGGAAATGGAACAAGCTAAACTGGAAGAAGCCATTAGAATGGAAGAAAACAGGAAAGCTGAAGAGGCAGCTAAACTTGCCGATGAATTGAAGCTTCAAGAAGAAACAAAGAAAAGAAAAGAAGAAGCAGCTAGATTAGCAGAAGAATTAAGGCAAAAGGCAGAAGCTGACCTATTGGCAAAAGAGCAGAGATTAAGGGATGAAGCTGCTAAAGTCACAGAAAAGAAAGAAGTGCCAAAAGATAAACCCGAATCACCTAAAGGAAATGATAAAGACACAACCACCAACATCGAATCTTCATAATCATCACCTCCTGCATCACAACCTACACATGACGAATCAGTCAAGAAACCATCTAGAATTGAAGCCTCAGCTGCATCTAAGTTGATTAAGAGGGCAGTAAAGAGAGTTCGTGAAAAGAAGAAAAGCAAGTTAGAAAGTCAAGTTGAATCACTAGCAAGTCAAGTTGCTGAATTGACAAAGCAAATGACGAATGTTTAGGAAATACATGAAAAAGTTGACACCTTCTTAGCCAAAGATGTACAAGAAGATATGGAAGCTACATTGGCTGCTCAAGCAACTCAGTACATGGAACAACACTTGGTTACAGAGTTGAAAGAATTGCTAAAACCGATGAAGGATGAACTTACAAAAATTGCTGAACAAGCCAATAAGAAAGTGATTAGAGCTACTTCTTTCACTCTCCGAGCTGACAAGACACCTCTACCACAACAAGAAATGACAGAAAATGAGTTATAGGCTCAGCTCTTCAACATATTGGCAAGTAAAGCAACCATGACACCTGAAGAAATTAAAGTTTGGGAAGCTTTACAAGCCAAGATGTCCAAAGAATCTTGTAGCACTGAGGCAGATAAACTGAAACGTCAGAGAGATGATGAAGACAAAGATCCTAACTCGCAGGCTAAGAAACAAAAGCAAGCCGAAGGACCCTCATCTCAACACAAACAACCTGTCATACCTCCAACAACCACAACATCTACTCAACAACCAAAGGCATCAGGTTCAGGTCCTAAAGCCCAAGATCACTTTGAGTACACCGGTGGAGAAGATTTCCCTCAGCCAGACGAAATACCAGAACCTTCATCAACAAAGAAGAAAGAAAGGAAAAGAAAACATCATCAGCACAAACCGAAAACCTCTTCGAAAAGCATCGAACCTAAGAAACCAAAAAACATTCTCAATTGGCTGGACAAAGACAAAACGGCTGAGTACTCTTGGTTTGATGAAATGGTTAAAGCTCAACCACCTCTTGCAGAAAATCGATCACCACAAGATGGCCACACAATGGAATATGCACAACTTCTGCAGAGGGACTATGGTTTAAAGAACATGAGCAAGAAAGAGCTGAGAAGGGTAAAGAATGCTGCATTCAACCTGTTGAAAGACCGCTCGGGAAACTCTGCTGAACTCGAATATCACCTGGAAAACATTGCCCGTGCAATGTCTAACGACATTGACTGGCTAAACCCCGAGTCCAACATCGACTACTACTCAAAGAACAAAGGGCCTTACTATACTGACTGGACCAAATCTCTACCCTTGGTTGGAAAGCCGAAACAATAGAAAATTCCCTACAAATTCTTCTTCAGCAATGACTTGGAATTTCTACAACACGGTAGCAAGATTGAAACGAAGTACGCCACCTCACTTACCTTCTCAATCCCTGTAGCAAGATACCTCAACAACGCCATCGAAGAAGAAGCCTCAGACTTATTCATCGACAAAGTTGTTGCCTATGACTGGAACGCACTTTATGGAATACACCATTGGCCAGAAAACTGGGCACGGTATTATCGAAGCAGCAGACTCAATCAGACTATGGGTAATGTGACAAGTGAGTTAAAGATTGTCTCCATTCAGTTAATATCTACAGTTACTCACTTTGGGTACTCCTTTTTCAACAAAATCGTACTCAAAAGACTTGATGAACAAGAGTACGTGATTTCCATGTCAGACTTTCCACGATTACTCCTTAACGACATTGAAGATATGTATATGCTCAAAGTCCAAGGAAAGTTTTGCAACCTGCCTAAGGATATGCAGCTTGCCTTCATCACAGCTCTACTCATTTTCATCTGACACATCGTCATCAAAGAGCGAGTAGAAGATCTTCAACTTGGAGTGGAAAGTTACTAGAAGAAACTGAATCTCACAAAACCTAACCTTTACGACATCCCCAACCTTCAACATGAATCTCAATACACCTTGATCAAGCATCCGGCATTTGAGTTCACCTACCGCAGTGTCAACCGACGAAACTGCTTCATGGCTTATGATGAAATCCACAAGTTCTGTGATGAAACTCTTAAGTTTGTCAGAGATGGAATCAAAAGCCGATTAGATGATTTTGCACTGTACAAATCTAAAAGGTGGAATACCGATGAGGCCAGACAAGCTCGCAGATTCATTACAAGGATTGAGAACCGGTTAAAGCGTAGGGATCAGATAAGGAGATTGGAAAGCTATGTGGGAGGCAGACCAGGATTTCCAGTGTTGATGTTTCAGAGACTGGAATGGTAGAAGTTTGTAAGATCTTGATTTGATTTGTCAATAGTTTTATTCATAATGGTTTGTGCACACATTACAGTGTACAACCCGAACTTGTAAAGAAAGGACCCTGAGGTACGCATCAGTGCCTCAATCCTAATATAAGGAGCGAAGGCTTCTTACTTTTGAGTAGAATCAATCAATTATTTTTATGATTTTCAAAATTCTGCTCAAAAGGACAAGTATTTCACCTCAATAAGACCTAATCACTTGTTGAGGGGGAGCACTTGTCAAACAAAACTACTTTGTTCTAAATCAAAAGTTCTTGGTTAATCTCCCCATAAGACTCAAAAAGGCATATTTTAATCTAAAATATTATCAAAAGCATCATTTTTATAAGCTATTTTTGAGGGGGAGAAAATGGAAAAGTGATTAAAATATAATTGGTCAAAAAGCTAAAAGTTGTATCTTGTGCGAGCTAGACTCAGAATTGACACAGGAATTGACGAAACAATAAAAGTTAGCAATCTCGAAAAGACTTATCCTCGACGGGTAATAACATCAAGTTAGTTACTAGAGCTAGTTGTCACCTAAAAGCTGACAATGGAACTCTTTAACTAGTCACGTAAGCGTGTCTCGAAAAGGATTTGTCTAAGTAGAAATGTACCATTTCGAGAAACTTTCTGTGGACTTGATCAGGCCGGGTAATAACTTCAAGCTAATCTAACTAGTGATGTAAGCGTGTCTCGAATCGGTCTTGTTCACTGAAAGTGGATCAATTCAAAAAAAATATGCTTGCTCCTTCCACATGTGCAAATTTATTAAATACTTATGAGCACATGTGAAGGGGGAGCCCTTCAAAAGTGTATCCAAAACTCTCAAAGTGTTAACCAAAATATTTGATTATTACTAACACTTTGAGAGATTTTCAATCAAAGGTTTCATGGCTACTGTCTGTTAATCAAGGAGTCATAAGGTGATTAAGATAGGAAAAACCGTGCTATGATCCGTCAGAGCCGGAGGGATCTACCCAAGGACATCACCCATAGTTATAATTAGAAGTCCTTAGGTATGATATGAAAAAGGAGTAAAGAATGAAAGGGAAAGAAGGAGTTGAAGAATTAAAAAGAAAAGTAAAGAAAAAGGGTGAAAAGAAATAGCCCTCCATATGTTCAACCTTAGGGCAGACACCGGGTTCAACTCGTATGCTACTGGTTGTTGCTAAGGCAACACCGGTATTGAAGATAAAGTCGTCATGGACCCAGTGACGCAATGCACTAAACCTTCTTAACCACTCAAGTTCTCTTAAAAGAACTTGTTTCATTCTCACGGGGAACCAGTGTAATTTATCGACTTATCTTTTAGAGATGGTTGATATTGAAGCAGGAGACCCCTCCCTAGTCTCCGCATAGGAAACCTAAGTGTGCACTTATTGAGTCTAGAGCCAGGAGATACATCAAAGATCTCTTAGGAACACTTAGTATTTCTACAACTGGTGTTCTACATCAATGGACACCAGCTGTAAATTATCGAGTCCTTCGCAGATCTTAGCAATCTGTCGAGAACGTTTATGAGAGTATATACTTAAGTATTTCTCAATGATTGAATGGAAATTCCTGCTAGGGTCAACATCAAACAGCCATGACAGCAGGTCACTTCGGTAACCCCACAAGGGTTACGCTTAGTGTTTGTGGTGGTTCCCTAGCAGTCTATAGTCATGGAGTGATCCAAGCGACTCACCCAGTCATTGAGCTACTTAATAGGTCTCGTAAGCTCCTTCGGGAGTATCTGACATGGGAACGGCCTTGATAAGGATTAGAAGGAGCCTTCACACTATGCTATTGACGAGCTCTAATTCCTTATCTGTAAGTACCGGTTGATTATTGCTAACTGTTTACCTGCAGGTACAAATCACCTCCATGATGGTAGATTCCAGCATGCTCATGCATACATCTTGAAGTCAATGAAAGCTCCCCCAAAGATCTAAGCACCACAAAGTTCAAAGACAGATTCTACACCAATAAGAAGAATCTACAAAGTTTAAAGACTAAGATCAATATGAACGATAAGGAACGTCGTGCACTTGAAAGACAAAGTCCAAAGATGTATGAGCATGTTGGAATGGTAGACAACCACCACAGACACAGGAGTGACGAACGGCAGACTACTTCATAACACAATCACTACATCATCACCAACGAACAAAGACTCAAAGCAAACTACATTCATTTTACAATATTTTTTTTGAAGATGTCAAAAGTTATACATGTCACAAGTCAAAGACAAAGATGAAGATGTCCAGCAACCGTGATGACCGACCCTTAGGGGAGATTGTTGGGAATATGCTTTAGTATTTAGTCAAGTCTCAGTCATTACATTTTGTACTAGGTTGCTTTAGTAATATTAATGTTTATGTTTATGTTAATGGGAAAGTTGTAAAAGCCCATAAGGCTTAAGAAGCCCATGTTAGATACATGAAAGGGACTAAGGAATGTTGCCCTAGCTTCCCTCCTATAAATACTAAGCTTATGTAAACATAACACTTGTTGGTTATTTTGATATATTAATGAAACTCTTGCTTTTATGATTCTCTCATATCTTGTAGTCAACCAATCCTTATATCTATCTCATTCTTTACTTATGTGATATCAATATGGGTACCTAACAGTAACCTCCTCGGAGAGCTTGATCTTTGTCTACTTCATATTCATGGTGCTTCAGATAATTGTACAACAAACCATATGTTGCATTATGAAGATTTTTTGCTTGACGAACAAATGTCACATACTTTTGCCAATCAGGACCAATACTACCGATGAATTTGGTGTTAACTGCAATCCTTGGTAGGTGAACTTCATGTCTTTCCAAATCATTTATGATGTTGGTGAAGCGGTGGTAATAAGATTCAGGTGTCTCCCCTGGTTCAATCATGGAGTTAGTATATTTCATGTAGAATTTTGATTCCATATCTTCTTTGTTTAATGCAGTGCCTTCCATTAGAAGATGAATGTGTTCCCACATAGCTTTAGCCATTTTATGAGCATCAACACTTCAGAAGATTGGACTTGGAATTCCCTGAAGTATGTAAATCATGGCATACTCATCTGCTTCACGATGAAGTAGTTGTTCAGTAGTAAGTTGAGACTCAGGAACAGGTTTCAGTAGTAGGACGTCGAGGATCAGCAGTAGGATCACCTCCCTCAAGTCTAGTTGGCCACTGAAATAGTCCTTCTAGGATCGCTTGTTTCATGAATTTTCCATGGGGTTTCTTGAGTTTAATAAACCGTAAGAATCTACTTGCCCACTGAACATAATTACCAGGTGTAAGCATTGGGGGTGTCTCAATTGATCCTGCCTCATGTCTGGATTGTTGAGGTGTTATCACTTCACACATCCGATCAAACCAGAGAGGTTGTTTGGGTGGATTCTGAATTGGTTGTTGTGATATTTGATATGGTTGTTGTTGAGGAACGAGCTGATGTTGTTGCATCAAAAGATGTTGTTGTGGATATATCAGTTGTTGATGATACTGTGAAGGTTATTGATACTGTTGTTGTTGATGATACTACTGTTGCTGAGGATATTGTTGATGAGAGAAGTTGTAGTACGGTGGTTGAAACATGTTGAACACTTGTGTGGATAATGGATCTTTGTAGACGATTGAAATGAGAGTTCCTTTGAAGTAAACACTTAAGCTTGTGGATAACTTGTAAACTTACACATAACTTCAATCTTAGGCATAAACTGTAGATTATGCGTAAAGGGTGAGTTTACGCGTAAATAGTGAGTTTATGCGTAAGTTTAACCTTTACGTGTAAGCTTTGGCTTAGGCGTAAGTTTAGGTTTAAGTGTATGGTTAAGCAACCAAACAAATCTTTCAAACTTATCCAAGCTTGAAAGATATCCCGTGTTGAAGTATTCCACTAACTTGTCCAAGCTAGGGAAGACTGAGTCACCGTTGCACGAAGATTAGACTGAAGAATCACCTTGTGCGTAGAAACAAGATATCTTACGTGTAACCCCAAAGTTATGCATAAGAAGTGAGACATAGGCGAAAGATTTCAACTTTAAGCGTAACTACTCAAACTTAGGCGTAGAAAACCTATCTTCTGCATAAAAGTAGGGTTTTATGCTTAAAACTTGAAAGTTATGCGTAAATCAAGGGTTTTGTGCTAAAGTTTAAGCGTAAATAGTACCAAAAAGTATTGTTTTAGAGAAAAGTAAGGGCGAGTGGTGTCCTTTTTACGCGTAAAGTGACCAGAAACTTGTAAAAATCACTACTTTTCAATGAAAAATGATTGGAAAAAGGTTCTTTTGATCAAGTAACTTCAAAAATACTTAGAAAACACTAAATAGGAAAGATTGAGCTTACAAAAACAAGTTTTCTAACACTAAAGAAGCTACAAAAATCAAGAAACTAGTAGAAAAAGTAGAAAAAAACCTTAAAAGATCAAAACTTTATGCAAAATCTAAGCTTCTAATCACTATATCAACCTTAAAACTTATCCAAGCTTCAAGATTTGAGTGAAACAAACAAAGAAACAAGCACAAAATGAAGAAAATAACACCTAAACCCCACGTTAACACTAGAAACTTCACTTCAATCTCTATTTGGTGAATGATACCACTTGTTAGGTCACCATATTATGATCACACAAGTATTGTAAATGTAAGAATGAGATAGATATAAGGTATGGATGATTTAGATAATATTAGAAAGGTAAAAGTGCAAGAGTTTCCTTAAGTAATCAAATAAACCAACAAAATAAAATGTAACCATACATGGGTATTTATAGGAAGGTGTCACACCCCCAAAATACCTGAATGGCAGCGGAATGGAATGCCTGAGGGTGTAACGGTCATAGCACACAAACCAGGATATATTGAACGACCTAAAGTGTCATTTAGAAAATACATCATTTGATTCATTCAAAATATTCAAAGTTATAAAACATAGGTCCCAAAAGTTGGAAAAAGGTTTAAGGAAATAATTTAGTACAATCAAACGATAGTTCATAAGTGCATGAAATCCAAAAAGAGACGCGTCATCCTTGATACACAAAATGACTCCATGCATGCCATGAGAATATGCTTTAGTTACCTGAGAAATACATTGCGAAAACGGTCAACATAAAGTTAGTGAATAATCATAGGTTTATAAGTAAATCGTATGTACATAAGCCACAAGTATACAGTAAAGTGACAAAATGTCAAAAAGCTACATTGTCTCTTAAGCTCATGACCCCGAAGCTAGACGTTACTTTGGCCCCAAAGGAGTGTTTACCAGACACTCTAATATATTAGAAATGAAATGCATTCGTTTTCCTTATGGTGCAACCCAAACACGAATGGAGGAGTCACCCTCGATAGATCTATCCACTCACCCTCGCTTGCATCTTAATTAACGGTCCATGATAATAAAGGGGACTTAATGTGGTAGTAAGGCAACTTAAGCAATGTACGGAGTTTAATACTTGGGCATGTACGGAAAATAATTGTGCAATGTATTCTCCCCTGTGGGATTTGAAATCAAATAAGTAATTAAAACGGGGCTATGAAGACTCACCTCGAAATGATGGTACAATGATGTAAAAGTAGTCAGGACAATGAGGCGCGAACA
The DNA here is from genome assembly GCA_030686995.1 of Artemisia argyi. Lineage (NCBI taxonomy): Eukaryota > Viridiplantae > Streptophyta > Magnoliopsida > Asterales > Asteraceae > Artemisia > Artemisia argyi. The sequence continues at coordinate 91,243,590 of CM060702.1, read as the reverse complement.
CTAGCCGCAACCTAAATGAATAATCGCGATCTAATTAAGATCAAGCCGTAATGAAATGAATGCACATGCACATGATACCCATACCACTCGTAATTTGGAAATACTAGTTTTCGTCATAGTAAAATAGTTTCCATACTTAGGAAAAATAAGTCCATATATAGAAGTATATAACTTGTCGTATTATCTCGTATGAAAATGTTAGCGTTAAATTCCTTGTATCGAAAACCTTAAAATAACGTCATTAAGTAGTATAAATATTCTCTTGGGTCATACGTATTCATTTGTTAAGAATATAGTCCTTAGTAACATTTCTAGAAAATATACCATTTAGTGCGTAAGTTATTATTTTTATTTGTGACCATATATATATATATATATATATATATATATATAGTTTTGACGATATTAAAACGGGTATAACTTGGTCGTTTTAAGCTCATCTTCCTTGTTCTTTATATCCACGGATTCGTTTTTGTATATACTAATATATTTTGGATAACTCGGCTCCTCTAGATTACGTTTAACACCTCTTTTTGTCCGTTGAAAACTGCCAAACAGCATGCAGTTTTTATAAAAATAGTTTTCGTCGCTAAATTTGCAAAAATCATATCTCCTTCGTTATAAGCTCGTTTTAATCCATTCTTTCGCCTAAAGTTTTGTTTTTGAAAGTATTTTCTAAATCTTTGGTCATAATTTAACCACCATCTACTGATTTTCCCACGAATTAAAAATAGGGACAGTAGGTATTCTTATTGTTTCAAAAATCATTTCTAGGGTTCGAATCTAGTTCCATCTTCAATCAAACCACTTTCAATCACCAAAAAACTAGTCTAATCCTACCATACACCTTCTTAGGGTGTCATGGGTCCTTAAACATCATCAATCCATTAGGTCTAACAAAGGATTCTCATGTTTTCATTTCTAGGGCTCAAAGTTAAATATGTACAAAATAGAGTGGTATAAACCATTATATGCATGAGTTCTTGTAAGAAAAGTATATAACCATAGTAATAACTTGTAAAAATTATAAAAATGAGTTTGTTAACTTACTTGAAGGTTTAGGGAGTTTAGATGATGAAAAACCTACTAATCCTTGAGTTTCTATTTCAAAACTCCAACAAGGATGACTAAGTGAACAAGTTTACACTATGATCTTGGAAAAATTGTTGTTCTTGCTTCTTGGATCACCCTAGGCCGATTACACCATAGAGAAAAATGAGAGAAAAAGTTTACTTGCACTTTGGATGATTATTTGTGAAAAATGGGATGAAATGGTGTAATATATACTTAGAGACAAGAGTTAGGTTTGCATTAAATTGGGTTGGTGAGTGTTTTAGCTTATTAGGACCAAGGGGGGGGGGGGGGTGGTGGGGGGGGGGGGGGGGGGTTGGCTGGCGCAAAAAGGAGGGAAAGGGGGGGGGGGTTGTCTTGGGTTTTATTTAAAAAGTTAGTGGTAGTATGATGTTGTGTTAGTTTTAGGTTTTATCGGGTACCGGGTTTGTTAGAAATAAATTTTATTGAAGTTATTCGGGACATAATAAAGTCGTAAAAATTGTTAAAATATGTCGGGTACAAGCACGGAGAGTTTGGGTGATTATTGTTTAATTTTTATGAAAACCGTCGAAATTAAATTAGACGTACGATACGTAATAAATAAATTTCCAAAATACCGGGTAAATTAATATTATAATTTTTATATTATTAAAATGAATATAAAAATATATTGGGATCATAGTCGGGAGTGTCGGACATGTTAGTCACATTTATAGTTCGCGTATTAGTGTTTATTTAAAATAAACATACGTAAATCGTTAATTATACCAAAAGTATTAATTTAGTTATCCTACGAGTGGAATAGTATGCAAGTGCCCTAATGATGATATGCAGACTATTTCTAGTCTGTATGAAATGTCCCTGATAACAATGCACGACTTCGCTCCTGAACCAATACGGTTACGTGAATTTGAATACTCGTAAACTAAATTTACGATGACATGAGTAATGCACGTGAATAGTGGTTTTCTCTCGGAAATGAATAGTGTCAAGTGAATAGTAAAATTTCTGAATGTGTCTCGAAATGTCAAATTGACCTAAAAAATGATGAATAGTAAAACGATGAATAGTGATCGATGAATAGTAATTTGTGAATAGTAGAATGTCGAAGTTTGGAAAAATGACCTGAAATTGTGGGGTGTGATAGTCGCCCATCCAAAAAGGAATTCAGTCCCTGAATTCAGTTAGTGTTGGTCTCGGTAATAGGTTTGGTGAAAAGTTGTGGATACTTGCGTCGCATTTGGTCTTCTCGTTCCCAAGTAAACTCGGGTCCTCTTCGAGAATTCCAGCGAACCTTCACGATCGAAATTCGACTTTGTTTCAACTGTTTGATCTCGCGGTCCATTATTCCAACTGGTTCTTCCACAAAGTTAAGCTTGTCATCGAGTTGTATTTCTTCTTATGGTATAATGGCATACTCGTCCGAAAGACATTTCTTGAGGTTCGAAACATGAAACGTGTTGTGTACGTTGCTAAGTTCTGACGGAAGTTCAAGTTTGTAAGCTACTGGACCAATCCTTTCCAGTATCTTAAACGGACCAATGTATCTCGGGTTCAACTTCCCGCGTTTTCCAAATCGTATCACGCCCTTCCAAGGTGAGACTTTCAACATGACTTTGTCTCCGACCTGAAATTCCAATGGTTTGCGTCGAACATCTGCGTAGCTTTTCTGTCGACTTCTAGCAGTTTCGAGTCTCTCTCGAATCTGAATTATCTTTTCTGTTGTTTCTTGTACCATCTCCGGGCCAGTACATTGTACTTCACCGACTTCGGTCCAACAAACTGGAGATCGACACTTACGACCATAAAGTGCCTCGAATGGTGCTGCTTTAATGCTCGAATGGTAACTGTTGTTGTAGGAAAACTCGATCAACGGCAAATGGTTAGCCCAACCATTTCCAAATTCAATCACACATGCTCGTAGCATGTCCTCAAGTGTCTGAATAGTTCTCTCGCTCTGACCATCAGTCTGTGGATGGTAAGCAGTGCTCATGTCTAACTTGGATCCAAAAGAATCTTGTAATGACCGCCAAAAGTTTGAAGTAAAACGACTATCTCTGTCGGAAATGATGGAAACTGGTGCTCCGTGTCTTGAGACGATTTCCTTGACATAAAGTCTAGCAAGTTGTTCCATAGAATAAGTCTCTCTAATGGGTATGAAATGAGCTGATTTGGTAAGACGATCAACAATTACCCAAATAGCATCGTAGCCTCCTGACGTCTTAGGAAGTTTAGTGACAAAGTCCATAGTAATGCATTCCCACTTCCATTGTGGAATCTCTGGTTGTTGAAGTAACCCTGACGGCTTCTGGTACTCGGCTTTCACTTTAGCACAAGTAAGACATTTGCTGACATACGTAGCTATTTCTGCTTTCATGTTCGGCCACCAATAAAGCTTTTTGAGATCCTGATACATCTTATTAGATCCTGGATGAATAGAGTACTTCGACTTGTGTGATTCATGCATAATCAATTCTCGCACTCCACCATAGAGTGGTATCCAACTTCGGTCCTTGAAGCATAACACTCCATCTGATCTCTTTACAAAGCCATTTTCGCTTTCTGGCATACCATAAATTTTCTCGTGTGGTCGATTTTCTTCCTTGAGAGCCTCAATCTGAGCTCCTAAAATTTTTGATGGTAGTGGCGAAATGATAGTCATTCCCAATGACCTAACTCTCAAAGGTTTGAGTCGTTCTTTTCGGCTAAGTGCATCTGCTACAACATTTGCTTTTCCTGGGTGATATCGGATTTCACAATCGTAATCACTCAACAACTCTAGCTAACGACGTTGTCTCATGTTGAGTTCCTTCTGATCAAGTATATGCTGTAAGCTCTTGTGGTCGGTAAAAATTACGCACTTGGTACCATAAAGGTAGTGTCTCCAAATCTTGAGTGCAAAAACTACCGCACCCAACTCCAAGTCGTGCGTAGTGAAATTCTTCTCGTGTATCTTAAGCTGTCTAGATGCATAAGCTATCACTTTCTCGTTTTGCATTAGCACAGCTCCAAGTCCTTGATGCGAAGCATCACAATATACCACAAAGTTCTCAATACCTTCAGGTAGTGACAAAATCGGTGCGCTACAAAGCTTTTGTTTCAATAATTGAAAGGCGGACTCTTGTTTTTCTCCCCACTCGTACTTTTCATTCTTTTGTGTCAGCTTTGTCAACGACTTCGCTATCTTAGAAAACCCTTCAATAAACCTTCTATAATATCCAGCAAGTCCTAGGAATTGACGAATTTCCGTAGGAGACTTGGGCGTAGCCCAATCCTTAACTGCCTCGATCTTTGCCAGGTCGACTTGTAATCCTTGGCTATCAATAACATGGCCAAGAAATTGAACTCTTCGTATCCAAAAATCACACTTTGAAAATTTGGCATACAATTGCTCCTTCTTGAGTAGTTCCAGGATTGTTCTGAGGTGTTCTTCGTGATCTTCCTTACTCTTGGAATAAATCAAGATATCGTCAATGAATACAATCACAAACTTATCAAGATACGGTTTGCACACCCTATTCATGAGATCCATAAATACCGCAGGTGCGTTGGTTAATCCGAAAGGCATCACTTGAAATTCATAATGACCATAGCGTGTTCTGAATGCCGTCTTCGGGATATCCTCTTCCCGAACTTTAAGTTGATGGTAATCGGATCTTAAATCAATCTTGGAATAAAAACTAGAACCTTGTAACTGGTCGAACAAGTCGTCGATTCTGGGGAGTGGATAACGGTTCTTCACCGTTAACTTGTTCAGCTCACGATGGTCGATGCACATTCTAAAAGTTCCGTCCTTTTTCTTTACAAACAAAACCGGCGCTCCCCAAGGCGAGGAACTCGGTCTAATGAATCCTTTGTCCAAAAGTTCTTGTAGTTGATTCGACAATTCTTGCATCTCCGAAGGTGCAAGTCTATAAGGTGCTCGCGCAATTGGTGCAGCTCCTGGCACTAATTCGATTTGAAACTCAACTTGGCGTGTAGGCGGAAGTCCTGGCAATTCTTCCGGAAAAACTTCTGGAAATTCCTTAACAATTGGCGCATCTTCAAGTCGTTTCTCATCCGACTTCTTCTCCGTGATGTGAGCCAAGAATGCATAACAACCCTTCTTTATGTACTTCTCGGTTTTAATGCATGATATGATACTGAGTCTAGTTCCACTTCGCTCTCCACGAACAACCAAAGTTTCACCGTTATAAGGAAGGTGAACAACTTTCTCATCACAAATAATTCTCGCTCGATGCCGAGATAACCAATCCATACCGATAACAACGTTGAAACTTCCAAGTTCTACGGGCATAAGGTCTATATTGAATGGGTGGTTTAGAAAATTTATAGTGCAACCACGAACAATGGTGTTGGTGTTAACTAAAGACCCATCGGCTAATTCAACGATATAGGAAATATCTAATGGGGTTGGTTCTATGTTAAGTAAAGGTGTAAATGCAATAGAAACAAAACTTCTATCCGCTCCTGAATCAAATAAAATGGATGCATAACGATTATTAACGAGGAACGTACCCGCAACCACATTCAGGTCTTCTTTGACATCTTCTCCTCCCATAACATAAGCTCTTCCTCGAGCCATTCCATTTTGGTTTCCAGTTCCTTGATTCTTCCCTTTTGGGCACTCTCCCTTGTAGTGTCCAATTTCTCCGCAGCCAAAACATGTTACTGGCGGTTTCTGAGTTGGAGATTTGCAATCCTTGATGTTATGACCAATCTTTTTGCACTTACCACATAGATCTAGGCAACGTCCTGGGTTATGATGCTTCTGATACCTTTCACATTTGGGTAAATTACCCTCATACCCTTTCCTTTCAGTCGGTCCTGCAGCATAAGCCCTTGCCACTTCTTGCCTCTTAGGTGGTGGCTGAATAGCGTTTCCACCTTGGTTGTAATCAAACCTTCTCTTGTTGTTGTTGTTATTGTTGTTTGGATTGTTGTTTCGGTTATTGGGATAGTTGCGGTCTCGATTGTTGTTATAGTTGTTGTTGTTCCGAGTGTTGTTGTAGTTGGTGTTGTTTGAACGGTTATTGTTGTTGACATCAGCTTTTCCTTTTACCACTTGGACCATGAGTTTCTGAGTTATACGAATAGCCTCTTCCATTGATTGAGGATCAAAAGAAATCACATCTCCTCGAACACTTTCAGGCAATCCACCAACAAATTTTTCCATCTTTTTCTCATCGTCGGGAACCATAGTTGGGCATAGTGCAACCAACTCCTGAAACCTCCTGAAGTAGGTCTCGATGTCATCACCTTTAGTCACAAGCTCATAAAATTCGGTTTCCAACTTTTGCACCTCGGTACGAGGGCAAAACTTCTTAGACATCAGTTTCTTGATTTCCTCCCAAGTGAGCTTGTAAGCATTCTCCATACCAATCGGCTGAGCATACGAATTCCACCAAGACATAGCTTCATCAAGAAGCATACCTGTAGCAAATTTTACCTTGCTGACGTCCGGGCATCCGCACATGAGGAATACATTCTCAGTCTTTTCAAACCAGCGGATCAAAGCAACCGCTCCTTCAGTGCCCTTAAACTTGATAGGATCACTAATCTTGAAATCTTTCCATGTACATTCACGCCTAATAGCAGTTGGTTCACCTGCCCCTGTATTAGAAGCAGTCTCAGCAGCCCTAGCAGCAACCTCAGCTCTCTCAATCTCCAGAGCTTCTGCAATACTATCCCTGACCAACTTGCGGATAGCGGCTTGAGTCATAGCGGGTGTTTCTGGTGCAGCCTTACTTTTCCTTGGTGCCATACTTCTGATAATCACAATGGGAATAACCATGAGAAAAATCATACTAGAAATAGTCGTCGAACCAAAGGTATACACCCACCACATGTATATATATATACAACCACAACAAGTATTAATACAACCACGACATGTACGAATACAACCACAATCTGTCTAGATATCACCACGACAAGTATATATACAACCACAACAACCACGACATGTATATATACAACCACAACCTGTATCAATACAACCACGACATGTATAGATACAACCACAACCTGTATAAATACGACAACAATAAAGAGCAACCACGAAACATCATAAATATAATCACAACACATGAATATAATACATGAAAATTTTGGCCTACATGGACCGATATAATATATAGCACAACATTTCCAACATAGTAGAGTCGCACTTGATATATTTGTTTGTACAACAACCAAAAGACTACAAGTTCTTGAACTATGTCCCACACCTCGGGACTAGGAAAATAATAAAAGCTAATATAATACCAGTCTATGTCTAGGCTCCTCCAGGTGCTCTAGATGGTCCAGGCTCTCCTCTCAGGCGGCGAATCTCACGATCCATCGCAACCACAATCTCCTCTAGATGCTGAAATCGTAACTGGAAAGAAGCATCTCTGCGCTCCAACACGACTAACCTCTCTCGGATCAATGCCAACTGGTCTACCTGCTCCCACTGAGTCTCCTGTGTCGCCTGAGCTCTATCTCGAATCTCAGGTAGCTCATCCCTAAGTAGATCAATCTGCTCCTGGTGCCTCAACTATCGTGCCTCGAGTCCATGGTAAGACACATCAATACCAACTTTGCCCTGAACCAAATCCTCAACCTGCTCCTCGACAGCCTCAAGTCGAGTAGTGATAATCTCATCAACTCTATACCCCAACCTATCAACTTGCTCCTGCTGAGCCCCTAACTGATCCTCTAATGTAGCAGCTGTAGGCCCCCTAGCCGCAGCCGCTCTCGAACTCTCACCTATGTGGTATACTGGTGGTGGTGAAAGGTCAGTAGTCTCGGTAGTAGGTGAATCTGGGGTGGTAAGCCTTGCACGCTTACTGAGCGGCAAGAGTGAGGTAGATATAAGAGTAGTAGTGGGTATGGCTGGTGGTGGTGGTGTAGGCACAGTAGGACTAGGGAGAGTCCTATAAGTAGATGTAGCTGGGCGAACACTCTTCCTAGCAATACGAATGATGTTACTACTAGGAAACATAAGTCTCGGTTCTGAAGAAGTAGTAGTAGTAGGTGATGGTATGTCAGTGGGTACAGTAGGATGGACATGAGGAGTAGGAGCCGTCTCCTCCTCCTCGAAAGGCTCGGTATCATCATCTGATGCCAAAAGTGGCAACTCAGGTGTAGGAGAAACAAGTGGTGAAACAGCAGTGGAGGACACAGAGTCCTCATCATCGGAGTCTGATATAGAGTAAAGTATGACAGTGTTTGGATTCGAAGACATGTCTCTGTGATAATCAAGGTGAAATAAAAATAAATAACTCGTAAAATGGAATCACCAAAAATAAGTAAATATGCACTTATGATGAGATGATGATATGCTATGATGGTGTGGTTATAGTCTAGGGTCCATGATGCATCCTAGTTCTCTATAACCTTGGCTCTGGTACCAATCTGTCACACCCCCAAAATACCTGAATGGCAGCGGAATGGAATGCCTGAGGGTGTAACGGTCATAGCACACAAACCAGGATATATTGAACGACCTAAAGTGTCGTTTAGAAAATACATCGTTTGATTCATTCAAAATATTCAAAGTTATAAAACATAGGTCCCAAAAGTTGGAAAAAGGTTTAAGAAAATAATTTAGTACAATCAAACGATAGTTCATAAGTGCATGAAATCCAAAAAGAGACGCGTCATCCTTGATACACAAAATGACTCCATGCATGCCATGAGAATATGCCTTAGTTACCTGAGAAATACATTGCGAAAACGGTCAACATAAAGTTGGTGAATAATCATAGGTTTATAAGTAAATCGTATGTACATAAGCCACAAGTATACAGTAAAGTGACAAAATGTCAAAAAGCTACATTGTCTCTTAAGCTCATGACCCCGAAGCTAGACGTTACTTTGGCCCCAAAGGAGTGTTTACCAGACACTCTGATATATTAGAAATGAAATGCATTCGTTTTCCTTATGGAGCAACCCAAACACGAATGGAGGATTCACCCTCGATAGATCTATCCACTCACCCTCGCTTGCATCTTAATTAACGGTCCATGATAATAAAGGGGACTTAATGTGGTAGTAAGGCAACTTAAGCAATGTACGAAGTTTAATACTTGGGCATGTACGAAAAATAATTGTGCAATGTATTCTCCCCTGTGAGATTTGAAATCAAATAAGTAATTAAAACGGGGCTATGAAGACTCACCTCGAAATGATGGTACAATGATGTAAAAGTAGTCGGGACAATGAGGCGCGAACACTAGCCGCAACCTAAATGAATAATCGCGATCTAATTAAGATCAAGCCGTAATGAAATGAATGCACATGCACATGATACCCATACCACTCGTAATTTGGAAATACTAGTTTTCGTCATAGTAAAATAGTTTCCATACTTAGGAAAAATAAGTCCATATATAGAAGTATATAACTTGTCGTATTATCTCGTATGAAAATGTTAGCGTTAAATTCCTTGTATCGAAAACCTTAAAATAACGTCGTTAAGTAGTATAAATATTGTCTTGGGTCATACGTATTCATTTGTTAAGAATATAGTCCTTAGTAACATTTCTAGAAAATATACCATTTAGTGCGTAAGTTATTATTTTTATTTGTGACCATATATATATATATATATATATATATATATATATATATATATATATATATATATATATATATATATATATATATATATATAGTTTTGACGATGTTAAAACGGGTATAACTTGGTCGTTTTAAGCTCATCTTCCTTGTTCTTTATATCCACGGATTCTTTTTTGTATATACTAATATATTTTGGATAACTCGGCTCCTCTAGATTACGTTTAACACCTCTTTTTGTCCGTCAAAAACTGCCAAACAGCATGCAGTTTTTATAAAAATAGTTTTCGTCGCTAAATTTTCAAAAATCATATCTCCTTCGTTATAAGCTCGTTTTAATCCATTCTTTCGCCTAAAATTTCGTTTTTGAAAGTATTTTCTAAATCTTTGGTCAAAATTTAACCACCATCTACTGATTTTCCCATGAATTAAAAATAGGGACAGTAGGTATTCTTATTGTTTCAAAAATCATTTCTAGGGTTCTAATCTAGTTCCATCTTCAATCAAACCACTTTCAATCACCACAAAACTAGTCTAATCCTACCATACACCTTCTTAGGGTGTCATGGGTCCTTAAACATCATCAATCCATTAGGTCTAACAAAGGTTTCTCATGTTTTCATTTCTAGGGCTCAAAGTTAAATATGTACAAAATAGAGTGGTATAAACCATTATATGCATGAGTTCTTGTAAGAAAAGCATATAACCATAGTAATAACTTGTAAAAATTATAAAAATGAGTTTGTTAACTTACTTGAAGGTTTAGGGAGTTTAGATGATGAAAAACCTACTAATCCTTGAGTTTCTATTTCAAAACTCCAACAAGGATGACTAAGTGAACAAGTTTACACTATGATCTTGGAAAAATTGTTGTTCTTGCTTCTTGGATCACCCTAGGCCGATTACACCATAGAGAAAAATGAGAGAAAAAGTTTACTTGCACTTTGGATGATTATTTGTGAAAAATGGGATGAAATGGTGTAATATATACTTAGAGACAAGAGTTAGGTTTGCATTAAATTGGGTTGGTGAGTGTTTTAGCTTATTAGGACCAGGGGGGGGGGGGGGGGGTTGGCCGGCATAAAAAGGAGGGAAAGGGGGGGGGGGGTTGTCTTGGGTTTTATTTAAAAAGTTAGTGGTAGTATGATGTTGTGTTAGTTTTAGGTTTTATCGGGTACCGGGTTTGTTAGAAATAAATTTTATTGAAGTTATTCGGGACATAATAAAGTCGTAAAAATTGTTAAAATATGTCGGGTACAAGCACGGAGAGTTTGGGTGATTATTGTTTAATTTTTATGAAAACCGTCGAAATTAAATTAGACGTACGATACGTAATAAATAAATTTCCAAAATACCGGGTAAATTAATATTATAATTTTTATATTATTAAAATGAATATAAAAATATATTGGGATCATAGTCGGGAGTGTCGGACATGTTAGTCACATTTATAGTTCGCGTATTAGTGTTTATTTAAAATAAACATACGTAAATCGTTAATTATACCAAAAGTATTAATTTAGTTATCCTACGAGTGGAATAGTATGCAAGTGCCCTAATGATGATATGCAGACTATTTCTAGTCCGTATGAAATGTCCCTGATAACAATGCATGAATTCGCTCCTGAACCAATACGGTTACGCGAATTTGAATACTCGTAAACTAAATTTACGATGACATGAGTAATGCACGTGAATAGTGGTTTTCTCTCGGAAATGAATAGTGTCAAGTGAATAGTAAAATTTGTGAATGTGTCTCGGAATGTCAAATTGACCTCAAAAATGATGAATAGTAAAACGATGAATAGTGATTGATGAATAGTAATTTGTAAATAGTAGAATGTCGAAGTTTGGAAAAATGACCTGAAATTGTGGGGTGTGATAGAAGGGAACTAGGGAAACACTCCTAGATCCTTCCATGCTTGTAACGTGGGCTTTCCAAGCCTTTTGGGCTTTTACATGTTACCCATTTAACTAAAACATAACATAAATAATACTTAAGCAACCTATTACAAAATATAATGATCGAGACTTGAATAAATATAAAAGCGTGTTCCCAACATACACTAAAATAATTGTTTTACTAAGCATTCGTAAGAGTGATATGTTTCCTCTTTTTTTGGGTAAAGGGTTTTTACCCTGGAAATATATATGTTTCCTCTTAGAAAAGCATATTTGTTAAAAGATACAATATATCTCATTTAAATCATACATCATATAATGCTCACAAGATCTATTGAGGTAAGTAACCTTTTCTAGATTCTTTTCTCAAGATATGTAAAAGAGCATTCTTGAAACACTCTCGATGTAGCAGATTCTACATTGTATCACATTAAGGCATCTTTTGGCCCTATAAAACCAAATCATGTTAAAATAACATGTAACAACTCAATAAAGAAACATGTTGTCCAAGAGATCATGAAATGCACCATCTAAACCAAATAACCTCTAAATCTCAAACATGAAATTGAAACATTGTGCTTGCCTTTGGTGGGATATTGTCTAAGACATGTCGTCTTCCTAACCGACTTTCAAAATATGGTTAGTTAAGTCATATTAGGCCATGTATTAGTGGAACAAGCTAGTATCATCTTTGCTACACTTCGATAGGCAAATATATGAATTTGAATTTTTCTAACATGAGAATGACTATTGGAGAACCTATCATACTGGAAATTCAATTTGACCTAACGGTTGAATTGCTTCCAGGAGAGAATTTGGGTTCGTGGTATAACCAGTAAAAATGGTCGTGTTTAGCCTGAATTGAGGAACACTAGTGATAGTCTCATACTCATTCTCTAACTTGAAAACTTTTCATTCCTACATTTCACTAAAGATAGTCAAGATCGGTGAACTTTATCTCCCAGTAGGATTTCATTTTGAACAAGTAGTAATTAAGATCCTCCTTAGCGAACCTAGGTTACTTGCATCCCACACTACGTTGTTTCGACAAATAATGGATTAGGTATGCCTATCACTATAAACTTTTAGATGTTATATAGTCTTACACTTAGTGTCAAAATCTATAACTTAGAAGTAGTCACGCAATTGTCCTAATTCCTTGGTAATCATTTCACTTTCTTCTAAGTGATACATTCTTTTGTCAAAGGAAGGTTAGATACAAGCCTAGTAGAACTCGGAGTAGGTTTGATAACTTAAATATTTCATCTAAAATATTCAAGTAATTTTAACTTACGATCGCAACTATTAAATGTCATATCCGAAACATCGTATTCAAGCCTTTTAACAACATATGTTAAAACGCTCATCCAAATGCTAAAAGCTAACATCAACCTTCGGGTGACAAAAGACTCACGAGTTACTATGTTAATACAAATATCGCCTAAAAACGTTATTTATATTTTACGATCTTTGCTAAATTTTGTTAACGACAAAGTGTAAACTTTATTTTTAGCAAAACATAAATATAGTTTAAGTCTTTCATTCATAAACTTTTACTTCAAGCTAAACATTACTTTTGCTACATTTCACAAAAACATTTTTACAAGTTTACATTCATTTTCATAAAAATCTAAATATAGAAAGATACATTTACATCATGCCTTGCATCATCAATGTCTTGTCAAAGGACTTTAGTAAGATATGTCATGTATCTTGTTTAGATTTACACACAAGAATCTTATAGTTGACTTTAGAAGATCTTGTGAATATTTTGGTTAGATTTGGAAAAAGATTTAGAGATCAAGTTGTCAGGTCTGGCGGAACCATTTTTACAAGTTTACATTCATTTTCATAAAAATCTAAATATAGAAAGATACATTTACATCATGCCTTGCATCATCAATGTCTTGTCAAAGGACTTTAGTAAGATATGTCATGTATCTTGTTTAGATTTACACACAAGAATCTTATAGTTGACTTTAGAAGATCTTGTGAATATTTTGGTTAGATATGGAAAAAGATTTGGAGATCAAGTTGTCAGGTCTGGCGGAACCATTTGGGACAACGAACGGAACCCTCTAAAGTGTTCTGCCGTATCCGTGAGTTATTCATGCATTTTTCATATAAATAGCAACTCACACCATTTTGTTTTCTTATCACTTACAATCACATACTTGCATATACACTCTCATTTCATTCATCTAACTCAGTAGCATTTCATATTTGTGAGATTCTTTTGTAGCAAGAAGATCACATAAATTTTACTCGAAATGAAGTTAGTTCTAATATATATTGTGCATTGTTGGTTGTTTATTTGTTTTTTGTGATTTTGTCATGGTTGATTATCTTGTTGGTTGATATTTTCTATTAGTGTATATCATACTTGTCTTTTCGACAACTAACATCTTTTTTGTAGGATCAAAATCCATGTATCATTTACTTGGCACCCCATTTATAGGGAGTATTGACCAAGGGGGAGCATTTAGCTTGCACCTCATTCCGCTACGCAACACTTCTTTTGGTTTCGACAAAATGGGGGAGAATATTTGTTAAACTCAACTTTTGCATATTATTTTAGCGCATCATTTTCATATATAATTAAAAATTGAATAAAACAAAGTTTAATATAGATTTTTAAAAGACTTGATACTATAATTATTTAGTTGCTTAAAAATAAAATTTATATTTTGTCCTCAACAAAAAAGGGAAGATTGTTAATACAAATATCGCCTAAAAACGTTATTTATATTTTACGATTTTTGCTAAATTTTGTTAACGACAAAGTGTAAACTTTATTTTTAGCAAAACATAAATACAGTTTAAGTCTTTCATTCATACACTTTTACTTCAAGCTAAACATTACTTTTGCTACATTTCACAAAAACATTTTTACAAGTTTACATTCATTTTCATAAAAAGCTAAATATAGAAAGATACATTTACATCATGCCTTGCATCATCAATGTCTTGTCAAAGGACTTTTGTAAGATATGTCATATATCTTGTTTAGATTTACACACAAGAATCTTATAGTTGACTTTAGAAGATCTTGTGAATATTTTGGTTAAATTTGGAAAAAGATTTGGAGATCAAGTTGTCAGGTCTGGCGGAACCATTTGGGACAACGTACGGAACCCTCTAAAAGGGTTCCGCCGTATCCCTAAGTTGTTCAGGAATTTTGCCTATAAATAGCAACTCACACCATTTTGTTTTCTTATCACTTACAATCATACACTTACATATACACTCTCATTTCATTCATCTAACTCAGTAGCATTTCATATTTGTGAGATTCTTTTGTAGCAAGAAGATCACAAGTTCATCCGAAAGTTTACAAGTTTCAACACAACGTTGCAAGATTTGTTAGCTTAGCATTTTGTAAACTCGTATAGTTTTTACATCATTTGATTGTATTTATTCAGTTGTGATCGGTTAGTATTTTAGTCCTTAAAATACATAGAGTGACCGGAGTGGTTTTATTGTAAAAGAACTCGACATCTAGCTTAGTGTTGGAAATATTGTATAGGCGACGTTAGGTTGGTTCTACCTCGAACTAGAACCCGGTATTTAGCTTTGTACCAGAAAAAGTGTAAGCGACGTGTGTAAGGTTTTCTCCGCCGGTGAAAAGAGCTTGTTGACTAGTGAAGGAAACTCTCGAGTTGGATACTCGGGGAGTGGAGTAGGGCAAGGAAAAAGAGTCCTTATAGCAGAACCACTATAAACATCCATGTTGTGGTTTGATCGTTTCTTACTTTATCTTGCATATTACTTATTGTCTATTGGTTTTAATTGTCGATTACACATAATGTTTTCAAAGATAATTAAATTAAAAACTGGTAAACTATTCAACCCCCCTTCTAATTTTTCACATGCTACATAAGTGATTTGTAGTTCCTTTCATCCTCGTGTGAATATACACTTCTTAAGACCAAGTATATTCATTTCCGTTAGTTCCTCTTATCCCCATAGGTTCATCATCATGTTTTGTCATCAAGATCACCTCATAGATAATGAGGATCGAACTTATCCATTAGTTTTAGGGTAGAAAACATACATATAATCCTATCTCACCAAGAGTATGTTGATACTCTCTTTCTTCCGAATCTTGTCTTATGACTATCTAAATATTTCATTGGAAATATTAAAGTCATCCTTCAAATCCCTCTAATGACTACCTAAATATTTCCTTGGAAATATTAAAGTCATCTTAATTGTCAATAATCTCATGTCAAATCCCGTTGGATTTATCCATCAAAGAATTTATTAGGTATAGATTCTTTCATCTTGTCAAAAAGTCTCACTAAATCAGCGAGATTTATTCTTTAAACACTCTCAAGCTTCCAATGACAACTTAAATATTTCATCCAAAATATTTAAAGTATATTTCTAAAATGCAATTAAATGTCATCTCTCGTTCTCGATCAACACTAGTCAAATCCCGTTGGATTTATTTTCTAAAGAATTTATTTGGTATAATTCTCTAAAACATCGAGTCTAGAAAAATCACAATATATGTGAAATTTCTTTGTCAAAAGTCAAAATCTGAGTCAAAACTGACCTCAACAGGTCACTGTACCCTTAATTGAGGGGGCGGTACCGCTAAATTTAATGGTACCGTCAGACCGTTGTCTGCTAAGACAGTTTATTTCGTTCTCATTTCTCACAGTTTCAAAAGCCCTATCAAAACCCACTCATTGTACTCTTGAACCAGAACCATCTGCCTATCTTCTTATTCCTTAGCTTCTCTCCCTTTCACTTTCAAATGGTACTAAACACACCATATGTTTGGTTACTTCCGTATGCATCATCTTCTCAACTTATCTATAATTCACAACCCTTGTTCTACACTACCAATGCTTCCGCGTCCCATTCATCTTCCACACACTTCAAGAGAAGAACCGCTAGGATAAGTTGAGATAACCCTTCTTCATCAACATAGTTTATTCTATCAAAAATAACCCTACTAGAATCTTATCACTAACTCCACAACATTGAAGATTCTATCTTCTTAACCCTTAGCTCATTTCTACGTAATCACGTGCCTCATCATATGAATGTTCTATGAATATTCAAAATGATTGAGAAGAGCTACGTGACTTCAAAGGTGAAGTTTATTTTATGTTATCCACCACTTGTTATAACATTACTAAGCTCATCGCTTCCGTCAATGTTTGTTTTCCTCTTCAGTTTTGATTTGTTTTTAAACACATCTTGTCTGGATGGTAATCGATTAAGCGGGAGCGAAAACACACTCATTCACATATAGTTTTTCACTAAACACTCTCAAGAACACACAAGTGTGGTTCGTATTCCCTAGAATTCTTCACTAAAAACTCACCTCTTAGGTACCCGCTACTTAGCAAAACCTTAGTTACAAAACCACATTCGGTTCTAGTTATCTAACCTCTACACTTTGTGACCACCTAGATATTTTTTCTATACAAGCACCATTAACCCTCACATCAAATCTCATTATAATATCATTCATCATTACACTCAAACCTTATAACTAAACTTCATTCTTGATAGTGATATTTAGTTTCAAATCTTCAACCCCTATATCAATCACCCTCAAACCTTTTAGCAACACTTCACTCTTGACAGTGATAGTTAGTCTAAGAACCTCCTACCTATCGATCATTACACACAAAACCTTGTAACTATTATTCATTCTTGATAGTGATAATCAGTTAAAAAACCTTCAATCCTTACAGTCATTATACCTAATGAGTATAACCACTCAATCACACAAAATCCTTCATACACCAAATTATCTCTAACTCACAACTAGGATCATCCAAAACTAGAACTCTAGAACTTCGTTACCTCAACCCCGTTAGAGATATTCATCCACAATAGGATCACATGCACATTTTCTTTTTCTCCTTAGAAATATATCATACATCTCATTGTCAGTGCAAATGATATATTAATCTAAACCGTCTTTTTCCACCTTCTCTCAAAGGCTAAATCCAACAATTTCCGTTTGTATTGAGTCTTTTCCACTAATATTTTAACTTCCATCGAGTCTACTTTATGCCATGACTTTTCATAATAGTAATTACATATATCTACCTCATTTGGAGTATGTCTTTTCAACAAACTATCCTTAACACTAATCATCTTAGGTAGATGATTATGTCGTTCAAAAAGTTTGTTAGAACTCGCCATCCCAACAACAACTTGGAAGAAGTCATTTTGTGTGTCGTTCTTTTTATTGAGATTGATTAAACAATTACACCTTAGGTTGTCGGTCAGGTTGTGACACTCAAGTATCTTTGAATTGCAATATGCATTCATTTTTCTTTGGTCACTCAACTTGCTTGGTCTTTATTCTTTGTTTTTATCCTTTTGGCACACTTTCATCATGCTTCTAAGCTCTTGCATACTATGATATGCTCAAATACCCCCATCAAATTTTTATGTGTCGCTACATCTTAAACATAGTTTAGCCCTTGCATGTCTTGCTATGTGTACTCTATCCCTCAAATGTTGCTCCAATTCTTCTATATATTATGTTGCACGAAGCTAACCCTTGATGTAGGAAAAGCCTTTGTAAGAATTTGATCCATGGATCCGCTAGATACTAAGGTAAATAAACAAGGGGATTCAATCACCATAGGGAAGCATTGAGCTAGGGGGAGCTCGAGAGTATTTGAATACATAGCACGGAGTCTTTCTAATAGTGGTGACAAAAGACTTCACTGGGATGATGCAAGCTCGCCTTTTTGGGAAGAAAGGTAAGTAATGTAATAAGGGGGAGTGGGGAGTGAATTCAAGGGAGAGCTCGAGGCGACTACCTTTTTGCTTCGACAAAAGAGGGATAAGGAAGTGTAAACATGTAACTTTTACATTTTACTATGTGTCACAGTTTACATATTTGTCATCATCAAAAAGGGATAGATTGTTAGTGCAAATATTATGATTGATGCGATTTGGATTGTCATACAAAAGTTTTACTTCTCAAGGGATCTTGAGAAGCTTACAATCCCCGTCAGGCAAGTGCACCTGACCGATGTAGTATAGTGTAGTGGTAAGAACCAGGGAATTGATCGTTCTCCACAGGGAATAGTGTTCATTAGGATTGAAAATGATCTAAACTAGGTCAAGAGGTGAGGGATGATTCTCTTTGTATTTTTATATTTTATGGAAAGCAAGTAAAAATCTCGGTTTTTAGAAGAGTGGGCGGAATTAGTTGCTAGTCAACTAACCCAAATAACTACAAATGCAATAAAAATAAAATAACTGAAAACAAATGTGTGTAAAACTAATATGGAGAAAAAAACGTGTTTACTTAGGTTTCACTACTCCCTAGCTATCTTTCATTGATTGATTAGTTTGTTACAATTGTGTGGATGACGGGTTGTATTCCTTAATACCATTCGTGGGGGCATATATGTCATTCCCCAACTCTATAAGATTATATCTCTTCCTATGACGACACGTTTAATATCTTATCATGGCCTCATTAATATTCTCTTATGCATTAAACACAACCAATTAATCAGAGTACACATTTGATTCATATTTCTTAAGACATCAAGCAAGTTACCAATAAGAGATTAGCCAGTTTTCTTAAGCCTAACATTGATATCGTTCATCCAACAACAATTAATAACAAACCATCAATCAATAATCAATAGCTAGGTTTCATTACGTCTAAGCAAACACAAACAAACCTAGCCAAGCATGTTAAAAGAAAGATAAGCATAAGATAGAATCAAACAACACATAGACATATTGAATGATTGATAAAATACTTATCTTCAATTAATCATGGAAGAAAAAAGGTTTAGAAACCTCAAAATAGCTGTAAAAGTGGACTAGGGTTCGTAGCCTAAGTTTCTCCAAAGTTCCACACATAATGAATGAAAATTAGAAGAGTATATATAGATTTTAAAACTTTAACGGCGTCACCTTATGGGACATGACGCCGTCACCTCACCGTGTTTAGGATTCCTTGATGGCCTAGATCCATTCTTGACACCGTCACCTTGAAAAGTTTTCTGGGCCATCTCCTTTTACTCCAATACGTGATGGCCTTGGTGAATTATAACGTGACGCCGTCACTCTTTAACTTCCAAATTCCTTTCTACCGTGTCTAGTGTAAAATAATTATCCACCTCTTTGTCAACAAGTGACGCCGTCACCTAGTAATGCGTGACGCCGTCAGGTACTGTTTCCAGCATAATTTGAGACTTTGTCATATTCTTCACTTTTATTCTCCAAAAACGTCAAAAATTCTTCCTTTTTCATAATTCCTCTCAAAAGTACCTAAAATGACAAAAGGAATGATTTAAGGCAATATTTGATCATATAATCACGATTTAAGGCTTAAATGACCCCTTAAAAGCGTAACACTTTTCGTCTCATCAAATACCCTTACACTTGAGATTTGCTTGTCTTCAAGCAAATGAGCTTTTATTCTAATCAAAATACATGTTAGGGGTCATTTAACATTAATATAAAAGTAATTACAACAACTAATCTTTCTACCTTAATCAAACTAAGCACGGAAATCATATACTAGCACCTCACAAATAGTGTTTTGATACTCTCATCTCTCGAGTGTTATAAACCTATATAACTAATGGAAATGGAAAAAATATCACTCACTACCTGTCATAGAAAATATATTACCATAGGCTTTGGAAAGGATCAAAAACCTCCTCCACTAGGCGTAAGCACCTAAGATAAACTATCAAAGAGGGCTTTTCAAGGGTTATAATGTTGGGTGTAGGCATATGGAAAACACGGTTTGTTGGATAAAGGATACTTCACTGGTGGCAAGTTAATCACCTAGGTAAATTACATGTACAATGAGGCGTTGCTAAGCCAAGACTCAACTCAACTTAAGCTAATCAAAATCATAAACATAAATGAAAGAAACGGGATGGTAGTCCGTATGTTTTTCTCTTTTCTTTTTCTATTTTTTTTTTCTTTTTCTTGATTTTTTTCGATTTTTTTTTTTTTTTTGATTGCATACACTCTTGCCCTACTATCCAAAATAATACATCATAGGGGCCTCGGTTCTCCCCTTACACTTGAACTTTTACATACTTTACATGTAACTAATCTAATGACTCGAATTAAGATAATCAAAACACTGAGTACTTTAAAATGTTTTGCACATATGGGGGTAATAATTGATGTTCTTCCCCATTACTCCATATCATTAGTACTTTACCCATGAGTCCCAATCGTCCCAAAACAATATGTACAAGATATGACTCGACTTAGCAACCATGTAATCAATTAGACAATTAACTAACAATAATGCACTAAAGATGAGTGCATACAAGGAAGGCTAAAACGATTTGGGTGTATAGTTGTGGTGGATTGTAAACAAATTCTATCTTTAAGTAAAATGCTTAAAGTTAGAAATGAAAAAGATAGGCTCTGGGGGTGTACTAGGGGTATCGTGTACTAAAAATGAGTACATCGCAAAGGTGTGGGAAAAATTACTTGACTCTATTAGTCAAGTATCTTGGCTTCATTGGTCAAGTAATTTTAAAACATGTTTAAAACAAGGGTTATCCTAATGCCTCTTCTCATATAGTAAATCGAACTACACGAATGTAGTCTCACCTGTGGTCTCGAAATGAATCACTAATGCAAGTTCTAGAATCTAAGTGCTATTGGTACACTCATAAGCACTAAGGCTTTTCCTAACAAGTCTAGGGGTGAACCTCACCTGTATAAATTTAGTAGATCGCTGGCACGAGTCTTTGACGCTTCAAATAACGGATGGTCACTAGTGCACTTCTTGGATCGTTGGCGCGTTATTTGCATAACGGATGGTCACCAAGTCATACACTAGATTGCTGGCACGTTAGTCAGTTAATCTCATACTCGGATGGTCACTACTTTATTCATAAAAAAAAATTTAGTGGTATGGTTTTTTGTGCTAGTCATATAACTCCTATCCATGAGACGCTTATTAAGACTAAAGTTTCACTCCTATTTGCAAAAAAAAATAAATTTTGTCCCAAAATTGCCCTAACAAATTTATCTCTCAATTTTATTACGCATCTACTATTAAACAAACAAAAATCAAGTGTCATGGTAACTAGATGTAATTCCAGACTTAGAAATAAAAACAAAACAATTAAAGATATAATGCTTGCAAAATAAATGTTTACAGGTTCCTGGAGTTTTAAAAATTAAAGATTTTATGAAACTATACAATTCCAGCATAAAAACAAAGCCTGAAAATTTTTCAGAATTAACACCTGACACCGTCAGGAAATAACCCCTAACGCCGTCATAAGTGATCTGACATAATTCTTTATATTTTGTTTCTAGAAAATTTCTAGAAAAATCTAACTTTTAACACCTGGAAATCCTGTAAAACATTCATTGTGACTCAATACAAGCATTTGACTCTAACAAACAAAAATATATATGCATATCTTTAATTGCTTTTGTTCATGTTCAATTTGTTCTTAAAAACAAACATGATCTTCCCTACACTTAAGCTGAACATTGTCCCCAATGTTCAATTAAAAGATGTAAAAGTAAAGAAAATGAAAGAATGAAACAAATACTCCCCTGATTCGTTCGGTGTGGATGATAGTGGTAACATGGTTAAATCTTCCTCCAAGAGAATGAACATGAAAAGCTTCCCATAAGAAATAGAAATCATCTTCTTGTCCAATATAACCTGTAATCAACTAAGAATACAAACACAAAAAACCAAGGCATCAATCCGAACAAAGAAAAATCACAACTAGATGTAATTCCAGACTTAGAAATAAAAACAAAACAATTAAAGATATAATGCTTGCAAAATAAATGTTTACAGGTTCCTGGAGTTTTAAAAATTAAAGGTTTTATGAAACTATACAATTCCAGCGTAAAAACAAAGCCTGAAAATTTTTCAGAATTAACACCTGACACCGTCAGGAAATAACCCCTGACGCCGTCATAAGTGATCTGACATAATTCTTTATATTTTGTTTCTAGAAAATTTCTAGAAAAATCTAACTTTTAACACCTGGAAATCCTGTAAAACATTCATTGTGACTTAATACAAGCATTTGACTCTAACAAACACAAATATATATGCATATATTTAATTGCTTTTGTTCATGTTCAATTTGTTCTTAAAAACAAACATGATCTTCCCTACACTTAAGCTGAACATTGTCCCCAATGTTCAAATAAAAGATGTAAAAGTAAAGAAAATGAAAGAATGAAACAAATACTCCCCTGATTCGTTCGGTGTGGATGATAGTGGTAACATGGTTAAATCTTCCTCCAAGAAAATGAACATGAAAAGCTTCCCAT
The DNA here is from genome assembly GCA_030686995.1 of Artemisia argyi. Taxonomy (NCBI): domain Eukaryota; kingdom Viridiplantae; phylum Streptophyta; class Magnoliopsida; order Asterales; family Asteraceae; genus Artemisia; species Artemisia argyi. Next base: position 91,220,784 of record CM060702.1, on the reverse strand, counting down.
AAGAAATAGAAATCATCTTCTTGTCCAATATAACCTGTAATCAACTAAGAATACAAACACAAAAAACCAAGGCATCAATCCGAACAAAGAAAAATCACAACTAGATGTAATTCCAGACTTATATATAAAAACAAAACAATTAAAGATATAATGCTTGCAAAATAAATGTTTACAGGTTCCTGGAGTTTTAAAAATTAAAGATTTTATGAAACTATACAATTCCAGCATAAAAACAATGCCTAAAATTTTTTCAGAATTAACACCTTACACCGTCAGGAAATAACCCCTGACGCCGTCATAAGTGGTCTGACATAATTCTTTATATTTTGTTTCTAGAAAATTTCTAGAAAAATCTAACTTTTAACACCTGGAAATCCTGTAAAACATTCATTGTGACTCAATACAAGCATTTGACTCTAACAAACACAAATATATATGCATATCTTTAATTGCTTTTGTTCATGTTCAATTTGTTCTTAAAAACAAACATGATCTTCCCTACACTTAAGCTGAACATTGTCCCCAATGTTCAAATAAAAGATGTGAAAGTAAAGAAAATGAAAGAATGAAACAAATACTCCCCTGATTCGTTCGGTGTGGAAGATAGTGGTAACATGGTTAAATCTTCCTCCAAGAAAATGAACATGAAAAGCTTCCCATAAGAAATAGAAATCATCTTCTTGTCCAATATAACCTGTAATCAACTAAGAATACAAACACAAAAAACCAAGGCATCAATCCGAACAAAGAAAAATCACAACTAGATGTAATTCCAGACTTAGAAATAAAAACAAAACAATTAAAGATATAATGCTTGCAAAATAAATGTTTACAGGTTCCTGGAGTTTTAAAAATTAAAGATTTTATGAAACTATACAATTCCAGCATAAAAACAATGCCTAAAAATTTTTCAGAATTAACACCTGACACCGTCAGGAAATAACCCCTGACGCCGTCATAAGTGGTCTGACATAATTCTTTATATTTTGTTTCTAGAAAATTTCTAGAAAAATCTAACTTTTAACACCTGGAAATCCTGTAAAACATTCATTGTGACTCAATACAAGCATTTGACTCTAACAAACACAAATATATATGCATATCTTTAATTGCTTTTGTTCATGTTCAATTTGTTCTTAAAAACAAACATGATCTTCCCTACACTTAAGCTGAACATTGTCCCCAATGTTCAAATAAAAGATGTAAAAGTAAAGAAAATGAAAGAATGAAACAAATACTCCCCTGATTCGTTCGGTGTGGATGATAGTGGTAACATGGTTAAATCTTCCTCCAAGAAAATGAACATGAAAAGCTTCCCATAAGAAATAGAAATCATCTTCTTGTCCAATATAACCTGTAATCAACTAAGAATACAAACACAAAAAACCAAGGCATCAATCCGAACAAAGAAAAATCACAACTAGATGTAATTCCAGACTTAGAAATAAAAACAAAACAATTAAAGATATAATGCTTGCAAAATAAATGTTTACAGGTTCCTGGAGTTTTAAAAATTAAAGATTTTATGAAACTATACAATTCCAGCATAAAAACAAAGCCTGAAAATTTTTCAGAATTAACACCTGACACCGTCAGGAAATAACCCCTGATGCCGTCATAAGTGATCTGACATAATTCTTTATATTTTGTTTCTAGAAAATTTCTAGAAAAATCTAACTTTTAACACCTGGAAATCCTGTAAAACATTCATTGTGACTCAATACAAGCATTTGACTCTAACAAACACAAATATATATGCATATCTTTAATTGCTTTTGTTCATGTTCAATTTGTTCTTAAAAACAAACATGATCTTCCCTACACTTAAGCTGAACATTGTCCCCAATGTTCAAATAAAAGATGTAAAAGTAAAGAAAATGAAAGAATGAAACAAATACTCCCCTGATTCGTTCGGTGTGGATGATAGTGGTAACATGGTTAAATCTTCCTCCAAGAAAATGAACATGAAAAGCTTCCCATAAGAAATAGAAATCATCTTCTTGTCCAATATAACCTGTAATCAACTAAGAATACAAACACAAAAAACCAAGGCATCAATCCGAACAAAGAAAAATCACAACTAGATGTAATTCCAGACTTATAAATAAAAGCAAAACAATTAAAGATATAATGCTTGCAAAATAAATGTTTACAGGTTCCTGGAGTTTTAAAAATTAAAGATTTTATGAAACTATAAAATTCCAGCATAAAAACAATGCCTGAAAATTTTTTCAGAATTAACACCTGACACCGTCAGGAAATAACCCCTGACGCCGTCATAAGTGGTCTGACATAATTCTTTATATTTTGTTTCTAGAAAATTTCTAGAAAAATCTAACTTTTAACACCTGGAAATCCTGTAAAACATTCATTGTGACTCAATACAAGCATTTGACTCTAACAAACACAAATATATATGCATATCTTTAATTGCTTTTGTTCATGTTCAATTTGTTCTTAAAAACAAACATGATCTTCCCTACACTTAAGCTGAACATTGTCCCCAATGTTCAAATAAAAGATGTAAAAGTAAAGAAAATGAAAGAATGAAACAAATACTCCCCTGATTCGTTCGGTGTGGATGATAGTGGTAACATGGTTAAATCTTCCTCCAAGAAAATGAACATGAAAAGCTTCCCATAAGAAATAGAAATCATCTTCTTGTCCAATATAACCTGTAATCAACTAAGAATACAAACACAAAAAACCAAGGCATCAATCCGAACAAAGAAAAATCACAACTAGATGTAATTCCAGACTTAGAAATAAAAACAAAACAATTAAAGATATAATGCTTGCAAAATAAATGTTTACAGGTTCCTGGAGTTTTAAAAATTAAAGATTTTATGAAACTATACAATTCCAGCATAAAAACAAAGCCTGAAAATTTTTCAGAATTAACACCTGACACCGTCAGGAAATAACCCCTGACGCCGTCATAAGTGATCTGACATAATTCTTTATATTTTGTTTCTAGAAAATTTCTAGAAAAATCTAACTTTTAACACCTGGAAATCCTGTAAAACATTCATTGTGACTCAATACAAGCATTTGACTCTAACAAACACAAATATATATGCATATCTTTAATTGCTTTTGTTCATGTTCAATTTGTTCTTAAAAACAAACATGATCTTCCCTACACTTAAGCTGAACATTGTCCCCAATGTTCAAATAAAAGATGTAAAAGTAAAGAAAATGAAAGAATGAAACAAATACTCCCCTGATTCGTTCGGTGTGGATGATAGTGGTAACATGGTTAAATCTTCCTCCAAGAAAATGAACATGAAAAGCTTCCCATAAGAAATAGAAATCATCTTCTTGTCCAATATAACCTGTAATCAACTAAGAATACAAACACAAAAAACCAAGGCATCAATCCGAACAAAGAAAAATCACAACTAGATGTAATTCCAGACTTATAAATAAAAGCAAAACAATTAAAGATATAATGCTTGCAAAATAAATGTTTACAGGTTCCTGGAGTTTTAAAAATTAAAGATTTTATGAAACTATACAATTCCAGCATAAAAACAATGCCTGAAAATTTTTTCAGAATTAACACCTGACACCGTCAGGAAATAACCCCTGACGCCGTCATAAGTGGTCTGACATAATTCTTTATATTTTGTTTCTAGAAAATTTCTAGAAAAATCTAACTTTTAACACCTGGAAATCCTGTAAAACATTCATTGTGACTCAATACAAGCATTTGACTCTAACAAACACAAATATATATGCATATCTTTAATTGCTTTTGTTCATGTTCAATTTGTTCTTAAAAACAAACATGATCTTCCCTACACTTAAGCTGAACATTGTCCCCAATGTTCAAATAAAAGATGTAAAAGTAAAGAAAATGAAAGAATGAAACAAATACTCCCCTGATTCGTTCGGTGTGGATGATAGTGGTAACATGGTTAAATCTTCCTCCAAGAAAATGAACATGAAAAGCTTCCCATAAGAAATAGAAATCATCTTCTTGTCCAATATAACCTGTAATCAACTAAGAATACAAACACAAAAAACCAAGGCATCAATCCGAACAAAGAAAAATCACAACTAGATGTAATTCCAGACTTAGAAATAAAAACAAAACAATTAAAGATATAATGCTTGCAAAATAAATGTTTACAGGTTCCTGGAGTTTTAAAAATTAAAGATTTTATGAAACTATACAATTCCAGCATAAAAACAAAGCCTGAAAATTTTTCAGAATTAACACCTGACACCGTCAGGAAATAACCCCTGACGCCGTCATAAGTGATCTGACATAATTCTTTATATTTTGTTTCTAGAAAATTTCTAGAAAAATCTAACTTTTAACACCTGGAAATCCTGTAAAACATTCATTGTGACTCAATACAAGCATTTGACTCTAACAAACACAAATATATATGCATATCTTTAATTGCTTTTGTTCATGTTCAATTTGTTCTTAAAAACAAACATGATCTTCCCTACACTTAAGCTGAACATTGTCCCCAATGTTCAAATAAAAGATGTAAAAGTAAAGAAAATGAAAGAATGAAACAAATACTCCCCTGATTCGTTCGGTGTGGATGATAGTGGTAACATGGTTAAATCTTCCTCCAAGAAAATGAACATGAAAAGCTTCCCATAAGAAATAGAAATCATCTTCTTGTCCAATATAACCTGTAATCAACTAAGAATACAAACACAAAAAACCAAGGCATCAATCCGAACAAAGAAAAATCACAACTAGATGTAATTCCAGACTTATAAATAAAAGCAAAACAATTAAAGATATAATGCTTGCAAAATAAATGTTTACAGGTTCCTGGAGTTTTAAAAATTAAAGATTTTATGAAACTATACAATTCCAGCATAAAAACAATGCCTGAAAATTTTTTCAGAATTAACACCTGACACCGTCAGGAAATAACCCCTGACGCCGTCATAAGTGGTCTGACATAATTCTTTATATTTTGTTTCTAGAAAATTTCTAGAAAAATCTAACTTTTAACACCTGGAAATCCTGTAAAACATTCATTGTGACTCAATACAAGCATTTGACTCTAACAAACACAAATATATATGCATATCTTTAATTGCTTTTGTTCATGTTCAATTTGTTCTTAAAAACAAACATGATCTTCCCTACACTTAAGCTGAACATTGTCCCCAATGTTCAAATAAAAGATGTAAAAGTAAAGAAAATGAAAGAATGAAACAAATACTCCCCTGATTCGTTCGGTGTGGATGATAGTGGTAACATGGTTAAATCTTCCTCCAAGAAAATGAACATGAAAAGCTTCCCATAAGAAATAGAAATCATCTTCTTGTCCAATATAACCTGTAATCAACTAAGAATACAAACACAAAAAACCAAGGCATCAATCCGAACAAAGAAAAATCACAACTAGATGTAATTCCAGACTTATAAATAAAAACAAAACAATTAAAGATATAATGCTTGCAAAATAAATGTTTACAGGTTCCTGGAGTTTTAAAAATTAAAGATTTTATGAAACTATACAATTCCAGCATAAAAACAAAGCCTGAAAATTTTTCAGAATTAACACCTGACACCGTCAGGAAATAACCCCTGACGCCGTCATAAGTGATCTGACATAATTCTTTATATTTTGTTTCTAGAAAAATCTAACTTTTAACACCTGGAAATCCTGTAAAACATTCATTGTGACTCAATACAAGCATTTGACTCTAACAAACACAAATATATATGCATATCTTTAATTGCTTTTGTTCATGTTCAATTTGTTCTTAAAAACAATTATGATCTTCCCTACACTTAAGCTGAACATTGTCCCCAATGTTCAAATAAAAGATGTAAAAGTAAAGAAAATGAAAGAATGAAACAAATACTCCCCTGATTCGTTCGGTGTGGATGATAGTGGTAACATGGTTAAATCTTCCTCCAAGAAAATGAATATGAAAAGCTTCCCATAAGAAATAGAAATCATCTTCTTGTCCAATATAACCTGTAATCAACTAAGAATACAAACACAAAAAACCAAGGCATCAATCCGAACAAAGAAAAATCACAACTAGATGTAATTCCAGACTTATAAATAAAAACAAAACAATTAAAGATATAATGCTTGCAAAATAAATGTTTATAGGTTCCTGGAGTTTTAAAAATTAAAGATTTTATGAAACTATACAATTCCAGCATAAAAACAATGCCTGAAAATTTTTCAGAATTAACACCTGACACCGTCAGGAAATAACCCCTGACGCCGTCATAAGTGGTCTGACATAATTCTTTATATTTTGTTTCTAGAAAATTTCTAGAAAAATCTAACTTTTAACACCTGGAAATCCTGTAAAACATTCATTGTGACTCAATACAAGCATTTGACTCTAACAAACACAAATATATATGCATATCTTTAATTGCTTTTGTTCATGTTCAATTTGTTCTTAAAAACAAACATGATCTTCCCTACACTTATCTTTTTGCAAAATACCATTATATTTAATAAAGACGAGGTTAAACACAAACTAAAGCATTTTCACAATTTATTTGATACATGAACAATGAACAATAAGATAAAGCATATATATGAAATCAAATAAAAGCAAACAAACAAACAAACAATTAAAAGCTTAGGTTGCCTCCCAAGAAGCGCTTGTTTTTGTTCGAGTCACGATCCTGACTCTACCCTTACTTAACGGAAATAAGGGAGTTTTTCCCTACACTTAGGATTAAGTACGGGTGAAAGTAGCGATACACACTCTTAGGGTGGAAATATGCCACGTGAGGTGAAGGGGGTTAGTGAATAGCTTCCTTCATCCTAAAACTACCCGGATAATATTGGTTGATGGGTGGGTCGGTTCCTCTTTGGTCTCTGGGAAGTATATCTAAGGATGAAAAATTGAGTAAAGACTGAGGTTCCGGTTCATTAACACTAGGAAATTCCCTAGAACCAAGAGTAAGGTTGTGGCTACAGGTATTCAAACCTATATCCTCTAGTTGTGTTTGGTTTAAAGGTTCTACCTCATTGGGATTCCTAAAGTCTCATCTAATTCTTCTATGTAAGTCATGGGTGGTGTGTATGCATCAAGTGATGGTGGGAGTTGTGGGGTACTTTGTAGGTTTGTGCTATTTACCTCATCCTTCCTTGTCTCTATATCATCTATATTCTCATCATGTGTTTTAGTAGAATCTAACCCAAACATGTTCCTAAGTATCTCAAATCCTTCTCTAGCCATTTCAAGTTCTAAGTCCAATTCATAAGAATCTTCCTCAATAACTTGATTACTATGTTCAATTTGACTAAAGGATTCATCATGTATTCCTTGAGATTCAAAGTCATTGATCATAAAACCTAGGTCTTTTTACTCAATGTGATCGTGTTCGACTAAATCCTCCTCAATTGTTTCCTCAAGTTGTGATGTGTACAAACCCATTAATTCATTAAACTTAAGGTTCACGGTTAGGAGGCTTTCCTCAAAAATTTTCCAAAGGGTCTTATTAAAAGGAATTGATCCTAACAATGATTGTTTAATAGAAGCCACACATGCACATAATTCATCAAACCTATCAAACTTTACACCCGTCTCTTCCTGTATATATCTAAGATCAATTAAAAATTCATTGGAACAACAGGAAGCAAATTTATCTGAGTAAACTAATTGTTCCTCTATTGTTAATGATATAAATGGAATTTCATCCGCCATGATGACAAATGAAAATGGTTTTACAAAAAAAAGACACAAAGAAAAAGATAGACTAAAGAAAGCTAATAAAGAGAAAATAAAAATCTCATTAGATATGAATCTAATAAGTAGACTTAATTAAAATAAAATTCAACCTAAGCAATAACTATTCCCCAGCAACGGCACCAAAAACTTTGATGCGATTCGGATTGTCACACAAAAGTTTTACTTCTCAAGGGATCCTAAGAACCTTACAATCCCCGCCAGGCAAGTGTACCTAACTGATGTAGTATAGTGTAGTGGTAAGAACCAGGGAATTTATCGTTCTCCACAGGGAATAGTGTTCGTTAGGATTGAAAATGATCTAAACTAGGTCTAGAGGTGAGGGATGATTCTTTTTGTATTTTTATATTTTATGGAAAGCAAGTAAAAATCTCGGTTTTTGGAAGAGTGGGCAGAATTAGTTGCTAGTCAACTAACCCAAATAACTATAAATGCAATAAAAATAAAATAACTGAAAATAAATGTGTGTAAAACTAACATGGAGAAAAAATGTGTTTACTTAGGTTTCAATACTCCCTAGCTATCTTTCATTGATTGATTAGTTTGTTACAATTGCGTGGATTACGGGTTATATTCCTTAATACCATTCGTGGGGGCGTGTATGTCCTTCCCCAACTCTATAAGATTTTATCTCTTCCTATAAAGACACGTTTAGTATCCTATCATGGCCTCATTAATATTCTCTTATGCATTAAGCACAGCCAACTAATTGTAGTACACATCCGATTCATGTTTCTTAAGACATCAAGCAAGTTACCAATAGGAGATTAGCCAGGTTTCTTAAGCCTAACATTGATATCATTCATCCAACAATAATTAATAACAAACCATCAATCAATAATCAATAGCTAGGTTTCATTATATCTAAGTAAACACAAACAAACCTAGCCTAGCATGTTAAAAGAAATATAAGCGTAAGATAGAATCAAACAACACATAGACATATTGAATGATTGATAGAATACTTATCTTCAATTAATCATGGAAGAAAAAAGGTTTAGAAACCTCAAAATAGCTGCAAAAGTCGACTAGGATTCGTACCCTAAGTTTCTCCAAAGTTTCACACATAATGAATGAAAATTAGAAGAGTATATATATATTTTACAACATTGACGGCGTCACCTTATGGGACGTGACGCCATCACCTCATCGTGTTTAGGGTTCCTTGATGGCCTAGATCCACTCTTGACGTCATCACCTTGTAAAGTTTTCTGGGCCGTCTCCTTTTACTCCAATAAATGATGGCCTTGGTGAATTATAACGTTACGCCGTCACTCTTTAACTTCCAAATTCCTTTCTAGTGCGTCTAGTGTAAAATAATTGTCCACCTCTTTGTCAACAAGTGATGCCGTCACCTAGTAGTGCGTGATGCCGTCAGGTACTATTTCTAGCATAATTTGAGACTTTGTCATATTCTTCACTTTTATTCTCCAAAAACGTCCAAAATACATCATTTTTCATAATTCCTCTCAAAATTACCTAAAATGACAAAAAGTAACGATTTAAGGCACTATTTGATCATATAATCACGATTTAAGCCTTAAATGACCCCTTAAAAGCATAACATTTTTCGTCTCATCAACGTTATTTAAACTAAACGGTTTCTTTGGTTTTAATAATGACAAACATGTAATTTGTAATACATAACGTAAAATGTGCAAGTTATTTATGAACACAAATCATCAACGCATACTTACATCAACATCTCTTGATGTCTCAAGTATGCTTCAACAGAGTTGTAGATTTCTATCCTGATGTAAATCACTCAAGTTATGAACAAACAAATTTAAAACTTAATGGATGATCAAAGAAATAATTTTTTTGTTCTAAACTTTACATTTTTATAAATGTGACAAAACATTTTTTCAAAAATACATTTTACAAATTATTTTTGGATTATAAAGAAATATTTTATTTGAGAAAATTATTTCAAAAATCTCAACAGCTATTTCCCCCCCCCCCCCCCCCCCCAAAACAGCTCTAAACTTCCCCAAATAAACTTTCACCACTAAAAACCAAAATTGGAGCATCTTTTGTTAGGAATCATCCTAACACGTAAATGGAACGACATTTACGGGATTACATTAGCTATCTTGTTAAGCTAAAACACGTGGAATAGTTATGTAATATTGCAATAGTTAAGCTTGTGTTAGGATTTATATACCCCTCCATACTTCCATAGAGGGATGAGACTTTGTGTAATTTACTCTTTCATCTTTCTTATTAAATAAAACACCTAGTTTCCCTTCTTTCTCTACTCTTTCTCTCTAACCATGGCTTTCATCTATTATCATTTTACTCGTCCTCCCGATTCATATATTCAACATATAAAAACGATCCAACAATTGGTATAATGAGCCCAGGTTATAGCTTGTTGATTTTATGATATCATCTTGTCTAAAAGTTGCGATCTTTAAGTTGTTTTACCATATTCATTGTCTGTTGCTACTAATTTTTCTTGGTTTAACAATTTTTTTGGTATATGAAATGGTCAAAAAGTCCCAGTGCACGGATTTCAAGTCAGAATTCTCATATCTGTTTTTTTTTTTTTTTTTTTTTTTTTTTGCTTATGTCCTTTAAGTCCAAATAACAGAGTTACAAATACTGGGGTATAATCTTTTATGACCTTTTTGTACCAAATCCGTGATAAATATTTTTGGTCATAAAAGAGTGGTCGAAAACTGGTCGGAATTTCTCGCCGGAACTGATGGTCAAATGGTCAAAACCCTCAAGTTTCGAAATTCTTCTATAAGAATTTTCGAAAAGTTAAAAACTTTCAAAAAGTTCTAAAAACTTTTGAAAATTTTAAAGTTTCAAAAATTTAAAAGTTTCAAAAATTTTTGAATGCTTCGAAAATTTTTAAAAGATTCGAAAAGTTAAAAGTTATCAAGATCTTTCGAAAATTTTTTAAAAGCTTCAAAAAGTTTTAAGTTTTGAAAAGTTCGAAAATGAAAAATAGAAATGGATGAAGAAATGAGAGTACCAGAGACCATGTAACCTAAGTAGTACTATAGACAACCACAACTACTATCATATATCCCACCATCACGTCATCACATCTCAAAACAAACCACAAAACTACTAAATCCTAGACCCCTCCCATCTCAGTTAACAACCACATCACCAACAAATCAAAGAATTTTGTTATCACCTTTCTTGCTATTCGGTTCAATCAAACTACACGAAAATTAACTTACAAACCTACCAGAGACCATAAAGATCTTAAACTATCATTATTCTTCTTTGGTAAATGGATTACGGAAACCATAAGTGGTTATTGGGTATTCTTGGATTTAAAGATTAGAAGAAAAAGGATTGTAGTTGTTATTCATGATATAGCAGAAAGATGTTGTATCATTTTGTTTGATGTTCGATTTTTTATTGCAAGAATTAAGAGATATGGTGGATTATTAGTTTGGTGAGATGTGTTTTGTGTTGATTGTGTTTGAAGAGAGTAAAAAAAGTGTGGGGGCGGATGACAAAAGTGTGAATGATTAGGTTAGATAAAATAAGTAATAGTAAGGTGATGAGTGCTTAAACACTCATCATTTTTGGTCAAATCTGAACTGCAAAACATACAAAAACACTCGGAAATGCATCAAAATACTAAAAATATTTCAAAATTGTGTTTTATATGTTTTAGATGCAAAATGAGTAAAAACAAATGAAAAACGTACAAAGTTTGCAAAATTGGCAGTTTTAGTCCCCCAACTTTCAAAAATTGGCAAAAATAGTCCCTGAGCACTTATTTGAAAAGAAAAGTCACCAAAGGTCCTTTTGAAACTATAAGTTGTCATATTTTGTCCTTTGGTGAAAAATTGGAAAAGTTTTGGAAAATTACAAAATTAGTCCCCGGAATTTCATTAATTGACAGATTTGGTCCCTGGTGAGGTATTTTTGAAAGGAAAATCATTTTTTGTCCTTGGAAAATCAAAATGTGTTAAAAATAGTCCTTGGGTGGAAAGTTTGGTGAAATTTCAAGTTTGGTCCTTTAACTTTGGAAAATTACATAATTGGTCCCCGAGTGTTTTATTTTGAAAAATATTAATTTGGGTCCTTTTAATATTCAAACTTGCCAATTAAGGTCCTTATGGATATTTTTAGAGAATTACATAATCAGTCCTTTTGGTTTGCATAAATTACACAATTGGTCCTTGTTTTCACTAAATAAACCAAACCACCCTTTTGTTATTTACCCAAAACCAAACACCAAATCCAAATCCATTTACACCCCTAATTTCCAGCCCCATGTCCCCCCTCCCCCTCCTCACCTTCTCCACCAACCTTCAATAAATTCCCACACCAACCCACCTAACCTTTCCCCCCCCCCTCATTAATAACTTCACCAAACACCATAACTGCCAACCCCAAGTTTCCAGCCAAACCTAAGTTGAACGGCCATGATCATTTAAGACCATCCAACGACTCAGGAACACGTGGGAAAGTCAAGGAGTCCTCCAAGGCTTATAAAAGAAAGAGAAAAAGAAGAGAAGAGGGTGTGTAGTGTAGCAGTAGTATAGTTAGGTTTAGCTAATGTCAAATTAGTGTAATCTTGTCTTTTTAATTATAATTATAGCTTGTATTCTGTTATTTTTAAGTTAATGTAACTTTTTAATCTTTAAGTGTAAGACTCGTATCATTTGCAGTGTTAATGAAATTTCAAAGATTTTAGTGAAATTCTTGTTCAAAGGCTTTTTGCTGTTTGAAACCTTTGTACAAGCTCATTTTAGCTTATGTTATCAGTTAATCTAATTACCCTAGGAATTGAAAGTCATTACTCAAAATTTCAAAAAAGCCAACTGTAGTCAACCTTGGAAGAGAAATAAGCTATTGAGCTTATCAGAGCTTGTTTGGGAGACTATGGCTCCTGTTAGTTACTCTCAATAAGCTTTCACAGTTTTGCTTTTCGTATCTTTTTAAGATAAGCCCTGGACTTCATTGTGAGTTTCATTCTTATTTTCAGCTTTTTATTACTTAACTGCTTAATCCTGCTTATTTGTGGTTGCTTTATGTTTATTTGGTGTTTATGAGTTAAGTTATTACTTTAGGTTATATGCTTATTTGTTAAATTTTATAATTACTTGATATTTCATTTTCACAGTAAAAAATAGCATCATAGTGATTTAGTAGTATTAGTTGTTAGTTGATGAGTGCTCAAATACTCATCATTTTTGTCGTATTTAAACTGCCAAAACATCCAAAAACACTCAGAAATGCATCAAAATACAGGAATTATCCCAAAAGTGTGTTTTATACGTTTCAGATACAAAATGAGCAAAAACAATGAAAAACGAACAAAGTTTACACAATTGACAGTTTTAGACCCCCAACTTTCAAAAAATTACAAAACTAGTCCCTGAGCATGTGTTTTGAAAGGAAAGTCAACATATGGCATTTAGAAGTAAAAAATTATCAAAATTAATCCTTAGGTAAAAACTTTTGAGAAAATTACACAACTGGTCCCTCAAGTTTCAAATTTTGGCAATTTTGGTCCCCGGTGGTTTAATTTTGGGAAATATCAATAAAGGTCCTTATATAAATGAAGCATGGCAAGAATGGTCCTTATTGGCAAGTTTTGAAAAATGGCAGGAATGGTCCATGAATTTTCAGTTTTGACACATTTGGTCCTTGTAAGCTACAAACAAACATCCTTTTTCACTAATAAACTTAACCCATAAAAACCCCCACCCTTTATAACCCAATCCTTCCCAAGCCCACCAAAAACAACCCTTTTAATAATAACCTGGTCAAACACCAGGTCAACCCCCCTTCCTTATCCCTCCACACGTGAGTCTGCTCCCTGCCATAGCCAACACAAACACCATCATTTGCTATCCTGCCACACTCCACCTATGACAATCACCACTCTATTTCACCTTTCATCCACCCTAGTCCATAATATGTCCCCTACCAAAAGCTAAAAGCCAATTGGCTCAAAACCCATTTCCCGCCAAATTGAATCAAATGGCCAAGATGAAAGCTACTAAACCAAGGGTCAAGATTACTTGTGGGGATTACTCAGTGGGTCTGAAGAACCCTAAAAGGGTCATTATAAAAGCAAGAATGAGGAGAGAGACGGAGCAGTAGATTTTAGGGTAAAAATAGGTTTTAGAATAGTTTATGTAATGTTTTTAAGAATGCTTTAATTTATAGTTTCTATTTTTAATCTGGTAATCAGTTTTAAGGTTCAAGTTTATTGTTTGTTAATTCAAGCTTTGTATCCCACTTTCAGTTTTAATAGAAATTTAAAGTTTTAGTCAAATCCTTGTTTATTCCCTACTGTGTTTTTGATGTTTTCATAAGCTCTAATAAGCTCTCAACAAATTAAAAGAAAAGAAAAAAAGAAGAGCTTGTGGCAGTCCTGGTTTACCCCTCGTTCAGCCAGGGATAAAAAGGTGTTACATTCTTGTTTTTTTTAAAGTCTTTCAATTTTCTTAGTGTAATTTAGCATAATCTGTTTTGAGCTTGCACTTGCGATTGACTGTTGTTTGTTTCTACATGTTGGTGTTTACTTAACACTAGTATAAGTTTAAGTATCAGGTTCATGGGTCTAATTTTTGATTTGCTTTACTAAACTTTCATAACAGGTTTAAAGTAGTGTTTGGATTAAGAAGATAATTTGAGTTAGAGTTTGTGTTAGAAGCCAATAACAATTTAGATAGTTTACAATAGAGTCAAATAGTGTAATGAAAGCTCAAAATCATTAGTGTGCTAGCTAAAAAGTAAAAATCCCATTTACGTTTCATATCAGCTTAGTTGATTAAAAGGTAGAATAGCTTAATCATCACTTTAGTTTTAAAACTTGCTTAATTCGCTTAATATAGTCTTATCTTAGTTCATTACGTTAATTTCACGCATCTAGGAACTTGCAAATTTCATTTTAGTCAACTCTTGGTAAAACAACAAAAGTCAAATTTTTTATATCTCTTTAAATAGGCCAAATTATCAGATTAATTTTAGGATTCAATTCTGATTAGAGATGGATAAAATTTGATGTTTTGTGTTCATTTGCTGCCTATAATTCATAATCAAGAAGAAAAATCAGTTTTGAACATCATTTACTTGGGTAAAATCGACCCCAAAGTGGCCTGTTTGACCCTTGTCTCTGCCCTGCACAATGGTTTTTACCATTCTGACCCGTATTTCAGTAGCCCATATCTTGTTCAAAATCCATAATTTTTGTTTCTAATTACTGTCTCCCAGCTTAGCTTTACATTCCAACTACTTTTACACACTAGTTTTACCATTAGCTATTCTAGATTTTAGCGTAAAGTTGCATTTTTTTTCTGAATTGCTGTCAAAAATCAGCCCACACGTCAATTAGTTTTTGATTTTTCATTTCTTCGTTATAAGCCCGTTTTACATGAAATTTGGTATGCATGTAAATGGGTTGATTTCCTAGTTACTTTTGATTTTTATGAATTTTTTCAAGAACTTTTGGATAGCGTAAACACCCCCCAAACCAGCAGATCTGCACTTTCTTTTAAAAAAAAAACAGATTTTGATTTTGATTTTTAGTTTCTTTGTATTTTATCCATTTGCTCTGAAATTTGGTTTACAACTTATTTTGTTGCTTAACTAGTTGCTCATAGTTTTATTTTATTTTTATGAATTTTTCTTAATAGCTTTTCATTAGCCCAAAGTAGCCTGTTGGACCATTTGCTGTCCCGTACCCAAGCTGTCACCCTCATGACCCATTTTTCGTTAAATCATAACTTGTTCATGTTCTGAGATCTTGGTGTAATTTTTGTTGTTTCGGGAAGCCTACTAGGCTGTCTTGCTATTTGTATGCTTGGTTTCCCTAGCTTGCGTATTTATTTTCTTATTTTTTTTACCCCCAAACGTGCCCATTTAGACCCCATGACTGCTGATGTAAAACAGCAACCAATAAGCTTGTTCGATTTCGTCTCTGTTTGATCCTCCTTGTTTGTTTGTTGTTGTTGTTGGTCGATAATCCATAGCTGTGTTTGTTTACGTTGGGTTGGATTTTGCTCATATACTTGTCTAGTCAATTGTTTTGCTCCACTTTGAAACTTACTTTGGTCTATAAACTAAAACTTGGATCTGTGGGGTTTTAAAGTTTGAACAAGCTGGATCAAAGCTTTTCCTCAAAAGTTGTTTTTTTTAGTTGTTTCAATTTGTTGTTGTAGTGTTTTGCAAAAAGAAAAAAAAATGAGAAAAAAAAATAGTTAGCAAAAAAAAAAAAAAAAAAAAAAAAAAAAATGGGCATCATGGGATTCGAACCCTGGACCTGCCCCACTCACCACACTGACACAAGCAACACTCAATAACCATCTGTGCTGGGCCATTAGTTGTTATTTATTGCTTTTATTAAATATTTAAGGAGATACCTTTTATAGCTTATTTGCTTTATCAGCTTTTGTTTGGCTTATTTACTGCTTAATTGTAATTGCTTATTTCATAATTTTATTTTTCCTAGGATAGTGTTAGTGTTAATTAATTTCCTAAAAATTTTCATATTTTTCCAAATTAATTTAGTATTTTTAGTTAATTAATTTAGTTTAATTAGTATTTAATTAATAATAAATAATTAAAAAGTCAAAAAAATAATTTTCTTTTTTTTTAAATTTTCTTTTATCTTTAGGTTCGTAAAAATATGATTTGCATGTTCATAGGGTTAACATAGCTTAAATTTCACTTTTTATTTCGCGCACTCGCGTTTATTTTGAATTTAACTCGCGTTTTATTTAATTAATTTTTACGTTTTTGAATTTGGGTTACGTTAATAAAAGTAGTTTGTAAAATAAAGAAAAACCAAAAACATAAATAAAGTGATAGCTTCTATTTAAGCTGTTTGGCTTATTTTTCCGCTTATTTATAAGCAAATTCTGATTTTAAGTTTTTAGATTACGTTTTAGGTTAATTAGGTTTCGTGTTATTGTTGATATAGTGTGTTTAAACCGTTCTCACTTATATTTCCGTAGCGTAATCATTAAAACCTTCATTACCCCTTTCCTGTCCAAATTCACCCGATCACAAACCCGTTTCGATTACCATCCACACCCCGTCGGGACATAACGACCCGGGGAAACCCGATGCTTCCGCGGAGCATTGACTCTAGGCTGTTTGACCTAGTTGACCATCCCTTGGTCAGTTTAGGTTGACCGTTTGGAGCCAATCATTAGTGTTGTTGTTTCTGTGTTCTTATAAGCTTTTTACATCACAATAAGTCTTTACAAATAAATGTCATGGTTTAAACTAGTGTTTAGCTTTAAAATTCTTACCTTCACAATCTTGAAGAGGTGTTTGGATAGGTGGTTTAGACCACTTAGTTCTGAGTTTTGTTTGTGGTTTTTAGTTTTAACAAGTCACATTAGGTTGTTATAGGTCATGTAAGCTTTAAAATCCACACCTCATTTGTAAAATAGTCAGAATGACCTCTTGATGCCCTTTATATGTTAACTGTTAGGACTTAAAACCCCAAACCCCATCATTTTCATTCATAATTAGTTAAAATAGATTTAATTAGTCTCTATATAGCATAACATTTCATTTTCAGTTAATTAAAACAGCCCAAAGTTCAACAAAGTCAAAATCAAGTTTTGTATGAAAAGTCAAAATCCATCTTACTCAGTTTTTTTTTCCAAAATTGCAATAATTTTCTAGAATTTTAGGAAGGGATTCAGGCCCTGATCTTTTGATATGTTATAATATGCCAGCTCAACTCTTGATCCCCCCCCCCTTGTTTTATTTTTGTAAATTTTGTACTGGGCCCCACTTAGCTCCAGAGTAGCCTGCAGGGCAATGTCATGCCCTGCTACACAGATACTCAGCCCAACTCCCTTACTTTCAATGCACCCACAGGCCTACATAGTGGTCCCCATAATGAGCTTATTGGCTTTTTGAGAAGCCAATAAGCTCATCTTCAGGTTCCAAGGTTTAGTTTGAGGTTTGTAACCCATTTGCTAGGGCTGCATTGCCCTTGAACCTTGTCCCTTTTCTGAGTGACTGTTTGGTTTGTGGATTAGCTTAATGAGCTTATTTGGCTTATTCAAGGCTTGTGCTTGTTCCCTAAAGCTTATTTTGGTCCATTTCACTTGTTCATAGCTTATTTTACTTTTGTGGGCCCCTCTAGCTGCCCACATCAGCTTTTGCTCTTGACAGTTGACCAAAGTCAACTGTCCCTCCAATAAGCTCTTGTTTTGCTTATTTTTGAGTTCCACAACTCTTGTTTTTATAAAAGTTTTTCATTTTTAGGTATAAAATAGGTTGGTAAAAGAAAAATTCCAGAAAAACAATTTTAATTTTAAGTGATAGTTTCTATTTAATTTCATTTAAATTTTAATTTTCATTTTTAGATTTTTATTAAGCACCTGGTGTTTTTATATTTTTATTAATTTCCTTTTAAGTTAAAGTAATTTTAGTAATTTTTTTCATATTTTTATTTTGTCATTTAGTATTTATTAGAATTAATATTAGTTTTATTAATAATTAATTAATAAGTAAGTTTTAAATAGCATAATTAGTTTTTATTAAGTAAGACCTAGTTTTTATATTTTTTCTAGCTTTTATATAATAGAATATAATTTTAGGAATTTTTCTAGAATTTTTACTGTTCATTTGCTATTTTTTATAATTTAATTAGGTAATTAATATTTAATTAGTAATTAATTAATAGAAAAACCACAAAAGTGACAAAAAATACATATTTTTTGTTTTAAAACTTGTTTTTAGTTATTTTATAATTTTAGGAATTTAATTTTCATTTTTCTATTGATAAATTAATATTGTATTGTATTTACGTTATTTAAATAATTAATAAGTAATTAGAAAATAGTATTTAATTAATAATAATTATATAAATAGTGTAGCATGGTAGAGTCAGGAAACGGGTCTGTCTATAACCAAGATCCCTATTCCTACCATGACACGACTGATTTATTCCACCAGCTACCACACCATGATTCTCAGCAGTTTTACTGTTGTGAGTACTGTGGTGGTTCACACTACAGTTCTGATTGTCAATCGGGAAACACGCTTGTCTATGAGTAGTTTCCCGATAACGATAATGACTCTAGCACATACGACTCACAGCCTCAACAGTTTTACTGTTGTGATTACTGTGGAGGTCCACACTTCAGCTCAGATTGTCAATCAGGGAATCCATATCCTTGTGACAATTTTGACACACCTTATTACGACCAACCCCCACAGTACGATATAATTCAAGCACTTCTTCCAGAAATGCAAAATATGATGAAAATCGTCGATGAGCTGAAGGGTTTAGTTAAAGACTTTGCCCAAAGACATACTCATCAAAAATCCATGGAAGAATTGCTAGCTGAAGAGCAGGCTGCTAGAATAAATTCCCAAGATGCCTATGAAAAATCCGTGAGGGAATCCATTGCAAGAGAAAAAGTAGCCAAATCTAGCTCTTTGTTCCATTTTATTCCTGATGACATTGATGATGAAGATACACTTGATATCCTTCAATTTTATAAAACTTCATTAAGTTCATCAATTGATATCCCAGCAATTGAGATTCCATCTCAAACAACTGCTATCACACCCGAGGTTCCCACTCACTCTTTGAGCATGGGGGATGAGCATCTTGACACTGTTCCAGAAAAGGAATCGGACGAATTCATAAAGTCTAGTGTTGAGAATCTTGTTCCAATCCCAAGAGAGTCACAGGGAATTCTTGAGCATATGTGTGATCTTCCTTCCCCTCTTGAGTTTTCAAACGATCATTTTGAGACTTTCTCAGATTTTAATGATGATTGTACATCTCATGGAGACATTGAGTATATTGAGGCATCACTCCCACAATCTGATGCTAATCCTCTTCTTGAGGAGTTCGCTGATGAACTTACTCACATCAATCCACTTTCATTGGAAAGTGATGATGGTCTCCTTGATTTCGAAGCCGATCTGGGAGAAATTGAAAGTCTCCTATATCATGATCCGTCACTCACTTCTGATCCCAACAGTCCAATAGAGAATGTTAATCTCTTTGTTCCCGAAACATTCAATACTACTCTCACCAATCCTCTATTTGAATTCGAATCTGAATTCACTTTGATTTCTGATAATCCACTCTTTGATATTCAGAACGAGGATTGTGATGAGTCTATTCCAGAACATGAATTCACTAATTCACATCTTGTGAATAATTCTCTTCATGAGGAGTTCTCCGGTGAACTCGTTCATCATATCATAACTCCTCCAGAGTTTGATAGCCCAGGGGGAGATGCACTCAATCATGAGAATTTGCAAATTCCCACCCACCCTCCCGGGTTGTTTACGAGCTTAACCCTTGAAATCCAAATTCAGGCTAATGAGCCTGCTCTCGAGGAAGAATATCAAATCATGACTTTCATCATGGTTTTCTTCCTTTTCTTCACCTATAAGGTGACTTCCTCTCTTCTTCACTCCTTCGGGAATGAAGATACCATCTTTGATCCCGGCATTTTCATGTATCATTATCTTGAGCCGGATACTTATCTCATCGGTGTGGAACTTTCACGTGCTTCAAATGTTTGTCCAAACATCTTGAATGAAAGTCTGATTGAGATTGTTTCTTCCACATCATGCTTCCCCAAGGACCAATGAATTCGGGGTCGAGTCAAGCTAGCGACTCAGTAAACAAAAACAGTAGCATGCTTATAGGGTTTTCACCCTAAGTGTGGGGGAGTTACCCCACAATGGTTACAAATAGAGTGAAAAATACAAAATGGTGTTTTCCACGCGTAGCTTGTAATGTTGCCCTTTTACGTTCAAAGAGACCGCATAATAGCCGGGACTTTGAATATTGTGGACAATATTCATGTTAAGTGTGGGGGGGGGGGGGGTATTCTAGCGAATTTTATCACATTTTACTATCTTATACCCCCGTTTTTAGCCAAAATTTCAAAAATTTTACAAAAAAATTTCACTGGTGCTTCAAAATTTTTGTGGTAATCAGTCCGCCATGTCTAACCGACAAAGGGATTGGCTAATCCAGGAGCAACCGGCTCTTGGTAAAGATAACTCAAATCCGTTTATCGCTTGCAATTTGCCCGAAATTGTATGGTACCTCAACTCGCCATATCCCATAAAGCGAATGAGTTGGCTAGCACGCAAGATTATGGCTTGTGGTAAAGGCAGTGGAAAATCCATAATTGGTAATCAGCTCACCAAGATGTTGACTAGGTCCATCAAGAGTTGGCTAGTCCAGAAGCAAACGGCTTTTGGTAAAGACTAATCAAATCCGTTGACAGCTGGTGGTTTGCTCAAAATCACACGGTTATCAGGTGTACCACAGTTCTGACACCTGGCTACTCCAGAAGTGATGGCTTTTGGTAAAGAGTTTAAAATCCATCAAGTTTTCAAAACAGTTATTGCTAGGGACTAGCAATAGTTTAGTGTGGGGGATTGATGAGTGCTCAAACACTCATCATTTTTGGTCAAATCTGAACTGCAAAACATACAAAAACACTCGGAAATGCATCAAAATACTAAAAATATTTCAAAATTGTGTTTTATATGTTTTAGATGCAAAATGAGTAAAAACAAATGAAAAACGTACAAAGTTTGAAAAATTGGCAGTTTCAGTCCCCCAACTTTCAAAAATTGGCAAAAATAGTCCCTGAGCACTTATTTGAAAAGAAAAGTCACCAAAGGTCCTTTTGAAACCATAAGTTGTCATATTTTGTCCTCTGGTGAAAAATTGGAAAAGTTTTGGAAAATTACAAAATTAGTCCCTGGAGTTTTAGTAATTGACAGATTTGGTCCCTGGTGGGGTATTTTTGAAAGGAAAATCATTTTTTGTCCTTGGAAAATCAAAATGTGTCAAAAATAGTCCTTGGGTGGAAAGTTTGGTGAAATTGCAAGTTTGGTCCTTTAACTATGGAAAATTACATAATTGGTCCCCGAGTGTTTTATTTTGAAAAATATTAATTTGGGTCCTTTTAATATTCAAACTTGCCAATTAAGGTCCTTATGGATATTTTTAGAGAATTACATAATCAGTCCCTTTGGTTTGCATAAATTACACAATTGGTCCTTGTTTTCACTAAATAAACCAAACCACCCTTTTGTTATTTACCCAAAACCAAACACCAAATCCAAATCCATTTACACCCCTAATTTCTAGCTCCATCCCCCCCTCCTCACCTTCTCCACCAACCTTCAATAAATTCCCACACCAACCCACCTAACCTTTCCCTCCCCCCTCATTAATAACTTCACCAAACACCACAACTGCCAACCCCAAGTTTCCTGCCAAACCTAATTTGAACGACCATGATCATTTAAGCCCATCCAACGACTCAGGAACATGTGGGAAAGTCAAGGAGTCCTCCAAGGCTTATAAAAGAAAGAGAAAAAGAAGAGAAGAGGGTGTGTAGTGTTGCAGTAGTATAGTTAGGTTTAGCTAATGTCAAATTAGTGTAATCTTGTCTTTTTAATTATAATTATAGCTTGTATTCTGTTATTTTTAAGTTAATGTAACTTTTTAATCTTCAAGTGTAAGACTTGTATCATTTGCAGTGTTAATGAAATTTCAAAGATTTTAGTGAAATTCTTGTTCAAAGGCTTTTGGTTGTTTGAAACCTTTGTACAAGCTCATTTTAGCTTATATTATCAGTTAATCTAATTACCCTAGGAATTGAAAGTCATTACTCAAAATTTCAAAAAAGTCAACTGTGGTCAACCTTGGAAGAGAAACAAGTTATTGAGCTTATCAGAGCTTGTTTGGGAGACTATGGGCTCCTGTTAGTTACTCCAATAAGCTTTCATAGTTTTGCTTTTCATATCTTTTTAAAATAAGCCCTGGACTTCATTGTGAGTTTCATTCTTATTTTCATCTTTTTATTACTTAACTGCTTAATCCTGCTTATTTGTGGTTGCTTTATGTTTATTTGGTGTTTGTGAGTTAAGTTATTACTTTAAGTTATATGCTTATTTGTTAAATTTTATAATTACTTGATATTTCATTTTCACAGTAAAAAATAGCATCATAGTGATTTAGTAGTATTAGTTGTTAGTGTTGTTGTTTCTGTGTTCTTATAAGCTTTTTACATCACAATAAGTCTTTACAAATAAGTGTCATGGTTTAAACTAGTGTTTAGCTTTAAAACTCTTACCTTCACAGTCTTGAAGGGGTGTTTGGATAGGTGGTTTAGACCACTGAGTTCTGAGTTTTGTTTGTGGTTTTTAGTTTTAACAAGTCACATTAGGTTGTTATAGGTCATGTAAGCTTTAAAATCCACACCTCATTTCCAAAATAGTTAGAATGACCTCTTGATGCCCTTTATCTGTTAACTGTTAGGACTTAGAACCTCAAACCCCATCATTTTCATTCATAATTAGTTAAAATAGATTTAATTAGTCTCTATATAGCATAACATTTCATTTTTAGTTAATTAAAACAGCCCAAAGTTCAACAAAGTCAAAATCAAGTTTTGTATGAAAAGTCAAAATCCATCTTACTTAGTTTTTTTCCAAAATTGCAATAATTTTCTAGAATTTTAGGAAGGGATTCAGGCCCTGATCTTTTGATATGTTATAATATGCCAGCTCAACTCTTGATCCCCCCTTGTTTTATTTTTGTGAATTTTGTACTGGGCCCCACTTAGCTCCAAAGTAGTCTGCAGGGCAATGTCATGCCCTGCTACACAGATACTCAGCCCAACTCCCTTACTTTCAATGCACCCACAGGCCTACATAGTGGGCCCCACAATAAGCTTATTGGCTTTTTGAGAAGCCAATAAGCTCATCTTCAGGTTTCAAGGTTTAGTTTGAGGTTTGTAACCCATTTGCTAGGGCTGCATTGCCCTTGAACCTTGTCCCTTTTCTGAGTGACTGTTTGGTTTGTGGATTAGCTAAATCAGCTTATTCGGCTTATTCAAGGCTTGTACTTGTTCACTCAAGCTTATTTTGGTCCATTTCACTTGTTCATAGCTTATTTTACTTTTGTGGGCCCCTCTAGCTGCCCACATCAGCTTTTGCTCTTGACAGTTGACCAAAGTCAACTATCACTCCAATAAGCTCTTGTTTTGCTTATTTTTGTGTTCCACAACTCTTGTTTTTATAAAAGTTTTTCATTTTTAGTTATAAAATAGGTTGGTAAAAGAAAAATTCCAGAAAAACATTTTTAATTTTAAGTGATAGTTTCTATTTAATTTCATTTAAATTTTAATTTTCATTTTTAGATTTTTATTAAGCACCTAGTGTTTTTATATTTTTATTAATTTCCTTTTAAGTTAAAGTAATTTTATTAATTTTTTCAGATTTTTATTTTGTCATTTAGTATTTATTAGAATTAATATTAGTTTTATTAATAATTAATTAATAAGTAAGTTTTAAATAGCATAATAATTTTCATTAAGTATGACCTAGTTTTTATATTTTTTCTAGCTTTTATATAATATAATATAATTTTAGGAATTTTTCTAGAATTTTTACTGTTCATTTACTATTTTTTATAATTTAAAATAGTTTAATTAGGTAATTAATATTTAATTGGTAATTGATTAATATAAAAACCACAAAAAGAGAAAAATACTTATTTTTAATTTTAAAACTTGTTTTTAGTTATTTTATAATTTTAGAAATTTTATTTTTATTTTTCTAATGTTAAATTAATATTATATTGTATTTAAGCATTTTAAATATTAATAATTAGTATTAATAACTAATTAATTAATAATAAATAATTAATTAGTGTAAAAATTAATTTTCTTTTTCTAAAAATTTTCTTTTAACCTTAGGTTTGTAAAAAAGTCATTTTCACCCCCTGTGGGTTTCCAGATTTCAGTTTTCACTTTTTATTTTGTATGTTTACGTTTTATTTAAATGTAAACATATACGTTTTAGGTTTAAATCGTTTCTGGTTTTCTGATTTAACAGCCTTATTCATATAGCTTATTTAAGCTATTTCTTTGCAGATTCCTTAGCTTAATCATTCACAAACCCTTTTCCTGTCCAAATTCACCCGATCACAAACCCGTTTGTTAACCATCATACCTCGTCGGGACATAACGACCTGGTGATACCCTTTATTACCCGGAAGCATTGGTCTTGGCTCTTTGACTTTGTTGACCATTCCTTGGTCAATTTAAGTTGACCGTTTGGACTCAATCATAGGGTTAAGATATGTTATAAACGAGTAGTAGGCACCCACCGCGTTGCGGCGGGGTGTTTGCTGAATTTTGTAAGATGTGTCGATATCTCTTCAGGCATTATAAGTGTAAAATCGGTAATGGCCAATGTGAAAGAGTTTAGTTGGTCCTTAGCAATGGAAGGTTAATCTTTTGGAACAAAAATCAGTGATAAGTTTATTTTTTTAATATATGCATTCATAATTCATGTAATCAGGCAATACGTATGCAAAAGCTAAAATTTGGTTCGAACTGCAAATTACAAATATAGTATAACTTTAAATACATAGAGTACATAGTGAACCATTGATCATTTGCACCCAATCATGCTATTGCGTCTTTTGTTTTCAGGTTTAGACTGTTGGGCAAATGGAAACACTTTAATGGGCTAAAAGGTTGGGCTAGCAAAATTCGAATATTTTATTCAGCACCGTCCGTGGAGATTAGTATATATAGATAATGTGTGTAGTATGGATCGGACCAGCTACTGGACTTGGGCCACCAGGTTTATTGTTGTGATGTTCTACGACTATTGTGCTGGTTGTAAGCCAATTATAGTTTTTATAATTTAAATGTTCGGTTTGTATTAACATATTTGGACTGAAATGATGTAAATCATAAAGTGATATGGATTGGGCTGTTTAATAAACCAAAAAATGCTTAAGTGTTGGGCTGAAAAATTAATTATCTGATGTATTTTAATACAATGAGTTAACTTTGGCATGTTTCGTCGGCATAGTGGTATTTTGGTTGTTTCAAATTTTCATGGAGATATACATTTTTGACAAGATCGGGATATACCATTATCAAGATTCATTTAAACCGTCAAAAGACTAGTTTTGAGCATTTAATCGCAAGATGTGACTACGGCATTAATTAATTATTATTTATTTGAGCTTGAAGTGGGATTTCGCGGGCGTGTGTACTTAGTATCTGAAGATATCAGAGTTGGTTGGATGCATGATTCTTCGAGATCCTTGTTCGAGCTTTTATCCGTACAAATGACAGAGACTTGAGTTGTCTAGTTATACCTGATGTAAGGAGTCACGTTGTTGTGCTCACAGAGTATAGCTATAACTTTAAAGGAGTTACGTTGTAGTGCTCAATTGTCACAAAAAGCTGTGGATAATTCAAGAGATGTTCATATACAATTAAGGATGGTTAGATTGGTATATGATTCCCTACCTTTATTGAAATTCTCATTATTGGTTCTTAGTCATACATTAGTACAAGTTTAAGTCACAAGTTTTGGTTATTTTACTTCAGTCTCAAGTTCGTCATAGTGGGTTTACACCATCAGTAGTCACTACAAAGAGCCGCTAGAATGATAATGGGGATGGTAAAGAGTTAGCTGAGAGGAGTATCAAGGAGTAGAGATGTCATCAGCAGTTGATTCTCACGGACTATTTACGGTACTTCACACATATTTGACTAATTGGACATACAGGGTTACACTGCCTCCGTTTTCCATCATAAGCATAGTGTGTATGCTTCCGATTCCGTGAAGACATCGTGGGGGAAGATAGAGTGGGTGTTCTTTTGCTTTCTTTGACTTTTCTTGATTTCTTTGTGAAAACACTCATTTTCCACGAGGATCTGCAATCAGGGGGAAGAAATGTATACATCAGGGACGCATAATAGACTCACGTGATCAAGCTTACAATTTTATTACTACCAGAGAGACGTCCACAGAGATGATCAGTGGTTCAGTTTTGTGATTTTGGTGTAATCGTTTCAACTCTCGCGGGTTGTGAAGTGTGAAGTAGCCTACATACGTGAGAAGTTCTTGTTGATTTCTTGCATGTTACCCTCGAACGGAGTTTCCGCATTGAGTATAACTGTAATTTAGTGACTAGTCAGATTTGCTTGGTGTGGCTTACGGTATTTTCTACAAATTCCTCTGCGTACTTAAAACTTCAAAAGTTAGAAGACATGTTAACTACATCGAAGCTTCGACATGCAACATGAATTGGGGGGAATTTAATCCAGTTCATGCATATTACATCATTTGCCTACAAGTGAAGAAAATGTTCTCAAGCCGAGGTACAAGATGAAGACAAAGAGCGTAAAACTGCAGTCATCCTCAGCATTTGAAGAGCTTATGAAGACTTTATTTTACTTATTTGTACTTGTAGGAAGTGTTGTAAGTAATCCCTTATGTCGCCCATTGGGGGAAGATTGTTAGGAATCATCCTAAGACGTAAATGGAACGACCTTTACAGGATTACATTAGCTATCTTGTTAAGCCAAAACACATGGACTAGTTATGTAATATTGCAATAGTTAAGCTTATGTTAGGCTTTATATACCCGTCCATACTTCCATGAAGGGGTGAGACTTTGTGTAATTTACTCGTTCATCTTTCTTATTCAATAAAACACCCAGTTTCCCTTCTCTCTCTACTCTCTCTCTCTCTCTCTCTCTCTCTCTCTCTCTCTCTCTCTCTCTCTCTCTCTCTCTAACCATGGCTTTCATCTATTATCATTATACTCGTCCTCCTGATTCACATATTCAACATATAAAAACGATCCAACATCTTTGTCTTGGACGGTACCCACGGTACCACTAAATTTAGTGGTACCGCTCCCCTGTAACGGTCAGATTTCTCTTTGCCTATAAATTGTAACAATTCGCATTTTCAGGTTAATTACTTTTCCCAGCAGGTCACCCAAGCCTGTACTACTCTCGCATGAGCACGCTTAACCGTATGGGCGATTAACCGTTAGACCACAAAACGCTTTTCTAAGACGATTTGAGTTTTCAACATATTAGAAAAAGTCAACATATTTTTTCCCTCCTCCATTGACCAAAAATCATCCCTTGATGTTATAAGTCATTTCGTGATTTTTAGGCTTACGGTTTGATGTCTAAAAGACATTTAATACCAACCGACACTAGACTGAGCCCAGTCTAGACATTATAAGTCATTTTAAATCATTTTTATCACATTAGAAAAGTAACATTTTACTTTTCTCAATTTTTCGCAATATTTGTACGTTTTACGTATTACGCGTTTTAGACCTGTGTTTCCAGTTTTTAGCAGGGTTTTACCACCCAAATGGAACCTACCACTCATTTTATATTTTATTATGGAACATATGGATATGTTTATCAATACTTTCAAGTTCCATAATTTTACGACACCCGGTTTTACGTTTTGAGGCTTAATCATTTACGATTGGCATTTCCCGGAGTCAAAACTCATCCAATACTTGGATAATATCATCCAAGACCAACTCATCCCTTCCTATCCACTCCAAACCGACTTAGGGGTGGGGGGAGTCACCCCTTGTGTGGCTTAATCTCCTTCCTTGTGCCTTAGATTGCATACAAGTGTTAAACTTGGTGATCAAGGGTTGACAAGTCAAAACAAGTAACCTCCTCATTTTTAGTATAAAAGAGACTCATTCTCTTCCTTTCTCTTGCAATACCAACGACCCTAAACCATCAAAATGCACCATTTTGATCATTGATCTTGCTCATTCAACCCATCACAAGTTCAAGTCATAGTTCCTAGTTGATCCTTAACACCTTTCAACCATAAAACTCTATAAAAACACCACAAAAACTCATCAAATTTCCAAGTGTTCTTAGTGAAGATTTTTACTAAGGCTTGTTTTTGTGATAGATTAGTGTTTATCAAGGGATTATAAGATAGGGTTTTTGATATGGAAGCTTGGCTATGGTTGGAAAATATTTGGAAGATTAAGTAGTGGTTCTTGGCCTTGATCTTGGTTCTAGTTAGTTTCTTCACAAGTTGTAAGCAAACCCTAACTTGCTTCTTGTTAAATAATCATATTCATGTTATTTACATATTATTTGTGCTATATTATGTCTTGTATTCATGTCCATGATGTATAAAAGTGAGCAAAACAAGTTATTGTTATTGATTGTTACAATAAGTTACTAAAACAAGTAAACTAGTGACTTTCTTGGTAAGACCTGATCAAAATGGTAAAAATATGATGTTGGATCATTACATATTACAGTAGAGGACTTAACAAGGAAACCATAGCAATTTGAATCACCTAAAACGAGTATACGAGTCAAAAGTTACGCCCATTTGAAGTTACCGAAACTTTGCGGCAAACTGCCAAATACCATTCTGATCAAATTTGGGTTTTGAAAGTCCCACTTATGGTCCGATTCATCAAAAAGTTAAAACACGAAAGTTGTCCGGAACGACGTTTTCGTTCAGGTATAAAGAAGCTCGAGCCCTGAAAACGCTTTTTGAGTGATAAATTCTTCAAAATCTTAACAGCCCATTTTTAGACCAAAGTCATTACATATAAGTTATGGTTTATGAAGACCAAAGGGGTCTTATGACCTAGAATCAAGACCACAACCATGGCTAGAGCCAAGGTTGAGTCTCAAGACCATGGAACAATGACCAAAGGTCATGGCTAGGCCATGACGAAATGACCATACAAGCTTACCAAGGCAAATACATGAACTAGAGAAGTTGGCGATAACTTGAACATACAATTTGGATCTACTTCACTTAAAGGAACCATGAGATATTACAAAGAAAAATGATCATACAAGACTTATGAAACTACCCCTAATAACAATCTTCATGTACAAATAAACTTTCCTAAGTTTATTCCAGTATCGGACATGTAACTTTTCGGATCAAAACTTATATCTATATATTTCATCAACTACTACAATAGTAGGGAGCCTCATGTGAGGAGTTCATTATGTAAGCCGTCGAGTTGAGTTGTGGATTTACGAGTTAAAGTGTCCTGGCTCCTCGAACGCTTACTAACATGACTTCTGAATTATGTCGGCCCGAACGGTAGTAAACGATATACAAAACATACATGTTTCATGAATCTTTCTTTCAAAGACTTATACTATACATCATACCACATCATGGACTAAATGCAAGATATATATTGGCATGTTTATGTTTCCTTAGACATTATTCCAAACCTAAGTTGCAACGATTATTCTAGGTTGCTCGTAGAAGTTCTTACGGCATACCCATCATTCTCATTATACATCATCCAACTCAAGGTGAGTTCATAGCCCCACTTTACATTACTTCAATGTTTTACAAACCCTTGGGGGGAATACATGCTATTATTTTTCTACTCGAACACAATGCTTTCTACTGTATGCTATTCGACTATGTTTTATTATCACTAAGTAACATCCTTGCCAAACCAAGATCCCTTATTATGAACCATTTAATCACTTGCGAGGGTTACTTGCAAGTGAGCGCGAATATTATGAATAGGCCTATTGGGATTGACGAATCCCATTTGTTTTACTAAGTTCAAACAAATGCATTAATATTTGAGACATTAGGTATGACGGCAAAGTACCTACCGGGATAAATCTGCAGATCGATATTGGTACACGTTAACGTTTTGGTGTCATAAGCTTAGTGTATAATACATTTCATGGGCGTATAATAACCTAGCCTACCTGTTTTGTTTCCAAACTTTGGTGTGAGTTTATAGCTCACACTACGATTATTGTGTTCAAACGATTTAACTACAAACACTACGATTATTGTGTTCAACGATTTACTACCAACACATTGTGTTCAAACATTAAACAAACTCTATGAATATCACTCAACCTTTGTGTTGACCTCTCAAGCATGTATTTCAGGTTCATGACGATCAAGGATGGCACGGAAGGGCACAGATACTCAAGAGGGCTATAAATTTTATTATCATTCAAAAACTCATTTATTATACATTGTAAACATGGAACCATTTGGGACCTCATTTTGTAATCTCTGATATTTATACAAATTTGAATGATAAACCTTTTAAAACGACTCAATTGGAGTTCGTTTTCTATTATTGTGACTATTGTGCCGTCGAGTAACACCCAGTTCGAATTCCGCTGCAACCATGAATTGGGGGTGTTACAGATTGGTACCAGAGCCATGGTTATAGAGAAACGGGTCTAATTGAGACCTAAACTATAACCACATGTACAAGCAAAAACATTTTATAGCCTTCCGCTCTCCGTGTCTTCCATCCTCCAGACGATTATGGACTTAGTAAGCATGTTATGATACACAAACATATTAGTATATTCATATATACCCATTTTGAGCATTTCCCCGTAGACATTTTTGTGCTACACAAACATAATTGCATATTGATATATGTACCCTTAACATAATTGAGCATTTCCCCGTAAGCATTTTATGCCACATGAACATATAAGTATATTCATAAATACACACTAGGCATTCTATACTACATGAACACATATAAGTATATTGATATATAAACTCGGTTTATTTTCAATCATTTATCTAAACAATGGACTAAACATATCTGTGTATGCCTATTCTAAGGCATTTCGGCATAGCCACACTCTCCCAATCATGTTCCTACTCCAACATTATATGTCCAAGACATTGTAACTGATTGCAATGGTCTTTCCTATTTTTCAAGACATTGAGAGATACAATGGTCTCATTCATTTTTCAAGACATTGTGAGATACAATGGTCTCATTCATTTTCCAAGACATTGTGAGATACAATGGTCTCATTCATTTTTCAAGACATTGTGAGATACAATGGTCTCATTCACTTTTCAAGACATTGTGAGATACAATGGTCTCATTCATTTTCCAAGACATTGTGAGATACAATGGTCTCATTCATTTTTCAAGACATTGTGAGATACAATGGCCTCATTCATTTTCCAAGACATTGTGAGATACAATGGTCTCATTCATTTTCCAAGACATTGTATGATACAATGGTCTTAATCATTTCTCAAATGTTTTGAGTCACACAATGACCTAACCTACTTCCTAGACATTGTGAATTGCACAATGGTCTAACCTACTTCCGAGACATTGTGTTTTGTGCAAATGGTCTCTAGAATTATTCCATCACATCATCAATATCATTTCTTATGATATCAAAAACCCGTCACAATCTATCGATTTCAAAACAAGAAATATGAGATTTCTAAAGGACAAACTAATCCATCATCGACAAAAGCTGAACTTTCTCTACATTCATCAAAGTTTTCTTATGAAACCTTCATTATTAAAAGTTCGTGATCCTGGCCAAGTATGTTCTATTTTAGAACTACTTAAAACTTCCTTTCCATACGTATCTACCCTTACTACCTTCTATGCAATGGAATATGAAAACATACGTTACAAGTCTTGTATGGACGGGACTTGCAACTGAAGGGTTTGACATCGCCTTTGTTTAGTGGACAGTTTCCCGAAAGCAACGGACATATCAAAAGTATACCTAGTTTAGGTATTTGAAAATTTTATCGAACCTTGGCCAAATATAGACTAGTCACCTATATTTAACCTAGGGACAGTGGAATATAGTCTGACTAACTATATTCGACTTAGAATTTTCAAATACTGAGAATAGTTGTACTAGGGTTATGTTTAGATTGATTTCCTACATGAACATGATAAACCACCAGAATACATTGAAACAATCTAGAGACACGATAGTGCCTTACCACTCAGCGAAATCTTAACACTTTATTTGTACTACCTAACTTCATTCTTGAAAGTTTTCATTTATGAGATAATCCGAACTACTATCTGGGATAGTTATCAATTATTCTCTTCATCCTGTAGAAGTACTATCCTGTTTAGGTCCTAAGGATACCATTCCATCATAAACCTTTAAAATCTCTTAAGATTTTTAAAGCAAACTCAACATCTATACCTAAGAGTATTAATGTTAAGCATACACTACACACTTTTGTTCATCAACATATCACATCATTATCTTCACAACCGTTACAAACACAAGCTCATTAACAGATCTTGATGCACTTTTAAAGCTCAAATCATCCTTAGTTACACCACAAGCACCCTTATCAGCTTTACAAGATTGAATATTCATCTTGTACTTTTGCTACACCAGTGTCATCTCGTAATACACTACCTTGTAACTCACCGGCTAATTGTGAATGTTGTGTTGGGAATTCTTAAGTAGGATGATTTGTAATTATTTGAATGGATTGGGATGCCTTTTCATTAAATAAAGAAATTGTAAATCGCCGAACCATAAGTTTATAATTCCGTATTTACATTGTTTGGGATGCCTCTCTATGTAAATAAAGAAATTATAAACAAGTGGGCTTATTTGTATCCAAAATAACATAAGTATGAAGTCAACCTACATTACATTGCTCGGGTATGGCTTGATACCTACATTACATTGCTCGGGTATGGCATGATACCTACATTACATTGCTTGGGTATGGCATGATACCTACATTATATTCGCCACAAGAAATTCTATCTTTTCACCGACATCGCTTCAAACCATGACATAAACACTAGGTACAACAACCGATTACCTACTAGACTATGATTGCAACTACTATCCCAATTTCCATTGATATTCCACTACTATATCAATTTCTATTAATAATCGACTGCTATATCAATTTTCTTTGATATTCGACTATTATATGGATCTCTGCTGATATTCAACCATGTTATCAATCTCTATTGACACACCATATTCTGAGACAAATCAAATTACATCACCGGTAATCCCAGACTTTAGTCCTTATAAGTAACCACACCTTTTCATCGATACCACTCCAACATATGACACACATAGAACTTCGGGACGAAGTTCCCCGTAAGGGGTAGAGACTGTAACAATTCGCATTTTCAGGTTAATTACTTTTCCCAGCAGGTCACCCAAGCCTGTACTACTCTCGCATGAGCACGCTTAACCGTATGGGCGATTAACCGTTAGACCACAAAATGCATTTCTAAGAAGATTTGAGTTTTCAACTTATTAGAAAAAGTCAACATATTTTTTCCCTCCTCCATTGACCAAAAATCATCCCTTGATGTTATAAGTCATTTCGTGATTTTTAGGCTTACGGTTTGATGTCTAAAAGACATTTAATACCAACCGACACTAGACTGAGCCCAGTCTAGACATTATAAGTCATTTTAAATCATTTTTATCACATTAGAAAAGTAACATTGTACTTTTCTCAATTTTTCGCAATATTCGTACGTTTTACGTATTACGCGTTTTAGACCTGTGTTTCCAGTTTTTAGCAGGGTTTTACCACCCAAATGGAACCTACCACTCATTTTATATTTTATTATGGAACATATGGATATGTTTATCAATACTTTCAAGTTCCATAATTTTACGACACCCGATTTTACGTTTTGAGGCTTAATCATTTACGATTGGCATTTCCCGGAGTCAAAACTCATCCAATACTTGGATAATATCATCCAAGACCAACTCATCCCTTCCTATCCACTCCAAACCAACTTAGGGGTGGGGGGAGTCACCCCTTGTGTGGCTTAATCTCCTTCCTTGTGCCTTAGATTGCATACAAGTGTTAAACTTGGTGATCAAGGGTTGACAAGTCAAAACAAGTAACCTCCTCATTTTTAGTATAAAAGAGACTCATTCTCTTCCTTTCTCTTGCAATACCAACGACCCTAAACCATCAAAATGCACCATTTTGATCATTGATCTTGCTCATTCAACCCATCACAAGTTCAAGTCATAGTTCCTAGTTGATCCTTAACACCTTTCAACCATAAAACTCTATAAAAACACCACAAAAACTCATCAAATTTCCAAGTGTTCTTAGTGAAGATTTTTACTAAGGCTTGTTTTTGTGATAGATTAGTGTTTATCAAGGGATTATAAGATAGGGTTTTTGATATGGAAGCTTGGCTATGGTTGGAAAATATTTGGAAGATTAAGTAGTGGTTCTTGGCCTTGATCTTGGTTCTAGTTAGTTTCTTCACAAGTTGTAAGCAAACCCTAACTTGCTTCTTGTTAAATAATCATATTCATGTTATTTACATATTATTTGTGCTATATTATGTCTTGTATTCATGTCCATGATGTATAAAAGTGAGCAAAACAAGTTATTGTTATTGATTGTTACAATAAGTTACTAAAACAAGTAAACTAGTGACTTTCTTGGTAAGACCTGATCAAAATGGTAAAAATATGATGTTGGATCATTACATATTACAGTAGAGGACTTAACAAGGAAACCATAGCAATTTGAATCACCTAAAACGAGTATACGAGTCAAAAGTTACGCCCATTTGAAGTTACCGAAACTTTGCGGCAAACTGCCAAATACCATTCTGATCAAATTTGGGTTTTGAAAGTCCCACTTCTGGTCCGATTCATCAAAAAGTTAAAACACGAAAGTTGTCCGGAACGACGTTTTCGTTCAGGTATAAAGAAGCTCGAGCCCTGAAAACGCTTTTTGAGTGATAAATTCTTCAAAATCTTAACAGCCCATTTTTAGACCAAAGTCATTACATATAAGTTATGGTTTATGAAGACCAAAGGGGTCTTATGACCTAGAATCAAGACCACAACCATGGCTAGAGCCAAGGTTGAGTCTCAAGACCATGGAACAATGACCAAAGGTCATGGCTAGGCCATGACGAAATGACCATACAAGCTTACCAAGGCAAATACATGAACTAGAGAAGTTGGCGATAACTTGAACATACAATTTGGATCTACTTCACTTAAAGGAACCATGAGATATTACAAAGAAAAATGATCATACAAGACTTATGAAACTACCCCTAATAACAATCTTCATGTACAAATAAACTTTCCTAAGTTTATTCCAGTATCGGACATGTAACTTTTCGGATCAAAACTTATATCTATATATTTCATCAACTACTACAATAGTAGGGAGCCTCATGTGAGGAGTTCATTATGTAAGCCGTCGAGTTGAGTTGTGGATTTACGAGTTAAAGTGTCCTGGCTCCTCGAACGCTTACTAACATGACTTCTGAATTATGTCGGCCCGAACGGTAGTAAACGATATACAAAACATACATGTTTCATGAATCTTTCTTTCAAAGACTTATACTATACATCATACCACATCATGGACTAAATGCAAGATATATATTGGCATGTTTATGTTTCCTTAGACATTATTCCAAACCTAAGTTGCAACGATTATTCTAGGTTGCTCGTAGAAGTTCTTACGGCATACCCATCATTCTCATTATACATCATCCAACTCAAGGTGAGTTCATAGCCCCACTTTACATTACTTCAATGTTTTACAAACCCTTGGGGGGAATACATGCTATTATTTTTCTACTCGAACACAATGCTTTCTACTGTATGCTATTCGACTATGTTTTATTATCACTAAGTAACATCCTTGCCAAACCAAGATCCCTTATTATGAACCATTTAATCACTTGCGAGGGTTACTTGCAAGTGAGCGCGAATATTATGAATAGGCCTATTGGGATTGACGAATCCCATTTGTTTTACTAAGTTCAAACAAATGCATTAATATTTGAGACATTAGGTATGACGGCAAAGTACCTACCGGGATAAATCTGCAGATCGATATTGGTACACGTTAACGTTTTGGTGTCATAAGCTTAGTGTATAATACATTTCATGGGCGTATAATAACCTAGCCTACCTGTTTTGTTTCCAAACTTTGGTGTGAGTTTATAGCTCACACTACGATTATTGTGTTCAAACGATTTAACTACAAACACTACGATTATTGTGTTCAACGATTTACTACCAACACATTGTGTTCAAACATTAAACAAACTCTATGAATATCACTCAACCTTTGTGTTGACCTCTCAAGCATGTATTTCAGGTTCATGACGATCAAGGATGGCACGGAAGGGCACAGATACTCAAGAGGGCTATAAATTTTATTATCATTCAAAAACTCATTTATTATACATTGTAAACATGGAACCATTTGGGACCTCATTTTGTAATCTCTGATATTTATACAAATTTGAATGATAAACCTTTTAAAACGACTCAATTGGAGTTCGTTTTCTATTATTGTGACTATTGTGCCGTCGAGTAACACCCAGTTCGAATTCCGCTGCAACCATGAATTGGGGGTGTTACATAAATAGTGGATCATTTTACAATTCCAACTTGATTTTTCCGGTCACTTTTCTGTGGTCTAATCCCTTCTTAGTTAGATCATTTTCTTTGATCATTTAGAGAGTCTTTTTTTTTTGTTTAAGAGTGATTTTTTCATCCAACCAAAAATCACCTTCATTCCTCTATTAGTCCAAGAGAAGAGCGCAAAGTATCATGAAGATACAAGGTGTTAGAGTCATTGTGTAGTGCACTTGCATTACTAGTTATTTACTTGTTGTATCTAGACATACATCAAGTTGTCACCGTCTTGTTTAGTCATATTGTGTGGATCATTGTGATCTTGTAGATATCGGGGAGATCTTGTGTAGCTTGTGTTGATAGTGAGTAGATAGGGTAGATCATGTGAAGATCAGGTAGATGATGTTGATTGTGTTGATTGGGTAGATCGGGTAGATCGAGTGTAGATTATGTGGATCTTGTAGCTTGTGTGATTTGTAAGGATTGGGTAGATCGTGAGTGATATTGGTACTAGCAAGTTTAGTACTCGACATCTAGCTTAGTATCGGAAAATAATGTAAGCGACACAGTTTGTGTTTAGGCCTTAAAACACAAGGTTTGTTATGTTGGGCCATAAAACATAACGGGTTTGGTTGTACCCGAAGAAGAACTCGGCATCTAGCTTAGTGTCGGAAAATATTGTAAGCAATGTTGTATGGTTTTCTCCGTCAAGAAGGGAGCTTGTTGATTAGTGGAGTAACTCTCGAGTTGGGCATTCGGGGAGTGGAGTAGGGCGAAGAGGAGCTTCGTGACCGAACCACTCTAAACCGCCATGTCCGGGTTTGCATTTTTTTTACTTATCTCTTTACCTTTTATCTTTGCATTTACCGTTTTATATTTGCATTGCTTTTATGTGTGTGTGGCTTATTGCTTATATTGTGTATTATATATGTTGTGTCTATGTTTGTGTTATGATAATATGCTACACTTATGGAATTCCATTATCACTAGTTGTTGCAAGAATTTTTGTTGACACTTTTCATATTACGTTACCCTTGATTGATCATTTGATACAAAAGATTT
Organism: Artemisia argyi; assembly: GCA_030686995.1. Lineage (NCBI taxonomy): Eukaryota > Viridiplantae > Streptophyta > Magnoliopsida > Asterales > Asteraceae > Artemisia > Artemisia argyi. Next base: position 91,183,018 of record CM060702.1, on the reverse strand, counting down.
AAGTTTTTAAATGGAAACATATTCGCCCCATTTACGGTTTTCACTGAATAAAAGCTTGTGCATGTGTTTCGATAAGAAAATGAGATTTGGGTTTTTGGTAAGGAAGATGACCCAATAGCATAGATAGATGTTCTTATGCGGGGCTCTTCAATATGTGTTTTAACTCTTATTTTTATAAAGTTCTAATTCAGCTTTTGTCTTTATAATATATCATTTTAATCCATGTACATATATTAAACGAGGTGGATCTACCCGCCGCGTTGCAGCGGGGTAACTCTTACTTTCGTAATACGGTGTTGCATTTTATTGAGGAACGTGTAAACTTAGCTACTGTTGCCATTTCATTTGTTTTTTTTTTTTTTTTTTTTTTTTTTTTTTTTTTTTTTTTTTTGACATTATTTAATCTATTACATTGTAAGAATCGTTGCAGTTTTTTTTTTTTTTTTTTTTTTTTTTTTTTTTTTTTTTTTTTTTTCATATTCCATTACAGTGAATATATATGACTGGTTAAAAAAAATCGGTGTCATGTTAGTGAACATTGTTCTAAACCCAGGAAAGAAAACTATTACTACTATTATAGCCCAAAATTTATTAATAGTAGGAATTACAATATAGCCCAAAATTTATTACTACTAAACCCAGGAAAGAAAACTATTACGGGTGTGGAAGCTGGGCCAGACGCAACACTTAACGGGCTAACAATATAGCCCAAAATTTATTAATATTTTAGGAAGGAATATTCCAAGATGCCTTTGCAAATTGTATATATATAGTAATTCGTATATATAAAGTTTAAGTCAAAGTCCATATACGATCCAAAAATATATTTTAGAACTTGAAATATGTCTTCAAAGAAACGTTTCGGCTCTCGTGTATTTTTCTAAAAAGCAAATACTACAAGGCATCTTACGGGGTATTTTAGGTGGTTTGGAGTGATGTCTAGCTTAGCCTAAGGCTATTAAACTCGCGAGTTTATATGTAAGATCGTACAATCTTACGTGTACACCAGTGAAAATCGTGTAAGATCGTGGAAGGATCGCATCTGAGGTAGGATCGTAAGTAAGATCATAGGATCGCACGTAAGATTGTAAGATCGACATGCGATCTGAGTTCTCCCTTTTTTTTTTTTTTTTTTTTTTTTTTTTTTTTAAGTCCATCCCACTTGCTTAGGCTAAAAAAACAATCGTGTGTTTTACTAATGTCTAATGAGTAAACCACTATTATTTTATTTTCTAAATAGATTATAGTTTATACATAGTTTTCTACTTTTCTAAATAGATTATAGTTTAAAAGTGTTTAATAGTTTAATTTACTTTACTTCACTGTTATTAAACTAATCAAAGGGTATGTTTTGGAATGCCACTTACGAAACGTTTGTTTTCTTAAAATCATGTTGATAGCTCGTATGTTTTGAGACATTTAGGACCTATGTTATGTAATATTATTCCACTAAATCGTTAATGTAACGATTCAAACTTGACTTTTTTGTGTTTTACTAATACTTTAGTGTTTGAAATTTGAACTTTGTCATTTTCAAGAGGATATTATATGAATTTATCTTTGACGTTAAGTAAAAATGTAAAACAGTTTGACTTGTATATCATTTGTTTACAAAATATGATAAATTGGTAGGATTGTATGATCGCGATCTGATCTTATGATCTCGATCTTGCAAAGACAAAAACAATCCTACGTGGAATCGCAATCTTGACAGCCTTGCAGTTTAGCCACTTATTTGTGTGTGTGAGAGAGAGAGAGGTGTTTTTGTAAGGCTCCCAAATAAGAAGAAATAAGGATTTGTGCAAACTCATTAAGTGGAAAAGAATACCCTCTTACTTGTTTATAAAAGAATAGTAACAGTTTAACATTTACGAGTTAACCTAAAATGTTTAGAAAATTCAGTCATCTCACCTAGAAATAAAATATGTTGTAAATCAGAATGGTGAGTTGCAATTTGAGTGATATTAGACGACAGCATAATAAAATCACTATTTGCAAATTTGTTGAATATATACGGTTTTAGAGTTAAAGGGCCGATTATAAAGTTATTGCACATGCCTCCAAATACTACGGGACAACCCAGATAATACAAAAATATAATTTAATCTCCTATGTGATATAGTTTCAATTAACTTGTACGCTTGTAAAAATCGGTCCAGACGCCCGATTAATCCACGCATAATTGCTGATCGCTCACTAAGCTTTTTAATTTATCATAATCGGTCTATTTAATCACTTTAGTCAAAGATCGCTTAAAAATCGGTCAACAACCGATTAATCAAACAAAATCGGTCTAATCGGATTAATCAGACAAAATCGCTTAAAAATCAGTCAACAAAATCGCTTAAAAATCAGGCAAAATCGCTTAAAAATCGGTCAACAAACCGATTAATCAGACAAAATCAGTCAAAGATAGCTTAAAAATAGTCAACAAACCGAGTAATATCTGTGTTTGACTTTAAACTTTGAAGAATTATATATTATGTTTATATTTGAACACTTGAAATATTTGAACTTTGATGCATTATGCTTATCTCATACATATAATATAATATCATATCTAAAATTACAATTTTATGCATCAAAATTCTAATCCAATTAATCCCCGACTAATCCCTGCCTAACCGATTAATCGCTAGGCCCTACCCGACCGCCTCAATAGCGCCTAGCGATTTTTACAACCTTGCTTGTAAGTAGGGACGGAACCAATTACAAAGTCAACATCTGCATTTACGGAAATCAAACAAGACTGTATACACAAACTTTTGGAAACTGGATGCATTTATGAAAAAACCAATTTTTTTTAGTAAAATTAACACTACGTCACAAAAATCTATAAGTATCTCGAGACCCCTGAAAACCCACCCTGATTCCGTCAATAATTATAAGTTTGTTTTCAACTTCGTGATTGAGATATAGGCACAAGCACATGCATGATAACATGAATATTTAAGCGTAAATGAAGGGGGTGATAACATTACCGAGTACTCCATATGTTTGATCAACAAATATACCTTTTTATATAGTTCATATAAGATTAGTATCGAATAATATAACTAATATCAAAATTTATTAGAGAGTAATTTATGAGATATCTAAATTTATATCGTATACTTTAAGTGTGCGTTTGGTATGAGGGGTAGGCTTGTGGGGTTGGGATTGTGTTAAAATCAAACATTTGGTTGGTTGATGTAGGGCTTAGCAAAACTCGACCGACACCCGAAAACCGTCTCGATCCCGACGTTCCGAATCCCGAACCGATCATACTCGGGTCGGGACTCGGTTTGGGTTTTTCAGCTTGTCGGGATTCAGGTCGGGTCGGGAGTCGGACGAAGTCGAGATTACAAAGAAAAATCAAACAAATCGGTTTCGTTTCGAGACTCAGGACAGGATTCGGGACGATTCGGGCTAGACTCGGGTCGGGATTCGGTTAGCATTTTCAAGCTAGTCGGTATTCGGGCTTTTTCGGGACGGTTCGGGTTCCGGCCCGATGCACACCCCTAGGTTGATGTACCTATGATATAAATTTGGTATCAATGCCCCCCAATATTTTCTGTATACAAATTCTGTAACCCCCGGTACTTTTTCTAAACCTATTGCTAGCCAAAATATCTATTTTCATATCTGAGACACATTAAAACTTTTATTTTGTGATTATTTGGGCTTGAGAAACGTGAAATATATTGGAAACAAGAACTTTATTCCTTTATTGACTCAGCACAACCTAGAACACTCGAATTTTATTTCATTTGTCAAATTATTTGAATTTTTTTGAGTTTTGGAAAAACTCTGAAGTTTATGCTTGATTTTTTTGGAAAAATTATTTCGTGAACAATGGCGCAAGTTTCGTAAATTTTTGAGTCCTTTTACTATGTCGTTCGAGCCCCGGAGCGTCTAACGTTAGAAGTTTACTTCGTTGGCAATATTGGTCCCTAGAATATCACCCTCCACTTACCCTACACTTTCATTAATTACAAAATTTACCCTATACTTTTAACACCATACAAATACCCCCAACACCCCCAATTTCTTCATTTTTATTTATTATAACACACACACACCACACCCACTCTCTCTCTCTCTTCTCTCTCCCTCTTTCTCGTTCGTCGCCCCAACCCACCGCCGGCCAAAAATCTGGCCACCGGAAAATTTTCCAGCCACCCCAAAATAACAACTTTTCATATTTTATAGATCGGGACGTCCCCGTTCCGGTTGTACAAGCCGATTTAATCAAAACCACCTCAAACCATCACCACCGCCGCACACCTTACCACCGTCGCCACCACCGAGAGCCACCATCGCCACCACCATCATTCTACCGCCGGTAAACCACCCCCCGCCGCCTCCTTTTATTTATTTTCTTTTAAATTTCAAAGCCCAAATTTTATTTTAATTTTAAATCCGATTTTAATATTAAAATCTTTTATAAAAATGTTTTAATAATGTTTTAAACCCAAAAACTTGTGTGGGATTTCATTTTGGTTCTTTTTTGAACCGTTGGCCGCGACTCGGAATGGACTCACCGAGTCAACTCGTGACTCGGTGAGGGTCTTGGTGATGTTCTTGTTGTTGTTTAATATTGGTGACGAGGGGAGTATTATTTGTGTTTGGATTGGATTTTGTTTCGAGGGTCCATTTGGTTTGTGTGGCTCGATAGCCGAGAACCACTACCACCGTGACTTGGGTGGTGGTGGGGGAGGGGAGTGATGTTGTTATTATTATTTTGGGTTGATGTTGGTATTTGGATTTTGGATTTGGGTGACCCCTTGGGTCCGTTTGGTTTGGCAGCCGTAGGTGGGTGTTGTGTTGTTTGTTGTTGTTTTTATTTATTTATTTGTTTGTGATTAAACTTGGTCTCGGGATAATATCGATATAGTTTAGAAACGGTAACTAATAATAAAACGGTTAATAATAAATATGAAATCTAAAATAAATTGTTATAGTTAAGTGGATTTGATATCGGACATGATTCCGTATTATGACATTGTGAGCTTGAATTGGACGTATTGGATTTACGACCTTGGTTATTTGGATGTTATGGACCCTTTGGTACACGAGACGGTAGGGTACGTTAGGCCCGTAAAGATCTTAACGTACCTGGAACCCGAATAAATACAAAATGGTCGATAAAACCTAAACAACTAATGGACTACACGAATGATATATCCAATCATATTTACTTATATATATTAATATTGTTCAAAAATAAAGAGTCGTTGCCTCGAAAAATGTTATATAAACGGGCAGGTCATGCCGAAATTTTATAAAATTCTTTATAAACTTAAATTATTTTACCAAACACTATCATTATTTCAAAACCTTTTATTTCAACACTATTTTGGGGAAAACGGGTAAAATCCGAGACTTATTGTTACGTATTATTTATTTATTTTATTTGGGTGAGTTTTCCACATTTCTTTATGTCTTTTCTTTTCATTTCTTTTCGACGACTTTCTTCGAGGAGTTCTTTCGTCTTTCTTGTGCATTTGGTTGATTCGCCGACTTATTTCTTTTCTAATCTTTCTTATCTCCCACACGAGACTTTACGAAATCTATTTCTTTCAATTGCCATTGTATTTATAAAACTTTTACTCAAGCATTGTTTATTGAGATAGTCGAGTATAGTTCTGAGTTATGCCATTTATATTGATTAGGTTGTGGTGAAGTTCATTTGATGTGACGCATTAATTGATTGGTTACTATATCTCGTTTCCTGCTGCTATTGTTAAGGTGTGATTCATAGCCCCACTTTTTATATTTTAATTGTTTATAAACCCATGGGGTTAGACACATGCTTTAAATGTTTTCTGAGCACAAGTATTTTTTGTATGCTTTTCCTGAATGATATATATATTCCTGACGATGTGCTAAGTAGCTTGTCTTGCCGGAAAGACCCTCAGTTCATGAGCCATTAATCACTTGCGAGTGAAAGCGAACTTAGTTTATAGGCCTATAGGATTGACCATCCCATTCGTAGTTGTCAAGGGCTTGATATGCGGGTGTACTACTTTCGATTTTGCTGGGTATTGGCAAGTACCCGGCCTCAGGGGCACTTATATTATGAAATTCCGCGGTTATTGTTTATGTTAGTACAGTGTTACTGACGATTGGTTTGGTTAACGTTTGTGTGTCATGAGCTTAGTACCATCAACCGTATGTATGCGCTGGGATGCCTCTACATATTGGGTGTTACCTTGATTTACCCGGTATTAGCATTTGTTGCTTATATCCTATGATCAAAACCTTGTGCTCAACTTTATTATTTAAACCTATGGATTACACTCAACATTTGTGTTGACTTTTAAGCATGTGTTTCTCAGGTACTGCTACAAATTAGTTTTGGAGCTTTATGATATGGGCTTGGTGGAGTGGCAAGGTCGATGGAGTCTTTCTGTCAAGGCAGCTTTATTATCTTTACTATATTTACTTTCATATCATTTGTAAAACCTTGGTGTGTCTTACTTATTTCCGCTGCTAAACTTTGTTAAATATTTTCCGCTGCTAAACTTTGTAAACTTTCCGCTGCAAACTCTATTTTACTATTTCCGCTGCTACTTTGATTTAAGAGTCCTTGTACTCTAAACGGTTTATAATTTGAATGATATGTTTTGCAACATTTATAAACGTCCCGTGTTGTGGTCGTTAGCTATAAATGTGCTTGGTTTCTATTTGCGTAGTGGCCCCAGCATGTTAGCTGTCGTATTTTGAGTTGGGGGTGCTACAGAATGGTATCAGAGCACGGTATATAGAGAACGAGCTCGCACTCGACTATAAACTTTTTCCTGGAGTCAAAACGTTTTGATACAGAAAGCCGACAACCCTCCGTGCCACTTCGCGCCCTGGTATTCTTTTAAAAATTACGTATATATATATATATATATATATATATATATATATATATATATATATATATATATATATATATATATATATATATATATATATATAGGCAAAGGATCACGTGCAGATGGTTTTTTTTAGTGCGGATGTGCGGATGGATCTGGACCGCCCATTCCAGAATCCGATCTCCCATTCCAGAATCTGATCTTGACTTTTTGTAAAAAAGTCAAGATCTGACGCTAATATCACGGTACCAATTGACCATGAAAACGATTTTTTTTGATTTTTTTTCCTTCTCAGCGATCCTTACTCTAGTTGTGTTCTTTTATTTTTTTATTTTTTCAGATTTTTCTGAGCACTTTTTTCTTTTTTGATTATGTGTGCTAATGTGATATTAACGATATTATGAGTGCTACCGTGATATTAAGCTTTTTTACATGTAAAAATGAACCGTGATATTAAAAACCCATGATAGTTACTGTGATATTATAAAATCAACGTGATATTAAGCTTTTTTACATGTAAAAATGAACCGTGATATTACGATATTAAGAAAAAGTTAAAGTGATATTAAAAAAAATTAACTTTGATATTAAGAAAGCATGATAGTTACGGCGATATTAACAATTTTTATTAAGAAAAAGTTTTTACGATATTAAAAAAGTTATTGTGATATTAAATTTTTTATTAAAAAAAAAAGTTTTCAGAATCTGATTTTGACTTTTGTAAAAAAGTCAAAATCAGATTCTGATATCACAATACCTTTAACGATGAAAACGATTTATTTTTTAAAATTTTTTTCAGCGATTCTTAATTATTTGTTGTCCTCTTTATTTTTTTGATTTTTTCAGATTTTTTTGAATTTTTTTCAGAGAAAAAGCTAATACGATAGTAACGATCTTAAAAAAAGACGGGATATTTACGATATTGCCACTCCGCCTTTTTTAGATGGTTGACTAGATGGAGGGCTGAGATTCGTCCGTACCATCCGCACTAAAAGACAAAAATATACCTGATCCTCACCCTATATATATATATATATATATATATATATATATATATATATATATATATATATATATATATATATATATATATATATATGTTTTATATTGAGATTGGTTTGGACTTTTCCACTATCATGCTTTGGCTTATAAAATGGTTTTCCGCGAAAATTTGGCTAGTGTTTTTATGTTTCCTTATACTCTTGTAGAGTATCATGTCTGTCCCAGTTCCCCGTGATCAGGTTCCAGTCCCACTCTTTGTTGACCCATTGCCTTTAGGTGATGATGTTGAGTTGGATGTTGATGTTGGTTTAGATGATGAGGAAGGTTTAGAGGATGATGATGATATGGGGATGATGGAGATGAGGAGATGGATGACGATGATGATGACGAGGAGGATGATGATGAGGAGTTTATGGAGGAGGATCAGGATGTTCCCCCGCCGCCTTCGCCTATTGTGTCGGATGTGACTTATGAGTCGGATACTCCTGAGAGTTTGGAGCACGTTATGATTTCTAAGGTGACATCGACAGAGGCCGTGCCTACAGCGTTAGCATCACTTGTGAAGTTGGAGAGTCATCAGCAGACCCACGCGTTATGTCTTCAGTGATTGGGGATGAGTTGAGCAGATTGAGGGAGGCGATGACCTGGTGTCAGGGTCGTTACATGTCGAGGGCCAGGAGTACGTGTTTTCGGCCATCTACTGTCGTAGAAATGATGAAGGAGAAGAAGGAAGGGAAGAAGGTGGCAGATAAGTTGCAGGTTGGTTTATATAGGCAGAGTGCTAGGTTGAGACCTGTAGAGGAGACGTATGTTAAGTTTCAGGGACGCTTGGATTCTTTGGATAGGAGGATGATAGAGGTTGGGATGATGGCGTGACAGTTGCCTCAGACAGAGTTGTATGCAGGAGATGATAGTCGACACTATCGTACTAGTATCAGTGAGTTATGGAGTGAGTTGCATGAGATGCAGAGACAGGCCTATGCAGAAAGGATGACCTGCCTTAGGTCTTATGACAGCATTGATGTGATGGCTATGTATGGAGATCGTTCAGGTGATCAGTGATTGGATTATTTATAGTAGTTGGTATCTTAATGGTAGTTTACCTAGTATATGCTAAACTGAATTCTTCAGTTGGTAGATTTTATTCGAAACTTGTACTTGTTTTGCATATCTTGTAAGACCAATGTCAAGTATGAAATCTATGATGTATTATGGTGATGTACTATTATTAATGTTGACTCATGCTATATTATGATTTTATTCATGTGACGATGCTTTATCTTGTGATATGATTCTGACACGTTAATCAAATACTTACAAGTGTTGTGCTTTGTATTGATTGATAGAATTATGCCACCTAGGAAGATGACCCCTGCTGCTATTCAGCAGATGATTGATGAGGGTGTTGCTACAGCGCTTGCCAGGCAAGCAGGTATTCCTCAGAATGTTGGACCGGCTAGAGCTCAAGCTGTTCCCAACAACCATTTCTGCACTTTTAAGGAATTCATGGATTGTAAGCCTATTACCTTCAAGGGAACTAAAGGAGCTGTTGGATTGACTCATTGGTTTGAGAAGGTGGAATCGGTGTTTCATAGGAGCATATGTACTGAGAACAATAGGGTGAAGTATGCGACAGGCACATTGTTGGAGCATGCCTTGTCTTGGTGGAATGCTTATGTTCAGGAGAAGGGAATGGAGGAAGCTTATAATACTTCGTGGGAAGATTTCAAGAAAGCTATGGTTAAGAAGTACTGTTCTCGTAGTGATTTGAGGAAGTTGGATACTGAGTTCTATTATTTGGCTGTGAAGGGTTCTGATCTAGCTACTTATGTGCAACGTTTCCAAGAGCTGAAGGTGTTTTGTGCTCACATGGTGCTCGATAATGAGAAGTTGCTAGAGAAGTTTATTGGTGAATTGCCTGCGAGTATTCAAGGGAATGTAACGTCGTATAATGCTGAGACATTGGATGACACTATTAGCATGGCTGAATGCCTTATGGATCAAGTGACTAAGCATGGTGCTGTTCAGAAAGGTAATCACTTTGACAACAAGAGGAAATGGGAAGATAATAGAAAGAGCAACAACTATAACAACCCCAACAACCGCTACAACAACAGTCAGTATCGTAACAACAATCACCATCACCAACAGAATAGGAGACAGGAGATTGTTAAGGCATTTGTGGCTGCACAAGGACGAGCGAATGTTGGACAACAAAACTCTTTGTGGGAAGTGCCACCAGCATCATACTGGACCATGTGTTGGGAGATGTATGAAGTGTCAAAAGGTTGGTCACGTTTCAAGGTTTTGTAAGAATAAGGTTGTGGCGACAGGAGCAAATGCCCAGCCTGTGGTTACATGTTTTGGATGTGGAGAGCGTGGACACTATAGGGGACAATGCCCGAAGAATGCTGGACAAGGAAATATAGGTGCTCGAGGTAGAGTGTATGTCATGGGAAATGGAGAGCCACATCAAGATCCGAATGTTGTCACTGGTACGTTGCTTCTCAACAACCTTCCTGTTAAAGTTTTGTTTGATTCGGGTGCCGATATGAGTTTTGTGTCTTCTAAGATTGCGCCGTTACTTCAACTTACCCCTACTCTATTAGACGTTAGCTATAGTATTGAGTTAGCTGATGGTAACCTAGTTGACACCCGCATCGTGATCCGTGGCTGTACCCTTAATATGTTAGATCACCCGTTTAGTATTGATTTGATGCCAATCGAGCTCGGAAGCTTCGACGTGATAGTTGGGATGGATTGGTTATCCAAGAATTGAGCGAGCATTGTTTGTGGAGAACGAGTTGTTCATATCCCTCTCAATGATGAGATCTTGATTGTTCGAGGTGATAGGAGTGGAACTCGCCTGAACATTATATCATGTCTCAAGACCATGAAATACCTTGAGAAAGGATGTCACGCATTCCTAGCACACGTGGCTAAGAAGGAGTCGGGAGAGAAGCGACTTGAGGATGTTCCTGTAGTGCGTGAGTTTCCTGAAATATTTCCTGAAGATTTGTCGGGACTTCCGCCAGCCCGACAAGTGGATTTTCGTATCGACTTAGTTCCAAGAGCTGCACCTGTTGTGCATGTACCATATCGTTTAGCGCAATCGGAAATGGAGGAGTTATCTAAGCAATTGCAAGAGCTGTTGGATAAAGGATTTATTCGACCGAGTTTTTCGCCCTGGGGAGCTCCAATGTTATTTGTGAAGAAGAAGGATGGAACGTTTAGGATGTGTATTGATTACCGAGGATTGAATAAGTTAACCGCGAAGAACCGCTACCCGTTACCAAGGATTGATGATTTATTTGATCAATTGCAAGGATCGAGTTACTACTCTAAGATTGACTTGAGGTCTAGTTATCACCAACTCAGGGTTCGGGAAGAGGATATTCCCAAGACGGCATTTAGGACCCGTTATGGTCATTATGAGTTTCAAGTAATGCCTTTTGGTTTGACCAACGCGCCTACAGTGTTCATGGACCTCATGAACCGAGTATGCAAGCTTTATCTAGATAAGTTCGTGATAGTCTTTATCGACGATATTCTGATCTACTCAAAGAGCGAGGAAGAGCACAAGCAATATTTGGCTACGATTCTTAAGTTACTCAAGAATGAGCAGTTGTACGCAATGTTCTCTAAGTGTGAGTTTTGGATTCGTAAAGTTCAATTTTTGGGTCATGTAATTGATAGTGAAGGATTACATGTGGATCTCGCTAAGATTGAGGCGATTGAGAAATGGGTAACGCCGGTTAACGCCACAGAAATTCGTCAATTTCTAGGATTGGCTGGGTATTACAGGAGATTCATCGAGGGATTCTCCAAGATATCTAAACCGTTGACTGCATTGACCTACAAGGATAAGAAGTATGAATGAGGAGAGGAAGAAGAGAAGGAATTTCAGACTTTGAAGCAGAAGCTTTATAGTGCACCGATCTTGGCTTTGCCAGATGGAGTAGAAGATTTTGTGGTTTACTGTGATGCCTCGTATCAAGGGTTAGGAGCAGTTTTGATGCAACGAGAGAAGGTTATAGCATATGCTTCCCGACAGCTTAAGACTCATGAAGAGAATTATACCACTCATGATTTGGAGTTAGGAGCCGTGATTTTTGCCCTTAAGTTATGGAGACATTACCTTTATGGTACTAAGTGTGTTGTCTTTACCGACCACAACAGTTTACAGTATATTTTGGATCAGAAGGAGTTGAATATGCGACAACGACGATGGTTGGAGACGTTGAGCGATTATGATTGCGAGATACGATACCACCCTGGAAAAGCTAATGTTGTAGCTGATGCATTGAGCCACAAGGAACGTTTGAAACCGTTACACGTTCGAGCTTTAGTTTTGATGATTAACTCGAAATTGCCCGCCCAGATTCTACAAGCTCAAGAGGAAGTCGTGAAAAGAGGAGAGCTTAAGGAATAAAAAGTTGATGGGATGATCAAAAAGGAGAAACTCGAGAAACGTTCAGATGGAATTTTGTGTTACAAAGGAAGAAGTTGGATACCTTTGTTTGGAGGACTGAGAGACTTGATTATGCTCGAGTCTCATAAGTCGAAGTATTCTATTCACCCAGGATCTGATAAGATGTATCAGGATGTGAAGAAGTTGTATTGGTGGCCCAATATGAAAGCTGAGATTGTCGATTATGTCCGTAAGTGTCTTACATGCGCCAAAGTTAAGGCTGAACATCAGAAACCGTCCGGTTTACTATTTGGGTAATAGTCGATCGATTGACTAAATCCGTACATTTTTTGTCAATCAAAGAGAATTACAGCATGGATAAGTTGACCAGGCTCTACGTAAAGGAGATAGTATCTCGACATGGAGCGCCAGTGTCTATTATCTCAGATTGAGACGACAGATTTACTTCGAACTTTTGGAAGTCACTTCAAGATTCGTTTGGTACGAACCTTGACATGAGTACCTCTTACCATCCACAGACCGATGGTCAAAGCGAGAGAACCATCCAGACTTTGGAAGATGTGTTACGTGCATGTGCTTTTGATTTTGGGAATGGATGGGATGTCCATTTGCCTTTGATTGAATTTTCTTACAACAATAGTTACCATGCAAGTATTAAAGCCGCACCGTTTGAAGCACTCTATGGTCGGAAGTGCCGATCACCTATATGTTGGGATGAAGTGGGAGAAGCACAGCTTATTGGTCCTGATCTAGTTCGTGATACGACCGAGAAGATTGCTCATATTAAAGACCAATTGAAAGTTGCTCGTGACCGTCAGAAGAGTTACGCTGACGTGAGACGTAAACCCCTGGAGTTTCAGGTAGGAGATAGGGTTATGTTTAAAGTATCGCCTTGGAAAGGTGTGATCAGGTTTGGTAAGAAGGGAAAGTTGAATCCCTGTTATATAGGACCATTTAAGATTATGAAGAGGATTGGTCCTGTGGCATATAAGCTAGAATTGCCGCCGGAGCTCAGTAGAGTTCACCCTACTTTCCACGTGTCGAATTCGAAGAAGTGTTTGACCGATGAGACCGCTGTAATTCCGCTTGAGGAAATTGAAATTGATGAGCAATTGCATTTTGTTGAGGAGCCCGTTGAAATTATGGATCGCGAGGTTAAGCGATTGAAGAAGAGTCGTATTCCTCTTGTGAAGGTTCGTTAGAATTCCAAGAGAGGACCGGATTATACTTGGGAACGCGAGGACGAGTTTAAACGCAAGTACCCAAATCCTTTCAAAGCTGGGACTGGCAACTCAAACTAAATCCGGGACGGATTTCTAAATAAGATGTATGTGATGTAACCCCCGATACTTTTTCTAAACCTATTGCTCGCCAAAATATCTATTTTCGTACCTGAGACACATTAAAACTTTTATCTTGTGATTATTTGGGCTTGAGAAACGTGAGATATATTGGAAACGAGAACTTTATTCCTTGATTGACTCAGCACAACCTAGAACACTCGAATTGTATTGCATTTGCCAAATTATTTGAATTATTTTGAGTTTTGGAAAAACTCTGAAGTTTATGCTTGATTTTATTGGAAAAATTATTTCGTGAACAATGGCGTAAGTTTCGTAAATTTTTGAGTCCGTTTGCTATGTCGTTCGAGCCCCGGAGCGTCTAACGTTAGAAGTTTACTTCGTTGGCAATATTGGTCCCTAGAATATCACCCTCCACTTACCCTACACATTCATTAATTACAAAATTTACCCTATACTTTTAACACCATATAAATACCCCCAACACCCCCATTTTCTTCATTTTTATTTATTAAAACACACACACACACACCACACCCACTCTCTCTCTTCTCTCTCTCTTTCTTGTTAGCCGCCCAACCCACTGCCGGCCAAAAATCCGGCCACCGGAAAATTTTCCGGCCACCCCAAAATAACAACTTTTCATATTTTATAGATCGGGACGTCCCAGTTCCGGTTGTACAAGCCAATTTAATCAAAACCGCCTCTAACACCTCAAACCATCACCACCGCCGCACACCTCAGCACCGCCACCACCACCGAGAGCCACCATCGCCACCGCCATCATTCTACCGCTGGTAAACCGCCCCCCCCCCCCCCCCCCCCCGCCCCTTTTTATTTATTTTCTTTTAAATTTCAAAACCCTAATTTTATTTTAATTTTAAATCCGGTTTTAATATTAAAATCTTTTATAAAAATGTTTTAATAATGTTTTAAACCCAAAAACTTGTGTGGGATTTCATTTTGGTTCTTGTTTGACCCGTTGGCCGCGACTCGGAATGGACTCACCGAGTCAACTCGTGACTCGGTGAGGGTCTTGGTGATGTTCTTGTTGTTGTTTAATATTGGTGATGAGGGGAGTATTATTTGTGTTTGGATTGGATTTTGTTTCGAGGGTCCGTTTGGTTTGTGTGGCTCGACAGCCGAGAACCACTACCACCGTGACTTGGGTTGTGGGGGGGGGGGGGGGGGGGGGGGGTGGAGTGATGTTGTTATTATTATTTTGGGTTGATGTTGGTATTTGGATTTTGGATTTGGGTGACCCCCTTGGGTCCGTTTGGTTTGGTAGCCGTACACCGCCACCACCATGGCTTGGGTGGTGGTGGGTGTTGTGTTGTTTGTTGTTGTTTTTATTTATTTATTTCTTTGTGATTAAACTTGGTCTCGGGATAATATCGATATAGTTTAGAAATGGTAACTAATAATAAAACGGTTAATAATAAATATGAAATCTAAAATAAATTGTTATAGTTAAGTGGATTTGATATCGGACATGATTCCGTATTATCATATTGTGAGCTTGAATTGGACGTATTGGATTTACGGCCTTGGTTATTTGGATGTTATGGACCCTTTAGTACACGAGACGGTAGGGTACGTTAGGCCCGTAAAGATCTTAACGTACCTGGAACCCGAACAAATACAAAATGGTCGATAAAACCTAAACAACTAATAGACTACGCGAATGATATATCCAATCATGTTTACTTATATATATTAATATTGTTCAAAAATAAAGAGTCGTTGACTCGGGAAATGTTATATAAACGGACAGGTCATGCCAAAATTTTATAAAATTCTTTACAAACTTAAATTATTTTACCAAACACTATCATTATTTCAAAACCTTTTATTTCAACATTATTTTGCGGAAAACGGGTAAAATCCGAGACTTATTGTTACATATTATTTATTTATTTTATTTGGGTGAGTTTTTCACATTTCTTTATGTCTTTTCTTTTCATTTCTTTTCGACGACTTTCTTCGAGGAGTTCTTTCGTCTTTCTTGCGCATTTGGTTGATTCGCAGACTTATTTCTTTTCTAAATTTTCTTATCTCCCACACGAGACTTTACGAAATCTATTTCTTTCAATTACCATTGTATTTATAAAACTTTTACTCAAGCATTGTTTATTGAGATAGTCGAGTATAGTTCTGAGTTATGCTATTTATATTGATTAGGTTGTGCTGAAGTTCATTTGCTGTGACGCATTATTTGATTGGTTACTATATCTCGTTTCCTGCTGCTATTATTAATGTGTGATTCATAGCCCCACTTTTTATATTTTAATTATTTATAAACCCATGGGGTTAGACACATGCTTTAAATGTTTTCTGAGCACAAGTATTTTTGGTATGCTTTTCCTGAATTATATATATATTCCTGACGATGTGCTAAGTAGCTTGTCTTGCCGGAAAGACCCTCAGATCATGAGCCATTAATCACTTGCGAGTGAAAGCGAACTTAGTTTATAGGCCTATAGGATTGACCATCCCATTCGTAGTTGTCAAGGGCTTGACATGCGAGTGTACTACTTTCGATTTTGCTGGGTATTGGCAAGTACCCGGCCTCGGGGGCACTTATATTATGAAATTCCGCGGTTATTGTTTATGTTAGTACAGTGTTACTGACGATTGGTTTGGTTAACGTTTGTGTGTCATGAGCTTAGTACCATCAACCGTATGTATGCACTGGGATGCCTCTACATATTGGGTGTTACCTTGATTTACCCGGTATTAGCATTTGTTGCTTATATCCTATGATTAAAACCTTGTGCTCAACTTTATTATTTAAACCTATGGATTACACTCAACCTTTGTGCTGACTTTTAAGCATGTGTTTCTCAGGTACTGCTACAAATTAGTTTTGGAGCTTTATGATATGGGCTTGGTAGAGTGGCAAGGTCGATGGAGTCTTTCTGTCAAGGCAGCTTTATTATCTTTACTATATTTACTTTCATATCATTTGTAAAACCTTGTTGTGTCTTACTTATTTCCGCTGATAAACTTTGTTAAATGTTTTCCGCTGCTAAATTTTGTAAACTTTCCGCTGCAAACTCTATTTTACTATTTCCGCTGCTACTTTGATTTAAGAGTCCTTGTACTCTAAACGGTTTATAATTCGAATGATATGTTTTGCAACATTTATAAACGTCCCGTGTTATGGTCGTTAGCTATAAATGTGCTTGGTTTCTATTTGCGTAGTGCCCCCAGCATGTTAGCTGCCGTATTTTGAGTTGGGGGTGCTACAAATTCCAACCATGTGACTAGCTTTTCATTTAGAGCAGAGTTATATTAAATATCAAACTTTTCTTATATATCAAGGGACTCATCTCTACCATCCATCTAAAAAGAAATCAATGGTTGAGATTAAAAGCATTTTAATATTTCAACCATTTTTTATAATTTAAATATCTCTTATTAAACCGTTAATCGTTAAGAGAAAATAATTACACCATCGCGACGAGCATTTAATTATCTATCTATATACGGGCACTTTGATATACTTTCGACAAAAATAAAAAATCCTTTTTTTCACGTTTTTTTTTTCGTGGCCGAAAAAATCATATATGATATATCATATGTGATTTTTTCGGCCACGAAAAAAAAAACGTGAAAAAAAACGGAAAAAAAAATTTTGTCGAAAATATATCAAAATGCCTATCTATAAAAAGATAATTAAATGCTTGTCGTAACGGTATATTTTTTTCGCTTAACGATTAACGGTTTGAAAGATATTAATATTTGAAAAAAAAATAATGAAAGTAGGTTTTTTAAATTGTTATGATTAATCTCATCAATTAGATCAAATAAAAATTGAAAGAAAGATGGAGAGTGGAGATTAGTCCCTTGGTATGTAAAAAAATTTTGATAATCAAATAATCTTAAATCTTTCATTTTAGCTTCATGGGCCGTTTGGTATCCTACTTTGTATTGGGTTTAGAGTTGATGTGACACTTTAGGGGTTAGGATTTGGGTTTGAGACCCACAAAATTAGGGTTGTATAAAAGTGGGGGAGGTGGGTAGGTTTTAAAAATTTGTGAGACCTACTATATTTTCTTCTTATCTCTTTCTATCTTTTTCATTTTTTAAAATTATAAAAGTATAATTTTTAAATTAAAATTCATTTATTTTATTATAAATTAACTATTATTAATTAAATATATTATTTTCCCTCTCATATATAAAATGAAAATCTAAATTATAATCCAAATTTAAATCTAAATCTAAATCCTAATCCTAAAACCGTCTACAAACCAGACCCTCATATTTATTTACATTGAAAATTGTGTAACTCATTTTCAACCACGTAAAATTTCATATTTTATTTATAACATTTGTTTTTTATCTTTTTATTTATTTAAAATATTATATAATTCACTTATTATATTATTTTATTTCTCCTACATTAAATTCAATCATAATCTACAACTCACTTATTATATTATTTTCTCTCTCTTACATTAAATTCAAATCATAATCTACAACTAACTTAATTACTCCCTCCGTCCCAAAATAATTGTCCTCCGACAAAAAACACACAGTTTAAGAAAACCATAATTAATATTGCTTTCTCTCTCTTACTTTTTTTGCCAAATGACAGGTTTACCCTTGACCAATTAATTAACACTTCTTTAAAAATTTTAATATTAATTTCAACCAAGAGTAATATAGTAAACTTGACTAAACTCCCTTATCTATTTTTAGTATAGGACAATTAAATTGAGACATACTAAAAAGGAAACATAGACTATTAAATTGGGACGGAGGGAGTATATTATTTTCTCTCTTCTACATTAAATCCAAATCTTAACCTACAACTTTATATTTAAATTTAAATTCTAATCCACACTCATCCGCAAACCAAACAGCACCTTAGAAGGATAATGAATTTAATACACCCATATGACACAGGAGTTATATTTTTTCTGTATTTAATACAAGTTGTGATTTACGAAGCAATAAGTAGAGAAAAAGATAAAGTGTTACCTATGCACACGGAGTAGATGGAGTGTACCCAACTTTTGGAAGGAACAAAATTCAACTTCACAATGCTTAAAACAACTCCATCTCAAATTCTCAATTTACTATTTTTTTCTGGAATTATTTCATTTTAATCATCACATAATTCAATTGGAGTACTTAGCGTACAATCTTGTTACTATAAAGGAGATGATAATAAGCTTTTAAAATTGCTATTTAGAAATGAAACAAGACTAGCATGTGACTCGTCTAGAAATATGTTTATAATCTCTATGTTAAATAATTTAGATCTAAGCACATACGTAAACGCAGGGGCGGAGCTACGGAGGGGGCACGGTGGGCACGTGCCTCTCAAAACTTTCCGGCGTAGTGTAACTTTTTCAGAAATTCTCGTGTTTGTCGTCGTTTTGCCCCCTTAAAATCAAATATATTAGGGGGTGGCAACCTTGCCTAAGCTTGCTTCAAGTTTAAACACTTCCAATCAATAACATGTTAACAACACATTTTATACCACAACATACCCCAACATACTTTTTTAGTGGCAACCTTGGTACCCAAAATACTAATTATTATTATTTTTTTTTTATTTATAATTATATTAAACAATTTAATAAAAACTGTTAGGTCATGATTTCTTAACATATAATCACTAAATCTTAGAGAGAGAAAGTAAGTAGAGAGAGATAGTGGAAGGAACCCTTAATGTGAAAATGAAATAAACTTTGATATTGCTAGAGAACCAACATCCTCTAATAAGGGGATATATGAGTATTTATAAATGAGGACTAGGGCATCTCTTAACTTTGACAATATTACATATTAAGCCCTTAGACCTTTACAAATCATGTAAACTTAGCTTAAACACTTATAAAACATAACATAAATGTTATATAATGCAACCTAATACAAAACTTAATGACCGACACTTGATTTAATAAAGTCTATTCCCAACAATCTCCCCCTAAGTGTTGGTCATCAAAGGTTGCCCGACGTCGTCATCTTCTAAACTTTGACTTTGTTGTTGACGTCTTCAAAAAATTGTTAGCAAAATCTTTCATCGTTCTTTGTTCTTTGCTAATGTGGTGGTGATCATCTTATGAAGTTGTCTGCCTTTTGTCACTTCTGTGTCTGTGGTGGTTGTCCGCCATTCCAACATGCTCATACATCTTTGGACTTAGACTTTTAAATGCACGAAGTTTCTTTACTTTCACTTTGATCTTTGGTCTTTATACTTTGTAGATTCTTCTTTTTGGCGTAGAATCTTTATTTGAACTTTGTGTTGCTTAGATTTTTGGGAGAGCTTTCATTGACTTCAAGATGTATGCATGAGCATGATGGAATCTACCATCATGGAGATGATATGTACCTGCAGGTAAACAGTTAGCAATAATCAACCGGTACTTACAGATAAGGAATTAGAGATCGTCAACAGCATATTGTGAAGACTCCTTCTAATCCTTATCAAGGCCGTTCCCATATCAGATACTCCCGAGGGAGCTTACGAGACCTACTAAGTAGCTCAATGACTAGGTGAGTCGCTGGGGATCACTCCACGACTGTAGACCGTTATGGAACCACCGTGAACACTAAGCGTAACCCCGTGAGGGGTTACCGAAGTGACCTGCTGTCAGGGCTGTTTAATGTTGACCCTGGCAGGAATTTCCGTTCAATCACTGAGAAATACATTTGTAAATTCTCTCATAAACGTTCTCGGAAGATTGCTAAGATATGTGAAGGACTCGATAATTTTACAGCTGGTGTCCATTGATGTAGAACACCAGTTGTAGAAATACTAAGTGTTCCTAAGTGATCTTTGATGTATCTCATGGCTCTAGACTCAAAAAGTGCACACTTAGGTTTCCTATGCGGAGACTAGGGAGGGGTCTCCTGCTTCAATATCAACCATCTCTAAGAGATAAGTGGATAGATTACACCGGTTCCCCGTGAGAATGAAACAAGCTCTTTTAAGAGAACTTGAGTGGCTTAGAAGGTTAAGTACAGTGCGTCACTGGGTCCATGACGTCTTTATCTTCAATACCGGTGTCTCTTTAGCAACAACCAATAGCATACAAGTTGTACCCGGTGTCTGCCCTAAGGTTGAACATATGGAGGGCTATTTCTTTTCACCATTTTCTTAACTTTTCTTTTTAACTCTTCAACTCCTTCTTTCCCCTTTCATTCTTTTCTGCTTTTTTCGTATCATACCTAAGGACTTCTAATTCTAACTATTGGTGATGTCCTTGGGTGGATCCCTCCGGCTCTGGCAGATCATAGGACGGTTTTCCCTAGCCTTAGTCACCTTATAACTCCATGACTATCCTATAATTGCCATGAAACCTTTGATTGAAAATCTCTCAAAGTGTTTGTGATTATCAAACATTTTGTTTAACACTTTGAGAGTTTTGTGTTTACTTTTGTAGGGCTCCCCCTTCACATGTGCTCATGAGTATTTAATAAATTTGCACATGCGCGAGGAGCAAGCACTTTTTGAATTGATCCACTTTCAGTGAACAAGACCGATTCGAGACACGCTTACATCACTAGTTAGACTAGCTTGAAGTTATTACCTGGCCTGGTTAAGTCCACAGAAAGTTTATCAAAACGGTACATTTCTACTAAGACAAATCCTTTTCGAAACACGCTTACGTGGCTAGTTAGAGAGTTCCATTGTCAGCTTTTAGGTGACAACTAGATCTTGTAACTAACTTGATGTTATTACCGGTCGAGGATAAGTCTTTTCGATTATTAACTTTTATATTTCGTCAATTCTTGGGTCAATTCTAAGTCTAGCTCGCATGAGATTCGACTTTAAGCAACTTTGAACATTCATATTTTAATCATTTTCACTTTTCTCCCCCTCAAAAATAGCATATGAAATGTCGGTTTTGTTAAACTTTTGATTAAAATATGTTTTTTGAGTCTTATGGAGAGATATCAACAAGAACTTTTGATTTCAAGAAACGATGAGTTATCAAGTGCTCCCCCTCAACAAGTGAATACTCATTGAGGTGAAATACTTGTCTTTTGAGCAGAATTATGAAAATCATAAAATGTTTGATTAAATCAGAAAATGTTTGATTAATTCTACTCAAAATGTTTTCTTGAAGAATAATGATGAGGTGTGCGAACTTCATGATATTGTGAAAAAATTTCTCCCCCTCAAAACATGTACCATTTTGACAGGGTAAAGCAAAATTTGTTTTAATGGAGGAACATAGTTTTGAAGTTACAAAGTTTGTACACAGGGAAAGAAGATTCTTTTTGTAGTTTTTTAAAAGTTTTTTTTTTTTTTTTTTTTTTTTTTTTTTTTTTTTTTTTTTTTTTTTTAATTTATACAAAAAGAGTTTGATGTTTGACTCTCTTAGTTTTTAAGAAAATTTTGCAAATCATCTAGAGTCAAACACCGCAAACCAATCTGGTGGACTAGATTAGCAAACCTTGTAGGAGGTAATGCTTTGGTGAATAAGTCTGCCAATTTGTATTCAGTTCCTACAAAATATAATTCAATTGTACCCTTTTCAACATGCTCCTTAATGAAATGGTATCAGAGATCAATGTGTTTGGACTTGCAGTGATGAACGGTGTTGCAGGAAATTGCAATGGCGCTTTTGGAGTCACAGTAGATCGGAATCTTATTGAATAGGTAGCCATAGTTGTAACACCCCCAAAATTGTCACGTCAGCGGAAGACTTAAAATGTCAGCGGAAGACTTTTTGGGTGTTACTTCGAGGATCTTTGTCACAATCATAGAAAACGACACAAAAGTGACGCTTTAAAGTTTAATTCATTCAAAATACCAAATATTCGAGACATCAAGATGTTTCATAATTTAAACAACAAGTTTATTTAAAATATGTCAAAATGTTTATTTAAGCCCATGCCGGGTTACAAGCCCACTCCGTGCCTTCAAGTTCCTTCTTGTTTAGTTACCTGAGATAAACACATGCTAAAAAGTGTCAACACAAAGGTTGGTGAGTTCATAGAGTTTATAGTTTAAATCGTTAATTAAAAAAAAATTATATCCTTATCAATTTAATACAAATCAATCCGTTGGTTTGCCCTTCACCGGGTCAATATCAAAAATAGTAATTGGTTTATAAATCCATTTAACACGAGTTTCGAATCACAAGTTAAGATTGTATTGTAATCACATACAATCAATAAGTTTAAATCAATGTTCCTGTTATTGCCTTAAGCTCATGATACTCAACGATTAACAGCCAATCATAATCTCAAGTTATGACGGTAAGTAGTAGGCCCTCAAGATAGGTATTTGCCAATAACCTATAATAAGAACAATAAAATGCGCCTGGTGTTTTCTCTAACAACCAAACGAGGATTGTCAATCACTAATAGTACTATCCACATTTATTTACGTTCACCCTTCAAGTGATTAAGGTTCATGATCGAGGGACTTTTGGCAATAGTAACTTAAGCAAATAACAGTGGCCTGACAGTATTTCAATACCCGGTATAAAAGACTTGTATTCGAGTTTTAAGCATGTATCTCCCCCACGGGAAAATAGTTAAAGAGTGGGCTATGAAATCACAGTAACATGTGAGTACTTATAAAAGTATAAAACAGAAATTAAGCATGTATCTCCCCCAAAGAGTTTACAAAACAATTAAATGAGAAAAGGTGGGGCTATGACTCACAGTAATATGTGAAAGTTTAAAATACTTGTGAAAGTAAAAGCAGTAGTTGAGCATGTATCTCCCCCAAAATATTTATAAAATAATTATAAAAATGGGGCTAAGAACACACCTTAGTAGTACAGTGGTAGTGGTAGTAACATAATCTCAACGATGCAAGGCAACGGCTTCACACACAACCTAAAAGATATGATATGTTTTAGTTGATAGTCTAAGTCTAGTTTTATCGTGAATATTAGTCATTCAGTTTTGTTATTAAAACTCGTGTTCGTTTAAATGTTTGAAGTTCAAGAACAAAGTTATATATACATATAACTTGTGAGTGTAATGATCGATGCTCGATGTGCGATAGAAAATCATCAAGAATAAGTCAACGCGTGTAGACGTCACGATAATAGTTCAAAAGAATAACGAATAATGTAACGTCGTTATCGTTAAAAATTAATTATAGTTGCGAATTATATAACGTATATAATAGTTAAACTTATCAAGTTTTTACATCAAATACACTTACATTTATATAAAACATTAATATTATTTTTATAAAATAATATTACGGAAAAAATCCTTTAAGTTTTAAAAAAATTACATTTTTAACCCTAACGGTCAAACTTAACGCCGTTAGTCCAAAGTTAATGATTATTACAATTCAAGTCCAAAAAGTATCAATATTTGCATTTAGTAATTCCAAGTTTCAATAGTTACTGTTTCTATCCTCAGAAAATCAGATTTACAGTTTTGATCCAAAGTTTGCAAAGTTTACACTTTTAGTCCCCGGTTATGAAAATTTTGCAAAGTTAGTCCAAATTTCGCCAAAGTCAAAGTTTATTATTTTTATTTTCTAAATAAGCTTAAATCATTCCTAATAGCTTATTTCAGCAGCTTATATGCTTAAAAATCAGATTTTCCAATAATTGGGCTTTAACGAGTACATTTAAAGGCCCATTTACGTTTTTAGATCCGTTGGGCTTACGAGGGGTTCGGGCCCGGTTTTAGGTTTGTTTTTATGTTTTAAAAATGTTACTTAACAGCTTATACGATCAGCTTATCAAATAAGCTTAAAAACAGCTTATTGGGCTTATAAGCCCATTTGTTAATATTTAAGGTTTTAGAAAAACTGGTTTTGCTCGATCAAAAGGGGTCGGGAAAAAGGTCTAAATAAGCTTATATGGTTACGTCTTTTATGTTTCCTGTTTACTAGCCATGTCAACAATGAGTTCGAGTTTTAAAATTAATATGTTATGTATTGAATTTGGGAATTAACGAGGCTAAGTAAACGACTAAAACTGATTCTGAAAACAGTTTTCTTAGTCAAAATATTCTAAGTGTTTTTCATTAAAACGTGAAGGTCCAAATGACTTTCAAAACGTGTTACATATATTAAGCAATCGTTATTTTTAGGTTCAAAACTTTATGCCACTCGTTTGTTAGTATATTAGGCTTCTAATATGTCGAATAAATTATATGTATTACATTTTTACTTTGTGAGAAAATGGATCAAAGTATATTGTCAAAAACAGAAAGTTATGAAATGAAAACATGAATTAAGTGTCGAGTAGACTCACATTACTTCAAAAGGGGGCGTAAAACTTAGAGTATGGCTCGATTAGGTGCTCATGGGGATTGTGGATCGACTCGTGGCCAAGTAAAGATGTAGAATGAGTGATGATGCTCCTTGAACTTGTCTCTAGCCCTTCGAATTCCTGGCAAACTTTCTGTCCCGTTTTTCTTGGTATACTCGACTTATGTTTTGTTATTTGGTTCATTTGGGTGTATTTGAGTGTGAGTGATCAACTGAGGACACTTGAGGATGTATATAAGGACATGTTTGAGTGTAGATAACTCAGAGTTGAGTGTTGGAGACCAAGGGATTTGCATGTTGCCTCCTTTTCTACCCAATCGAATAATAACAACAAGAGAATGTGTCATGTTCTAGTTCTGACATTCTCTGACACTCCTGGCAGCTTATGTGATGTTTAGTATTCGTTTTGTGGTGATTGGGGAGCATGGGAGGTGCTAAAAAGGCTTGTGACACGTTTTTACAAGTTTGGCAAGAGTGAGTTTGTAGGTTTACTTAGGTCGTTTTTAAGGCAGTAGACGAGCGGAGAAGGTTGTATCTTTCATCATTCGTGTTTCTATGGTACTAGGTGAATCGAGAGGAGCAATAATATGTAGGTGTCGTGTGTTGAAATCGTAAGATATGAGGGTGGTTTTTGGGGCTGGTCGCGGCAGGGAAAACAAAAGAAAGGAAAACAAATAATTAAGTGTGGCCCTTTGGGTCACGAGGGCCCAATTTGTGAGTTTCGAGAGTCGGGTTACGGTCCAATAATATTAGTGAGAAATCTCGGGAATTTTCGTTGGCTCTGGAATGATATAAATAATGTACGTTAAATGAACGAAACGTATTGTTTTAATTATTAACGTTTAAAATATAAATATATATATTCGCGATATTAAATCTATCAAGGTTGTGTGTAAGCATCGTTCGTAGGTAAATGGTCAATCATAAATGTCATAGTGGTTCACATAATATGTCATGCATAATAAAAAAAAAAATTTGTTCCTGTAAAAATGGTTAATCTATGTTATGGTAACGTGTTAATCGTAGGAAAGTTTTACGGGGTGTTATATTACCTACCCGTTAAACGGAATCCCGTCCCGGGATTCTAAGATAAGGTAGCCGTAAAGGTGAGTGGGAAAGGTGAACAAATAACGTATTTATTATTAGCTTCCTAATTGTACTTTCCAGCTTAACGTATCTACTACTACATTAGCTTTTTACTTGATGATAACCAATCTTAGTATGAGGTTGAAAGAAAAACTTGGGGAAACTTTAGTCCAAAATTATAGTTGTTACTTGGCAGTATTATTTATGGTGTAAACAGTATTTTACCATAGTGGTGTACAGTACCCAACTCTTATTCTCTTTAAATAACCCACTTTTTACACTCCTTTTTACCTAACTTTCCTTTCCCTTTCTTCTCGTCGATATGCCTCACTTCATCACCAATCTTGCAATCATGTATACCATTGTTACCGCTATCTATCTAATGTATGTTCTGAACGAAGATCGTGCTATGTTGGTTGGGATCTTAATGTTTCTTGCACCATTCGTGGTTCTAGCGATCTTCATTGACAAGTTTTGGAAGTGAGGAATAGTGCCGTAGTGTAGTGGTTGGAATGTTGAAATAAGGTTTGTTGTGTTTCCATGTAATTTCGAACATATGAATGAAATTTTCTTCGTTTTCTGATGCCATGGTTTATGTTGATTTTTCGCTTGTATTTATTGCTTATGCATCGTTATATAGAATGTTATCATGTGTTAAGAATATTTAGAGTCGGTTCATTTGATTGTAGTCAAGTTTACAACGGTGGGTTTTCAATAAATTATGACTAAAACTATATGTGGAGTTTATTTGGCTTCGAATACTTCAATAAATACGATTTTTAGTTATAGTTGAGTGTAGCAATTTGGTTGAGCTTTGATGAAAATTTGACCATCGAAGGGTCGATTAATTGGAAAAGATTCGTCACACTTGTTTCTTGGGATTATGATAAATTGAGATGTACAAAAATATTGACGGGGTGTGTAGAAATGTTACGGAAAAATGGTTCGAAATTATAGGTACGAGTCGTTCGGAAGTAATGTTTATGTTTCAGATTTGAGCAACGCCGGGCTCAAGTTAGTGGTCAGCCCAATGGTGCGTTGGGTTATTGTGATTTTGTCGCCCAAAGGTGTGTTGGTATATGGAAGCAGTGGGTTAAGGCCCATGTTAAGAGAGTGTATTCGATTTAGTTTTTTTTTTTGAAGTGTGCATCAACGACATACGTTTAAATATATGAGGTTACAAGTTGGTCGGAGATCATTGAAATTTTTATATAACGTTTGAGAGTTTGGAAAGAGTATGGAGGAGTTCACAATTTCTTAGAGATTGAGGGGTCCAATCATGTGAGAGTGTATTACTTATACGTGGCGTGTTCATGATTTAAGTTATGGTGTTATGTGTTTAATGTGATCTGTTTCTTGCCACTTGTGTTGAAATGCGAAATCCAAGATAGAATTTTTTTTTTTTTTTTTTTTTTTTTTTTTTTTTTTTTTTGCTAGTTTTAATAGATACAGACTTTTTAAAAATTTTTACCGTTTGAAAAACAAACGGTCACATTTAATACAATAATTGAGAATTATTTTTCCAATTCTTTTATAAATACCATTGGTACGTGTTGGGTTATCCACATACACACACACACAAAACAATCAATGGCTTGCAAGCTGCCACATACCGCTGAACAAATTCAACAATATATCAAAGCAGAGGCCGAAAATAGTGATATGGATCGCAAAAATGCTATTTTGAGGGTTATCCTGGAGTTGGAGGTGGCGAAACAATTGAAGCAACGGCTTAGAGAACGTTATGCAAAGTGCACAGATATATCGGAAGATCGGAAACATGTGATTGATACTTTCTTGCATGACGGATATCGTAAGGATGCGGCTATTATTGAATCGTTATCGGTTTGTGTTCATCAGATAGAGGACCATAGTTCCAGCAAGATCTGTTGGAGTTTTAAAGAGAATGTTGAAGCTGCTAGGATTGAACAACAACAGCAACAGCAGCAACGGCAACAGCAACAGCAACAACAGCAACAGCAACTACAGCAACAGCAATACCAACAACAACAGCAACTACAGCAACAGCAACAGCAACACCAACAACAACCAAATCCACTACCACCACCACAACAACCACAACAACAATCACTTCAACAAGGTGCATCAAGTTCTTCTGCACCAAGAGTGACTGTGCAACAACAACAATTGCCTCATCTGGATCAATTCCAGCCAAGTTTTGAGGAAAATGTGGCGGTCGATGATGGTGGTTGGACTTCTGACATGGAGCGGGAGCTGAGTAAGCTGGAGGCTCAAATAGAAGAAGAGAGGTTGGCAAGCTTCGACCCTTATGATGATGGATATGATTCTAATAATTCTCAGACTTGGGATCACCCAGACTACCGCTGAAGTGTGATGTTTAATTTAGCGTTGTTTGTAATGTTTTTATGTATTTCCGTTCAGTCTGCTTTTTAATAATATGGTGTTTGAATAAAATTCCTTGTGATCATACATTGGGTGAGAATTTATTCTGTTATGTTTAGATAAATTAATAATTACAAAAATCTGTGCGGGTAACCTACCCGTTAAACAAAAGAGTTTTGTTGATATAGGTTTTTAGAAAAATTTCTTGAATTATCAGTTTTTGTGGATAGAAATTTAGTTTGGGGAGAAGTGAGTGCACATGGTATTTTTATCAGCTGGGAGGATCAATCGTTTAGTGTCGTCAAGGTTTACCTAATGATTTTGGTAACGTTTAGCATTATCGATGTTTAATCATATCGTTGTGTATCAATATTCATGGTTTCTAGTGAGATTTAGGGGTTCGTGGTTTCATATGCCTGTTAACTCAGAAGTAATTTAAACCTATTTATCTATATTTCGTTATTTACATAGAGAAGCGTCCCAAACTATGTAACTAAGGAAATATAAACTCATGGTTCAATGATTTCCAATTTCTTGATTTGAACAAAAGGGCGTCCCAATCCATTCAAATTAAGACGTTGTAAATTATTTTAAGATTTTAACTATTTGAAAAATTTTATGTGTGGATTTTCCGAGAGTACGAAAAGAGTATGTTGTAAGTAAAAGATGAAAGCGAGACAATTAAAGAGGATTTGCATAGTATTCAAAATAGTTGGGGGTGCATATAAATACATATATTAATATACTAGAGTGTAGTTGTACCATAAACTATTTTAAAAGTCACATAATAGTCTAGCGGATGGAAATATGAAGACACGGTATTTGTAATAATCCCGATTAGTAAATGTAAATCATTAGCATAATCATAACATGTTAACATATATAAGAAATCATGTAAAAGTAATGTCTCTACCAGATGTTGGAAACGCGTAGGCACGGAGGGCATAAGGTGGTATTTTGTAAAAGTGGTCCGTTTTAAAAGTGTAGTTATAGTCCAATGTTCAAAACACTTGGTTCTCTATAACTGTAGCTCTGAATACCAATCTGTAACACCCCCAAAATTGTCACGTCAGCGGAAGACTTAAAATGTCAGCGAAAGACTTTTTGGGTGTTACTTCGAGGATCTTTGTCACAATCATAGAAAACGACACAAAAGTGACGCTTTAAAGTTTAATTCATTCAAAATACCAAATATTCGAGACATCAAGATGTTTCATAATTTAAACAACAAGTTTATTTAAAATATGTCAAAATGTTTATTTAAGCCCATGCCGGGTTACAAGCCCACTCCGTGCCTTCAAGTTCCTTCTTGTTTAGTTACCTGAGATAAACACATGCTAAAAAGTGTCAACACAAAGGTTGGTGAGTTCATAGAGTTTATAGTTTAAATCGTTAATTAAAAAAAATGATATCCTTATCAATTTAATACAAATCAATCCGTTGGTTTGCCCTTCACCGGGTCAATATCAAAAATAGTAATTGGTTTATAAATCCATTTAACACGAGTTTCGAATCACAAGTTAAGATTGTATTGTAATCACATACAATCAATAAGTTTAAATCAATGTTCCTGTTATTGCCTTAAGCTCATGATACTCAACGATTAACAGCCAATCATAATCTCAAGTTATGACGGTAAGTAGTAGGCCCTCAAGATAGGTATTTGCCAATAACCTATAATAAGAACAATAAAGTGCGCCTGGTGTTTTCTCTAACAACCAAACGAGGATTGTCAATCACTAATAGTACTATCCACATTTATTTACGTTCACCCTTCAAGTGATTAAGGTTCATGATCGAGGGACTTTTGGCAATAGTAACTTAAGCAAATAACATTGGCCTGACGGTATTTCAATACCCGGTATAAAAGACTTGTATTCGAGTTTTAAGCATGTATCTCCCCCACGGGAAAATAGTTAAAGAGTGGGCTATGAAATCACAGTAACATGTGAGTACTTATAAAAGTATAAAACAGAAATTAAGCATGTATCTCCCCCAAAGAGTTTACAAAACAATTAAATGAGAAAAGGTGGGGCTATGACTCACAGTAATATGTGAAAGTTTAAAATACTTGTGAAAGTAAAAGCAGTAGTTGAGCATGTATCTCCCCTAAAATATTTATAAAATAATTATAAAAATGGGGCTAAGAACTCACCTTAGTAGTACAGTGGTAGTGGTAGTAACATAATCTCAACGATGCAAGGCAACGGCTTCACACACAACCTAAAAGATATGATATGTTTTAGTTGATAGTCTAAGTCTAGTTTTATCGTGAATATTAGTCATTTAGTTTTGTTATTGAAACTCGTGTTCGTTTAAATGTTTGAAGTTCAAGAACAAAGTTATATATACATATAACTTGTGAGTGTAATGATCGATGCTCGATGTGCGATAGAAAATCATCAAGAATAAGTCAACGCGTGTAGACGTCACGATAATAGTTCAAAAGAATAACGAATAATGTAACGTCGTTATCGTTAAAAATTAATTATAGTTGCGAATTATATAACGTATATAATAGTTAAACTTATCAAGTTTTTACATCAAATACACTTACATTTATATAAAACATTAATATTATTTTTATAAAATAATATTACGGAAAAAATCCTTTAAGTTTTAAAAAAATTACATTTTTAACCCTAACGGTCAAACTTAACGCCGTTAGTCCAAAGTTAATGATTATTACAATTCAAGTCCAAAAAGTATCAATATTTGCATTTAGTAATTCCAAGTTTCAATAGTTACTGTTTCTATCCTCAGAAAATCAGATTTACAGTTTTGATCCAAAGTTTGCAAAGTTTACACTTTTAGTCCCCGGTTATGAAAATTTTGCAAAGTTAGTCCAAATTTCGCCAAAGTCAAAGTTTATTATTTTTATTTTCTAAATAAGCTTAAATCATTCCTAATAGCTTATTTCAGCAGCTTATATGCTTAAAAATCAGATTTTCCAATAATTGGGCTTTAACGAGTACATTTAAAGGCCCATTTACGTTTTTAGATCCGTTGGGCTTACGAGGGGTTCGGGCCCGGTTTTAGGTTTGTTTTTATGTTTTAAAAATGTTACTTAACAGCTTATACGATCAGCTTATCAAATAAGCTTAAAAACAGCTTATTGGGCTTATAAGCCCATTTGTTAATATTTAAGGTTTTAGAAAAACTGGTTTTGCTCGATCAAAAGGGGTCGGGAAAAAGGTCTAAATAAGCTTATATGGTTACGTCTTTTATGTTTCCTGTTTACTAGCCATGTCAACAATGAGTTCGAGTTTTAAAATTAATATGTTATGTATTGAATTTGGGAATTAACGAGGCTAAGTAAACGACTAAAACTGATTCTGAAAACAGTTTTCTTAGTCAAAATATTCTAAGTGTTTTTCATTAAAACGTGAAGGTCCAAATGACTTTCAAAACGTGTTACATATATTAAGCAATCGTTATTTTTAGGTTCAAAACTTTATGCCACTCGTTTGTTAGTATATTAGGCTTCTAATATGTCGAATAAAGTATATGTATTACGTTTTTACTTTGTGAGAAAATGGATCAAAGTATATTGTCAAAAACAGAAAGTTATGAAATGAAAACATGAATTAAGTGTCGAGTAGACTCACATTACTTCAAAAGGGGGCGTAAAACTTAGAGTATGGCTCGATTAGGTGCTCATGGGGATTGTGGATCGACTCGTGGCCAAGTAAAGATGTAGAATTAGTGATGATGCTCCTTGAACTTGTCTCTAGCCCTTCGAATTCCTGGCAAACTTTCTGTCCCGTTTTTCTTAGTATACTCGACTTATGTTTTGTTATTTGGTTCATTTGGGTGTATTTGAGTGTGAGTGATCAACTGAGGACACTTGAGGATGTATATAAGGACATGTTAGAGTGTAGATAACTCAGAGTTGAGTGTTGGAGACCAAGGGATTTGCATGTTGCCTCCTTTTCTACCCAATCGAATAATAACAACAAGAGAATGTGTCATGTTCGAGTTCTGACATTCTCTGACACTCCTGGCAGCTTATGTGATGTTTAGTATTCATTTTGTGGTGATTGGGGAGCATGGGAGGTGCTAAGAAGGCTTGTGACACGTTTTTACAAGTTTGGCAAGAGTGAGTTTGTAGGTTTACTTAGGTCGTTTTTAAGGCAGTAGACGAGCGAAGAAGGTTGTATCTTTCATCATTCGTGTTTCTATGGTACTAGGTGAATCGAGAGGAGCAATAATATGTAGGTGTCGTGTGTTGAAATCGTAAGATATGAGGGTGGTTTTTGGGGCTGGTCACGGCAGGGAAAACAAAAGAAAGGAAAACAAATAATTAAAAGGGGCGCTTGGGCTTGTTTGGCTGGTGGGCTGTTTTCTTGGATTGGGCCCATAACAAAAAAGAAATAATAAACAGTCCGTTTGGTTTGGCTGTTTGGGTTTAAGTGTGGCCCTTTGGGTCACGAGGGCCCAATTTGTGAGTTTCGAGAGTCGGGTTACGGTCCAATAATATTAGTGAGAAATCTCGGGAATTTTCGTTGGCTCTGGAATGATATAAATAATGTACGTTAAATGAACGAAACGTATTGTTTTAATTATTAACGTTTAAAATATAAATATATATATTCGCGATATTAAATCTATCAAGGTTGTGTGTAAGCATCGTTCCTAGGTAAATGTTCAATCATAAATGTCATAGTGGTTCACATAATATGTCATGCATAATAATAAAAAAAAATTTGTTCCTGTAAAAATGGTTAATCTATGTTATGGTAACGTGTTAATCGTAGGAAAATTTTACGGGGTGTTATAATAGTCCTTAAGCTGTGATCTCATCCATATGACTTGAGCACAGCAAGCAGACATAGCTACGTATTCAGATTCGGCTGATGACAGTTATGTGCAGTCCTGCTTCTTAGATTGCCAAGACACAAGCTTATCTCCAAGAAACTGTAATCCACCTGATGTACTTTTTCGCGTGTCTAAACATCCTGCATGGTCAGCATCTGAAAAAGCTATTAGTTCAAAACTAGAATCCTTCGGATACCAGATTCCCAAGTGAATGGTTCCCTTCATGTATCGAAGGATTCTTTTTGCCTCATTGAGGTGTCTTTCAGTTGGTCGAGACTGATAACGCGAACACATATAGACAGCAAAAACAATATCAGGTCTACTAGCTGTGAGATACATGAGTGACCCAATAATACTTCGGTATTTGGTAGGGTCAACGGGAGTCCCATGTATATCAGCATCTAGTTTTGTGGTATTGGCCATTGGTGTATTCATAATATCACAACATGTCATGCCATGTTTCTTTAAAATCTCAAGAGCGTATTTTGACTGATTTAGAAAAATTCCACGGGGTGATTGATGAACTTGTAGTCCTACAAAGAACGAAAGTTCACCCATCATGGACATTGCGAAATTATCTTTCATTAATTTTGCAAAATCAATTGAATATCGTTTGTTTGTTGATGCAAAAATAATGTCTTCGACATAAATTTGAACAATTGATAAGTCCGCCCCGTATGTTTTTGTAAACAGTGTTGGGTTCACCGAGCCTAAAGTAAAGTTATTAGCCAACAAGAATGTAGATAACTTGTCATACCACGCCCTTGGGGCTTGCTTGAGACCGTAAAGAGACTTTTTGAGTTTGTAGACGTGATTGGGACGTTCTGGATCAACAAAGCCTTCTGGTTGACTCACATACACCACTTCACGGAGTTGACCATTCAGAAATGCCGTTTTCACATCCATTTGATAAACAACCATATTCCAGTGAGCAGCGTATGCTAAAAAATCCGTATAGCCTCAAGTCTAGCCACCGGTGAAAAAGATTCTTCAAAATCGATTCCTTCTTCTTGAAAGTATCCTTTTACCACCAAGCGTGATTTGTTTCGTATGACAGTTCCTTCTGCATCCAGCTTGTTTTTCCATATCCATTTTAAACCAATGACAATGACTCCCTCAGGTTTTTCAACCATTTCCCAGGCTTCTAATCTTTCAAATGACTCTAGTTCCTCTTGCATTGATTCGATCCAATTGTCATAAGTCATTGCTTCTTTAATGTTCTTCGGTTCAGCTTGACATACGGTGAGTGCATAGATGCAAGTTTCACCGTCTGTGTGGAGTCGTTGTCTTGTCATAATTGGTGCATCTGGATGGCCAATAATCTGAACTAAGGGGTGATTTCTAATCCATTTGTGTGTCGAATGGTGAAGTTGATAATTATCTCGCATGTTAGCAGGATCCAAATTGCGTGTAGATAACTCAGCAATGTCAGGAATGAGTTGAGCCGGTGCAAACGGGTTAAAGAACGCCTCTAGATCATGCTCTGCGGTTTTTGGAACTGATTTAGGTATGGATTCTTCAGCTGATTGTCATGAGTTGGACCCGGTTTGTTCTGCGGTTGTTGAAGATGCAATTGGAGGGCCGTGTCTCGCAACAGTCGTTGTTGTTTGTTGAGGTGAATCAGGTACTTGATTATGATCAGGTTGTGCAACGAAAATGGGTGAGACCTCAGAGGGACGGTTTTCAATCGTATCACCGAACAATGGAGCAAACAAGGTTTCCACTTCTTTACGGGAGAGTGACAATGGTTCAGCCGAAGATTCCAGAAAATTTAGACGGTTGAATGCGGGTCCTAAGCTGTTTTGCTTAGAAGCCATTGCTAAAGTACTTTTAAACGGTTGGTTACGGGTCCTAAGCTGTTGTGCTCAGAAACCATTGCTGAAGTGCGGGTCCGAAACTGAATTATTCTGAAGCCATTCCTATTGAATCTCTAGAGAAAGAAAGAAGAGACAAAACAGAGAACATGGAGCCCCAAGTGTAACTGGGTTCCAGGTGTTAGAAGCATAAAGATGTAGTGTCAACTATCTTCTTGACACTTGAACACACAATTCTGATGGTATTCATTCTTGTCTTTGTAAAGATCACATTAGTTTTGGTGCAAATATCTAAAATCTTTCCTGTAGGAATCCACCAAAGAGCAATCGTTTTGAAAATTCTACCCGTGGGTACCCACCTATTGTTAGATCTACGAGATGTTTCCCTTTTTGATGCAGCAGAATAAAATGTGGGAGCATCACTTGGTTGAGAAAACCTATGTCCTATATTGATCAACTTTTTAGGTTTCTGAATTATGTCTTTTGGTTCAACGGGTTTGTTTGTCTTAGTCGATTGTGCCTTTGCAAGTGAATTTCCTTTTTGAAGATATTTTACAGCACAGACAACATGATTATTTACGCAACTACTCTTAGATGCTAGCCAATTCCTATTAGTTTGTTGAGTACTGATTCGGTGCCAAAGCAGTCAACTAAAGTCAACCACAGATGTGGTCAATATAGTCAAATACCCTAGACCAATGCTTCCGGATAGTACAGAGTATCACCGGGTCGTTATGTCCCGACGAGGTGTGGATGGTATTAAAACGGATTTGTGATCGGGTGATTCTGAACAGGAAAGGGGTAGTAGGGGTTTGAATGATTACGCTATGGAAATACAAATGAAAACAAGTTAAATAAACTAACTTAACTAAAACATAAGACCAAGTTACCCTAGAACGTAATTAAAATTAAAAACGCGCGTATACGTTAAAAATAACATCAACGCGCAAAATAAAAAGTGAATTTTAAGCTACGTTAACCCTACGGACATGAAAATTATATTTTTACGATCCTAATGATAAAGGAAAATTTTGAGAAAAAGATAATTATTTTTTTTTACTTTTATATTATTTATTATTAATTAATTACTAATTAAACTAACATTAATTATTAAAAATACTAAACTAATTTGGAAAAATATGAAAATTTTTTGGTAATTAAATAAACTCAAAACTAGCCTAAGAAAAATAAAAATGTGAAATAAGCAGTTATCAATAAGCAGAAAATAAGCTAATTAAAAGCTGAAAAGTCTAAATAAGCAAAACAGACAAACACATGTTAACTATTAAATTTTGCAAAGAGTAAATAACAAAGACCCTAGGGCAGATGGAAAAGGTGTGCTTGTGTGGGAGGCTTAAGGTGCAGGAGGTCCAGGGTTCGAATCCTACCTCTTGCACTTTTTGCAAATTATTTAATTTTTTCACTTTTTCTTTTTAAAACTTGTAAAGCTGAAACGATTAACCAACTTTGCTAAACACAACATTATATAGAAACTACAAATAAGCTGGGAATGGCTTACTTGAGCTTAATCACTTAACAAATGAATACAGTTAAGTTTCAAGCTTAACTGTTCCAAATACAAAGCCAACATAAGCTCTCTTAAGCAACTATGCGAACCTAACAAGCTGATAAATAACTAAAACAAGTTAACCATAGCTAATATGAAACCTAAAATATGCAATAACAACTACAAATAAGCAAAAAGGGACAAGGCATAGCAGTTTTAACTTTAAACCTAAAAAGGGAATTACTAGCATTCCTAAAAGCTATCTAAGGGATGCAATAAGCTAATGCTAAGTGAAAATAAGCTACTACTAAACTGAGGGAAGAGAAAGTAAGCTGGAACAAGCAAAAAGGAACTAGGGGAATCCTAAATAATGCTAAGGGACAAGAATAAAGCAGATGGATAAGCCTAAACAAGCACAAAGAAGCAAATAAGCAAATACTAAAAGTAACAAACCCAAACAGTCCAAAAGGGGACTTGCAGGCTTGATTTAAGCCTGTCAAATAAGCTAAAAAAACAAAACAAGCCTGGAACCAAATAGACCAGACTATTGGCTTCCCAAATAACCCACAAGCTCAGGTAAAGCTCAAGAGATAAGCTCTCAAGGAGCTTGTGAAAAACGGGCAAAAGCCACTGGCTGGGTGCAGGGCAAGCAGTGGGTCAGCAGGCCACTTTAGGGGTAGAATAAGCTAACAAAAAAAATTATAAAAATAAAATAAAAATAAGTACATGTAGACAAGTTGGGGGCAAGCTGGAAACCAAATTCTAGACCCTAATACCTAGTGATTAGTGAATTAAAAATGTTGGCGTGACACAGGGTTTGAGGTAGAAAGCTGCTGATGTAGCGGGTGATATGGGTGAAAACAGGATATGATGACCAACAAAAGTACAATACCAAATGGTGATCATGCATCATAACCTATATTGTACAAGTTTTAAGCAATGATAGCAACTAATGAGGCTTGAATATCTATTCTACCTAATCTATTAAAGAAAACAGTTAAAATAAAACTTTTAGAAAAACAAACTCAAAACACTTTGAGACTTTTGGAAATGATTAAACATGATTGAAATTTTCATAAAACTAACAACTATTTCTTTTTTTGTTCAAAAACAAAACCACGCAAAACACCCCTTTAACTGGTTAACTGTTGAGAAATTCAAAATGTAACAAGAGTTTTTAGGATATGAATTAAAAGAAAACTATAGATTCAGCTATAACTAATTTAAATGATCATGAATAAACAGAAAACAAGCACTGAATAAGCTATTTCTACAGTAAATTGGAAAAGTGAACTTAGATAAAACTTTGAATAAAATGATTACAAACTAAAATTAAAGCTGAGATTAAAAGATAAAAATTATACTAAAGCTAAAATTAAAAGCTACTCCAAATTTTTATCCCTACTCCTAAAACCTACTTAAACCAAACATCCCTATGTGGTGACAGTCATGGAATTTTTTGACAACAAGTAGTATTTGAACTAAAACTTGGAATATAACGATAACATAAGCAAATGTAAATAAAGCTAAACTGTAAATAAGCAGTGAGAAATAAGATAAAAAGAATTGAAGGAACTTGAGTTTGCATTAATTTGAAAATTGAGTACAGGGAAAACATAAAAAAAACATTGAAGACTTAAACTAAAACTAAACCTACTTCTTGACTACTAACTATTGCCTTTGAAAGGCTTACAAGAAGGGTACTTATACTAAACTAGGATTAGGGTTTCCTTCTCTTTGCTTTGTCTTCTTGTGTTGCTCTTTCTTGGTCTTTATCTCAGCCGTACAATTGCTTTTGGCGCCAAGGGTGTTGTGGATTGGTGACCTGTCAAAGGTGTTAGGTGGTATCTCGTGACTGCTTTCTTGGAGGAGGTGCTGGTATGGGGGAAGGTGAAGGGTAGGGTGGTGGAGCGTAGCAGATGGATGGCGTGGAGTGGTGGTTTTGTTTCTTCGATAAAACGAGGAGGGGGAGAAGAAAGAGGGAGTCTGTGTGATATGTTTAACCAAGTAAGACAAAAATGTTTTTATTAAAACGTATTAGGGTTAGGTTTTGGGCTTGGGGTAGGTTTTGGGCTAGGGTAAGTTTGTTTTGGTGGACTTGTTACTAAAAGGGTCCATTTGGTTTATCAAATAAATAGCACAAGGACCGAATCTGTAATTTACTAAAACTGAAGGACCAATTATGCCAAATTCCCAAACTTGTTCCAAGGGCTAATCTCGCCACATATTAAATTCCCAAAGGTCCGTTGATGTTTATTTTCCAAATTGAAACTATCCAAGGACCAAAATTGCCATAATTGAAACTGCAAGGACCAAACTGGTAAACTTTTGAAACATTTTACCCAAAGATCATTTTTTATAACATTTGACTTTTAAGGGTTTGGGTTGACTTTTCTTTTCAAAACAAATACTCAGGGACTGATTTTGACAACTTTTGAAAGTTGGGGGACTGAAACTGCCAATTTTGCAAACTTTGTTCGTTTTTCATCTGTTTTTTCTCATTTTGCATCTCAAACATATAAATCACAATCTTTGGGATATTTTTTGTATTTTGATGTATTTCTGGGTGTTTTTAAACGTTTTGCAGCTCAGATTTGACCAAAAATGATGAGTATTTACACACTCATCAAGTACTCTTAGGTTTTGGTTTGCTACTACAAGCAGTGTTCTGTACTACAGTAGAAGGCATCACACGAGGTTTCGAACCTAGAATTCCATCCTTTTGAAGTAGCGCATTTTTTTCTAGCCTTTCTAGATCATAGTGCTTGTACATGTCATATGTGTCATAAGACTCTTTACTTTTAATGCTCGTTTTAGACACCGTTTTCGAACTAATCCTAGATGAGCCAGGTATAATCACGTGTTGAGATTTAGCTGACAAAGATGCATTTTCCTTAGGCCAAGAATGTGGAGTGACTGGTTTAGTCAAATTGTTTTTCTCAACAACTTTGGAGGTAAACCGAGATTTTGAAAATTTAGGTCGTTCAGATTTAAATGCAGTTGGTCATTGGTGAGTGCTTATTCACTCACCTTTTCAGAGCCAAAATAGGACTTAATAATCCAAAAACTAACCTAAAACGCCAAAGAAAACATGTTTTTGTGATTGTGAATGTGCATGAACGGATATCTCGCAAAATAACGAAAAACAAACAAAAATACGGCAAAAACGAACACGAGAGTGGAACGAGTCAGAAAATCAAAGCTGGTATCTGAAAGTCAAAGCTAAGCTCAATTTTTCAAAAGAGATCCCTAGAGTTTGAAGATTTGCAAGATTCATCCTTTTTGAGAAAGTATGAAGAAATGACAAAATAGTCCTTGCACTTTGGAAATTAACACAATCAGTCCCTCCTAGATTTATTTGAAGAAAAAGTCAATTCAACCCTTAAATATCCAAAGTTGGCAATATAAACCCTTGGAGATCAGTTTTGAATGAATGGCAGAATCAATCCTTTTATTTCAGAAAATAGCACAACTGGTCCTTGTTTATTCTTATTACATTTCTGAAAATACAAAACAAGTCCAAGTCCATAAAAATAATCAAGCCCAAAACCAAAAGCAAATACCCAAGCCCAACCATCCCAAACCCGATCCATCCAATCCCTTGGTCAACTATTAATCCACGGGTCAAGGGTCAACATAAGTCAAAAAAATAATAAAAAAAAAAACCTTACCCCGCCCCTTTTTCCCCCAATTACCCAGGTTCATGAGAAGCCTAATTACCGTACAACTCAAAATCACCACAATTAAGGGTATAATTGTACAATCAAATGGGTTCTAGAAGCTATTGGTGATGTCAGAAGATGTCAGAGTATCAAAGAAGCACAAAAGGGACATGTGGCAGGCTACTATTGGCAGAGACACGTCATTGGGTATGATCTAAGGGTGTATATCATATGGAAATGATTGGGAAAGTGATCAAGGGCTCCCAGATGCTTCAAAGAAACACAGAGCACACGGATTGCCAGCTTGGCAATCCGTGACTCTCATTCCTCACCTCTCCTATAAATAGGTGCTTGTATTAGCTCATTTGAGTAGTTAGGGTAGTTGTAGCGAAGCTCTGTTAAAATTTCTATAGAATGTACCTAGACTAGTTATTGTAATGAATACTTTTTAGATTTAATAAAATTTTTAGTTTTCTTCAAATCTAATTTGCTTATTATTCATTTCATTAGCTTAATTGTTTTCATACTTTTTATATTTGGATTAATCTTAATTTCTTATTCAGCATAATTAGTATTTCTTATAATTCAATTTAAATCATTTGTAGAAAATAAATAAAAATCAGAAAATAAAAAAAAAATAAAAATAAGTTTTCAATCTGTTTTGATAAGCTTTCAAATAAGCTTATTTAGTTTTTATACAATCTATACAAGCTCTGAAGCTTGCTGTAGATCTGTTTTCATTTCAAATTTCACAAGTGTTTAGAGACAGTCAACAAAAGTCAAAGGACTTGAATCATTAGAATCTGTGGTGGTTTGGATAAGTTGAGAGAGAATTAGAAGGTCTCTGCCTATCCTAGAAATAGGCAAGCTAAGTGAATCAAGCATGTTCATGCTAGATTGAATGTGTTTGTAAGTACTTGTTTCTGAATTTGCATTGTTAAGTACTGTTACATTGATAAGTCTGCTGATATTGTTGTCATAATTTCTGAGATTGAGCTTGTTTGATTTTTAGTTTCATTGTTTTAGTAGATCTGAATTGATAGTTGTTATCGAGTATTTGTAATAGTAAGTGGATCTGAGTTGTTTAGTTAAAGTTTAGTATCTGTCATAGCTTTGGATCTTTCATTTTGTTTATCTGTTGGAGCTAGTTGTAATTGGTTGTGTAGTTAACTTTACATAGTGATTTGTGTGATAGCTGAATTAGTATCTTAGTGATTTGGTGTATAATTCATGGACTCTTAGTTGTGACTGTCAAATAAGAGAGTGTTTGGATTTGAACTTCGCTGAGCTTGAATGTTGCTAGATTTCTGATTTGATTGCACACTTAGGCTACATAAATATAGAAATAGAAAAACATATCATAAAAACAGATAGTCATTTCAATTAAAGTCAATAATCATTTTAGTATCTTCATATTTGCATAACAGTGAATGATTGTAGTTGCATTATCATAGTAATAGTTGCATAAACCAGTAATTTAGCTTATTTCACTAATACTTTAGGTTATCATAATAATCTCATTTAGATTAGAGCCTTAAAAATCTATTTTAGTCAAAGTTACATTGAAATCAGAAAGTAAAAAAATTATTGGTATTCAGTTTTTGGTCAAATCTTTGAGTGCATCTCTAGTGTTCATTTTTTATTGAAATTACTTGAGGTTTGCTGATTTTAGAATTTTATCAGTTAGTTAAACAATATCAAAAGGAAAAAGTTGGTTTGGAATACTTTTGCTTAATGAAAAATTGAACTTAAGTTGTCTGTTTGGAAACTGAGATCCCTTTGGCATCAGAATTTGACTAATCTTCTAGGTATCATTTTGGTTAGTAGATTGGATTTGAGATACTTCCTCTTGGTTGTTCTTAGATCTCAGTTGGTTAGATTAGCTTTTGCCCCCACAAGCTGGTACTTTTGAGCTTATTTAGTAAGCTTATTGCTTGTATCAGTTGGTACATTTGAGACAGATAAGCTAATTGCAATTTGAGGCCTGCTAGTGCATTACTGAGCTTATACCTGTGTTCTTTTGGATTTTCTGAGTTCATCAGTGGTTAATAAGGTGTTGTGTATGGTCTGCTTAATTTGGCTTAATCTGTTTGCAATTGTACATAAACATTGGCCTAGTCATTTTTGCTTATTAAGATTACCTTGTATCTGTGTGCTACCTTTGGTCTTAATGTTAGGTACCCATATTGATTACACACAAGCAAGAATGAGATAGATATAAGGATTTGGGTGATTATGAGAATGAGAGAAATATAAGTGCAAGAGTTTCCTTACGATTTCAAATAACCAACCAAATAATAATGTGTACATAAGTTCCTATTTATAGGGGAGGATGCTAGGGAACCACTCCTAGCTCCCTCCTTGCTACAATTCGTGGGCCTTGAGGCCTTGTGGGCTTTTCATAAGCCTTTTACACATTAAACATAACTAAATGTAAATAACTAATAATTAAGCAACCTAACGTTTATTACAAATGACTGAGACTTGATAAAATAGTAAAACTTTGTTCCCACCAATCTCCCCTTAAGGGTCGGTCATCACGATTGCTGATGAGGCAAAAAATGATCCGTTTTTAGGGTGTCATTTAAGCCCGGAATTGAATTTACTACATGATAAGAGGCATTAGGATCACCCTTGTGTTTAAACCCGTATCATAATTACTTGACCATTTAAGTCATATTACTTGGCTAGTTAAGTCAATTAATTTTTCCCACACCTTAGCGTTGTACTCAGTTTTAGTACACGAAACCCCTAGTACACCCCTCCGAGCCTATCTTTTCGTTTCTAACTTTAAGCATCTTACTTAAAGGAAGAATTTGTTACACCCCACTTAAATGTACACCCAAATCGCCTAAGCCTTTCGTGTATGCACTCATCTTTAGTGCATTATTGTTATTTGTTTAAAACCTTAGTTAATTATCTAATTGATTACATGGTTGCTAAGTCGAGTCATATCCTTGTACATATTGTTTTGGTACGATTGGGACTCATGGGTAAAGTACTTGTGTTATTCAATAATGGGGAAGAACATCATATTATTACCCCCATATGTGCGTTAATCTTAAAAGTACTCCAAGTGTTTTGATTATCTTAATTCGAGTCATTAGATTAGTTTATTGTAAAGTATGTAAAAATTTAAGTGTAAGTGGAATGTTCATTCCCCATGATGTATTATTTTGGATGGTAGGGTAGGAGTGTATGCAAAAAAAAAATAAAATAAAATAAAATAAAATAAAAAAAATTGAAAAAAAAAACATACGGACTACCATCCCGTTTCATTTTATGTTTATTTTATGTTTTTGTTGTTTTTGATTTATTAGCTTAAGTCGAGTCTAGTCTTTGCTTAGCAATGCCATATTGTACATGTAATTAACCAAGATTTTTAACTCGCCACCAGTAAAGATTGCCTATATCCAACAAAACTGTGTATTCCATATCCCTACACCTAACATTATAACCCTTTGAAAGACCTCTTTGATAGTTTATCCTAGTTGCTTATGCCATGTGGTGGAGGTTTGATCCTTTCCCAAGCCTATGGTAATCTATTTTGCTATGACAGGTAGTGAGAGATGTTTTCCATTTTCATATTGTGATATATACTTTATTACACCCGAGAGATGTGAGTATCTAAACACTATTTGTGAGGTGCTAGTGTATGACCTCCGTGCTTGTATTTGGTCTTTAGTGGAACGATTATTTGTTGTAATTACTTTTATATTAGTGTTAAATGACCCCTAACTTGTATTTTGATTAGAATAAAAGCGCATTTACTTGAGGGTAAGCAAATCTCAAGTGTAAGGGTATATGATGAGGCGATAAATGATCCGTTTTTAGGGGTCATTTAAGCCCGGAATTAAATTTATTTGATCAAATATTGCC
Organism: Artemisia argyi; assembly: GCA_030686995.1. NCBI lineage: Eukaryota > Viridiplantae > Streptophyta > Magnoliopsida > Asterales > Asteraceae > Artemisia > Artemisia argyi. The sequence goes on along the minus strand of CM060702.1, from coordinate 91,139,090 downwards.
CTAAATCGTTCCTTTTGTGATTTTAGGTACTTTTGGAGTGAATTCTGGAAAAAGGAAGCATTTTGGACGTTTTTGGAGCATAAAAGTGAAGAAAAACGGCAAAGTCTTAATTTTCCTTGCTGGTAACAATACCTGACGGCGTCACAAGTTTCTTAATGACGGCGTCAAGAGGAAAAACAAGAGGTGAAGAGTATGGAGTCCATGACGGTCCAGAACACTTTTGCACTAGGGCATGATAGCGTAACCGTAGGCCGTCATGACCCCTTAACACGTGACGGCCCAGAGGAGAAATGCTCTTGACGGCGTCAGATTTGGATCTAGGCAATCCGATTTTGTTATGGGCGGCGGGTTGACGGCGTCAGAATTTTCTTCTTGACGCCGTCACCTTAGAAAATCTATATATAGTCTTTGTAATTTTCATTCAAAAGGAGAGGACAATATTAGGGACGACTTGAATAAACCCTAGCACGACTTTTATAGTATTTTCAAGGGATTTCACCCCTTGAATCCTTTCATGTTCAATTAAGATAAGTATCATTTCAATTCATTCAATATGTCTATGTGTTGTCTGAATATATTTTACGCTTGTCTTGATTTTAACATGCTAGGCTAGATCTCTTGTGTGTTTGCTTAGATGTAGTGAAACCTGGATGTTGATTATGGGTTTATTGCTTGTTTATAGTTGTTACGGATGAATGATTTCGATGTTAGGCTTAAGAAAACTGGCAGACTTCCATAGTGTAACTTGCTTGAACGTCTTAAGAAACATGAACCAATGCGTACTAGGTTTTTATGGTTGTATTTAATGCATGAGCGAATTCTAGTGATCCCATGTTAGGAGCTTCTTGCAGGCTCAACATAGGAGTGAAGTAGGAGCTTATAGAGATGGGGAAGTACGTACGCCACCCCACGATTGGTATTAAGGAATATAACCCATCATCCACGCAACTGTAACAAACTATCAACCTGTAAAAGATATCTAGGGAGTAATGAAATCTAAGTAAACACAACTTTCCCATTTATTGTTCACACCACTAGTTTAATTAGTTTAATTTACATTTTTGTTATTTTATTTTGATTGCATCTTTAGTCATTGGGTTAGTTGATTAGCAACTAATTCCGCCCACTCTTCCAAAACCCAAAATTTTACTTGCTTTTATAAAAATACAAAAAGAATCATCCCTAACCTCTAGACCTAGTTTTTTTAGGCTTTCTAATCCTAGCGACACTATTCCTGAGTTGAACGATCAATCCCCCGGTACTTGTCACTATACTATACTACAACGATCAGGTACACTGCCTGGTGGGGGTTGTAAGCTTCTCGAGATCCCTCGAGAGGTAAAGCCTGGTGCAATTCCCACGCATCAGTTGCTTGACCTCTTTGTCATTTCTTCATCTTTGACTTTCATAGCTTTAGACGTCTTTCAAAAAATAATGAGATAAAATCATTCATCTTACTTTGTTCTTTGTTCATTGTTGTTATGATAGTGTTCAAGTTATGAAGTTGTCTGCCTTTCGTCACTTCTGCGTATGTGGTGGTAGTCCTCCATTCCAACATGCTCATACATCTTTGAACTTTGACTTATACATGCACGTAGTTCCTTTTCTTACACTTTGATCTTTAGTCTTAATACTCTATAGATTTTTCTTTTTGGCGTAGAATCTTTCTTTGAACTTTGTGTTGCATTGATCTTTGAGGGAGCTTTTGATGACTTCAAGATGCATGTATGAGCATGTGGAATCCGTCGCGATGGAGATGATGTGTACCTGCGGGTAAACCGTTAGCAATAAAACATCCGGTACTTACAGATAAGGAATTAGAGATCGTCAACAGCATAGTGTGAAGACTCCTTCTAACCCTTATCAAGGCCGTTCCCATGTCAGATACCCCCGAAGGAGCTTACAAGACCTACTAAGTAGCTCAATGACTGGGTCAGTCGCTGGGGATCACTCCATTACTGTAGACCGCTAAGAGACCACCGCAAACACTAAGCGTAACCCACAAGGAGTTACTGAAGTGACCTGCTGTCTGGGCTGTTTGATGTTGACCCTGGCAGGATTTCCGTTCAATCATTGAGAAATACTTAAGTAAATTCTCTCATGAACGTTCTCGGCAGATTGCTAAGATTTGCGAAGGACTCGATAATTTACAACTAGTGTCCATTGATGTAGAATCACCAGTTGTAGAAATACTAAGTGTTCCTAAGAGATCTTTGATGTATCTCATGGCTCTAGATTCGATAAGTGCACACTTAGGTTTCCTATGCGGAGACTAGGGAGGGGTCTCCTGCTTTATATCAACCATCTCTAAGAGATAGGTCGATAGATTACACCGGTTCCTCGTGAAAATGAAACAAGCTCTTTTAAAAGAACTTGAGTGGCTAGAAGGTTTAGTTCATTGCGTCACTGGGTCCATGACGACTTTATCTTCAATACTGGCGTCGCCTTAGCAACAACCAGTAGCATACGAATCGAACCCGGTGTCTGCCCTAATGTTGAACATATGGAGGGCTATTTCCTTTCATCCTTTTCTTTACTTTTCATTTTAATTCTTCAACACCTTCTTTCTCCTTTCATTCTTTACTCCTTTTTTCATATCATACCTAAGGACTTCTAATACTAACTATTTGGTGATGTCCTTGGGTAGATCGCTCCGGCTCTGGTGGATCATAGGACGGTTTTTCCAATCTTAATCACCTTATAACTCCATGATTATCCTACAATTGCCATTGAAACCTTTGAAAATCTCTCAAAGTGTTTGTGATTATCAAACATTTTGTTTAACACTTTGAGAGTTTTGTGTTTACTTTTGAAGGGCTCCCCCTTCACATGTGCTCATAAGTGTTTAATAAATTTGCACATGCGGGAGGAGCAAGCACTTTTTGAATTGATCCGCTTTCGGGGAACAAGACCGATTCGAGACACGCTTACATCACTAGTTATACTAGCTTGAAGTTATTACCCAGCCTGGTCAAGTCCACTGAAAGTTTATCGAAACGGTACATTTCTACTAAGCCAAATCCTTTTCGAGACACGCTTACGTGGCTAGTTAAGGAGTTCCATTGTCAGCTTTTAGGTTACAGCCAGCTCTAATAACTAACTTAATGTTATAACCCGTCGAGGATAAGTCTTTTCGATTATTTACTTTTATGTTTCGTCAATTCTTGGGTGAATCTGAGTCTAGCTCGCATGAGATTTGACTTTTAAGCAACTTTGAACTTTCATATTTTAATCACATTCACTTTTTCTCCCCCTCAAAAATAGCATATAAAGTGATATTTTTGACAATATTTTGATTAAAATATGCCATTTGAGTCTTATGGGGAGAAATCAACAAGAACTTTTGATTTCAAGAACGGTGATCAAGTGCTCCCCCTCAACAAGTGAATTCTTATTGAGGTGAAATACTTGTCTTTTGAGCAGAGTTTATGAAAATTAGAAAATGTTTGATTAACTCTACTCAAAAGTAAGAAGCCTTCGCTCCTTATATCAGGATTGAGGCACTGATGCGTACCTCAGGGTCCTTTCTTTACATGAACGGGTTGTACACTGTTATGTGTGCACAAGCCATAATGGTTACAAATCAATCAAATGAAATAATTATAATTGAAATGTTAATACCCTTGTATACCAGCTTGTGATTCATCAATGATCGGAGCATCAATATCCATGAACTTAGGATCCGGTCTTTGGAAGAGTCTGATGGGAAATGAAGGTCTGACACCGATATAACTTTCCAATCGTCTAATCTGCTCCTGACGAAATAACCTTTCTTTTATTTTCATGACAAAGTTTCGAACTTGTCTTCTGGAACTGGATTTCCACTTAGCAGTTTCTCCTTTAGATATCTTTCTCCTATCATCATTTAATCTTTTGACTAACCCATCGCGAACAGTTTTGAGCGTAGCATCACAGAACTTGTGTAACTCATCGAGCCTCATAAAACTTAGTTGCTTTTTGCTGTTGAGGTAAGTGAAACCAAATGACGGTTTTTGGATGAGCGTATACTGTGATATCTGATCTATTCCAGCAAATGATAATTGTGGTTTAGTCAAATTGATCTTCTGTTGGTAACTTTTGACTCCAAGCTGAAGATCTTCCACTCTTTCTTGAACTATCAATCATCTGATGAAGAGAAGTAGAGATGAAATGAAGTTGTATTGTGTGTCAGTATCGAATCCACGCATTCTTCCTTGAACCTTTTCTAGATACATGTCTTCAATGTCATTTAGATAAAGGTCGGGAAAGTCTGCTTCAGAGAACTTGTACTTATTTTCATCTTGTTGTTTAACCACAATCTCATTTATGAACATGTTAGTTGAACCTTTTCGACTCCTGAATTTCCAAAATAGCAATGATTCTAGATTTATGCTTCACGTTCTTAGTTGACTTGATTTCTAACCTGTGAGTGTAACCAAGTCGACGACATTCAAACCAGTGCTGAATCCCATGTAAAGCATCTCTGTCGTAAGCAACAATGGAGTTGCTAAATACCGAAGTTGATTCTTCAATTGCAGGAACATCGTATCTTGCGGCTGGCACTGAAATAGTCAATGATGAAGCATATTTCTGTTTGGAGTTCTCTTGTATGAGTTGGAGGTTACGAAGATCTTTGTTGAAGAAAAAGCGGTAAGGTATCTTTGGTTTTTCTGGAAATCCTTGCAAAGGTAATGGTTTAGTCTAATCGGTGAAGTAAGGCTTGTCGGGTTTTTCGGAATGGATGTCGAAATTCACTTCAGGGTTTAGCCAGTCAAACTTTCCTGACATTGCACTAGCTATATTCTGCATGTGAAATTCAAATTCCATCTTGTTTCCAGATCTAGACTTTAGGAACTCCTGTGCATCCTGATTGATTCTTCTTAACTCAGCCTTTGTAAGTTTCTCAATCTGAAGATCTGCCATTATACTCTGAGTGTATTGCAATGTATTGCCCGGAAGTGGTTCTTCATTTTCGAGAGGAGGTTGAGCCTTGACCAAATCAGTCAACCAATCATCTTGAGGTGTGTCATCATTGTCTATCCATGAGTGACGTCTACTTTTCTTAGACTTCTTAGACTTGGATGTAGTATCCTTATCTTGAGCTTTGGAGGTTGATGATGGTCCAGGTTTATAATCGGGAATTGGAGAGGCACGGTAGTCGGTATCGGGTTGTCCTTGATAATCATCAGTAGGTTGCATGAGTGTTTCTTCCTGGTCTGTAGGACCTTGACCAGAAGCTGAAGTATGTTGCTGATTTCCAGGATGAGTTGAATCCTTTTGTGGTTGGTGTGAAGATGATGGACCGGTTCCAGACTTGTGTTTCTTTCCTTTTGAGTTCGGGTCTGGGTCGTTATCTTTCCTTGACCTCTTCAAGGATCCAGCAGCTTCTTTGCACGACTCTTTTGACAAGTTAGCTGCAATGGCGTCGATAAGCGCGGTTTCTTCAGGTGTTAAATTGGTTTTGTATGGAACATTGTCGTAGAGATGTGCAAGCAGGTCTTCGACCGATGATTCAGAAATGGTTGGAGTTGATGTTGAAGCTTTTGCAGGGTGAAGAGTGAATGGTGTTGTTGATTGCATTTTCTTTACGACACTTCTGATCCTGTGCTCCAAGTTATCCTTAATTGGTTCAACAAGACTTGTCACTTCAGGAGTGACGATATCAACAAGATTCTCTGTAAGGTAATCGAGTGTGAAAGTCCTGATGAGTCCTTCCAAGTCTGCTTTCATGAACTTATCGATTTGCTTCTTTGCCTCCTGAAAGTCTTCAACTTGTTTAGCAAGATTAGTAACCAAGGTTGTGAGACTTTTAACTTGCTCCTGAAGATCAACTGGTTTTGTGGGTACATTGATTGATTGTTGTTTAGATGCGGTTTCAGATGGTGAAGGAGATGAATGTTCCAGTGATGATTCTGAAGACGACTCATTGTGGGAGTTCGATGAAGAAGCTGGAGGAGTTGGATCCTTTGGAGGAGAGTCTTTAAGAAGTGGAGGTTTCTCTGAGGATGTCTTCTTAGAGTGTGAAGATAATTGAAGGAATATGTTGGTGTCAAATGCTTCTTTTTCTTCACTTTCCTTTCTTCTACGTTCCTCTTCTTCCTGTGCTTGATACTCTGATGTGGTGAAAGGATCAAATCCCTGATCGGTGGCAATGTTCTCCTGTTCATCAACATTCTCCTAAATGTTTGCAGCTTTTGTCATAGTGATGTTGCCATCTGCATCTTTGTCTTCTGCTTTGTCACCGGGTTGTATAACCGGTTCAAAAGTGGTAGACACGATGGGAGGAACTATGCTGCTAGTAGTACCTTCATGTTCAGTTTGATCGACAGGTGGTGACGAAGGTTGAGGATGAAGTCGGGTGAGGAGTGATGCTTCCCTTTGGTCTTTGAGGAATTTCTTCTCTTCGGCCCGTGTGTCGACAACAATACTTTTCAATTTTCTTTTGTCGACCAATTGTTCAACTATTGGTTCATCTTCTTCATCATCATTTGGTTCATTGATCGTAATCCCTTGCCTTTTTCGTTTATCTGCTTCAAAAGTTTCCAAACTATGTTGTTTAGCAATTTCCATTTCTGGAAATTCTTCTTCAGTTACTCTGACTCTTCGTTCAAAATCTTCTTCTTCATCAGATTATGTATCAAATTCAGAATCACTTTCTGAGGGAGGTGGTGTAGGTTCATCTTGAAGAGTGCGCTTTGGTGTAACCATCTTTCTTGGCTTAGTTGCAGGCTTTGGTTTGGGTGTAGGTTTTGGTTTGGTAACGGGTTTAGTTTTGGAAGTAGCTTTTGATTTTGATTGTAGTGATTCAGTAGTGCTACTAGTACTCCCTGAATTCCCACCTCTTTTACTTCGAGTCTGTATGGTAGTCTCTTCCTTAATCCCATTATCAGCATTATCGTAGAATTCATAGCTTGAGCTTTTCCTGATATTTTCATCAAGAAAGTACTCGGGAAGCCTCTTTCCTTGTTGCTTTATTAAAGACGTGGTCATTTTGACAAAAGAAATGGTGAAGTCGTCCTCGAAGAGATTCTTTGGATCATTTGGATCTCCCATTCTTTTGATGAATTCCGGTGTAACTTTGCAGAAATGCTCAATGATTAGCTATGTGAATCTTATGAACGGGATCATAGTCTTTTCACCTTCGGTTTGAATGTTGTAGACTATATCACTCATTATGGGAATTGCAAAGTCAATCGGTAACATACTGACCATTCCCCAAAACACTTGTAAATGCTCAAGTCTGGCATGTTCGTAACCACCTTTTCTTCCTGATATTGAACGTACGACCAACATATAGAAAGTTCTCCAAGGCTGAGGCATGTTCTTTGCATTGAATCTGGAATGCTTAAGCAGAGGTAAGTCGTCTTGAACATCGTATCCTAGGTCAATGAAGAAGTCCAGGAGATCCAGTTCAGCCAACATTGGAACAAATTCATTCTCAGGTTGAGGTAGAAGGAAGACTGTACGAAGGACTTCGTGATCTACTGATAAGGCGAAAAATGAACCACTTTTAGGGGGTCATTTAAGCCCGGAATTGAATTTATTTGATCAAATATTGCCCTAATTCGAGTCATTAGATTAGTTTATTGTAAAGTATGTAAAGATTCAAGTGTAAGGGGAATGTTCATTCCCTATGATGTATTATTTTGGATGGTAGGGGGTAAGAGTGTATGCAAAAAAAAAAAAAAAAAAAAAAAAAAAAAAAAAAAAAAAAAAAAAAAAGAGAAAAGAAAAACATACGGACTACCATCCCTTTTCATTCTATGTTCATTTTATATTTTTGTTATTTTTGATTTATTAGCTTATGTCGAGTCTAGTCTTGGCTTAGCAACGCCATACTGTACATGTAATTAACCAAGATTGTTAACTCGCCACCAGCAAAGACTGCCTATATCCAACAAAACCGTGTATTCCATATCCCTACACCTAACGTTACAACCCTTTAAAAGGCCTCTTTGATAGTTTATCCTAGGTGCTTACGCCATGTGGTGGAGGTTTGATCCTTTCCCAAGCCTATGGTAATCTATTTTGCTATGACAGGTAGTGAGAGATGTTTTCCATTTCCATATTGTGATATTACTTTATTACACCTGAGAGATGTGAGTATCTAAACACTATTTGTGAGGTGCTAGTTTATGACCTCCGTGCTTGTCTTTGGTCTTTAGTGGAACGATTATTTGTTCTAATTACTTTTATATTAGTGTTAAATGACCCCTAACTTGTATTTTGATTAGAATAAAAGCACATTTGCTTGAGGACAAGCAAATCTCAAGTGTAAGGGTATATGATGAGGCGAAAAATGAACCACTTTTAGGGGGTCATTTAAGCCCGAAATTGAATTTATTTGATCAAATATTGCTCTAAATCGTTCCTTTTGTGATTTTAGGTACTTTGGGAGTGAATTCTGGAAAAGGAAGCAATTCGGATGTTTTTGGAGCATAAAAGTGAAGAAAACGGCAGAGACTTAATTTTCCATGCTAACGAACAGTACCTGACGGCGTCAAGAGGAAAACCATGACGGCGTCAAGAGTAAAAAGCGTGACGCCCCAGTGCAAACCTGACGGCATCACAACAAGGGCGTCAAGAGTTAAATTGGTGACGGCCTGCGTAAGGGGAATACATGACGGCGTTAGATCCAGATCTAGGCAGTCCGAGAAACTATTTGGCGGCGAGATGACGGCGTCAGACATTTGTTCTTGACGCCGTCACCTATCAAACTCTATATATAGTTTTCTATTTTTCATTCATTAAAAGAGAGGAACTTGTGTGGAGAAAACTAGGGCCGAACTTTGTAAACCCTTAGTCATATTTTACAGTGTTTTCAAGGGTTTTCACCCCTTGGATCCTTTCATGTTCTATTAAGATAAGTCTTCTCTTAATTCAATCAATATGTCTATGTGTTGGTTGATTATATCTTGTGCTTGTATTGATTTTAACATGCTAGGCTAGATCTATCTTGTGTTTGCTTGGATCTAATGAAACCTAGATGTTGATTATGTGTTGATTACTTGTTTATGGTTGTATTGGATGAATGATTTCAATGTTAGGCTTAAGAAAACTGGCAGATCTCCATTGTGTAACATGCTTGAACGTCTTAGGAAACATGAACCGATGTGTACTAGGTTTTATTGGTTGTATTTAATGCATGAGCAAATTCTAGTGATCCCATGTTAGGAGCTTCTTAGCCGGCTCGACATAAGAGTGAAGTAGGCGCTCACAGGATTGGGGAAGTAAGTACGCCACCCCATGAATTGTATTAAGGAATACAATCCATCATCCACGCAACTATAACAAGTAATTAATGTGTAAAAGATATCTAGGGAGTAGTGAAATCTAAGTAAACACAATTTTCCCACTTATTGCTCACAACTTTAGTATAGTTTAGTTTATTTTCATTTATAGTATATTAGTTTGATTGCATCTTAGTTTTGGGTTAGTTGATTTGCAACTAATTCCGCCCAACTCCTTCAAAACCCAAGATTTTTACTTGCTTTCATAAAAATATAAAAATACAAAAAGAATCATCCCTCATCTCTAGACCTAGTCTTTAGGTTTTCTAATCCTAGCGACACTATTCCTAGCTGAACGCTCAATCCCCCGGTACTTGTCATTATACTATACTACATCGATCAGGTACACTGCCTGGTGGGGGTTGTAAGCTTCTCGAGATCCCTCGAGAGGTAAAGCCTGGTGCAAACCCCACGCATCAAGTTTTTGGCGCCGCAGCCCGGGGAATAGTTATTGTCTAGGTTAGAATTTCTTTTTATTAGGTCTACTTGCTAGATTCATTTCTAGTAAGATTTTATTCTTCACCACCCGACATCATGGACAATGGGAACATCTTTGAACTCGTCATCTCACCACAACAAAGCCCACCACTAGAACCTCTTAGGCCCCGAACCTTAGGAGAGTATTCCCGACCTAGCCACAAAGGCTATCAAAACACTATTGAGCTCATCAGAGCCAATGTGACCCCGTTGCGATCCGACACCATCCGGTTGGTGCAAAGCGGATGTGCATTCCATGGACTTCGCTCCGAAGATCCAAATCAACATCTCAAGGACTTCCTTAAAATCGTAGATTCTATAGACCTCAATGTTACAACTAGAGAGTCAACCCGATTACGCCTATTCCAGTTCTCTCTACGTGATCAAGCTAGCCAATGGCTTGAACGTTTACCCGCGGGATCCATCACCACATGGGATGATCTCACCACTCGTTTCCTTGCACAATTTTTCCCACCGGGGAGAACTACCAAGCTTAGAAATGACATCTTGATGTTCCAACAACGTAAAGGTGAAACTCTTTATGAAGCATGGACTCGATTCAAGGACTTACTCCAAAAAGTCCCTTATCATGGCATAGATATTTGGCTCCAAGTCCAAATCTTCTATGACCATATCGATCTCTCCACAAGGTGAGCCATAGACCAATCGGCCGGTGGTAAGCTACGTGATCTAAGTGTGGAACAATCATGGGAACTCATAGAAGATCTTGCTCTCTATGACAATGAAAGTTGGAATGATCCTGTGATTTGAACAAAATGGTCAAGGCAATATCTTTGCCTTCGAACAACTCTAGCACTCCCGACCTTAGGATCATGGAACTTGAGGACCAAGTCAAGTTTCTCATGAAATCTTATGAAGCTCCTAAGCCTTCAAGCCAAGTGAAAAAAATCACTTCTTCATACGAATTATGTAGTGGTCCCCATGACACTCGTGATTGTGTGGAACTCCCCGGAATAGCTTTTGCGGACTACGCATCCTCGCCTACCGACGAAGCGGGAGACAAGTGGTACACTTTCAAACCCGAGCCAAACCCTTACGATGATTCCTACAACCCCTCTTGAAAAAATCACCCAAACCTTAGGTGGAAACAAAACCAATCCAATTCTTCCAATCCGCCTAATCGTTACCAACCAAACGGTCCACCCTCCAACCGTACTTTCAACAACAATCCTTCTAACAACTATGGTAGTACCAACAATCTTGAAGGATTGATGTCTAAGTTCATGGCATCTCAAGAGGCTCGCATAGCAAGGTTTGAAACCGAATTCAACCAACAACAAATGGAGATGACCAACAAGATAGACAACTTGTTGAAAGCCCTCAACAACCAAGCGTTAACTACACCTAGGAAGGACACTAGGGACGCCAATAACGGAATCCAAATTAAGGACCCCTCATCATCCAAACATGTCCACTTTGTCAATGTTGTCACCATTAAGCCAAAAGATAAGGATATAGAAGAAAGTGACAATGATGAAGTTGAAGTAGAAACCGAGACTAGGGATGAAATTAGGGAAGTTAAGGTTAATAAGGGAGAGGAGTTAGAGGAAGTAGAGATTATAGAAAAGCACTTTGATAAGTTGCCCACCAAGGAAGAACGGGAATACCATAAGGATTTATTCGATGGCCCCGAGACACCATATATCCTTGGCACACCCCTTATCAAAATGGGAGACCCCTCTAACATCAACATACCATGCAACATCGAGCATATGCATATATGGAAAGCTTATATCGATCCTAGATCTCCTGTAAACATCATGACTAGGACTTATTACAATTGGGTGATGAAGAAACAACTTGATTATAGGATGATGCCCAATAAGAATTTGATAAGTAATTTTGTAGGAAGAGTGAAGGGATTGCATGTGATTATAGGTAATTTCACCTATGAGATCAATTTTATGATAGTAGAAGACACTCGTCCGGTGATAGATGATTGCCTAAGCCAAGTAATATTTGGAAAACCATTTGTTGAGGCCACTAAGATGAGTTTTGATCCGACTTTAGGGATAGTTAGGTTCAAGGAGGAGAATGATGAGATTGCCTACCAAATGCCCTGTAAGATTGAGCAGTACCGCCTCCTGTCAAACATAGAAAAGGAACACAAACAAGCAGCTTACTATAGGAATGATGAGGATAGATGTAGAGGAGTAGAGTATGTGATGAATAGGATGCTTGGTTTCTACAAAGAATGCTTGCAACTAGGTCCGGAATACAAAACTGGCTTAGAAGACGACCTAGAGAGTGAAACCAACGATGAGGTCGCGTAGTAACCCATGACCTTGAGTCTAGCTACAAGACTCGTAAATAAAGAAAAGCGCTTCTTGGGAGGCAACCCATGTTTTGTGTGATTTTTATTTTGTTTGTTTGTTATTTGCTTCCGTATGCATGCTTTATTTTTATTGTTGGTAAATCATGTTTCAAAACTAAAATAGTGGAAATACTTTACTTTGTTGTTTGGCTTAGTCTTAACTACATCCAAAGGTATTTTTGCAAAAGATAAGTGTAAGGGGAAACCCCAAATATGTTTTTAAGAAACAAAACCGATCATGATTCTCCACAATATTAAATGAACATGTATATTCGTATTTGTTAGAGTCAAACGCTTGTATCGAGTCATAATGATGTTTTGCAGGATTTTCCAGGAAGTAGGACGAAGTTTTTCCAGAAATTTTCCGGAAACTTAACATAAGAATTTCTGCAGGTCACTTCTGACAGCGTCACGAGTTTGCTCTTGACGGCGTCACGTGTAAAAATCTGCAAATTTTACTAGTTTTGTTTTTCTAATAGAGTCTTAAAGTTTTTGTTGAATTATTAGTTTTATAATCTCCAGGAAATCTGCAAACATCATTCCACAAGCATTATATCTTATCTTGTTTTCTAGGATTTATTAGCATATGTAGATTGCCGTCGATTTTATGCGAGGTTGCCTTGTCTGTTTTCTCAGGTTTTACAGGTTATGTATGACAAGAAGATGATTTATATTCTGGAAGGGAAGCTTTGATTGTTCATTTTCTTGGAGGAAGATCTAACCTGGCCACCATATTATCCATACCGAGCGAATCAGGGGAGTATTTGATTTCATTTGTTTTACTTATTTCACTTTTACATTCTTTACTTGAACATTGGGGACAATGTTCATCCTAAGTGTAAGGGGAGGGTAAAATGATGATACCTTACAAATACACTTTCGCTTGAGTTTGTTTGTTTAATAGTAGATGTGTACTAAAACTATGAGAAATACTTGTTAGTGCAATTTTAGCGCCAAATTTAATTTTTTTTTACAACATTTAGGAGTGAAACTTTAGCCATAGCAAGCGTCTCATGGATAGGAGATTGTATGACTAGCACAAAACCGTACCATTCAGAAAAATTTTCCACCCAAATATGTGAGGTTCGCCTTTAGATTTGATAGGAAAAGCATTTTCTATTAGTGCTTATGAGTGTACCGGTAGCATTTAGATTCTAGAACTTGCGTTAGTGATGCATCCCGATACCACTAGTGATACTACATTCGTGTAGTAGGATTTACTACATGATAAGAGGCATTAGGATCACCCTTGTGTTAAACCCGTATTATAATTACTTGACCACTTAAGTCATATTACTTGGCTAGTTAAGTAAATTAATTTTTCCTACACCTTAGCGTTGTACTCATTTTTAGTACACGAAACCCGTAGTACACCCCTCCGAGCCTATCTTTTCGTTTCTAACTTTAAGCATTTTACTTACAGGAAGAATTTGTTACACCCCACTTAAATGTACACCCAAATCGCCTTAGCCTTCCGTGTATGTACTCATTTTTAGGGCATTATTGTTATTTGTTAAACCCTAAGTTTATTATTTAATTGATTACATGGTTGCTAAGTCGAGTCATATCCTTGTACATATTGTTTTGGGACTGTTGGGACTCATGGGTAAAGTACTTATTTTATGGAGTAATGGGGAAGAACATCATATTGTTACCCCCGTATGTGCGTTAATCTTAAAAGTACTCCAAGTGTTTTGATTTTCTTAATTCGAGTCATTAGATTAGTTTATTGTAAAGTATGTAAAGATTCAAGTGTAAGGGGAATGTTCATTCCCTATGATGTATTATTTTGGATGGTAGGGTAAGAGTGTATGCAAAAAAAAAAAAAAAAAAAAAAAAAAAAAAAAAAAAAAAAAAATCGGAAAAACAAGAAAAAGAAAAAGAAAAATAGAAAAAAGAGAAAAGAAAAACATACGGACTACCATCCCTTTTCATTCTATGTTCATTTTATGTTTTTGTTATTTTTTATTTATTAGCTTAAGTAGAGTCTAGTCTTGGCTTAGCAACGCCATACTGGAGGTTTGATCCTTTCTCAAGCCTATGGTAATCTATTTTGCTATGACAGGTAGTGAGAGATGTTTTCCATTTCCATATTATGATATTACTTTATTACACCTGAGAGATGTGAGTATCTGAACACTATTTATAAGGTGCTAGTGTATGACCTCCGTGCTTGTCTTTGGTCTTTAGTGGAATGATTATTTGTTGTAATTACTTTTTTATTAGTGTTAAATGACCCCTAACTTGTATTTTGATTAGAATAAAAGCACATTTGCTTGAGGACAAGCAAATCTCAAGTGTAAGGGTATATGATGAGGCGAAAAATGAACCACTTTTAGGGGGTCATTTAAGCCCAGAATTGAATTTATTTGATCAAATATTGCCCTAAATCGTTCCTTTTGTGATTTTAGGTACTTTGGGAGTGATTTCTGGAAAAGGAAGCAATTCGGACGTTTTTGGAGCATAAAAGTGAAGAAAACGGCAGAGACTTAATTTTCCATGCTGAGAACAGTACCTGACGGCGTCAAGAGGAAAACCATGACAGCGTCAAGAGTAAAAACCATGACGACCCAGTGCAAACCTGACGGCGTCACAACAAGGGCGTCAAGAGTTAAATTGGTGACGGCCTGCATAAGGGGAATACATGACAGCGTCAGATCCAGATCTAGGCAGTCCGAGAAACTATTTGGCGGCGAGATGACGGCGTCAGACATTTGTTCTTGACGCCGTCACCTATCAAACTCTATATATAGTTTTCTATTTTTCATTCATTAAAAGAGAGGAACTTGTGTGGAGAAAACTAAGGCCGAACTTTGTAAACCCTAGGTCATATTTTACAGTGTTTTCAAGGGTTTTCACCCCTTGGATCCTTTCATGTTCTATTAAGATAAGTCTTCTCTTAATTCAATCAATATGTCTATGTGTTGGTTGATTATATCTTGTGCTTGTCTTGATTTTAACATGCTAGGCTAGATCTATCTTGTGTTTGCTTGGATCTAATGAAACCTAGATGTTGATTATGTGTTGATTACTTGTTTATGGTTGTATTGGATGAATGATTTCAATGTTAGGCTTAAGAAAACAGGCAGATCTCCAAATGGTAACATGCTTGAACGTCTTAGGAAACATGAACCGATGTGTACTAGGTTTTATTGGTTGTATTTAATGCATGAGCAAATTCTAGTGATCCCATGTTAGGAGCTTCTTAGCCGGCTCGACATAGGAGTGAAGTAGGTGCTCATAGGATTGGGGAAGTAAGTACGCCACCCCATGAATGGTATTAAGGAATACAATCCGTCATCCACGCAACTATAACAAGTAATTAACGTGTAAAAGATATCTAGGGAGTAGTGAAATCTAAGTAAACACAATTTTCCCACATATTGCTCACAACTTTAGTATAATTTAGTTTATTTTCATTTCTAGTATTTTAATTTGATTGCATCTTAGTTTTGGGTTAGTTGATTTGCAACTAATTCTGCCCAACTCCTTCAAAACCCGAGATTTTTACTTGCTTTCATAAAAATATAAAAATACAAAAAGAATCATCCCTCATCTCTAGACCTAGTCTTTAGGTTTTCTAATCCTAGCGACACTATTCCTAGCTGAACGATCAATCCCCCGGTACTTGTCATTATACTATACTACATCGATCAGGTACACTGCCTGGTGGGGGTTGTAAGCTTCTTGAGATCCCTCGAGAGGTAAAGCCTGGTGCAAACCCCACGCATCATCTACAGTGTAGACTTGTCGATCCAGCGTAACAGTGAAAGACTTATCATCCAAGTTAACCTTTGCCGTAAGCCAGAACTGATGAAGGTAGAATATTGGAACTGAAGTTGATTTATCGAGCAGGTGCTTGCATGGATGTGCAAGGAGAATATCTTTGACAATCTTACGCGAGTTCTCAGGAATTCTTAATTTGTCGAAGTCAACTCGAGGATTGTTTCTGCCAATGGTGACTCTGTAGTCAGCAGGAATGATGTCATTCAGTGTGAGCAATGGAAGAGTTTGTTCGGGGACATTTTCGTTGTGTTCAGCCATGTTAATCTGAAAAGACATTATCATAAACCAAACATCCAGATTTGTTACTCGTTAGCACAATTACAAGTTTGATTACATATAAACACTTAGAATCATTTAAGCACGGATGGTGTAATTATAATATGTGAAGTGACGTATGAAGTAAACTTAGATAAAATTGATCTTTTAGAATCATGAAATCAAGCATAGAGTACTTAGATATTCACATGAGCACAAACATTATCCAAGATACATGATTACATCACACGTTACATCAAATAATAATCACAACATAAATACATGTTTTCAAAATATTACAATATGCCATGATCTCGAAACTTGTTATAAAGGACAATTTTTTGCAAACATAGAAAATCCTTGATTTCGAAAAAATCTTTAAGTGTGTTCTCAAAAAAACAGAGTTTCGCAAATGCCAATTGTGAGTGATTTCGAAATAATCCACAAAATGTGTTTTCGATAAATAGTTTATCGAGAATACAGATTTGCAAAATATTTCGCAAACACTGAAATTGAGCATTCTCGAAAAATTTAATCATTTTGTGTTCTCGAAAAAATGACCAGTGATGAAAATTTTTCGCAAACACATTAAACAACCGTTTTCGAAAATATTACAAAGTGTATTCTCGAAAAAAATGGATTTTTTCGAGAAAATACAAAACTTTGAGAACTTTTCGCAAACCCTTGTTAGGTGTGTTCTCAAAACATTTCAACCAGTACTGGTGATTGCAAAATTGCGTTCTCGAAAAAATTCTTTTACAAGAATTTTGAAATCGTGTAAACATACGTTTCCTTTGAGATTATGAGTTTCCAAAGATTGTTTCCTGTACTTAGGAAGATGAAACAACAGTTAAGAGCACATATATATTATAAACTCACTAATTTCAAAACCTGGACATTAAAAAAATATCGAGAACCACAAATTCAAGTAAACACTCTTCAAATCTATGAATCATGTGACTACTTACAGCAATTGGATCATGTACATCACATATAATTAACCATACGAGCATAGCACAAGAAAAACCCTTTATGAACAAAAACCCTAACTTTCAAATTTTATGCATACTCGGATTAAAACATAATCAAAGTGATACAAAACGTTACTAGCACTAGTAACATCATATCCCACCAAGAAAAACAACAATACATACCATGTATCAACAAAACCCAAATCGTTCATAAACCCTAGTTTTCGAAAAACATCCAAACATGTTAATTATGATTATAAACTGTTGAAGGAACGTATAGAACTAGATTTCGAACAAAAGCCCTATGAATAATCACACAAACAAACATGAATTGATTGATTCCGAGATTTTGAAACCCTATAACTTAGAATCGTGATTTTTCGATTAAACGAAAACCATTTGTTGTGTTAACCTAAAGATCACGGAGGAACTTATAGATTGAAAGATTGAAGCTTGGATTATCCGTTTGATTCTAAGCCGTTTGTATCAAAATAGGGGTGTTTGTTTGATTTTGAAATTTTTCTGAAACACAGGGTGTTTGTTTATTTTATATATTTAGAACTTTTGAATCTTGTCACATTTAGTCCCTTAACATCTTACTTTGCATGATGAGTCCTTAATATTGATACAGTTAATGACCAAAGGCAATTGTCTTAGATATACTCCTTATGATATAGTTTTATGAAACTTTTAACGGGATAAGACGAAAGAAAAAATCATGAGACTTCCATTATATCCTGAAACAACGCATCTTTTGAAAATATGCAGGTATACCGATTTGAAAAATTGTGAAAAAATTTTAAGCGTGACTCCCCATCAACACTTGTAAAAGATAAAGAAATAACAAAGTGTTGAAAGGAAGCGATATACTTGCTTTTTTTTAATATAAGAAATAGAAAAATCTTTTTGTATTTTTGATGGTTTTATAATTTTGTATTTTGTTTTTGAAAAGGTATTTACAAAGATAGTTTTGATGTTTGACTTTTACTTGTGTTTTAAAAACTTTTTCAGATCCTCTGGAGTCAAACATCGCATACCAATTTGGTGAACTAAACTAGCAAACCTTGATGGAGGTAATGCTTTTGTAAGTAAGTCCGCCAATTGGTACTCAGTTCCCACAGAATATAATTCAACTGTACCCTTTTCGACATGCTCCTTGATGAAATGATATCGGAGATCAATATGTTTGGATTTGCAGTGATGGACTGTGTTGCAGGAGATTGCAATGACACTTTTGGAATCACAGTAGATCGGAATCTTATTGAATAGGTAGCCGTAATCTTTAAGTTGTGATCGCATCCAAATGACTTGAGCACAACAAGCAGACATAGCTACGTATTTAGATTCTGTTGATGACAGTGAAGTACAGTCCTGCCTCTTTGATTGCCAAGACACAAGCTTATCTCCAAGAAACTGTAATCCACCTGATGTACTTTTTCGCGTGTCTAAGCATCTTGCATGGTCAGCGTCTGAAAAAGCTATTAGTTCAAAACCAGAATCCTTCGGATACCAAATTCCCAAATGGATGGTTCCCTTTATGTATCGAAGGATTCTTTTTGCCTCATTGAGGTGTTTCTCAGTTGGTTTAGACTGATAACGCGAACACATATAGACAGCAAATACAATATCATGTCTGCTAGATGTGAGATATATGAGGGACCCAATAATACTTCGGTATTTGGTAGGGTCAACAGGAGTCCCATGTATATCAGCATCTAGTTTTGTGGAATTGGCCATAGGTGTATTCATTGTATCACAGCTTTGCATTCCATGTTTCTTTAAAATCTCAAGAGCATATTTAGTCTAATTTAGAAAAATTCCACGGGGTGATTGATTAACTTGTAGTCTGATGCGTGGGAATTGCACCAGGCTTTACCTCTCGAGGGATCTCGAGAAGCTTACAACCCCCACCAGGCAGCGTACCAAATCGTTGTAGTATAGTATAGTGACAAGTATCGGGGGATTGATCGTTCAACTTGGGAATAGTGTCGCTAGGATTAGAAAACCTAAAGACTAGGTCTAGAGATGAGGGATGATTCTTTTTGTATTTTTAGGTTTTATGAAAAACAAATAAAAATCTCGGTTTTGAAGGAGTTGGGCGGAATTAGTTGCTAGTCAACTAACCCAATTACTAAGATGCAATCAAAATAAAATACTAAAAATGAAAATAAGCTAAATTATACTAGTAGAGTGAGCAATATATGGGAGAATTGTGTTTACTTAGGTTTCACTACTCCCTAGATATCTTTTACAGGTTAATTACTTGTTACAGTTGCGTGGATGATGGATTGTATTCCTTAATACCATTCATGGGGTGGCGTACTTACTTCCCCAATCCTATAAGCTCCTACTTCACTCCTATGTCGAGCCGGTGATAGTGCGTTTTTGAGTGCGTATCAAAAATATACAAGGTAGATGTGAGTGGAATTCACTAATCAACCTTCAGGAAAAGGAAGACTTGAGAAAACTCGTGAATACAATATATATATGTGATACCGGGTAAGTGATTACCCTGGTCGTGTCCCAACGAGGTGTGAATGGGCAATATCGTGTGAGATTCTAGATTAAAATGCTTGTAAGGAATGGTTTTAGAGATTATTTGGTATTGTTGAATTACGCTAAATTGCAAATAACGTACAAAAAATTAAATAAACGTAACTAAAATATAAACACAAACAAGATAATGAAAATAAAACTTCAAATCTACTTAAAATTCTACGGGAATCATAATAGGAAGTTAGGGAAACCTAAAATGTATTCTAAATTTAAAAACGTAAAAGTAAGTAAAAAAAACGTAAGTGTACAAAATAAAAAGTGATTTTTAATCTACGTTAACCCTACGAGCATGAAATTAATTTTCCTACGTACGAAATAACAAAAGAAAACTTCAGAAAAAAGATAATTAAAAACTGGATAAAAATTCTAATTATTATGAATTAAAAAACTAATTAACACTAATTAAATTCTAATAATTAATAAAACTACTCTAAAAATCTGAAACTTTTTTTGGTAAATACTACAAGTTAAAGCTAATTTAAGAAAAATATAAAAAAAACTGGTTGTCTAGTACAAAATTAAGCAGTAATAAGCAAAGCAAATTCTGATAAGTTAAAATAAGCAAGCTAGGCTAAAAAGGTTAAAAGGATTAATCATACAACTCTTAACGCAAAAGTCCCAAGGGCACGTTTGGTTAGAGTGTTGTTTGTTGTTGTGAGCTAAATGGGGTGGGTACGAATCCCACCCATGTCAATTTTTTGTAAACATTTTTTTTCCTTCAATTATTGGTTTTGCAAACCCTTTCACCAACAAACGTAAACAACTTTTGTGAATAAATCATTCTTGAAAAACTTTAATCAGCTTGGAGTAAGCTTAAAAAAAACTCAGATTCCAAATTTAAAAAAAACAAGATAAGATGAAAATGAGTAGCAACTAGCCAAGATGGTAAATAAGCAAAAGCCAAGGAAAACTTAAACAAACAGAATCTAAGCCAAATACTAACAAGCTAAACACAACAATCAACAATCCAAAATC
Source organism: Artemisia argyi (assembly GCA_030686995.1). Taxonomy (NCBI): domain Eukaryota; kingdom Viridiplantae; phylum Streptophyta; class Magnoliopsida; order Asterales; family Asteraceae; genus Artemisia; species Artemisia argyi. The sequence goes on along the minus strand of CM060702.1, from coordinate 91,118,466 downwards.
AAGCAGATACAAAGATCAAAACAAGCTCAATGGTTAACTGATGTGCATACTTGATGGGCAGGGGTGCTATTTGCAACTCACGAAAAGAGAACCAAATGAGCTAGAAACACCTAACAAGCTTAAACATAAAATCCCTATACTACTAACTATTAATAAAGACCAAAATCCAAACATAAATCTGACCAACTTTGAAATCAAAAAGAGTTAATGGGACAACAGGGGACTGATTCAGCAGGTTCGTAAAATGGGTAAAAAAAGAACTCTTGACCAGGATAGTAAGCTACTAGATATTGGACACTGGCACAACTCTACTTGGAACTAAAATGAAGCTAAAGTGACAACTAATATGCCTAGATCATAAATTCTACGCTACTGATTATCGAAAAATAGTTAAGAAAAACTTGGAAATCAAGCTAAAAAAAAACTTTGAATCTACTTGAAACCGCTGAAATTTACTTGTAAACAACTGAGAACAACAAGCCTGAGCTGATCTAAGTAAAAAACATGAACTAAACAAATTCTAGGACCAAGAAATCTCTTGTCCCAAAGAGTCCTTATGGGTACTTTTCGAGCTAATGCACAGGCTTCTTGTCTAAAAGTTACGGCTTCCAAAGTAAAATCTCAACAAGCTTATACTACTATTCTACCCCTAATCTCAAAATCAGGAACTAAAATCTAGTGGAAAAGCAAATAATAAGCTGGAAAAGTAGGGTGCTCAGAACACTAAGAATATGCAGGGTCAAAGGGGCCATTTAGAGGTAGTAAAAAGCTTGTAAAAATAAAGGAAAAATATTACCGTAAAGGTGAGCTATCAAATGAGCTGAGAAATCAGTAAACAAGGTGAATGTAAGCAATAAACAAGCTGAGACAGAACATTAATAGTAAAGCTAAAAGATCGAATTTAACTAAAATCTGAGTTACTACACTTGAGAATTAAAGAAACTTCATAAAAGCAGAATGTAAGCTAAAGCTACAAATAAACTTAACCTAAATCTCAAAACTACTCTATTTTTACCCTACTCCTAATTACTTGTGCAACATATTTCAAAACCTAATTCTAACTTAAGCTTACCTAAGAGTCTAATTCAAATGGAGACTGCTGATGGGTGTTTGCTGCTGGTGCAGCAGTTAAAAAGGGTCCTTTGACCTTTAAAAGTCAAATACCAGGGGTGCTAACCATTAACCTATCCGAAATGGGTCTAAAGTGAGGCAACAAATAAGCTAGCCCTAATATAAATCTATCTTAAGCTACTAATTAAATCAATCATCCAAACAGTCCTAAAGGGAGGCTCAGGCACAAGCTAGTTAATGAGGCTATGCAAAGCTGGAAATAAAAATTATAAGATCAACATGAATTTAGCAAACCACTGAATGAATACTTTGTTTTGAGCGCGTCTACTGAACTAAATACCAAGTCTAGCTTATCTAAATCCCAGAATGTAAATAACATTGATCACTAAGCAGTTAACTAAGCAATGAGCATTAGGCAGTGTAAATGCTGGTTCAAATAGTGGTAATGCAAGATTCTTAAACTATCTCCAATCTATCCAATAAGCACATACAAGATACTACTGCACTAAATAACAACAATAAACAAGAATGAACAACAATAAGAACTGAGCAAGGTAATAAGATGATTAACTTTTTAGAGTAAAAGTAAAAACTTTCATTGATTTAAAAAAATTACAAACTGAGATTGAAAACTAACATTACTTGAAAATTAAACTTAAAACCTAATTCTACACTAATAGTACCTACTGCCTTCACAAGGCTACAATTGCATCTATTTATACTAAAAATACAAATTAGGGTTCCTTTCCACTCTTGCTTCTTTTCCTTGTGCTTTTTTGTGGCAAAACCTCAGCCATTGGATTAGACTTGGACTCCTCTCAGCCTTCCATTACCTTTTGGCGCCAATTTAGATGTGGATTGGTGACCTGGAATTGATACCTGTGATGGGTTTGGTATCACATGAGAGGTTGGGGGAGATTTTAAGGTGTGGGAGGCGTGTAGCAGTGGTGGAGTTGGGGTGATGGTGTTTAACTGGGTAAAGATAGGTTGGGGAAGAAAAGGGTGAGTCGTTTGACTCTAGGGGTTGACCAAAGGGAAGTATACGTAATAGGGTTTGGGTGGGTTTATTAATGGGCTTGGCGTTGTGAGTTGGGCCATAGAGAGAGTTGGATTGTGGGTATGTATTTGTATTTGGATTGGATTAGTGGTGTATAAGGATTTAAGGTGTGATAGGTTATTAAATAAAGGGTCCATAAGTTACAAGCACAAGGACCGTTTATGTAATACTCCGAAATTCGAGGGTCAATCCTGCCAAATTCCCAAAATCATTCCAAGGGCCAAACTTTCTATGTTTGAGTTACCAAAGGACCTCAATCGATTATTTTCCAAATTTAAACTTCAAGGACCAAAACTGCCAATTTTTAAACTTGGAGGACCAAATATGTAAATTCTCCAAACATTTTACCCAAGGACCGTTTTTAATAAATTTTTAACTTTCAAAGGACTCGGGTTGACTTTTTTTTCAAAATTATTTTACCAGGGACCAATTTTGTCAATTTGTGAAAGTTCGGGAACTGATTTTGACAACTCTTCATATTTTGCTCGTTTTTCGTCTATTTTCAATCCTTTATACTTGAAACACACAAAAACATACTCCAAGGATAGTTTGTGATGTTATTTGACCATTTTGAAGTGTTTTTGATTATTTTGACTTGAAAATTGGACGAAAAGATATGTGCAAGAAGGCACATATCAAATCCCCCACACTAAGCAATTGCTAGTCCCTAGCAATTTTTGAAAATTTAATGGATTTGAAAATCTTTACCAAAAGCCATTACTTCTGGAGTAGCCAAATATTTCAGTTCAAGTAAGAACTATGGTCCACCTGATAACCATGTGATTTTTAGCAAACCACCAGCTATCAACGGATTTGATTTGTCTTTACCAGAAGTCGTTTGCTTCTGGACTAGCCAACTCTTGATGGACACAGTCAACATCTTGGTGAGTTGATTACCAATTATGGTTTTTCCACTGCCTTTACCACAAGCCAACTATTTCACTTTTTAGGATATGGTGAGTTGAGATACAATACAATTTTGGGCAAACTGTCAGCCATCAACAGATTTGATATATCTTTACCAAGAGCCGTTTGCTCCTGGATTAGCCAATCCTTTTATCGGTTAGACATGGCGGACTGATAACCACAAAAAATTTTGAAGATCAAATGAAAATTTTTTTAAAATTTTGGTCAAAAACGGGGGTACTAGATGGTAAAATGTGATAAAATTCGCTAGAATTTCCCCCCACACTTAGAATTGAATATTGTCTTCAATATTCAAAGTCCCGGCTATTATGTCGACTCTTTGAACGTAAAAGGGCAACATTACAAGCTAAATGTGGAAACATCATTTTGTTTTTCACTTTATTGGTAACCACAGCAGGGATAACTCCCCCACACATAGGGTGAAAACCCCATATGCATGCTACTATTTTTGTTTACTGAGTCGCTAGCTTGACTCGACCCCGAATTCATTTATCCTTGGGGAAGCATGATGTGGAAGAAGCAATCTCCATCGGACTTTCATTCAAAATGTTTGGACAAACATTTGAAGCACCTGAAAGTTCCACGCCGATGAGATATATTCCCGGCTCAAAAGAAGGATACATGAGAATGCCGGGGTCAAAGATGGTATCTTCACTCCCGAATGAGTGAAGAAGAGAGGACGCTACGGGATAGGTGAAGAAAAGGAAGAAAACCATGATGAAAATCATGACTAACTCGTCATCACCCACAGGAGAATCCATAATTTCATTATTATGAATCTCATCATTTAAGCTTACGTGATCAAGACATATCCCGGGTGTGTCATTGATGAGTGTTCAAACACTCATCATTTTTGGTCAAATCGGAACAGCAAAACATACAAAAACACTCAAATATGCATCAAAATACTGAAAATATTCCAAAATCGTGTTTTATATGTTTCAGATACAAAATGAGTAAAAACAGATGAAAAACGTACAAAGTTTGCAAAATTGGCAGTTTTAGTCCCCCAACTTTCAAAAATTAGCAAAAATAGTCCCTGAGCACTTATTTGGAAAGAAAAGTCACCAAAGGTCCTTTTACAATCATAAGTTGTCATATTTTGTCCTTTGGTGAAAAATTGGAAAAGTTTTGGAAAATTACAAAATTAGTTCCTGGAGTTTCAAATTTTGGCAAGATTGGTCCCTGGTGGGATATTTTTTAAAGAAAAATCATTTTTGGTCCTTGGAAACTCAAAAGTTATCACATTTGATCCTTGGATGAAAAGTTTGAGGAATTTACATGTTTGGTCCCTGGACATTGCAAGTTTGGCAGAATTGGTCCCTGGAAATTTTAAAATGGAAAATTAACTTTCTGGGCCTTGGACTATTCATATGTGGCAGGAATCACCATCATGACAAATTTGGAAAAGTGACAAAACAGCCCCCCTGGAATTTCAGATTTTACACGTAAGGTCCTTGTGATTTCTTAAGCTTAAAAATAAATAAACACAATCCAATTCCAAAAAATCCAATCCACCCAAAAGCCTTATCCACCCAATCCACCCCAGCCCAAACCATGGCCCAACTCCCTTCCCATTTTAATACTTCCCTGGTCATTTGACCAAGTCAAACCCACACCCCAAACACTGTACACCCGTCCCTAACCTCCATTAACACCCCTAATTTCCAGCTCCATGTCCCCCCCTCCATGATACTATCACCAACTCCACCAACCTTCAATTAATTCTATCACCAACCCAACCAACCCGCCCTCCTCATTAAAGCTCTCACCAAACCCACCCAATTCTGCCAAATCCTAATTTCCCGCCAAAACAAAATTTGAAGGCTGAGATCAACTAAAGCCAATCCAACGGCTGCAATTGAGTGGGAAAGAAAGAGAATACCTCCAGGGCTTATAAAAGTCAAGAAAAAAGGAGAATGGAGTAGTATGTAGGAGTAGTGTAAATTAGGTAGTCGACTAGTGTAATTTTTAAGTTTCCAGTGTAATGTTAAGTTTTCAAATTGTATTTTCAATGTATTCAGTGTGTTTGTAACTAACTTTAACCTTCAATTTCAAAGTTTCAGTTCTTTCTCAGTATTATGCAAGTTTTCTAGTTGAAAATCTCATAATCATTTAAGCATTGTTAAAAGTTGTTGTTTTCTATTTGTTTAATCTCATTTAAGCTTAATTTTAAGTTTTCTTAAGTTTCTAGTATATGTATTTCATTGTGGGCCAGAGAATCAAAAATATCAAAAAAATAGAATAGAATAATAAAAAATAGAAAATCAGTTGCAAAGAAGATGGAAGCATGGAGCATATTGGATTGCTGATGGTCAGGGTACTAGAGCCTCAGGGGAGGCATTAGGTCTTGGTTTGGTCTCTTGTTTACATGATCTCAGTCCTGAACCCATTGTGAGTCCCAAATCTGAGTTTTGCAAAAGTCTTGTTCTTATTGTTATTTATGGTATGTTAGAGATCATTTAGTTTCTACTCATTGTACTAAGTCTGTTTAAAGCTTTAAATCAGTAGTAGTAGCTTAATAATTGCATAGTGTAGTGTATTGATAGTTTTAAGGGAGTGTTTGGATTTGCAAGTTTGAACATGTTCAGGTCTGTTGTAGTTGTCACTTCTGATTTACACAAGTTCCCTTAGGTAAAATTAGCAAAGTTTATTCATAAAAACATAGTCCAATTCACAAAAACATCAAAATCCATTTAACTTCTTATGTTTGCATTGACTGTTAGGATTTTGGATTTGAATGAGCATCATTTTGGTTCATTAGTGTTCAATACAGCTTGTTTTAGTCTTATTAGGTCTTATTATATCATCATTAGTTTGTAAGATTCATCATAAGTTCATTAAAGTCAAAATCAAGTTTTTATCAAAAGTCAAATTTGCATTTTACTCAGTTTTCTCAAAACTTGCATGAATATTCCTGAATTTTGTAATGTGTTTTGGAATTTGAGCTTTTGAGGATTAGCAGTCCCCCAGCTCAATTTTAAGTTCCCATCATCCTTTTATTTTTGAAAAATTTTCTCTGGGCCCCACTGAGCCTTAAACACACCTGCAGGGGTGTAGTCTCCCTTGCATCAAACAACCACCACTCAACCACCACCTTTGGTGGTGGCTGCAGCCCTCCACAGTGGGCCCCATGGTTCAACTTTTGGTTCTTTGAACTACCTAGGTGGGTGGCTCTCCATTGCACCCAAGTTTGTGTCCCCAATCCTCCTAGTGGGCCCCCTAGACATCCCTTAAGTTTGTCCCTTTTCTGTGTTGGCTTTGGTATAAGCCAAGTGCTTATTTTGATCCATGTGCTTATTCAGTGGTCACCATTGGTCTTTTCCAGTTTAACCATGTTCCTTTAGGTATTCTAATCATAATCCACCCCTGGTTTAAGCTTAAAGCTTATTTCAAAGCTTATAGCTTAGACAGTTGACCAAAGTCAATTGTCTATGTAATAAGCACTTGTTGTGCTTATTTTTGAGTTCCACCAAGTTTGTCTTCACAAAAGTTTTTCAATTTTAAGTATAAATTAGTTTTCTAAAAGAAACATCCAGAAAAGTCAATTTAATTTTAAGTGATAGTTTCTATTTAATGTAATTTAAATTTTATTTTTCATTTTTAGATTTTTATTAAGTACTTAGCTTTTTTATATTTTTTTTAAATTCCTCTTATATTAAAGTATTTATAGTAATTTTATCAGATTTTTATATTATCATTTGGTATTTATTACATTTAATATTAGTTTTATTTATAATTAATTAATAATTAAGTTTTAAATAACATAATTAGTTTTTATTAAGCAAGACCTAGTTTTTATATTTTTCCTAGCTTTTATATGTTATTAAAAACATTTTTAAGAATTTTTCTAGAATTTTTACTGTTCATTTGCTATTTTTTATAATTTAAAATAGTTTAATTAAGTAATTAATATTTAATTAGTAATTAATTAATAGAAAAACCACAAAAAGACAAAAATACATATTTTTAATTTTAAAACTTATTTTTAGTTATTTTATAATTTTAGAAATTTAATTTGCATTTTTCTAGTGTTAAATTAATATTATATTATATTTAAGTTATTTAAATATTAATAATAAGTATTAAATAGTATTTAATTAATATTAAATAGGTAATTAGTGTAAAAATTTATTTTCTTTTTCTAAAAAATTTCTTTTATCCTTAAGTTTGTAAAAAAGTCATTTTCACCCCCTGGGGGTTTTCAGATTTTAATTTTCACGTTTTATTTTATACGTTTACGTTATTTAAAACGTGAACGTACGCGTTTTTAGGTTTTGAACGTTTCTGGTTTTTCAAACCTTACAATCTTGTTCATATAGCTTGTTTAAGCTATTTCTTTGTAGACTCCTTAGTTTAATCACTCTCAAACCTTTTCCCGTCCAAATTCACCCGATCACAAACCCGTTTGTTAACCATCACACCTCGTCGGGACATAACGACCCGGGGAAACCCTAAACTCCATGGAGATTGATTCTAGGCAGTTTGACCTTGTTGACCATTCACCTGGTCAATTTAGGTTGACCGTTTGGGACCAGTCAAATTTTGGCGCCGTTGCCGGGGAGGTGTGCGCGCTATTCTAAACGGTTTTGCGTATTGGTGAACCTAGATATACATCCATTGTATATTTATCCACCCTTGTTCATATTATCTTCTTATTTTTATCTAAAAACAAAATCGTTCCTGAAAACATTTTAAACTCAGTTTTCAACAAACACAAAAACACAAAAAGATTTTCTTTATCATTTGGATAAAATGTCTTTCCAAAAACCCAAAAATATTCATCTTTACCCTCCTACCCTTTTGATTCTTCATTCCTTACCCTCCCAAACCTTTTGATTCTTACTATGTCTCACCCACACCTTCTTATTTGCCATTGGTGTGGTAATCCTTATAATGGTGGCAATTGCCCCAGCTGTGACATGGTAGAGTCAGGAAACGGGTCTGTCTATAACCAGAATCCCTGTTCCTACCATGACACGACTGATTCATTCCATCAGTTACCGCACCATGAGACTCAGCAGTTTTACTGTTGTGAGTACTGTGGTGGTTCACATTATAGTTCTGATTGTCAATCGGGAAACACACTTTTCTATGAGCAGTTTCCTGATAACAATTATAACTCTAGCACATACAACCCACAGCCACATCAGTTTTACTATTGTGATTACTGTGGAGGTCCACACTCTAGCTCGGATTGTCAAACAAGGAATCCATTTCCTTGTAACAATTACGACTATTCGTTTTCAGACCTACCTCCACAGTACCATATGATTCACACAACTCCTCATGACACTGAGCAAGACCTTTTACTAAAGGCTCTTGACATATTGAAAGAACTTAAGGAAGAGTTGGTTACCACATCGTTTCAAGACTTTCGTGAGAAATCTATGGCAGAATTACTTGCTGAAGAACGGGAGGCTAAAAAAGAATTGAGCATGGAAGAATTACTTGTCTTAGAACAAGCAGCTATAACACGTGCCAAATTTCGTCAAGCTGCTCTTCTAGACTGTGATGATGATAGTGATAATGAGGACACCCTTGATATCCTTCAATTTTATAAGGGTTCCTCAGATTCATCATTTGTGATTCCTCCCATTGAAAATCAGGGAGAAAATAATGAGACGGAGAAATTACTAGCAGAAGATCAAATGGAACTCGTACAATCCATGAATGCTAGCTCCTATCATCTCCCTCAGTCTGTTGATATCACACCCGAAGTTCACACTCACTCTCTAAACATGGGGGATGAGCATCTTAGCACTGTTTCAAATAAGGAATCAGACGAATTAATAAAGTCTAGTATTGAGATCCTTGTCCCAATCCCGAGAGAGTCACAGGGGACTTTTGATCAGGTGTGTGATATTCCTTCTCCCACTGATAATCCAAATGATCAAATTGAAACTGTCTCTGACTCCAGTGATGATTGTTTATCTTATGGAGACATTGAGTATGTTGATGCATCTATTCCCCACTCTAACGTTGACTTTCTTCTCGAGGAGTTCGCCGATGAACTCACTCACACCAATCCACTTCCATCGGGAGGTGATGATTATCTCTTTGATTTCAAAGATGATCTGGAAGAAGTCGAAGCATTCCTTGCCCTAGATAGTTCAACTTCGTATGAAGTTGATGATAACTATCTTGAGTCTGAGGGGGATATTCTTTTTCTTGAAAGCTTATAGAATGATGATGATCCATCACTCAATTCCTATCTCAATATCGGGCTTAGTGATTCACCCACTGACGAAAAGTCTTTATCTTATGGAGATATCAGTGATGTTGATGAAATATCTTCTGAGCCCGTCATTGATCACATTATCATGACTCCTCCGGAGTATGATAGCCCGGGGGGAGATGCACTCAATCATGAGGATTTGCAAATTCCCACCCACCCTCCCGGGATGTTTTTGAGCTTAACCCTTAAAATCCAAACTCAGGCTAATGAGCCTGCTCTCGAGGTGCCTTCCTCTCTTCTTCACTCCTTCGGGAATGAAGATACCATCTTTAATCCCGGCATTTTCATGTATTATTATCTTGAGCCAGGATTATATCTTATCGGTGTGGAACTTTCACATGCTTCAAATGTTTGTCCTAACATCTTGAATGAAAGTCCGATTGAGATTGCTTTTTCCACATCATGCTTCCCCAAGGACAAATGAATTCGGGGTCGAGTCAAGCTAGCGACTCGGTAAACAAAAACAGTAGCATGCTTATAGGGTTTTCACCCTAAGTGTGGGGGAGTCACCCATGTTGTGGTTACAAATAAAGTGAAAAAACAAAATGGTGTTTTCCACGCTTAGCTTGTAATGTTGCCCTTTTACGTTCAAAGAGTCGGCATAATAGCCGGGACTTTGAATATTGAGGACAATATTCATTCTATGTGGGGGGGGGGGGGGGGTATTTCGCTATTCTAGTGAATTTTATCACATTTTACTATCTAGTACCCCCGTTTTTGCCAAAAATTTTAAAATTTTTTTCACTAAAGTTTCAAAATTTTTGTGGTTATTAGTCCGCCTTGTCTAACCGACAAAAGGATTGGCTAGTCCAGGAGCAAACGGCTCTTGGTAAGGACATCTCAAATCCGTTGATGGCTTGCAATTTGCCCAAAATTGTATGGTACCTCAACTCGCCATATCCCATAAAGTGAATGAGTTGGCTAGCCCGCAAGATTATGGCTTGTGGTAAAGGCAGTGGAAAAACCATAATTGGTAATCAGCTCACCAAGATGTTGACTTCGTCCATCAAGAGTTGGCTAGTCCAGAAGCAAACGGCTTTTGGTAAAGACAAATCAAATCCGTTGACAGCTGGTGGTTTGCTCAAAATCACATGGTTATCAGGTGGACCATAGTTCTTACTTGAATCGATACATCTGGCTACTCCAGAAGTGATGGCTTTTGGTAAAGAGATTTTCAAATCCATCAAGTTTTCAAAACAGTTATTGCTAGGGACTAGCAATATTTTAGTGTGGGGGATTGATGAGTGCTCAAACACTCATCATTTTTGGTCAAATCTGAACTGCAAAACATACAAAAACACTCAAATATGCATCAAAATACTGAAAATATTCCAAAATCGTGTTTTATAAGTTTCAGATGCAAAATGAGTAAAAACAGATGAAAAATGTACAAAGTTTGCAAAATTGGCAGTTTCAGTCCCCCAACTTTCAAAAATTAGCAAAAATAGTCCCTGAGCACTTATTTGGAAAGAAAAGTCACCAAAGATCCTTTTACAATCATAAATTGTCATATTTTGTCCTTTGGTGAAAAATTGGAAAAGTTTTGGAAAATTACAAAATTAGTTCCTGGAGTTTCAAATTTTGGCAAGATTGGTCCCTGGTGGGATATTTTTGAAAGAAAAATCATTTTTGGTCCTTAGAAACTCAAAAGTTATCACATTTGATCCCTGGATGAAAAGTTTAAGGAATTTACATGTTTGGTCCCTGGACTTTGCAAGTTTGGTAGAATTGGTCCTTGGAAATTTTAAAATGGAAAATTAACTTTCAGGGCCTTGGACTATTAATATGTGGCAGGAATCACCATCATGACAAATTTGGAAAAGTGCCAAAACAGCCCCCTGGAATTTCAGATTTTACATGTAAGGTCCTTGTGATTTCTTAAGCTTAAAAATAAATAAACACAATCCAATTCCAAAAAATCCAATCCACCCAAAAGCCTTATCCACCCAATCCACCCTAGCCTAAACCATGGCCCAACTCCCTTCCCATTTTAATACTTCCCTGGTCATTTGACCAAGTCAAACCCACACCCCAAACACTGTACACCCGTCCCTAACCTCCATTAACACCCCTAATTTCCAGCTCCATGTCCCCCCCTCCATGATACAATCACCAACTCCACCAACCTTCAATTAATTCTATCACCAACCCAACCAACCCCCCTCCTCATTAAAGCTCTCACCAAACCCACCCAATTCTGCCAAATCCTAATTTCCCGCCAAAACAAAATTTGAAGGCTGAGATCAACTAAAGCCAATCCAACGGCTGCAATTGAGTGGGAAAGAAAGAGAATACCTCCAGGGCTTATAAAAGTCAAGAAAAAAGGAGAATGGAGTAGTATGTAGGAGTAGTGTAAATTAGGTAGTCGACTAGTGTAATTTTTAAGTTTCCAGTGTAATGTTAAGTTTTCAAGTTGTATTTTCAATGTATTCAGTGTGTTTGTAACTAACTTTAACCTTCAATTTCAAAGTTTCAGTTCTTTCTCAGTATTATGCAAGTTTTCTAGTTGAAAATCTCATAATCATTTAAGCATTGTTAAAAGTTGTTGTTTTCTATTTGTTTAATCTCATTTAAGCTTAATTTTAAGTTTTCTTAAGTTTCTAGTATATGTATTTCATTGTGGGCCAGAGAATCAAAAAATATCAAAAAAATAGAATAAAATAATCAAAAATAGAAATTCAGTTGCAAAGAAGATGGAAGCATGAAGCATATTGGATTGCTGATGGTCTGGGTACTAGAGCCTCAGGGGAGGCATTAGGTCTTGGTTTGGTCTCTTGTTTACATGATCTCAGTCCTGAACCCATTGTGAGTCCCAAATCTGAGTTTTGCAAAAGTCTTGTTCTTATTGTTATTTATGGTATGTTAGAGATCATTTAGCTTCTACTCATTGTACTAAGTCTGTTTAAAGCTTTAAATAAGTAGTAGTAGCTTAATAATTGCATAGTGTAGTGTATTGCTAGTTTTAAGGGAGTGTTTGGATTTGCAAGTTTGAACATGTTCAGGTCTGTTGTAGTTGTCACTTCTGGTTTACACAAGTTCCATTAGGTAAAATTAGCAAAGTTTAGTCATAAAAACATAGTCCAATTCACAAAAAATTCAAAATCCATTTATCTTCTTATGTTTGCATTGACTGTTAGGATTTTGGATTTGAATGAGCATCATTTTGGTTCATTAGTGTTCAATACAGCTTGTTTTAGTCTTATTAGGTCTTATTATATCATCATTAGTTTGTAAGATTCATCATAAGTTCATCAAAGTCAAAATCAAGGTTTTATCAAAAGTCAAATTTGCATTTTACTCAGTTTTCACAAAACTTGCATGAATATTCCTGAATTTTGTAACATGTTTTGGAATTTGAGCTTTTGAGGATTATTAGTCCCCCAGCTCAATTTTAAGTTCCCATCATCCTTTTATTTTTTCAAATTTTTCTCTGGGCCCCACTGAGCCTTAAACACACTAGCAGGGGGAGTAGTCTCCCCTGCATCAGACAACCACCACTCAACCACCACCTTTGGTGGTTGCTGCAGCCATCCACAGTGGGCCCCATGGTTCAACTTTTGGTTCTTTGAACTCCCTAGGTGGGTGGTTCTCCATTGTACCCAAGTTTGTGCCCCCAATCCTCCTAGTGGGCCCCCTAGACAGCCCTTAAGTTTGTCCCTTTTCTGTGTTAGCTTTGGTATAAGCCAAGTGCTTATTTTGATCCATGTGCTTATTCAGTGGTCACCATTGGTCTTTTCCAGCTTAACCATGTTCCTTTAGCTTATTCTAATCATAATCGACCCCTGGTTTAAGCTTAAAGCTTATAGCTTAGACAGTTGACCAAAGTCAACTGTCCATGTAATAAGCACTTGTTGTGCTTATTTTTGAGTTCCACCAAGTTTGTCTTCACAAAAGTTTTTCAATTTTAAGTATAAATTAGTTTTCTAAAAGAAAAATCCAGAAAAGTCAATTTAATTTTGAAGTGATAGTTTCTATTTAATATAATTTAAATTTTATTTTTCATTTTTAGATTTTTATTAAGTACTTAGCTTTTTTATATTTTTCTTAAATTCCTCTTATATTAAAGTATTTATAGTAATTTTATCAGATTTTTATATTATCATTTGGTATTTATTACATTTAATATTAATTTTATTTATAATTAATTTATAATTAAGTTTTAAATAACATAATTAGTTTTTATTAAGCAAGACCTAGTTTTTATATTTTTCCTAACTTTTATATGTTATTAAAAACATTTTTAGGAATTTGTCTAGAATTTTTACTGTTCATTCACTATTTTTTTTTAATTTAAAATAGTTTAATTATGTAATTAATATTTAATTAGTAATTAATTAATAGAAAAACCACAAAAACACAAAAATACATAGTTTTAATTTTAAAACTTATTTTTAATTATTTTATAATTTTAGAAATTTAATTTTCATTTTTCTAGTGTTAAATTAATATTATATTGTATTTAAGTTATTTAAATATTAATAATAAGTATTAAATAGAATTTTATTAATATTAAATAAGTAATTAGTGTAAAAATTTATTTTATTTTTCTAAAAAATTTCTTTTATCTTTAAGTTTGTAAAAAAGTCATTTTCACCCCTGGGGGTTTTTAGATTTTAGTTTTCACGTTTTATTTTGTACGTTTACGTTATTTAAAACGTGAACGTACGCGTTTTTAGGTTTTGAACGTTTATGGTTTTTCAAACCTTACAATCTTGTTCATATAGCTTGTTTAAGATGTTTCTTTGTAGATTCCTTAGTTTAATCACTCTCAAACCTTTTCCCGTCCAAATTCACCCGATCACAAACCCGTTTGTTAACCGTCACACCTCGTCGGGACATAACGACCCGAGGAAACCCTAAACTCCACGGAGATTGATTCTAGGCAGTTTGACCTTGTTGACCATTCACCTGGTCAATTTAGGTTGACCGTTTGGGACCAGTCAGTCATGATCAAAATGGAAATTATCATACTCCGGTGGAGATATGATATGAGAAAGTTCACCAGAGAACTCCTCGCTAAGAGAATCAATCACAAGATGTAAAACTGTGAACTCATGTTCCGGAGTAGACTCATCACAATCCTCAATCTGAGTACCAAAGATTGGATTATCAGAAATCAAAGTGAATTCTGATTCGAATTCAAACATAGGATTGGTGAGAGTTGTTTTGAATGCTTCAGGAACAAAGTAATCAACATTCTCTATTGGACTGTTTGGATAAGAAGTGAGTGACTGATCATGATATAAGAGACTTTCAATTTCTCCCAGATCGTCTTCAAAGTCAACGAGATCATCGTCACTTCCCGTTGGAAGTAGATTGATGTGAGTGAGTTCATCGGCGAACTCCTCAAAAAGAGGATCAACATCAAAACGCGAAAGTGATGCCTCAACATATTCAATGTCTCCATAAGATGTATAATCATCTCTAAAATCAGAGAAAGACTCAAATTGATCTTTTGGACACTCAAGAGGGGAAGGTGGATCACACATATGATCAAAAGTTCCCTGTGACTCTCTTGGGATTGGGACAAGGCTCTTAACACTAGACTTTATGAATTCGTCCGATTCCTTATCAGGAACAATGCTAAGATGCTCATCCTCCATGTTTATAGAGTGAGTGTGAACTTCGGGTGTGATAACAACAGACTGAGGGAGTTGAGAAGTACTAGCAGTTATGGATTTTATAAATTTCATTTGTTCTTCTGCTAGTAATTCCATCATAGTCTTTTCTCCCTGATTTTTCATGGAAGGAACCACAACTGATGAATTTGATGAGCCTTGTCGAATATCAAGGGTATCTTCATCATCACTATCATCATCGTCATCGTAGATGATAGTTTTACGCATTCGAAATCTTACTCTAGATGTTTCTTCTGCTTCTTCAGCTAGTATTTCTTTGTAAGACTTCGGACGAGGTTCTTCCGGAGCAGGTTTGTTAACCAAATCCTTAAGATCATTTAAAGTATTTAAAACATTTTGCAAAAGTTCTTGAGGAAATGGTTGAGATTGTGTTTCAAAATTTTGGTATTGTGGAGGCTGGTCGTGATAATTGTTGTCACAAGGAAAAAGATTCCTAGTTTGACAATCGGTGCTAAAATGCGGACCTCCACAATACTCATAACCGTAGTGTTGTGAAGTTGGTGCATTTTGAAACAATTCGGCATTGCAATTTTGATAACACGGATTATGCTCATATCAAATGAAATTGTTTTGTGGCTCATTGCAAAAGCTCGGATTAGAATCGTAAGCGAATGAATTACTCGAACCACAAAACAAACAACTTCCGTTTTGAATATCATTACCACATCGTTCACACGTGCACCAACGACATGGTAGATCGAAAAGTGGCTCACCACAACCGACGCAAGGAATAAACGATTGACTTAGAGAAGGAATCGGGCCATTCAAAGAATCAACAAAATAATTCGAGTGATTATCAAGTCTTGAAGAACATTTTAAAAAATCTGGAGGTGGGACAAGTGGTGTGCTCTGAGAGCTAGGAATTTCTACCACTTCCGTTATGGTCCCCGGTTTTTGTTCTTGATAAACGTGATGATCAGGCAAGTCGTTTATTTTAGTCACCGTTTTAAGCTCAGTACATTTGCTTGATAAACTTCGAATCGTAAATCGTGAGAGGTGTGGATCGACTCTTGACGGTTTGCCATTAATAGTACGTATTTCGGGATGTGAGGGGTGGTCGGAAGAATTTTGAGAATCATTGAAAGAATTCGGATATGCTTTGCACCATTTACAAAATCCGTCTCTAATATTACTTCCACACCGCTCACACCCACACTTGTAACAACGAAGATTGTCATCCACCGGACCTTTACAATGAAAACAATTGTAGTCGAGTGATGACATAAGAATTAAACATTAACGAGGGATGAGAAGAAAGAATTAAACGGTAAAGAGGTTAAGAAGATAAGAATTGAACGTATAGGAGACGAAGATTATTTTTGGGTTTTTCGAAAAACACATCAATTAAAACGAGACCAACTCAAAAAGACAATTGTGAACTTAAACCAATAATCACAATGTTAATGGCTTTTTTGAAAAAGGTACACCAATTCACAAGGATACAATGGCAAGTTTTAATCTTTTGTTTGGGAACTTATTAATGTTCACACCCCCAGTTGGTAGGTGTTCTGCCTTGGTTCTCGGCGGTGTGTTTTATGCTTATTTTTTTTTAACAAGAAAAATGGAAAATGTTTTTGTATTTTTTTATATGATAGATATATATACAAAAGAAAAGGAAAATATTTTTGTGTTTTATAAGTTTTTGAAAACAATAACTTCTTGACGAAGGTTCTACAAGTCACTAATCGTTGAAATCATAACGATATTGTCGCAACACAACCTCCCCGGCAGCGGCGCCATTTTGATAGTGCATTTTTGAGTGCGTATAAAAAATATACAAGGTAGACGTGAGTGAAATTCACTAATCAACCTTTAGGAAAGGGAAGACTTGCGAAAACTCGTGAATACAATATATATATATATATATATATATATATATATATATATATATATATATATATATATATATATATATATATATATGTGTGTGTGTGTGTGTGTGTGTGTGTGTGTGTGTGTGTGTGTGTGTGTGTGTGTGTGATACCGGGTAAGTGATTACCCGGGTCGTGTCCCAACGAGGTGTGAATTGGCAATATCGTGTGAGATTCTAGATTAAAATGCTTGTAAGGAATGGTTTTAGAGATTATTTGGTATTGTTGAATTACGTTAAATTGCAAATAACGTACGAAAAATTAAATAAACGTAACTAAAATATAAACACAAACAAGGTAATGAAAATAAAACTTAAAATCTACTTAAAATTCTACGGGAATCATAACAGGAAGTTAGGGAAACCTAAAATGTATTCTAAATTTAAAAACGTAAAAGTAAGTAAAAAAAACGTAAGTTTACAAAATAAAAAGTGATTTTTAATCTACGTTAACCCTACGAGCATGAAATTAATTTTCCTACGTGCGAAATGACAAAAGAAAATTTCGGAAAAAAGAAAATTAAAAATTGGATAAGAATTCTAATTATTATGAATTAAAAAACTAATTAACAATAATTAAATTCTAATAATTAATAAAACTACTCTAAAAATCTGAAACTTTTTTTGTTAAATACTACAAGTTAAAGCTAATTTAAGAAAAACATAAAAAAAATTGGTTGTCTAGTACAAAATTAAGTAGTAATAAGCAAAGCAAATTCTGATAAGTTAAAATAAGCAAGCTAGGCTAAAAAGGTTAAAAGGATTAATCATACAACTCTTAACGCAAAAGTCCCAAGGGCACGTTTGGTTAGAGTGTTGTTTGTTGTTGTGAGCTGAATGGGGTGGGTTCGAATCCCACCCATGTCAGTTTTTTGTAAACATTTTTTTCCTTCAATTATTGGTTTTGCAAACCCTTTCACCAACAAACGTAAACAACTTTTGTGAATAAATCATTCTTGAAAAACTTTAATCAGCTTGGAGTAAGCTTAAAAAAAACTCAAATTCCAAATTTAAAAAAAACAAGATGAGATGAAAATGAGTAGCAACTAGCCAAGATGGCAAATAAGCAAAAGCCAAGGAAAACTTAAACAAACACAATCTAAGCCAAATATTAACAAGCTAAACACAACAATCAACAATCCAAAATCAAGCAGATACAAAGATCAAAACAAGCTCAATGGTTAACTGATGTGCATACTTGATGGGCAGGGGTGCTGTTTGCAGCTCACGAAAAGAGAACCAAATGAGCTAGAAACACCTAACAAGCTTAAACATAAAATCCCTATACTACTAACTATTAATAAAGACCAAAATCCAAATATAAATCTGACCAACTTTGAAATCAAAAAGAGTTAATGGGACAACAGGGGACTGATTCAGCAGGTTCGTAAAATGAGGAAAAAAAAGAACTCTTGACCAGGAAAGTAAGCTACTAGATATTGGACACTTGCACAACTCTACTTGGAACTAAAATGAAGCTAAAGTGACAACTAATATGCCTAGACCATAAATTCTACCCTACTGACTATAGAAAAAAAGTTAAGAAAAACTTGGAAATCAAGCTAAAAAAAAACTTTGAATCTACTTGAAACCACTGAAATTTACTTGTAAACAACTGAGAACAACAAGCCTGAGCTGATCTAAGTAAAAAAAATGAACTAAACAAATTCTTGGACCAAGAAATCTCTTGTCCCAAACAGTCCTTATGGGTACTTGTCGAGCTAATGCACAGGCTTCTTGTCTAAAAGTTACAGCTTCCAAAGTAAAATCTCAACAAGCTTATACTACTATTCTACTCCTAATCTATCACAACTCACCATTTCAGGTCATTTCCCAAACTTTGGAAAACACTATTCATCAAAACACTATTCATCGTTTTACTATTCATCATTTTTTGTGTCAGTTTGACATTCAAAGAAGCACTCAGAAATTTTACTATTCATTAAACACTATTCATTCCGGAAGAAATTTCATCATTCACGTGCATTATTCATTTCATCGTAAATTTAGTTTACGGGTATTTAAATTCACGTAACCGTATTGGTTCAGGTGCGAATTCATGCATTATCAGTAAGGACATTTCATACGGACTAGAGATAGTCTGCATATCATCAGTAGGTCATTTACATGTTATACCACTCTTAGGATTTGCAAATTTACATATTTGATACATTTAACGTTTTTCTTATAATTATTTATAATAAACGTTAACACCCGATTTATAAACACGACGAATATATCTAAATATTCCCACAATGGTCCCGACATATTTTTATATCCATTTTATCTTCATAAAAGTATATTTTCTGAAAATACATGCTGTTGGACGTTTTTCGTCGGACAAAAAGAGACTTTAGACGTAACCCGGAGGAGCCAAGCTTTCCAAAATATATTACTACATACTAAGACGTAACCGTGGAAATAAAGAACAAGTAAAACGGACTTATAACGACAAAGATATTCACGTTTCAATATCGGCAAAACTTATATTGTTTTGACAGCTTTTGGTAAAATGATAACACTAAAACTACGTAGTAACTCTAGATTTCTAGAAATAATAGCAAGTACCCAAATTCATAACTAATGAAGTATTAGTGATTACAAGTATATTTTTACTACGACAAGTCGTTATTTCAAGGATTTCAAACCGAGGATTTCAACACTAACATTGATACATACGATATATATATATATATATATATATATATATATATATATATATATATATATATATATATATATATATATATATATATATATATATATATATATATATATACATTTCAACTAGTTTTATTTTTCTAGTTGCCTTATTTTCCTATGTCTTGGAAAATGTATATTTTTGATAACAACAAGTATTTTTCAAATAGTAGAGTGGTATAGGAAACATGTTCATGGACATTCATAACATCATTTCATGATCTAAAGTAGATCGTTCATCATTCATATTAGGTTGCGGCTAGTGTGCGCGCCTTGTTTTTCAGCTCATTACATGTTCATGGTACCATCATATCAGGTGAGTTTTCATAGCCCCGTTTTCAATACAATATTCTGATTTCAAATCCCACGGGGGAATACATTGCATCAACCATTTTAGTACGAGCCCAAGTACCAAAACATATGTACATTGCTTAAGTTTCCTTACCAACCTGTTAAAGTCCCCTATTTATTATCATGGACTGTTAATTTTCCGATTAAGCGAGAGTGAGTGGATAGATCTATCGAGGGTGACGCCTCCATCCGTAGTAGTTATTACCAACAGTAAGCGGATGCATTTCATTTTGACATTTTGGGAGTGTTCTGGTAAAACATTCGGGAGGGGCATATAATTTCATCAGTCATAGCTTCGGGGTCATGAGCTTAAGGTCTATTGTACAATTTTACTTGATTTTTATCTTGCACTTATACTTGTGGTGGCCGTACAACATTACATTTTATAAACCTATGGAATTCACCAACATTCGTGTTGACGTTTTAGCAATGTATTTCAGGTTATTAAGGTAGCTCATGTGACATGCATTTGGACCTTTATGGAGTCGCGGAGTCGACGCGTCTCACCATTATTTCATGCACTTATGTAAACGTTTGATCTAGTATGACTTGTTTTTCATAAACTTGCAACACCTTTTGGGGACCTCATTTTGTAAACTCTGGATTATTTCAATGATCAAACGAAGTATTTTCCAAACGAAACTTTAGGTCGTTCAATGTAACCGTAACTGTGATGCTATGACAGACACCCCCAGGTATTCCATTCCGCTGCAAGTCAGGTAAATTGGGGTTGTGACAGATTGGCATCAGAGCTAAGGTTATAGCGAATTAGGATGTATCTTGGACCCTAGACTATAACCGCATCATCATAGCATCTCATCATTTCATCATAAGTGCATAATCATGATACATGTTGTTTCATGCATACCCTGTGCGAGTCATTTATACTCATATTTGTATATATATATCACTTTATTGACCTGGTTCACAAGTGACATGTCTTCAGATACTCACCCTGACATCCTTTTATCGAATTCCGACATTGAAGATGCCTTGTCATCTTCCACTACCATTATACCACCAGTTGCACTTACACCACCATTAGCACTATTGATTTGCCATAGTAACAGGGTTTTCCTATCATTCAGCCCATACATAGAATGCCTTTTGGTAGAGTATTCAGACAATCTTAATGGACTTATTAGGATGTTTATTGCAAGGAAGATAGTATGTTTCTTTCCATCACTAGTAGAGCACTCACTACTCAGGTACTACCACCACCATCAGTTACTTATTACACTATTGGTCATCCCACAGTGCGTATTTAGTTTTACCTCTTCACGGACTCAACAGGAACATCCGCAGATTCTTCAGGAATGGTTCAGAACCTACATTATCTAAGATTTGATAGATGCACAACTTCAGACACCATTTCAGGACTATCTCGACCTTATGATGCCACAAACCTGATTTCACACAGAGGGACACCAGGAAGTCCCTAGACCAGACTTATATCCTCACTAGCTTTTACTATTATCCTAGCCACAGAAGGTGTGGGACATAGTCAAAAGAACTTGTTGTCTTTTGATTCTTGTACAAACAAATATATCAAGTGTGACTCTACTATGTAAGGAATGGTTGTGCTATTTGTGATATCCGTTCACGTAGACCAAAATTTTCATGTATTATATTCATGTGTTGTGAATATGATGACTTTGATTAACTATATATTCTCATGGTCTCTTATGATTTGATGAAGAGAGATTTAAGCAAACCACTTCAAGCATGACGCAAGCTGCTGTTGGACAAGTCATTGCCAAGAACATAGCCACCGCCCTCACTAAGGAACTTACTCACGTGGAATTTATGGGGTGCAATCATCCCTTCTTTAGCGGAACTAGAAACACAAAGGAATTTCTCAAATGGTTCGAAGACATAGAAACAATATTTCGATGTGGCGACTGTCATAAGGAAGACAAGGTTAAGTTCGCCACATGCACTTTTCAGGATCATGCCCAGGAATGGTGGACCAAACATATTAAGATGGTGGGAGTTGATGCTACTTACTCACACTCTTGGGAGAAACTAAGAAGGATGATGAGTATAACATTTGGTGTAGGAAATGAATTACGAGCAAAGGAACAGGAAACACTAAACTTTACCATGGTAGGAAATGATGTTGACGAGTACGCTACTCATTTTTATGAATTAACATGACTAGGTTCTGCAATGGATGAACCGGAAAGCAAGAAACTTGAAAGGTACATCGGGGGACTCCCCATGAAATTCGTATGTTGGTCATCGAATGGGAACCCGATACCATGTCTGAAGCTATCAAAATGGTGATCGAAGCAAAGGAACTCATAGTTCACGCCAAGACATCAGGAAACAATAGTGACAATAAAAGGAAGTGGAACAACAATCTAGGTTGCAATGCTGCTCAACAATCACCCAAAGGACAAGAAGTGAATAGAGCCTTTGTTGCAGAACCGCACACAAAGAGAAGGTATACTGGAAAGTTACCTTACTGCAACCTGTGTAATCAACATCACCGAGGTCATTGCAGTAAAATGTGTGGAGTGTGCAAGAAGCAGGGTCATCGGACTGAAGACTGTAGGAAACTCATAAATCAGAAGACCTCAGGGAGTTGCTTCAAATGTGGAAACTTAGGGCATTTCAAGAATGACTGCCCGGAGCTAAGGAACAGGGAAAATCAGGAACTTGGAATCAAGACTGAATCGCTCAAGGAATAGCGTGAGCTGTTGAAAGAGAACCGTCAGGATATTAGCAACATCAAGGATAACAACAGTGCTTCAGCAGGAGGAGCTTTGTTTCAATATATAAACCGTAGTTCAAGCCCTTTAGGGTTGTATCTTTCCTTTTGTACTTACCGTTGGTACGATGACATAACCTAGTTGTATTAAGCACTTTCCTATCCAATGTAATATCTATCTTTGTTACCTAGGTGATAATCATAACCATCGTTTACTCCATTTTCTATCCCAATTGCTCAGAATTCAATCGTTTCGCGACATTTTATCATTGTCTTATTAGGGATTAGGTTGATTTCGTTTTTGACGAATTAGTAGACTATTACCATTCGAAAAGATTCACCCACGTATCCAATACACCATTCAAGCTATTTTACTATCATATGGGGAAATTGTGTTACAGAAAAATTTCTGAAGTAAGCTATTTTATTACAATCCTATAAATTGATTTTTCTGTCATTACACCAAGTATTTACTATTATTACGCGAGGCAATTTTCATGTTATTTGAAAGAAAACATCAGGATACCATTTTTAATAACAATGCGTTGAACACCATCTCAAACTTTTGAGAAAAGTTATGATATTTTGACAAAATCTAACATCGCATCATTAGTCCTCAATTGTACATAGCCTGATCACCTATATAAAATTCAGGAAGGATTATGCCATGAAGGAAATAATTACCTTTTCAAAGGATTGTTAATAACAATCTTCATTTAAAAATTTTGTAAACAAAGGAACTCTTCCATGAACATCCCTTTTGCCGAACTATCCCTGGATACTTACCCTACCTGTCACTCACTTAGCCATTAATTTGGATTTTCCCATTGACTTCCCTAAGAGAGACTTTCCATATCAATTACATGCAGGATTCCTATATACAATAAAAGCAACGAAAGGATTTCAGAACTACTAACCAGGACTAGAAGTATATAGTGAGAGAATTCATAACTCAACAACAAATTCTAAGATACCGCGAGACCATCCGAATCACCATCTCTGACTTAGTTGTCAAATTCTATCGTTTAAGGGTACTAGCTAGACTGAGCTACAGGATTGAACTCAATATAAATGTCCGCAGGACAACACAATAGAAATAAACCAAGCTACTAATTGTGACTGTAGAGCATTTCATTTAAACATCGCCTCATCCATACATAAACTTTCCTGCAGTAAGTTTTCACAAAGGACAATCGCTTGAATCAAGAATATCGATGTAAATTCCTCTAAGGCATTATGTCTCTAGAAATTTCAGATAACCTCACCTTCATACCAAGCAAGGGATCAAACCAGAACATATCTCCTCATCTACATGGGAAAACAGAATAGACATTCATCGACACAACATCAAGTGATACGTTCGCCTTGCCAATTACAACGATAAACTATTTCAGGACTTAAGTTAGTCTAAATACCTATGCTTGTAGTTATGCCTGATAACCACCAATAGGCATTATTCAACCTCAGGAACTAAATGTTAGACATCTATGCATTTAAGCGAACATTTTCTATCCTACCATTGTATCCTTGTTAGTGTTTTCACTTTTAAATAAAGTTGATGCGTTTACATAAATCACATACCTTGTGGAAAAATAATTTCTGAAATTCCTATTTTGAACAAGTACGATCCTTTTTGGTCAATCTTTAGCAACACTATTGTACAATGAGAAAGATACATAGACATCAAACTTTGGTAAGCAGTCTTAATCACAACATGTTTGAAAACATTTTTCTATTTCATAACTACTGAAATTTTGAATCATCAGGAAAAATATTACTTAGTAAATCATTTACTTCATTTTCTAAATTCGTTTATTTAGAAAAAGATTTCAACCAAAACTCACAATCGCGAGACAAATTTCCAGAACCAATTTCCCTACAACATCGCTTATGCATTTAGGATTTGTGACTTGACAATAAAGAATATTTAGAATATGTGATGAAGAAATTGAAGGACATCACAAATTAATCCCGAACTTCAGTAGTGGAGACCAAACCCAATAGACAAAGAAGGACATATGTCTTATCATCCGTTCGAACGAAACACAAGGAATCAAATTGTTACCTATATTCTATCCCTTTCAGATAACGCCAAGTTCGAAGGACCGAACGTTGTGGAATTAGTCACAAAGGTTTATTGTACCCATTTTAGTTATTCCTGTTAAGGAAACCGATTCACCTTGGACTTCAAGCAATCATTTCAGAATTTCCTTCAGAAACCCATTTAGATGTGAACATCACCTATCATCCTCAGACCGATGGTCAAAGCGAGAGAACAATTCAAACATAGGAAAGTATGCTCAGAGCATGAGTGATTGACCCTAGAAATGGTTGGACTAACCAGTTATCATAAATCAAATTCAATTGCAATCATAGTTATCGCGCTAGTATAGAGACTATACCATTTGAGGCACTCTATGGTCGAGGTGCTAATATCCATTGACGGATCGAAATTTGGAAAAGCCCAACATACTAGTCTAGTAGGCATTCATGAAATAACCAGAAATTTTCTACCAGTCAAGAATCAGTTACAAGTTCAATAAGTTGTAAACCATTAAAACTTCAAGTTGGTAGGCAAAGATATGTTGAAAGTTCTGCCTAGGAAAGGCATGATATCATTCAGAAAACGTGGAAAGTTAAACCCGATATACACTGGACCATGTAATATTTCAGACAGAGTAGGCCTAGTGGCCGTCAGACTTGAGCCTTGTTAGAGAACAGGATTACACAACCATGTATTATCATCTTTTCAGATTAGTCAATCATAATCCCATTTGGAAAGGAATCCAACCCAAAGTCAAACATAAACCTTGTAGGAGAACAAGTAGAAATCATGGACAGATAGGTCGAACAGTTGAAGCAGAGTCGAATTCCTGTCGTGAAAGTTCGCTGGAATTCTCGAATATCATCATCTTTTAACCAAACCTACTGCAGAGACCAACATAAACTGAACTTCGGGACGAAGTTCCTTTTAGAGGGGAAGACTGTCACAACTCACCATTTCAGGTCATTTCCCAAACTTTGGAAAAACACTATTCATCATTTTACTATTCATCATTTTTTGTGTCAGTTTGACATTCAGAGAAGCACTCAGAAATTTTACTATTCATTCCAGAAGAAATTTCATCATTCACATGCATTATTCATTTCATCGTAAATTTAGTTTACGGGTATTTAAATTCGCGTAACCATATTGGTTCAGGTGCGAATTCATGCATTATCAGTAAGGACATTTCATACGGACTAGAGATAGTCTGCATATCATCAGTAGGTCATTTACATATTATACCACTCTTAGGATTTGCAAATTTACATATTTGATACATTTAACGTTTTTCTTATAATTATTTATAATAAACGTTAACATCCGATTTATAAACACGACGAATATATCTAAATATTCCCACAATGGTCCCGACATATTTTTATATCCATTTTATCTTCATAAAATTATATTTTCTGAAAATACATGCTGTTGGACGTTTTTCGTCGGACAAAAAGAGACTTTAGACATAACTCGGAGGAGCCAAACTTTCCAAAATATATTACTACATACTAAGACGTAACCGTGGAAATAAAGAACAAGTAAAACGGACTTATATCGACAAAGATATTCACGTTTCAATATCGGCAAAACTTATATTGTTTTGACAGATTTTGGTAAAATGATAACACTAAAACTACGTAGTAACTCTAGATTTCTAGAAATAATAGCAAGTACCCAAATTCATAACTAATGAAGTATTAGTGATTACAAGTATATTATTACTACGACAAGTCGTTATTTCAAGGATTTCAAACCAAGGATTTCAACACTAACATTGATCCATACGATATATATATATATATATATATATATATATATATATATATATATATATATATATATATATATATATATATATATATATATATATATATATATATATATATATATATATATATATACATCTCAACTAGTTTTATTTTTCTAGTTGCCTTATTTTCCTAAGTCTTGGAAAATGTATATTTTTGATAACAACAAGTATTTTTCAAAGAGTAGAGTGGTATAGGAAACATGTGCATGGACATTCATAACATCATTTCATGATCTAAAGTAGATCGTGCATCATTCATATTAGGTTGCGGCTAGTGTGCGCGCCTTGTTTTTCAGCTCATTACATGTTCATGGTACCATCATATCAGGTGAGTTTTCATAGTCCCGTTCTCAATACAATATTTTGATTTCAAATCCCACGGGGGAATACATTGCATCAACCATTTTAGTATGAGCCCAAGTACCAAAACATATGTACATTGCTTAAGTTGCCTTACCAACGTGTTAAAGTCCCCTATTTATTATCATGGACCGTTAATTTGCCGATTAAGCGAGAGTGAGTGGATAGATCTATCGAGGGTGACGCCTCCATCCGTAGTAGTTATTACCAACAGTAAGCGGATGCATTTCATTTTGACATTTTGGGAGTGTTCTGGTAAAACATTCGGGAGGGGCATATAATTTCATCAGTCATAGCTTCGGGGTCATGAGCTTAAGGTCTATTGTACAATTTTACTTGATTTTTATCTTGCACTTATACTTGTGGTGGCCGTACAACATTACATTTTATAAACCTATGGAATTCACCAACATTTGTGTTGACGTTTTAGCAATGTATTTCAGGTTATTGAGGTAGCTCATGTGACATGCATTTGGACCTTTATGGAGTCGCGGAGTCGACGAATCTCACCATTATTTCATGCACTTATGTAAACGTTTGATCTAGTATGACTTGTTTTTCATAAACTTGCAACACCTTTTGGGGACCTCATTTTGTAAACTCTGGATTATTTCAATGATCAAACGAAGTATTTTCTAAACGACACTTTAGGTCGTTCAATGTAACCGTAACTGTGATGCTATGACAGACACCCCCAGGTATTCCATTCCGCTGCAAGTCAGGTAAATTGGGGGTGTGACATAATCTCAAAATCAGGAACTAAAATCTTGTGGAAAAGCAAATAATAAGCTGGAAAAGTAGGGTGCTCAGAACACTAAGAATATGCAGGGTCAAAGGGGCCGTTTAGAGGTAGTAAAAAGCTTGTAAAAATAAAGGAAAAATATTACCGTAAAGGTGAGCTATCAAATGAGCTGAGAAATCAGTAAACAAGGTGAATGTAAGCAATAAACAAGCTAAGACAGAACATTAATAGTAAAGCTAAAAGATCGAATTTAACTAAAATCTGAGTTACTACACTTGAGAATTAAAGAAACTTCATAAAAGCAGAATGTAAGCTAAAGCTACAAATAAACTTAACCTAAATCTCAAAACTACTCTACTTTTACCCTACTCCTAATTACTTGTGCAACATATTTCAAAACCTAATTCTAACTTAAGCTTACCTAAGAGTCTAATTCAATTGGGGACTGTTGATGGGTGTTTGCTGCTGGTGCAGCAGTTAAAAAGGGTCCTTTGACCTTTAAAAGTCAAATACCAGGGGTGCTAACCATTAACCTATCCGAAATGGGTCTAAAGTGAGGCAACAAATAAGCTAGCCCTAATATAGATCTATCTTAAGCTACTATTTAAATCAATCATCCAAACAGTCCTAAAGGGAGGCTCGGGCACAAGCTAGTTAATGAGTCGATGAAAAGCTGGAAATAAAAATTATAAGATCAACATGAATTTAGCAAACCACTGAATGAATACTTTGTTTTGAGCGCGTCTACTGAACTAAATACCTAGTCTAGCTTATCTAAATCCCAGAATGTAAATAACATTGATCACTAAGCAGTTAACTAAGCAATGAGCATTAAGCAGTGTAAAAGCTGGTTCAAATAGTGGTAATGCAAGATTCTTAAACTATCTCCAATCTATCCAATAAGCACATACAAGATACTACTGCACTAAATAACAACAATAAACAAGAATGAACAACAATAAGAACTGAGCAAGGTAATAAGTTGATTAACTTTTTAGAGTAAAAGTAAAAACTTTCATTGATTTAAAAAAAATTACAAACTGAGATTGAAAACTAACATTACTTGAAAATTAAACTTAAAACCTAATTCTACACTAAGAATACCTACTGCCTTCACAAGGCTACAATTGCATCTATTTATACTAAAAATACAAATTAGGGTTCCTTTCCACTCTTGCTTCTTTGCCTTGTGCTTTTTTGTGGCAAAACCTCAGCCATTGGATTAGACTTGGACTCCTCTCAGCCTTCCATTACCTTTTGGCGCCAATTTAGACGTTCAAGCAAGTTACACAATGGAGATCTGCCAGTTTTCTTAAGCCTAACATTGAAATCATTCATCCATTACAACTATAAACAAGCAATCAACCTATAATTAACATATAGGTTTCATTACATCTAAGCAAACACATGAAAGATCTAGCCTAGCATGTTGAAATCAAGACAAGCATAAGATATATTCAAACAACACATAGACATATTGAATGAATTGAAAGAGGACTTATCTTAATTGAACATGAAAGGTTTCAAGGGGTGAAAACCCTTGAAAATACTGTTACAAACGACCTAGGGTTTATTAGGTTCGACCCTAGTATTCTCCACACAAGTTCCTCCCTTTATGAAAGAAAAATAGAAAAGTATATATAGATTTTGTGACGGCGTCAAGAGTAAATGTCTGAAGCCGTCATCTCGCCGCCAAATAAATTCTCGGACTGCCTAGATCTAGGTTTTGACGCCGTCATGTGTATTCCATTTGCAGGCCGTCACCAAAATAACTCTTGACGCCCTTCTCTTGACGCCTTCAGGTTTTCTCTGTGTCGTCATGGATTTTACTCCTGACGCTGTCACAATTTCCTTCTTGACGCCGTCAGGTACTGTTCTCAGCATGGAAAATTAAGTCTTTGCCGTTTTCTTCACTTTTATGCTCCAAAAACGTCCAAAATGCTTCCTTTTCCAGAATTCACTCCCAAAGTACCTAAAATCACATAAGGAACGATTTAGGGCAATATTTGATCAAATAAATTCAATTCTGGGCTTAAATGACCCCCTAAAAACGGTTCATTTTTCACCTCATCATAGTCCTAGAAAGAACGTAAGTTCACCCATCATGGATATTTCAAAATTATCTTTCATTAATTTTGCAAAATCAATTGAGTAACGTTTGTTGGTTGAAGCAAAAATAATGTCATCGACATAAATTTGAACAATTAATAAGTCCGCCCCATATGTTTTTGTAAACAGTGATGGGTCCACCGAGCCTAAAGTAAAGTTATTAGCCAACAAGAATGTAGATAACTTGTCATACCACGCCCTTGGGGCTTGCTTGAGACCGTAGAGAGACTTCTTTAGCTTGTAGACATGATTAGGACGGTCTGGATCAACAAAGCCTTCAGGTTGACTGACTTAAACCACTTCACGGAGTTGACCATTCAGAAATGCCGTTTTCACGTCCATTTGATAAACAACTATATTCTGATGAGCAGCGTATGCTAGAAAAATCCGTACAGCTTCAAGTCTAGCTACAGGAGCAAATGATTCTTCAAAATCAATTCCTTCTTCTTGAGAGTATCCTTTTGCTACCAAGCGTGGATGCGTATGACAGTTCCTTCTGCATCCAGTTTGTTTTTCCAGATCCATTTTAAGCCAATGACAATGACTCTTTTAGGTTTTTCAACCATTTCCCAGACTTCTAGTCTGTGAAATGATTCAAATTCCTCTTGCATAGACTCAATCTAGTTTTCATAAGTCATAGCTTCTTTGACGTTCTTTGGCACGGTTTCGCATACTGTGAGTGCGTATATGCAAGTTTCACCGTCTGTGTGAAGTCGTTGTCTTGTCATAATAGGTGCATTTGGATGGCCAATAATTTGAACTAAGGGGTGATCTCTCGTCCATTTGTGTGTCGAAAGGTGAAGTTGATAAGTATCTCGCAAGTGAGCAGGATCCAAATTGCGTGTTGATGACTCAGCAATGTCAGGGACAAGTGGAGCCGGTGCAAATGGGTTAAAGAACGGTTTTGGGTCATGCTCTGTGGTTTGAGGAACTGATATAGGTATGGAGTCTCCAGCTGAGTGTCATGAGTTGGACCCAGTTTGTTCTGTAGTTGTTGGGGAAATAATTGGAGGACCGTCTCTTTCAACAGTTGTTGTTGTTTGTTGAGGTGAATCAGATACTTGATTTTGATCAGGATGTGCAGCGGAATTAGGTGAGGCCTCAGATGGACGGTTATCAAACGTATCATCAAACAATGGAGCAAACAAGGTTTCCACTTCTTTACGGGAGAGTGACAATGGTTCAGCCGAAGATTCCGGAAAGTTTAGACGGTTGGATGTGGGTCCTAAGTTGTTTTGCTCATAAGCCATTTGAGTGAGTTCATCGAAATTAGCATGAATAGTCTCCTGAATTTCTCGTGTACGACGATTCCATATCCGAAAGCCTTTTTAATTTTCAAAGTATCCAACAAATATTCCAATGTCAGCCTTTGCTTTAAGTTTACCTAGATCATCACGATCATTAACTGGATAACATAAAGCTCCAAATACATGAAAGTAATTGATGTTCGGTTTCCTTTTGTGAACAATCTGATTAGGGGTTTTGTGATCATACAACGGTTTTGAGTGTAACATGCGGTTGATACAGCTTCCGCCCATAAGTAATCTGGTAATTGAGCATTGATTAACATCGTACGTGCAGCTTCCACTTCCTAAAGACTCTCCTCCGAAGGATCCAACTCCTCCAGCTTCTTCAACGAACTCCCACAATGAGTCGTCTTCAGAATCATCACCGGAACATTCATCTCCTTCACCATCTGAAACCGCATCTATACAAGAGAGAAATACCGAGTATCCAACTGTGAACACAAAGGGAGCCACGACTAGTAATCTCGAAAGTGTGACAAAGGTGATTGCGAAACTAAGGCAGAGTGTGATTTCAAAACATTGGCTGTTTTTGTTTTTGATTAAAAGCAATCCAAAACACGTTTTTAATCCAAGATTCTTGTACAACTATCCTTAAAATGATGAAATCTTAAAGAAAGTTGCAAAATTGAACCACTTTTTCAAAAATTTGATAGATCTCGGAAACAAGTACAAAAGTACAAAAACGGAAATTTTGAAGAAAGATTGAAACTTTTTTGTTTGATATGATTTTTAGCACAAGTTTGTAAGCAAAGATGTGATAAAAACCAACAAACAAACAAGAAAGTACAACTTTTTCACAAAATAATGAATTGAAAATGGGTTTTTGGATCGGATTCAAAGAAGAAACAAGAACAATACCTTCTTATGGTGAATGATACCACTTGTTAGGTACCCATATTGATTACACACAAGCAAGAATAAGATAGATATAAGGATTTGGGCGATTATGAGATTGAGAGAAATATAAGTGCAAGAGTTTCCTTAAGATTTCAAATAACCAACCAAGTAATAATGTGTACATAAGGTCCTGTTTATAGGAGAGGATGCTAGGGCAACACTCCTAGCTCCCTCCTTGCTACAATTCGTGGGCCTTGAGGCCTTGTGGGCTTTTCATAAGCCTTTTACATATTAAACATAACTAAATGTAAATAACTAATAATTAAGCAACCTAACGTTTATTACAAATGACCGAGACTTGATAAAATAGTTAAACTTTGTTCACAACACTTAATTTGAGCATTTCTGAGCATATTTGTCCATCATTCTTCTGTGCTTTAAGTTTCAAAAAGATTTGGTCACAAGTGCTTAATAATAAGCACTTGTGATAAGCTGTATTGGTCTAAATAAGCACTTAAACTGCTTATTTTTGTTTCAAAATTTTTCTCCAAATTTCTTTCATTATTTTTTATTTTCTGTTAATTTTTCAGATTTTTCTGAGTTGTTTTGATATTTTTCTTTGATTTATTCACTTTTATATACTTTTAAATAAACAAAAATCAATAAAAAATCAGAAAAAGCCATAAAAAATCCAAAAATATTTTAGAAAATTCTTTTATAATATTTTTATTTTTTAGAAATTATTTTACAATTTTCCTTTTTATTTTTCTATTTTCTTTTATTTTTAATTCATTTAAAAATATAAAAACATAAATAAATTCATAGAAATTAAATAAAAAGTCAAAAAAATATTTTTCTTTTTCTGGAAATTCTTTTTATTAGTTTAAGATTTTTAAAAAATTGTTTCACATTTGTAGGATCATTTTTCAATTAAAGTTACGTTTTATTTTGTACGTTACGTTTTAAATAATCGCGTTTGCATTTCCGTTTTTAGAATTTTAACTTTAGTGCATACCAAGCTTGTACATCTTGGATAATTCGTGTTTGTTTGTCATAATTTGTATTACTTGATTACAATTTTCACTTTAACCACTTTTCACTACACGGTTTGCACGAATCAATATTCTTTGATTCCATTCACCTTCGTCCGGATGCGACTCGGGTGATCCGTATTTCTTGTGGATCTCCTCGATACTATACTACTATTATATATAATTGATTTTGAAAACAATCAGTTGTCTAACCACTGATTGCTTTTTGTTTGTTTGAAGAGGCGGTTTTCCCAAGATTGATGGTTTTGCAAATTTAGTATCCACACTCTGACGAGTCAGTCTTCTTAATTTGTTTTGTAATGCAGCGTGTGCAAACACCTTTCCTTGAATTTGACCTTTTAAAAGCTCATTTTCTTTAATTAATGTATCCACACTTTTACTTTGTTCATTCAAAAATTGACCATTGTTGCCCGAAGTAAGAGATTCGTTTTGTAATTTAAGTTCAAGTGAGATGCAACGTGCCTCCAGTTTTGAAAAATCTTTATGAAACTGGGCAATGGTCCTTTTGAGAAGAATGTTTTCAGACTCAAGAGCCTGGTATGATGTTTCAGTTATTAGATTATTAGGTAAGGACTCAGACTCAGAATAATTGTCAGGACTTTGAACAACATTCTGGTCAACCTCTCCTTCATTACTGAAGTTAGGTTGCTCAGATTATTGTTTCTCATTTGCAGGCATAATATGATCAATAATAGATTGTACCTCAACCATTTGCTCTTTGTCAAAGTTAGGTTTTAAGTCATAGGAAGGTCTGATCTCTGCACAATCTGCATCTGTATCATTCCCTAATCTACTGCTGTCATTCTGCTCTTCTAATTCTGTCCCATTGCTTTCCATGACAACCAAATTAGCTTCCAATACATCAACATTATGAACTTGCACTTCTTGAATCTGCGACTTCTTTTTATTTTCCCTTTTGTCATACTCTTCTCTGTGAAGTACTTTTACAGCAATTGACTTCTCAATAGCATCCATGTGTTGGAGCAAAACATCTTTGAAGGTTTGAGCCTTGATGTGGGTGTATTCAAGAAAATACTTGCTTACATCTTCACAGTCATAATTGATGAAATGTTGAAACTGTTCCTTGAGCACTCTGAAGGCGGCCTTGGATTCATTCTAGTGAAATTCTTCTGTTGCAAGTTGTTTTTCAAGTTGATTCACATTGTTGAACATCGTATTAATGAAAATATCAACTTTTCTTCAAAGATGTATTTAAATTCAACTTTGAATCCACCCTCGGAACGAGTTTCTACTAAGTCTTTGTTAGAGAGAAGCTTAAGGTGTGAAAGAAGTAATCCAAAAGATGTCATACATTTCTCTTTGTTTAATCTCACAAATGGATCTTCATAATCATACTCTGGGCCAGTAACTTTCATATGAAATTCCTGCATGTTTGCCATTAACACCACATCTGTTGTATTGGCTTCCATATCTTCATATTCATCATTAGATGGAATATCTCCCATGAAACTTTGTAAAACAGCATTGAGATTACCCCATTTAACTTCTATTTGACTAAGTGTCGCATCGTTTTCAGCATTAGCTTCAAAGAGTGGAGTTAAATCATAATTTTGATCTTCCACATTTGCAATATTTTCCGTATATGCCATAAATGCCATGCTTGGTTCGATAAGATCTTCTTCGTCATCAGTATCTTCCATTGTGTTTAACCATTCAGAACTAGAAGTCATTACGCCTTTGCCTTTCTCTATAGATACTTTTCCAAGCTTCACTAGATTTTGTAGAAGAGATTGCACATGAGCATATAGTGTTGCAGGATGGTATTGTAGAATGAAAATCGGCTGAGGTGCATTTGGAGGATTGAAGAATAGACTATTTGGACTGTAGATTAATGATCCATGGTCAACAGCTTGGGATGGTGGAGCGGGGAGAATGGTCTTCAGTGGATTCATGATTAAACAAGATTCAAGAATTTGCTTCATTCTGATGTGATGAAGTTCTTCTGTACGATGCATAGCTTCAAGATATTTCCACATTTCATAAGCACTGGCTTGAAAGTCCATATTCATGTAAATTGAGTTGGGAAGGGCTAATGTCATGAACCATGCAGCTTGTTGGTCTGCATTGTACTGAGCAAGTTCAGTAGCATTCAAATCTTCATCAGTTTGTAGTCTGATAATCCTTGTTGAGTCAGCAAGAAATATCATTTTGTATGGACCATCTTGAATGGATTTAAGTATGAGATCTGCAGCAGGACGATCTGTGAGCCATTCTATAAACCTCCGTTTCCAATCAGTATATGTTCCTGGTAGCAACATTGGAGGCCTTGATTCATTGCCAAAGAGCAGAACATGATGAATGAGGGAGCTGTGACTTTGTTGTCGATGATACTGTTGCTCATGAGAATATCGGTGAGGAAGGTAGTTGGAAGAAGGTGATTGAGACATTGTAAATGACATTTCTCTCCCCCTTGATTGTTGCGACGTAATCGAAATAATCAGATAAAAATGTCACACTCAAGGTCGATATACAAAATTCTGATTTTCCCTCCAAATTTAATTTGAAAATTTTCTCTCCCAAAATTTGAAAATCACTATGAAATGCAATTATAAGGTTGCAAGAAAATTTTGAGTTTCAAAAATTTTGCTGCTAAATTTCACCGAAAAAATTTGAATTTTGGCCTAAAATTTTGAATTTTGGGCCAAAATTTTCACTGTTAAACCAAAATTTAAATTTCGCATAAAACTTGAACGT
The DNA here is from genome assembly GCA_030686995.1 of Artemisia argyi. NCBI lineage: Eukaryota > Viridiplantae > Streptophyta > Magnoliopsida > Asterales > Asteraceae > Artemisia > Artemisia argyi. The sequence goes on along the minus strand of CM060702.1, from coordinate 91,082,921 downwards.
TTAGTCTCCTGTAAAATAAAGAGAAAGATAAGAAGGATTAACTTGTTACTAATAGATGGATCTTTGAAGGATGAATAAAGGTTGTGGTTTTAGGTTTTCTGACTTGCTTACTCGATAAAAACAGACTTCTAACTCAGTACAAAATTATGTTCTTACTTTGTAAATCTTGTAACTCGGTAAATGTTGTAACTCAATAAGTTTGTAACTCGATATAGTTTATAACTAACTCGATAAGAATTGTAGCAAACTCGATGAAAGTGCTAACTCGATAAAGAAACACAAACTGAGTATAGTTTGGCCTATTTATAGAACTTAACAAGATCTTACTCGATAAACGATAAGGTTATATAACTAACTCGCTATAATGGCTAACTCGCCAAAGTAAACTCGATAAGCAAATGCTTACTCGATAAGGAACATAGTTAATTCGATAATTACCACACCTAACTCGGTACTCCTTACTCGATATCAGCCTTACCTAACTCGATAAACCAATCTAACTCGATAAAGCGCCGATGAACAGTACTCGGATTCCAAAAAAATCGCGTCTAAACCTAGTTTTTTTGACCAAATCTAACCTAAAACAACCTATATTATCCCTTGGCGAATGACACCACTTGTTAGGTCATGATTTCTTAACATATAATCACTAAATCTTAGAGAGAGAAAGTAAGTAGAGAGAGAGAGAGAGAGAGAGAGAGAGAGAGAGAGAGAGAGAGAGAGAGAGAGAGAGAGAGAGAGAGTGGAAGGAACCCTTAATGTGAAAATGAAATAAACTTTGATATTACTAGAGAACCAACACCCTCTAATGAGGGGATACATGAGTATTTATAGGTGAGGAATAGGGAACCTCTTAACTTTGACAATATTACATATTAAGCTCTTAGACCTTTACAAATCATGTAAACTTAGTGATGAGTGCTCAAACACTCATCATTTTTGGTCAAATCTAAACTGCAAAACAAACAAAAATACTCAAAAATGCATCAAAATACTAAAAATATTCCAAAATTGTGTTTTATGTTTTAGATGCAAAATGAGTAAAAACAGTTGAAAAACGTACAAAGTTTGCAAAATTAGCAGTTTCAGTCCCCCAACTTTCATAAATTGGCAAAAATAGTCCCTGAGCACATATTTTAAAAGAAAAGTCACCAAAGGTCCTTTTGAAATCATAAGTTGTCATATTTAGTCCTTTGGTGAAAAATTGGAAAAGTTTTAAGAATTTACAGTTTGGTCCCTGGAGTTTCAGAAATTGGCAGAATTGGTCCCTGGTGGGATATTTTTGAAAGAAAAATCATTTTAGGGTCTTTGGGGATTCACAAGTTGTCAAAAATTAGTCATTTAAAAGTCAAGTTTCAAAAACGGCAACTTTAGTCCCTGTAGTTTGGAAAATTACAAAAATAGTCCCTGGACATGAAAAAAATGGAAATTTATATTTATGGACCTTGTACTATTCACATTTGGCAATTTATACACTTTAGATAAAATTGGAAACTTGCCAAATCAGCCCCTCATTTTCAGTTAATTACATGTATGGTCCTTGTGATTTGCTATTTACCAAACGGACCCTTGAAGTTATTAAAACCCAACAACAATACAACCCCACGAAGCCCACACCACCTATCCCTTGGCCCATTACCCTACCCCAGCCAACTCCCTAAAAATATAAAAACAAAAACACCCCATTTTATTTACTCCCTCCTAGTCAACAAAGGTCAACCATCCACTTCCCTTCCCCACTTGTTCTGCAAACACACTGCAACACCCCATCTCCCTCCTCCTCCACATCAGCAAACCCCATACCTTGTCTCTCTCACCACCACAACACTCCAAAACTCCAATCAATAATCCAAAAGTCTCACAAGCAACCTACTACTTGCCAAATGGTTTTTCCCGCCAAAAAGGAACTCAAAGGCCAAGATCAATTCAAGTGATCCAAGGGTGAGAAATAAAGGTGGGAAAGTCAAAGGAGGACCCATGGATCCCAATAAGTCAAGAGAGAAGCCAGAGATGAAGAGAGTAGTTAGTAGTAGTTAATTTTAGTTTTAGCTTATTGTCGAATTAATGTAATTCTAATTTTTAGTTGTAATTTTTAGTGTAAAAGGGGTGTAATTTACATTTCAGTGTAATCTCATCTTGTTTTAATCATCAATTTCAGTTTTTAAATCCAAAGCTAGTTTATGCCATTTTTATGTATTAGTCTAAAATTTACTTAACTTGTTAAAGGTTGTTGTTTATTGTTTGATTAAGCTTATTTTAGTCCAATCATAAGCTTTTTGAAGTATTTAAAGCATTTGAAACAGATTCAGTTTAGAAACATAAAAATTCAAAAAAAATAGAATTAAATAGAAGAAAAATAAAAAATCAATGTAAAAGAAGATGGAAGCCAGAACCATGGTGAAATTTGGATTGATATGGGTTAGTTGCCTCATGGGAGGCTTTAGGATGTATCTTTGGATTCTGTGTTCCTTGGATTCTCATCTTGAAGAATTGTGAGACTTTTTCTCATAATTCTTACATTCAACTGTGTAGTGCTTGTTATTGTTTGTTTCTAGCTTATTCTCATCCTATTATAGCTTATTTCTATAGTGGTAGCCGTATCATAGCTTCTAGTTACTTATTTCATCATGTCTCAAGTATTTGCCCATTAATATGTCATAACTTGCTTCTTGTAAATATGTGGTATTGTGTTGTGTTTCCTATGTTTTAATGCTTTATTTGAGTTTACTCAGTATCTTAATAGCATCATTTTAAGTTTCATGGATTGAAGAAGTTAAAACCTTTGAAAAAACCAAATCAGTAACCATAAGGGGTGTTTGGTTGATGCCTGTTTCATGTACCCTTGAGGTTGTTTTGCTGAGGACTTATCTTAGGTAGATTGCATTAGGTTAGGATAAGTCAATTAGTGTCTCAATTCCATGTCCTGACTGCTGGAAGTCAATATCCACATCCAAGTCCCCTAACAGTTAACTGTTAGGGACTTAAGACCCACAACCCACCATTTCATTACATAAGTTGATATTGTAGCCTGTTAGAGTGTATTTACAGCTTAAGATAGCTTATCAAATCAGTACGTGCCTTTAGAAATCTAAAAAAGTCAAAGTTATAAGTTTATACGAAAAGTCAAAATGGCATGTTTTTAGTTTTTTCCAAATCTTGTAGGATTTTTATAGATTTTTGTGATGTGATTTAGGCTTTGAGCTTTTTAGAAATCATTGTATCCCAGCTTAACTTCAGTTTCCCGTAGTTACTTAATTTTTAGGATTTTTATTGTGGGCCCCACTTTGGACCAAACTCACTTGCAAGGCTGGTCTGCCCTGCTGCAGCAGACCTCACCACCATACCACCAACTTTGGTGGTGGTTTCTGGCCACCACAGTGGTCCCACAGCCCCCCTCCTTGGTTCTTTGAACTCACCTCCTACCCCTATCTCCATTCCAACCATTCAATTGAGCTTATGACCCCTGGGACCCACCTGAATCAACCCCTCAATTCTGTCCCATTTTCAGTTAAGTAACAAGAAGTCAAGTGCTTATTTAGGTGCTTATAGCTTATTCTGTGGACACCTTTTGTTTTTCCTAGCTTAAACATGTTCACTTAACTCATTTTTACCAGAATTCACCCTTGTGGGTCCCACTTAAGCTCATTTGAGCTTATTTCCTCGTTTTGTCAAAGATAGTCAACTGTCTAGGCTTTTTAGCTTATTCTGGCTTATATTTTATTTCCAAAAATATTTTTTTACAAAAGTTTCTTGTTTTTAGGTGTAAAATAAATTTCTAAAAGAAAAATCAAGAAAAAACCAATTTAATTTTAAGTGATAGTTTCTATTTAATGTAATTTAAATTTTAATTTTTAAATTTTTGTTAAGCACTTAGTTTTTTTTTTATTTTTCTTAAATTCCTTTCATATTAAAGTAATTTTAGTAATTTTCTCAGATTTTTTTTTTGTCATTTAGTATTTATTAGATTTAATATTAGTTTTATTTATAATTAATTAATAATTAAGTATTAAATAGCATAATTAGTTTTTAAAAAGTAACACCTAGTTTTTATATTTTTCCTAGCTTTTATATAATATAATATAATTTTAAGAATTTTTCTAGAATTATTACTATTCATCTTGTAATTTTTAGAATTTAGTTAGTTTAATTAGATATTAATTAATAAATAAGTAAATAATTAGTAAATTAGTTTAAATATAATTTTTACAAACTTTTTATAATTTTTTAGGATTCCTGTGATGGTTAATTAGATTTGTAAAAATTTTCTTAATTTTCTAAGTTAGTTTGTTATTTTTAATAATTTAAATTAATTAAAATTTGTTAAGTAATTAGTAATTAGTAATTAATTAATATTAAATAAGTAATTAGTGTAAAAATTAATTTTCTTTTTCTAAAAATTTTCTTTCTTCCTTTAGTTTGTAAAAAAGTCATTTCCACCCCCTGTGGGTTTTCAGATTTCAGTTTTCACGTTTTATTTTGTACGTTCGCGTAAATTTAATCTGAACGTACACGTTTTTAGATATTAAACGTTTTTAGGTATCTAACTTTTACGTAATCATCCATATAGCTTGTTTAAGCTATTTCTTCGTATATTCCTTAGTTCAAATAATTCACAACCCCTTTCCCATCCAGATTCACCCGATCTCAAGCCGTTTGAATACAATCCACACCTCGTCGGGACATAACGACCCGGGGAAACACTATATTCCGCGGAGCATTGAGCCTAAGGAGTTTGACTATATTGACCACATCCATGGTTGACTTTAGTTGACTACTTTTTCCTCAATCAAATTTTGGCGCCGCTGCCGGGGAGGCTGTGTGCGTATTTTAAACGGTTTTCAGATTGGTGAATCGGGATATACACCCATTGTATATTTATCCACCATTGTTCATATTATCTTCTTATTTATACAAAACAGTTCCCGAAAACTTTTTAAAATCAGTTTTCAACAAACACAAAAAAACCCAAAAAGCTTTTCTTTCTTATTTATATAAAATGTCTTTCCAAAAATCCAAAAATATCCATCTTTACCCTCCTACCCTTTTGATTCTTCATTCCTTACCCTCCCAAACCTTTTGATTCTTTCTATGTCTCATCCACACCTTCTAATTTGTGAATTGTGTGGTAGTCTTCATAATGGTGGTAATTGCCCCAGTTGTGGCATGGTAGAGTCAGGAAATGGGTCTGTCTATAACCAAGATCCCTATTCCTACCATGACACGACTGATTTATTCCATCAGCTACCACACCATGAGACTCAACAGTTTTACTGCTGTGAGTACTGTGGTGGTTCACACTACAGTTCTGATTGTCAATCAGGAAGCACACTTGTCTATGAGCAGTTTCCTGATAACAATTACGACTATAGCACATACAACTCACAGTCACATCAGTTTTACTGTTGTAAGTACTGTGGAGGTCCACACTCTAGCACGGATTGTCAAACAAGGAATCAATTTCCTTGTGACAATTACGACTATTCGTTTTCAGGCCTACCTCCGCAGTACCAAATGATCCAAGAAACTCCTCATGATACTGAGCAAGACCTTTTACTTAAGGCTCTTAAGATATTGCAAGAACTTAAGGAGGAGTTAGCTACTACATCGTTTCAAGATTCTCGTGAGAAATCTATGGCAGAATTACTTGCTGAAGAACGAGATGCTAGAAATGAATTGAGCATGGAAGAATTGCTAGTCTTAGAACAAGCAGCTAAAACACGTGCCATATTTCGCAATGCTGCTCTTCTCGGCGATGATGATAGTGATGATGAAGTTACCCTTGATATTTCTCAATTTTGTAAGGGTTCATCAGATTCATCATTTGTGATTCCTCCCATTGAAAATCAGGGAGAAAATAATGAGACGGAGAAATTACTAGCAGAAGATCAAATGGAACTCGTACAATCCATAAATGCTAGCTCCTCTCCACTCCCTCAGTCTGTTGTTATCACACCCGAAGATCACACTCACTCTCTAAACATGGGGGACGAGCATCTTAGCACTGTTCCTGAAAAGGAATCGGAAGAATTTATAAAGTCTAGTGTTGAGAACCTTGTCCCAATCCCAAGAGAGTCACAAGAAACTTCTAATCATGTGTGTGATTTACCTTCCCCTCTTGAGTGTTCAAACGATCATTTTGAGACTTTCTCATATTTTAATGATGATTGTACATCTCATGGAGACATTGAGTATATTGAGGCATCACTCCCACAGTCTGATGTTGATCCTCTTCTTGAGGAGTTCGCCCATGAACTTACTCACATCAATCCACTTTCATCAGAAAGTGATGATGGTCTCCTTGATTTCGAAGCCGATCTGGGAGAAATTGAAAGTCTCCTATATCATGATCCACCACTCACTTCTGATCCCAGCAGTCCAATAGAGAATAATAATCACTTTGTTCCTGAAGCATTCAATACTACTCTCACTAATCCTCTATTTGAATTCGAATCTGAATTCACTTTGATTTCTGATAATCCACTCTTTGATATTCAGAATGAGGATTGTGATGAGTCTATTCCGGAACACGAGTTCACAGATTCAAATCTTGTGAATAATTCTCTTCATGAGGAGTTCTCCGGTGAACTCACTCATCATATCATGACTCCTCTAGAGTATGATAGCCCGGGGGGTGATGCACTCAATCATGAGGATTTACAAATTCCCACCCACCCTCCCGGGATGTTTTTGAGTTTAACCCTAAAAATCTAAATTCAGGCTAATGAGCCTGCTCTCGAGGAAGAAGATCAAATCATGATTTTCATCATGGTTTTCTTCCTTTTCTTCACCTATAAGGTGACTTCTTCTCTTCTTCACTCCTTCGGGAGTGAAGATACCATCTTTGATCCCGGCATTTTCATTTACCATTATCTTGAGCCGGATACTTATCTCATTGGTGTGGAACTTTCACGTGCTTCAAATGTTTTGTCCAAACATCTTGAATGAAAGTCCGATGGAGATTGTTTCTTACACATCATGCTTCCCCAAGGACTAATGAATTCGGGGTCAAGTCAAGCTAGCGACTCGGTAAACAAAAACAGTAGCATACTTATAGGGTTTTCACCCTAAGTGTGGGGGAATTACCTCCACTGTGGTTACTAATAAAGTGAAAAGAAAATGGTGTTTTCCACATTTAGCTTGTAATGTTGCCCTTTTACGTTCAAAGAGTCGGCATAATAGCCGGGACTTTGAATATTAAGGAGAATATTCATTCTAAGTGTGGGGGGGGGGGGGGGGGGTATTCTAGCGAATTTTATCACATTTTACTATCTAATACCCCCGTTTTTGGCCAAAATTAAAAAAAAAAAAAAAATCACTGGTGCTTCAAAATTTTTGTGGATATGAGTCCGTCATGTCTAAACGACAAAGGGATTGGCTAATCCAGGAGCAAATGGCTCTTGGTAAAGATATATCAAATCCGTTGATGGCTTGCAATTTTCCCAAAATTGTATGGTATCTCAACTCGCCATATCCTAAAAAGCGAATGAGTTGGCTAGCCCGCAAGATTATGGCTTGTGATAAAGGCAGTGGAAAAACCATAATTGGTAATCAGCTCACCAAGATGTTGACTTTGTCCATCAAGAGTTGGCTAGTCCAGAAGCAAACGGCTTTTGGTAAAGACGAATCAAATCCGTTGACAGCTGGTGGTTTGCTCAAAATCACATGGTTATCAGGTGGACCATAGTTCTTACTTGAATCGATACATCTGGCTACTCCAGAAGAGATGGCTTTTGGTAAAGAGTTTAAAATCCATTAAATTTTCAAAACAGTTTATTGCTAGGGACTAGCAATAGTTTAGTGTGCGGGATTGATGAGTGCTCAAACACTCATCATTTTTGGTCAAATCTAAACTGCAAAACATACAAAAACACTCAGAAATGCATCAAAATACTGAAAGTATTCCAAAATTGTGTTTTATATGTTTTAGAAGCAAAATGAGTAAAAACAGTTGAAAAACATACAAAGTTTGCAAACTTGGCAGTTTCAGTCCCCCAACTTTCATAAATTGGCAAAAGTAGTCCCTGAGCACATATTTTAAAAGAAAAGTCACCAAAGGTCCTTTTGAAATCATAAGTTGTCATATTTAGTCCTTTGGTAAAAAATTGGAAAAGTTTTGAAAATTTACAGTTTGGTCCCTGGAGTTTCAGAAATTAGCAGAATTGGTCCCTGGTGGGATATTTTTGAAAGAAAAATCATTTTAGGGTCTTTTGGGATTCACAAGTTGTCAAAAATTAGTCATTTAAAAGTCAAGTTTCAAAAATGGCAACTTTAGTCCCTGCAGTTTGGAAAATTACAAAAATAGTCCCTGGACATGAAAAAAAATGGAAATTTATATTTATGGACCTTGTACTATTCACATTTTGCAATTTATACACTTTAGATAAAATTGGAAACTTGCCAAACCAGCCCCTCATTTTCAGTTAATTACATGTATGGTCCTTGTGATTTGCTATTTACCAAACGGACCCTTGATGTTATTAAAACCCAACAACAATACAACCCCACCAAGCCCACACCACCTATCCCTAGGCCCATTACCCTACCCCAGCCCACTCCCTAAAAATATAAAAACAAAAACACCCCGTTTTATTTACTCCCTCCCAGTCAACAAAGGTCAACCATCCACCTCCCTTCCCCACTTGTTCTGCAAACACACTGCAACACCCCATCTGCCCCTCCTCCACATCAGCAAACCCCATACCTTGTCTCTCCCACCACCACAACACTCCAAAACTCCAATCAATAATCCAAAAGTCTCACAAGCAACCTACTACCTGCCAAATGGTTTTTCCCGCCAAAAAGGAACTCAAAGGCCAAGATCAATTCAAGTGATCCAAGGGTGAGAAATAAAGGTGGGAAAGTCAAAGGAGGACCCATGGATCCCTATAAGTCAAGAGAGAAGCCAGAGATGAAGAGAGTAGTTAGTAGTAGTTAATTTTAGTTTTAGCTTATTGTCGAATTAATGTAATTCTAATTTTTAGTTGTTATTTTTAGTGTAAAAGGGGTGTAATTTACATTTCAGTGTAATCTCATCTTGTTTTAATCATCAATTTCAGTTTTTAAATCCAAAGCTAGTTTATGCTATTTTTATGTAAAAGTCTCAAATTTACTTAACTTGTTAAAGGTTGTTGTTTATTGTTTGATTAAGCTTATTTCAGTCCAATCATAAGCTTTTTGAAGTATTTAAAGCATTTGAAACAAATTCAGTTTAGAAACACAAAAATTCAAAAAAAATAGAATTAAATAGAAGAAAAATAAAAAATCAATGTGAAAGAAGATGGAAGCCAGAACCATGGTGAAATTTGGATTGATATGGGTTAGTTGCCTCTTGGGAAGCTTTAAGCTGTAACTTTGGATTCTGTATTCCTTGGATTCTCATTTTGAAGAATTGTAAGACTTTTTCTCATAATTATTACATTCAACTGTGTAGTGCTTGTTACTGTTTGTTTCTAGCTTATTCTCATCCTATTATAGCTTATTTCTGTAGTGGTTGTCGTATCATAGCTTCTAGTTACTTATTTCATCATGTCTCATGTATTTGCCCATTAATCTGTCATAACTTGCTTCTTGTAAATCTGTGGTATTGTGTTGTGTTTCCTGCGTTTTAATGCTTTATTTGGGTTTACTCAGTATCTTAATAGCATCATTTTGAGTTTCATGGATTGAAGAAGTTAAAACCTTTGAAAAAACCGAATCAGTAACCATAAGGGGTGTTTGGTTGATGCCTGTTTCATGTACCCTTGAAGTTGTTTTGCTGAGGACTTATCTTAGGTAGATTGCATTAGGTTAGGATAAGTCAATTAGAGTCTCAATTCCATGTCCAAACTGCAGGAAGTCAAAATCCACATCCAAGTCCTCTAACAGTTAACTGTTAGGGACTTAAGACCCACAACCCACCATTTCATTACATAAGTTGATGTTGTAGCCTGTTAGAATGTATTTACAGCTTAGGATAGCTTATCAAATCAGTAGGTGCCTTTAGAAATCCAAAAAAGTCAAAGTTATAAGTTTATATGAAAAGTCTAAATGGCATGTTTTCAGTTTTTTCCAAATCTTGTAGAATTTTTATATATTTTTGTGATGTGATTTAGGCTTTGAGCATTTTAGGAATCATAGTATCCCAGCTTAACTTCAGTGTCCCATAGTTACATAATTTTTAGGATTTTTATTGTGGGCCCCACTTTGGACCAAACTCACTTGCAGGGCTGGTCTCTGCCCTGCTGCAGCAGACCTCACCACCATACCACGAACTTTGGTGGTGGTTTCTGGCCACCACAGTGGTCCTACAGCCCCCCTCCTTGGTTCTTTGAACTCACCTCCTACCCCTCTCTCCATTCCAACCATTCAATTGAGCTTATGACCTCTGGGACCCACCTGAATCAACCCCTCAATTCTGTCCCATTTTTAGTTAAGTAACAAGAAGTCAAGTGCTTATTTAGGTGCTTATAGCTTATTATGTGGACACCTTTTGTTTTTCCTAGCTTAAACATGTTCACTTAACTCATTTGTACCAGAATTCACCCTTGTGGGTTCCACTTAAGCTCATTTGAGCTTATTTCCTCATTTGGTCAAAGATAGTCAACTGTTTAGGCTTTTTAGCTTATTCTGACTTATTTTTTATTTCCAAAAAATTTGTTTTTACAAAAGTTTCTTGTTTTTAGGTGTAAAATAGATTTCTAAAAGAAAAATCAAGAAAACCCAATTTAATTTTAAGTGATAGTTTCTATTTAATGTAATTTTAATTTTAATTTTTAAATTTTTGTTAAGCACTTAGTTTTTTTTTATTTTTCTTAAATTCCTTTTATATTAAAGTAATTTTAGTAATTTTCTCAGATTTTTATTTTGTCATTTAGTATTTATTAGATTTAATATTAGTTTTATTTATAATTAATTTATAATTAAGTATTAAATAGCATAATTAGTTTTTATAAAGTAACACCTAGTTTATATATTTTCCTAGCTTTAATATAATATAATATAATTTTAGGAATTTTTCTAGAATTATTACTGTTCATCTTGTAATTTTTAGAATTTAGTTAGTTTAATTAGATATTAATTAATAAATAAGTAAATAATTAGTAAATTAGTTTAAATATAATTTTTATAAACTTTTTATAATTTTTTAGGATTCCTGTGATGGTTAATTAGATTTGTAAAATTTTTCTTAATTTTCTAAGTTAGTTTGTTATTTTTAATAATTTAAATTAATTAAAATTAGTTAAGTAATTAGTAATTAATTAATATTAAATAAGTAATTAGTGTGAAAATTAATTTTCTTTTTCTAAAAATTTTCTTTCATCCTATAGTTTGTAAAAAAGTCATTTCCACCCCCTGTGGGTTTTCAGATTTCAGTTTTCACGTTTTATTTTGTACGTTCGCGTAAATTTAATCTGAACGTACACGTTTTTAGATATTAAACGTTTTTAGGTATCTAACTTTCACGTAATCATCCATATAGCTTGTTTAAGCTATTTCTTCATATATTCCTTAGTTCAAATAATTCACAACCCGTTTCCCGTCCAGATTCACCCGATCTCAAGCCGTTTGAATACAATCCACACCTCGTCGGGACATAACGACCTGGGGAAACACTATATTCCGCGCAGCATTGAGCCTAAGGAGTTTAACTATATTGACCACATCCGCGGTTGACTTTAGTTAACTGCTTTTGCTTCAATCACTTAGCTTAAACACTTATAAAACATAACATAAATGTAATATAATGCAACCTAATACCAAACTTAATGACCGACACTTGATTTAATAAAGTCTATTCCCAACAAAACAATACATCGTGTCTTGACCCGCTTGAAACCATTCGAATTGGGCTTCAATATCATCAACAATTTTAAAAAACAAAGTTTTACTCATACGAAAACGATCACAAAAAATGCTTTCGTTAAACTTTGGTTGTTCAACAAAATAATCATTCAATAGAGTTTTTAAAGCTCTTTCACGAAAACGTTGGACATAACCACGGGTGTCGGTAGAGCTAGCCGTGTCTTCAAGAGCTTCGTTTGCGGCTAAAAAGGTTTCAAACGTACTTCCGGATAACAATTCTTCGGTCGAATCTGGGGGAATAATGACCTCGTCCGATGACGAAGAAGATATTGACATGGTTAAATAAATTGTGAATTGTTTTTGTGATTTGATGTGTGAGATTTATGTGAATTAAACAATATGTGTTAGTGAATATATTTATAGGGAATTTTTTATTTTTTTTTTTATTTTTTTTATTTTTTATTTTTTATTTTTTTGGAATCAATGCAAATAATGGTCGAAAACATTAACTCCCAACGTTCATATTTTACTTGATTTTCTCCACACCGATTCGGTGAGATATCTCGTTTGAAGCACCGAGCGGGTCATGCCGAGCCACTGGCAATGGACCTTGCCGATCGGCAAGGTTTGCCGATGTTGTTTTGCCGAAAGGATGCCACCCCCTAAATCAAGTCGATCGGTAAAGTTGAAAAAAAAGCTCCATGGTCGAATGGCTTTGTTTTACCGGAGATGGAGTCATGGAGTTGGTTTTTTTGAAGAAGATGGAAATGTCATATCAAAAGGGACCATGTGACTATTGTGTGTGGGTGTGAAGGGCCACGTTTTTTTTTTTTTTTTTTTTTTTTTTTTTTTTTTTTTTTTTTACTTCCAAGGAAAAGTCAAGTATTTCAATATTTTGTTCTATTTCGCAATTTAAAAATGTAATTTCTTTCCATAAAAACATAATGTATTTATCATTGAGTTTTTGTTGAAATGTTTATGATAAGTAATACATCACTTGTTCAAAAACAAAAGTGGTGTACCCTTAATAAAGTTAAATTGAATATCACTTGTTCAAAAACAAAAGTGGTGTACCCTTAATTAAGTTAAATTGAATATAAGAGTGTCTTGAAAGTGTAACTAATATCGAGTACTAAAGACTTTTTTTATTTGGGAAAATTGTATATATACCCACTAAAACTCAAAAACTTAATGCATGATGTACAATGCAAGTTAAGCATGTTTTGGGTATATATATACAAATATGCAAGTTTTAGTGTGTATATATATAGTTATCCCTTTTTATTTTTTTCAAATTCTTATCAAAGAATATAAAAGATTTTCTTTGTTAAGAAAAAAAGGTATAGGTTAATGTTGTGTTGAACTCGACACAATGGCATATTTCTCGTTAAAATCACTTTTGCTATTGTACCCGACCCGACTTGACCCATTTATTGGTTGGCTATGATTTTTTTCTTTTCGGCCCCTCAAAAATTTTCTGGCTCCGCCCTGCGTAAACATGTAACGTTAATGGGAACCCGAGTGGTGTAGAGTGACTACTTTACATGTTTTATTACTCCGTATATAGTTATTCTTTGTTTGGTTTATCTAATATGATAACTAAACATTATTGTAGGATTGAATATTTCTATATGTAATGAAGATTTACTTGTTGAGGGGTTGAATCTATATGCAAGCTATTTACGATATATGTACACGAGATCGAGAGGAAGATAGTTTTGGTGAAACTTGCCTCCACTTGCAAAGACTAGTGAGGATATATATAGTCATGCGATTACATACGAATAAAGTAGATACAACTTTAGTCCCTATACATTAAACTATATATTATACGATAACAAATTTACTAACTTATACGTTTGAGGCAAGATACCGGATCCCTTGTAAAGGGGACTAATTTTAAAAAGTCTAAAACGATTTCTGGTGATGCCACGTGTCCCCCGTCCTTTTTACACTCAAGGGCATGATTGTAAATTTACTCCCTCACGCTTTTTTCTCTCTTTCCCTCTTTCTTCTTTCTCTTATCTGATATCATTTCCTTTTTCCGATCTCTCTTCTCTGATTTTTTTCAATTTTTCGGGTATATATAAACGAATTTACACAATGATTTCGATTCAATTCATTCATTCATTCAATTTTACATTTTTTTTATTCTTTCATTTGTTCATATTTTGCAACATTAGGGCTTTTTTGTTCTCAATTCATATTCCTTTATTTGAATCATTAATATTTCTTCAAATCGTGTTAATTGTTCATATCGGCTTCGAATTAGCACGATTTGGGGATAATTGGGGGTTTTGAGTATTCAATTGGTCTATTGAAAGAAAATTAGGGTTTTAACCGTTCAAATTTGGGGATTTTGATTGTTAAATCAGTTTCTGATGGCTGAGAGTGATACTCATGTGTTTAATCAAGGTAATTTCATTTTTTGTTATATATTCATCAGTCAGTTATGTTTTATTAGGTTCATCAATTAGTTTGTTGAAGATATTATGCCTGCATTGTTTGCTTAGTATGATGTGGATTCATCAAAGCATATTAGAATGAGGTTCATTAGTTATTTTTTGTTATTCTGGACTAATTAGAGGTTCGGATTCATTAAAATTACTTGTTAGAACATATTAGAATGAGGTTCATCAATAATTGATTGTTATTGTGGTTTAATTAGACGTTGCGGATTCATTAGAATAACTTGTTAGAACGGATTAAAATGAGGTTCATCAGTGATTGTTTGTTATGATGGTTTAATTAGAGGTTGCGGATTCATTAGAGTAACTTTTTAGAATGGATTAAAATGAGGTTCATCAGTAATTCCTAGTTATTGTGGTTTAATTAGAGGTTGCGGATTCATTAGAATAACTTTTTAGAACGGATTAAAATGAGGTTCATCAGTGATTGCTTGTTATGATGGTTTAATTAGAGGTTGCGGATTCATTAGAATAACTTTTTAGAATGGATTAAAATGAGGTTCATCAGTAATTCCTAGTTTAATTAGAGGTTGCGGATTCATTAGAATAACTTTTTAGAACGGATTTAAATGAGGTTCATCAGTTATAAAATGTTATCAATTTTATGTGTCTTGGTTCATCAATTATTGATTGTAATAATATATAATGATGAGGTTCATCAGTGATAAAGTGTTTTTGGTTCATCAGTCATTCATTTTATATATTTTTTTTCAGATGATGATTATGAAGTTGTTCCATATTCTGTTAGTATTGTTTCTGAGGAGGGGGGGTGAGAAGTTATGGAATCCTGATATTCCTGATGGTGAGAAGCCGGCTTATGGTATGATGTATCATTCTCTGGAGCAGGCTTATGAGTATTACAAAGATTATGCAAAAAGAGCTGGTTTTGAGATTCGTTTAGGTCAACATTATAAATCTACGAAGAATAAGGACAATAATCCTGATCTGCAATATTTTGTTTGTAGTAAAGAAGGTATAAATCCTGCCCCAAAGAAAGTTGGATCAAAGAGAAAACATAGGAAACATCCGTCTAAGCGTACTGATTGTAAGGCTGTTTTACGTGTGAGGTATGTTGAAGGAAAAGGATATTGGTGTTATGAATTTGTTGAGGGTCATAACCATAGCCGAGTTAGTCAGGAAGATAGCGTTTTTCTGGTTTCGTGTCGTGATGTTTCTTATACTCAGCAAGTTTTTCTATATCAAGCATCGCAAGTGAATCTTGGTCCAGTGAAGGGCTTTCATTTACTTAGGCAGATTTATGGGGACTACGATTTTATTGGGGTTAGTTCGGTTGATTGTAAAAACTATAGGAGAGATGTGCTTGATTTCATTGGTAAGAATGATGCTCAGATGATAGTTGAGATGTTATTGAACAAGAAGGATTTTCATCCTAATTTTTCATTTGAGTATCAAACTGGTGAGAATAACGCGTTGACGAATCTTTTTTGGGCCGATGAGTACGCAAAAAGGAATTATTATGCTTTTGGCGATGTTATGTCATTTGATGCTACATTCAGGACTAATAAGTAAGTTTATTTTATATATGTTTTTTATTTTTGAACTGATGAACATCTTTTAATTAATAAGTTCATCTCCATTTTAAGATAAGATAGATATTTTTATTTGATTGTACTCCACCTATCTTATCTATTTATCAGAAAATCCACTTTTCTTATATCTCTACCCCACATATCCTATCTCTTTATCAGAAAATCCTCCATCCCAACTATCCTATATTTTTTCCTCTACCCCACATATCCTATCTCTTTATCTCTTTCATATCCTTAAATACTGATGAAATGAGTGTAATATGTCATGTTTCTAGCTTGAATTGTTTCCCCGGAGTGGTTGTTGGGTGAGTGTGAATAGCTTTTTGAAACTCGTTGATAAGCTCAAACACACAAAAACTTTGCTGCAACAAGATGATGGTCAACGGTATAAAAGTTAATTCGCGTTGCACATCATCTTGTTCTGGCAGTTTATGTGTGTTTGAGATTATCAATGAGTTTCAAAGCCTACGCAGAGTCACCAGCGACCATTTCTGGGGAAACATTTGAAGCTAGAAACATTTAATTTTTTTAAAGTTGCTGTATTTGGTTGTTATAAGCTGATGTTGTTGAATTTAAATGGTTCATCAGTATTTTAAGATATGGTTCATCAGTATTTTTTAAACAAAATTTTTTAAAGTTGGTGTAAATAAGTTCATCGGTATTATAAAGCTGCTGTATTTGATTATATAAACTGATGTTATTGAAAGGTATTGAATTTAAATGGTTCATCAATTATATTATAATGGTTCATCGGTTTTATAATAATGTTTATCATTTATTTTTGATAGGTACAAAATGGTTTTTGTACCATTTACTGGGATCGACAATCATTTTAATTGTGTTACATTTGAAGCTGCGTTGCTGTCGTCGGAGACTAAAGAATCTTACATTTGGTTGCTTGAATGTTTTCAAAGAGCCTTCGTGCGAGCACCAAAGGTTATTGTTACTGATCAAGACGCATCAATGAAAGTTGCTATAGAGACAGTTTTCCCGTTATCTCGTCATAGATTATGCATGTGGCATATAATGCAGAAGTTGACTTCAAAGGTTTGTTCATCAATGTATTTTTTTTAATTATTTTTATTTATTAGTTACTTATATTTTAAAGGTTCATCAGATAGTTTTACAGTATAATGTTCCTCATTTTATGGGATATTGTTTTGGACTGATAGAATAATGTTCATCATTTATATAATAATGTTCATCAGTTAGTTTTTTTATATAATAATGTTCATCAGTTAGTTTTATAGAATAAGGTTTATCTTGATTTTTGTAGGTTGGTCCTGATCTAGCTAAAGATGAAACTTTTAAACGAAGAATATCAGATATTGTTTGGACTGATAGAATAGAGCCTGAAGAGTTTGAAGCTTTGTGGGAGAAATTATTAGTTGATTTCTATTTGAAGAGTCACAAATGGCTTTCTGATATGTATGATTTGAGGTATAAATGGATTCCAGCCTATTACAGGGATGAGTTGATGTCGGGTTTGATGCGTACTTCTTCTAGGTCTGAGAGTGAAAACAATGCGTACGGTCGCTTGACGAGTATTGATTTGACTTTATGGGAGTTTTATAATCATTTTGAGAGTGTGGTGGGTTGTCAAAGTTTTGCTCAACGTAAAAATGATCATGACAGTCGGTATACTATTCCAGATATGCACACAGAACTTCAATTAGAGAAGGAGGCATCAGAATTATACACTCGGTCCATTTTCTTTGATGTTCAAAATGAGATTTATGCTTCTGTGATTTCTTGTATGTCGGTTAGTGTTTCGGATGTTGATTCTGGCAAGAAATTTGTTATAAAAGATACCGGCGAAGATGAGCAGATTTCTAGGCGACATCGTATAGTGAAAGGGAAACCACAGTATGATGTTTTTTATGAGGTAACATCTTTTTATACAGACAGTTTTGTTTCATTATTTTTTTTAATTAGATAAGAATTAGGTTCATCAGTCATTGTAGATCAGAATGAGGTTCATCAGTCATTGTTGATTAGAATGAGTTTCATCGTTAGTTTTTATCATGTTTTTTGTACTCAGATAATGTATGTAGATAATAATGAGGTTCATCATTATTATATATCAGAATTAGGTTCATCATCAGTCATTGTATATTAGAATGAGGTTCATCAGTCATTGTAGATAAGAATGAGGTTCATCATTGCTTTTTATCATGTTTTTTGTACTCAAACACTGTATGTACTACCTTTTTTTTCAGGTTTTGTGTAAACCAGCTGAAGAGTTTTATCAGTGTACGTGCAAACGTTTTGAGTCATATGGACTGTTATGTCGTCATATCTTTTATGTGATTCGGTTTTCAAATGTTAAAAACTTTCCCAAGAAGTACGTGCTTAGGCGTTGGTCAAAAGATTCTTTACCACCTCCATCAGTCATTCAAGCCATCGGTGACAGTCCTGATATGATCTTGCGTGAGATATCAGATCAGTCGAGTATTGTGTGAATCGTTATGCTAATGATCCTGAGCTACTGCAAAAGTTTAGATATCATCAGGTTCAGTTAATGGCGAAGGCAGATGCTGATGATCCTATACCTCCAAAGACTAATAAACGGGATAGGATTGCTTCTATTCTTGGTGTGTCGCAACCGAATGAGATTATTGTGAATGTTCCAAAGCAGGTTAGACTATTTATTCTCTTTTTTGTTATCTAGGTTAATTGATGAACATGTTAAATTTTTGCAATTTAGTTATATTTATAGTTATTATAGGTTTATCAGTTGTTATAGGTTCATCAGTTATTATAGGTTCATCAGATGTTGAACATATTTTTTCATCCTTTTTTATTCCTTTATTATTTGTTTTTAGCTGCTATGTTAACATAGGTTCATCAGATTTATGTTATCACAATTAAATATAGGTTTATCAAATATAGGTTCATCATTTAATATAGGTTCACCAGTTTTTTGTTCTGTGTTATTGTAGGCCCATCAGTTATCATAGTTTTATCAGTTTTTATAGGTTCATCAGTTTTTATAGGTTAGACTATTTATTTTCTTTTTTGTTATCTAGGTTAGTTGATGAACATGTTAAATTTTTGCAGTTTAGTTATTTTCTAGTTATTATAGGTTCATCAGTTATCATAGGTTCATCAGATGTTCAACATATTTTTTCATCAACATAGGTTCATCAGTTATTATAGGTTCATCAGTTAATATAGGTTCATCAGTTTTTTGTTCTGTGTTATCCTAGGCCCATCAGTTATCATAGTTTTTTAGTTTTTATAGGTTCATTAGTTGTTCATCAATTGTTCAACATATTTTTTGATCATTTTTGTTTTTTGGTCCAAAACAGGTTAGTACTAAAGGTTCGCGAAAGAGGATTAAGAGCAGTGTTGAACGTTCACTTATTGCTAGTGGGAAGCGTAGAAAGAAGAACTGTACAACCTGCAAATCTAGTATGAACGATCATAACCAGGCGAAATTCAATGCCATCAAAGCTCAAATTGCTGCTAAGAAAGCTAGTGAAAAGGCTGCTGCAAAGGAGATGAAGCAAAAGGCGAGATTCGTTGCCAAGAATGCGAAGTTGGCTGAGAAAACTGCTGCTAGGAAGGCGAATTTGGCTGAGAAGACTGCTGCTAGGAACACGAAGTTGGCTGAGAAGACTGCTTGTGTAGTTACTTAATAAATGTGGTGTTAGTTTGATAAGAGTGTTCAAAGTAACTTTGATTTTTCTATTAGACAAATAAATGTGATGTTTTGTTTGATAAGAATGCTTTTTTTTTAAATAATAATCAAAGTAAATTTGAATTGAGATAAAAGTACTCTATTTTGATGAAATTTATTGTTTAGAGGTTCATCAATTTTAAATTATAACAGGGTCATCATAATTATCAAAGTTTCTAAAAAAAAGTTCTTCAGGTTTATTAAATTTTACTTATAATATGTTCTTTCTTTTAAGAGATTTTCATCAAATTTTAGAGGTTTATGATTTTTTACATATTAAAGTTCATCAAAATTAACATATTAAAGTTCATCAAAAGTTAATCAAATTTAACAATTTTTTCAGGTTCATCAATAAATTCAGGTTCATCAACTGTTCTTTCTTTTAAGAGATTTTCATCAAATTTTAGAGGTTTATCATTTTTTACATATTAAAGTTCATCAAAAGTTAATCAAATTTAACAATTTTTTTCAGGTTCATCAATAAATTCAGGTTCATCAACAAACAAGAAATAAATTCAGGTTCATCAATTTTATTTAACATAACAAAATGATAGTTCTATTAAACTAAAATAACTTGTCCATAACAACCAACCAAAAAGTTGTATTTATACTAGAAAATTCCCTAATTAGATTAGGTTAGTACTGCCAAAATTTTAACCATAACAAACTACTATATCAAATTGTTTTTAGGTCTGTCGAAGAAGAGCACTAGCTTCCCGTTCGAAATATTCGCTGCCACCTTCTGCAATATTCTTTTTTGACATCTGCTGGAGCGTTCGCTTTTCCTTCAGAGGTAAACGATGATATTCTTCTACCTCGCTCTCCATTACATGTTTGTTTTCATTGTAGTCGGACAACAGAATCTTTGACATGTACTTCTTTCTCAAGTCTTCAATCTGTTTGTCTTGTTTAACACCTTCTTTTACAAACCCAGCATCAAAGTCTTTTTTCCCTGAATAAGTTTCCATGTGTCTCATGGCAAAAATTCCACAATCAATGAAATTGTTTTTGGTTTGCCACGGCAATTTGATATTTTCCATTTTGTAGTTGTTTAGTGCTTGATAATTTGGATACCCATTGTCTTTCAAGAACTTTATAAATTGAAATCTCTGTAATAATAAATTAAAAACAATGAGATTCAATTTAACTACGTTGATGAACATACATTTAATATACCTAACATTCTTACCAAATTAACCAGCTTTTTCTGATATCTATCCTTGATTAATTGATTGTGATCCATGTTGTCAAGGATATGGATTTGAGGTTCTTTCAAGTTGAAACAAACGACGTAGTAGTGATCCTCACCGAGCATCATCGGGAAAAGCGCCTATTAAACATAGAGGTTCATCAATTATTTATAGGTTCATCAGTTTTTTTAAGGTTCATCAGTTATTTATCTTAAAACAAATTAGTAAAATAGAAGTGCTTACCAGGTCAATGTCTCTGATAGATTGATAAACAGGAGACAAAAACAAAAGATTCTTCATGTTTTCATTAAACTTTTGTGTGAGTGCTTTCGAGTTGTGAGACATATTCTCCATTTCTTTTGTCTGTGGTTCATCAATATAAGTCAAAGCATATGTATATGATTTCAAATTTTGAATCATAATTGATAAAGATTTTTGTAACTTACAATCACTGATGTGTGGCCATATAGCTTCTTCAATGATCCTACGTTCCTTTTCTCTTCTGCCATGTTATGTATATATTCCCACATATCAATCACTCCTGAACTAATTTCATTCCCTTCTTTGAAGCTCTCAAAGTGGATTCTTTGACCGTCAACAAAGTTAATGAAATAACACATCACTGCAATTTCATTTTAAGATAATATTTTAGAAAAATAAAGAAACTACTTATTATAGAAATATGATTTTTAAATTGATGAACCTAATATATATTACTTACTCGAGTTCTCCTCTTGCAGCGAATATTGTTTCAGCCACCTTTCTTTCATTATCTTGTACTTTGTTCTTCATCACAACGACTCTTTGTAAATACGGTGATTTTAGAGATTCAGCAGGCTTTGTTTTTCTTTTTTCTCTTATATTTTCCAAGTCTTCTTGACCTTCTTCACCTTCTTAGATATTCTTTTCCGTTTGAGGAACTTTAAGCTTTCGAGCAATTGTGTTGAAAGAATTAAGTGGCGTGGCTTTTAGAGGCGTGGAAAAACCTTCATCTACTGTTTCACATCTTAATTTTTCTTCTGCTGTTGGGGGAACAGATGATATCGATGTTATCATCTTTGGGGATTCTTTATATTGTGGGGAAGACTTTCTCCATTTTGTTCCTGTTTTATCTGATTTTAAAGCTTCCTCTTGAATTTTTTGCCAAACACTGCCATCAATTTTCTCGCTCAATAATTCTGACGATGTATGCAAGAAAGGTGTCTTTTTGAACAACTCATCCAATATCTGCTCGGGGTCTTTCTTCTCTTCAAACAAAACCAAATCCTTACTCTGAAATTGCTCCATATTGAATATTGGGAATTCTAGTGTTTGCATCTGTTTTTAGGTAAAGGTTCATCAGGCAATTCTGGTGTTATTCTGAAATCAATTATAAGTTCATCAATAAGGCACACAATTGTTTTTGAGTTTATTACCTGTTTTTTACGTTCAATCATTTCAACCTCTTTTAAAAATGTTGGATCCAAGAACATTTGAGTTAACGACTCTGTTGGTATGTCCGGTTGAGGTTCATCAGTTTCTTTAGATGTTTCCTTAGGCTCGGAGCCATCCTTATCATCAGCCAACGTTAACATCAGCATTGGGCTTTCATCTTCACTTTGTGAGGCCTTGAATGTTGTCCTGTTAACCAATCTGTTCATCCAGTCCCGTACTTCCAACAGTGATTCATTTCGGGGGTATATGTCCAATCCAGCCCTTAGCATGTCATCAATGTTAATTTTCATTTCTTGGAATAAGGACAACATGTTTCTCAGAGAGTGACTGAATTCCTGTCATTAATATAATCAAATAAGTATAGAGTCGTTCTAATGTATTCTAACAATGATTGATGAACCTCATTCTAATGTATTCTAACAATGATAATTGTTCTAATGTATTCTAACAATGATTGATGAACCTCATTCTAATGTATTCTAACAGATGTTAATCTATGTTATTCCTGTCATTAATATAATCAGATAAGTATAGAGTTGTTCTAATGTATTCTAACAATGATAATTTGATGAACCTCATTCTAATGTATTCTAACAAGACATAACACTGGCCAAATGATTGATGAACCTCATTCTAATGTATTCTAACAGATGTTAATCTATTTAAACTTATTTAAAGTTATTATTGCTTTTAGTAAGACTAAAGATTTTTACCTCAGCGGATTTGAATTGGGAATACTCCCCTTGAAATTCTAGTATCCTTGCTGATAACTGTTGAAATTTCAGATGAGGTTGATGGATCGGTTGCAGTCATTGGATCAGCCATTTCTGTTTCATTGGTTCCGGTCAATTGATCAGCCATTTCAATGTTTTCATCAGTTCCGGTTGTTTGAATATCATCATTTGTTTCGTTCATTTGTATATCAACATCTGTTAATTGATGAACCATATATAAGAAATTCATATATACAAACTTCAAATATATCTCAACTAATATGTAAACATTGAAATATATAGAATAGATTTTTACTGTTTGGCTGTGGATCTTCCCATTGATTCTCTTGAATATCATCTATATGAAGATCGTTAGTCACTTGTTCATCAACGTGATTTGTCTTGGGAGAATTTGATGTTCTTCTCCTTTTGTTTCCAACACGGTTTTTGAACATGTTCATCGAATATCGGTTTTCAGGAGATAGTGAACTCTTTTTCTTTTTATGTTTTTTTCCTACATGTTATCAACCATTTTCATAAGTTTTTATAAGTTATAACATGAAAGAATATATACTGGAATTTTAAAAAGTAATTTATAAGTGTATTTTATAATCTATTTTAGATAACTACTTTTTGCCAACAGGTTCATCAATAAGAATGTCTCAATACATACCTTGTTGATCATTTCTCTCCCCTGCTTCTTCTTTGATCACTGGCTGTATATTCACATCATAGGCATCATATGTTGGCTCAACATCTTTTTCTTGTCAATCAGTTTCTGAATTTAGAAAAAAGGTGTAAAGATTCAATCGTCCAAAAAACACATAACTACATCTGATGAACATTTAACAAAATCATACCTACAGTCATCGTTTTCACATTTTTCATAAGTTTTTATAAGTAATAACAGATTCATCATATAGAATGTTGAGATATAACTTTTTTTAGGTAAATGTTTAAAACATTAATATAATATAAGGTTCATCAGATTATTATTTTTGTGTACCTTTAGTTGTTCTTCTTTTCTTCTTTATCATATTTTTTATCGGCATGCTATCTTCATCTTCTTCAGTTGTCTCTTCCTCTATTTCTTCTCCATAATGATCTGAATATAATAAAATCATTCCGATCACATTTTAATAACTGATGATTCAAAAATACATCTGATGAACATTTAATAAAATAATACCTTTAATCATCTGTAAACCCTGCTTTTCAGGAGTCCCCCGGTTTTCCCTAACAAGCAGTCTTGTCCATTTTATTTTTGTTGAGGGTTGATCATCATCATTTTTTGGTTCTTCTCTGTCACCAACATTCTCTGCATCATCTTCATCATCATTTTGTGCTCCAGCATTCTCTTCTTCACCGTCATCATCTGTCTCTTCTTCACCGTTATTACCATTCTCTTCTTCACCGTCATCACCATCATCATTATTCTCTGCTCCAGTATTCTCTTCGTCATCATTATTCTCTTCATCATTAGTTTCTTCTTCTTGGTCTTCCGTTTCGGCATCTTTTGGAAGTCTTCCTTTTCTGATTTTGCCAAACATCATCGTTTCCAATTCTTCCAACAATTCTGTTTTCCAATATTTAAATGCTAGAATTTTTGGTTTCTTCAGAAGTGAGTTTGCAAATATCACCTGCAATTTAAAGTTAATGTTAGATTAAAAAAAATGTAACTGATGAACCAAAAACACATGACAAAATATAATATGCATAAATGATAAAGTAGATAGTAATTACCTCCAACAGCAAGATTGGGCCATAGAAGTACTTTCCCGGTTTCCAACTTAACCTTTCGGACTTCATATAATGCAGCACATATTCGCACCAGTCCATTTGTCTCACATTATCAAAATCGGTAAGAGATGGGATGACTCCTATATTCAGAGTACCCATTGACACTACATAGGACAAAATTGTACAAAACAATGCTATGATGTTCATCTTAAATAGATTTCCACTATCATTTTTCCTAATTTGTTTCTTAATTACAGGCATCAAATGTTTCGTAACATACAATCTAGAACCACTAGCATTGAATTGTTTTTTCCATTGTATGTAACTTTCATTTGATCTTTCCTTCATAACGTCACGTACATCAACTGCAAACGGGCCCATTGGGAATCTAAAAGTGCGGTGAACTAGCTTAGGAGTTATGGTTATAGTTTCACCAAATATGGTTAGATTTCCTGATTTACCATCAAACCTCTCTAGTAACCAATGCCCTAAACGTTTTGGCATTACATTTAGTTCAAAGTCCAATAACGATCCAAAACCCATACTTTTAATTGCCTCTTCTTGGTCCGTTGTTAAATCCTTAATAACCAGACATAATGGGCTAGGAAAATTTTTTATTTTAACCATTGGAAATTTCTTTTGGTTAGGTTGGAGATTCTGACGAAGGTTTAGTCGAAGTTTAAGGTCTTCAGAGAGAACAGGTTTAGAAGTTTTCGATGAACCTGAAGGTTTGGAAGGGTTCGATGAAAGTGAAGGTTTTGAAGGTTTTGATGAAACTGCAGGTTTTTTATATTTTTTAGAAACCGGTTCATCAGCTTTTGATGAACCCCTAGCTCTTTTATCCGTAAATGCATCTTCAACGAAGTCGTCATCGCTTGGAGAACATGCTTTTAAAATCATAGGCTTCTTTCCTATCCAATAAAAAACAACAACTGATAAGTATTCTCTTAATTCAAAATAAATATAAACTCTTTTTAAATCTAAAAACTTAAAACAATGTTGTATTTATTTCATCTTATATAGTCGGCTTGTGGCTTATAAATCGAGTATTTTCAGAGTAAGCCATAATGCAAACTATATAAGCTGAAAACAGACACCAATGCTGAACCTCATGAAACAAGGATTGATTGATGAACCTCATTTTAACCACAATAACTAGCAATTAATGATGAACCTCATTTTAATCCGTTCTAACAAGTTATTCTAATGAATATGCAACCTATAATTAAACCATCATAAGAAGCAATCACTGATGAACCTCATTTTAATCCGTTCTAACAAGTTACTCTAACGAATTCACAATCTCTAATTAAATCACAATAACTAGCAATCACTGATGAACCTTATTCTAATCCGTTTTAACAAGTTATTCAAACGAATCCGCAACCTCAAACTAAACCACGATAACAAACATTCACTGATGAACCTTATACTAATCTATTCTAACAAGTTATTCTAACGAATCCGCAACCTCGAATTAAACTACGATAACAAATAACCATTGATGAACCTTATACTAATCTATTCTAACAAGTTATTCTAACGAATCCGCAACCTCGAATTAAACCACGATAACAAATAACCACTGATGAACCTTATACTAATCTATTCTAACAAGTTATTCTAACGAATCCGCAACCTCGAATTAAACCACGATAACAAACAACCACTGATGAACCTTATACTAATCTATTCTAACAAGTTATTCTAATGAGTCCACAACCATGAATTGAATCACGATAACAAACAACCACTGATGAACCTCCGCAACCTTGAATTAAACCACGATAACAAACAACCACTGATGAACCTTATACTAATCTATTCTAACAAGTTATTCTAACGAATCCGCAACCTTGAATTAAACCACGATAACAAACAACCACTGATGAACCTTATACTAATCTATTCTAACAAGTTATTCTAACGAATCCGCAACCTCGAATTAAACAACGATAACAAATAACCACTGATGAACCTTATACTAATCTATTCTAACAAGTTATTCTACTGAATCCGCAACCTTGAATTAAACCACGATAACAAACAACCACTGATGAACCTTATACTAATCTATTCTAACAAGTTATTCTAACGAATCCGCAACCTCTAATTAAACCATCATAACAAACAACCACTGATGAACCTTATATTAATATATTCTAACAAGTTATTCTAACAAATACGCAACCTCGAATTAAATCACAAAATCAAACAACCACTGATGAACCTTATTCTAATCTATTCTAACAAGTAACTGCTGAATCTCTAAATAAACCACTGATGAATCTTTAAAAGATGGTCTATCTTGGAATCGTTTTGATCTCCTTTCTCCCAAGGATGGACTCTTACTGCTTTCAGATTCTAAAAAAAAAAAATTAAAATCATAATTCTTATGCATGTACAAACTAAAATTAAAATTAAAGTAAAAAAAATAAACTGATAAAAAAATCTAATTCTTATGCATTTTATTTTTTTTAAAAATCGAAATTCTTATGCATGTACAAACTAAAATTAAAAAAATAATAATGAACTAAAATTAACCCTAAAGATTAAATTAAACTAAAATTACCAGTTTGATTCATCTTTTTCAAGCGTATATCAATGACAGATGATCAGAAATTGAAACCCTAATTATTTCCCCAATTTTTGATCGGAATTTGACGGTTGTGTGTGTGAATAGTGTGTGTGAAGAAATGAATGTGACCGTTTGAGAAGCGTTTGAGAAGCGTTTTGTGGGAAGAAGACGGTTTTGTGTGTGTTAAATTACTTTTGTATCCTTGTAACTGGTTGGTAGCATTTTTTTTTTCTCTTTTAAAGATGGACCGTTGATGAGATTTTTAATTGATCGGATGGATGGAAATTCTTTTTAGCCTTTTTATTTTTACTACAAGAGATCGCGCCTCTTTGAGGCAAACAATTATTGTAATTCGTTTATAAAAGTATTTTCCATGAATTAATTACTGATAATACTATTTATTAGATTATTTTAATTGGATAAAAAGACAAAATTTCACCGTTCGTCCCTGAAATTTTCAAGATTCTCGTGTATCGTCCTTAAACTATTTTTTTGTCACTTTCGTCCCTGAACTTGTCAAACGATGGCGCGTTTGGTCCCTGGGAGCGCGTTTTGGCAGACGGACGTTATGTCCGTCCGTTATCTGATGTGGCAAGTTTGGGTTTTTTTGTCTTTTCACCTATTTCATTTTCTCACCGTTTGTCCCCAATGTCGTTTGTATATTGTAGTAAACGCTTTGCATGTTTCATCCCTAATATTTGATGCGTGTTGTGTAAAAATTCGACCATTGGCCAGAAGTGAACCATGTAAATACCCGTCCATTGTGCACATAATAAGTATGTAAAACACACATCTTCTCAAAAGAAAAACAGAGCAACGATGGTGGTCTGCACATGTGGTAAACCCGCTGTTGTCAAGACTTCTTGGACAAACAGGAATCCAGGTCGCCGTTTCTTTGGCTGTCCGACAATTGTAAGTTTGTCATTGTGTTGTTTATTTAAAAAAAATGTGTTGCTTATTTACACACTTTGTTGTTTCAGGGCTCAAACTGTCCTTTTCTAGGATGGTTGGATCCTCCGATGTGCCCAAGGTCAGTAGACATTATCCCTGGTTTGTTGAGGAGGATTAATGCTCTACGAGGTGTTGTTGAAGAGCTTGAAGAACAGTGGTCTAAGTATAAGAAGTATATCATCATCAGTTGGGTTTTGTTTGTAGTGTATGTTTATTTAACTGCATGACATGTGTTGTGTAGTAGTAGTTTTTAGTTTGTGATGGTGGTGGGTGAATGCTTTTAGTATTTTCGAGTAGATGATGGTAGTTGGGTGGTGAAGCTGTCGTTTGTAATGGTTGTCAATGGTCAATGAAATTTCTTGTTTGAATAATGGCTAAATCGTAATGGTTTGTGATCAAGTGAATGTGGCTTGTTATTGTGAAGTATTTTGTTTGGTTGTTCAATGCATAATATGATTGACTTAGGGAAGTTAACAAACCATAAGGCTGTAGTTTGACTTAGGGAAGTCAACAAACCATAAGGCTATAGTTTGACTTAATAAAGTCAACTAACTGAACCATTTTGATTTTTCGGCTCACCAGTACTAGGTTCCTTATATATAACAGTAGTAAAATGTTAGTACTGGTAGTACAAAATTCCTTGTAACATAATATGAGTGAGTTAGGGAAGTTAAGAAACCATAACAGTATTAAATTTTTACTACTGTTGGAAATAAAAAACTTAATAATGGTGAGCCAATAAAGCCGTGTGAAGACCACCCACCACAACCCAACCCGATTACATACAATACATAGGTACACTCCCAAATAAAATGGAAACATAATTGTGTTCATATTTCCAACAAATAAGTGAGAACCGAAGAGTCCAAAAAAAGGCTGTAAAATTTAATATAGACTCTTCGTTTTCCCCATTATGTGTCTATATATCGGTTAATGCCACATTATGCAGCATACGAATCTAATACTAGCAAACATCAAACAAGTTAAAGTGTAAGCAAAATTTCAGGAACCAAGAGAGCCAGAGATGCTGTTGCAAACAACAACACAGAAGAAGAATACAACGAACTGAGGAAACGAGCAAGGGAAGATCCAAAAGAGCCAGAGGTGCCTTCATTGGAAAAAGGCTCGAAAGATAAGGATAAGAAGGAGGTGGATGAATAAAAGGACAAGGCTGCTCCTCCAAGCCCTGCTGAAGTTGAAAGACGCAGGCTTGCTGCAAAAAAGAGGGCCGATGAGCATTGGAAGGAGATCAATGCTGTTAGGAGATTAGAAGAAAGGGATAAAAAGAAAAACAATTATGTTAAATGTAATAAAGAAGAGGAAGAAGAATGTTTAGAAACATTCTCGTATGATGAATTGTATAAGTCTTATGAGTCCGATTAATTTAATCGTGTAATGAAAAAAGTTTGTTTAATAATAATTTTATTGTTGATTTTGTGAGTTTTGTTTTTATCAATTGCATGTTTTATTTATATATTTATTTATTTTGCAAATAAAGTTTATGGTTATTTTCATGATGTACGTTTGACTTTGAATTTATGCACCAGTATGACCTTCATTTTATGGTTATTTTCATGTGTATATCTAATAGTGGTATTATTCACATTGTTGACCAAAAAAATATGTTGATTTTAATAGTCAAATACGTTTATTATTCCAAACACGATACTATACTGCATATGCAATTGGTTCACTTATAAATTGAAATAAGTTAATTTTACCCATGTTGAGTTTTGAAAGTAACAAAACAGGTTTACAAGTGAATATTCAATAATGGTTCACTTAGTTGACTTTAGTAAGTCAAACTAAAGCCTTATGGTTTGTTTTTATTTTAAAGCACAATCCTTTAAAACAAGTTGCGTCTTCACTTTCTGAAATGACAAAAGACTAACAGGGAACTAAATTAATAGTCTTTGATGCGAAAGATAAGTGGTAGTACTTAATGGTTTGGTTTGGGTGGACTTCACACGTTTGGAAGGCTCAGCAGTACTAACTTCTTTATATCTAACAGTAGTACAAAAATTTTTCTAACCGTATTAACTAGTTAGTCCTGGTACTGTTGTTATCTTATCAGCAGTACATGGTTAGTGTACCATTCAACTGCTTGAATTACAAATACCCAAAATAGTAGTACAAAAGGGTAACAACATGTTTATTCAGGTTACAACAAAATTATTCAATCATACTACGTCCTAAATCAACTAATACATTTTCTTTTTACCCTTACCTTTTGGAAAAGGTTTGGTAATTGCTGGAGCAAATGGTTTGATACCATTGTCTTCACAGAACTGATCACTTGGAAGGCCTAGCACCTTTTCCCTTTCATAAAAAAGCTGTTTCTCTGTCTTTTTAGGATTCTTAAACTTCCTAGCATCAATATTTCTGGTCACAGAACCTGAATAAGTCTTTGGAAAATAGCCTTCCCAGCTGTTGGTTGAAGTTGAGTCACTCCAGTTGTTGATGGAGCTTGAATCACTGCTGTTAACGTAAATGATTTCTACAAACAAGTTAAGAAAACCATTAACAAAAAAAGTATGTTAGAAATGAAAAGGAGCAGGGTGTTGCAATTCTGGGTGTGTTTGAAACAACCTTTGTTCTTGGAACTCATTATTTCAGCAGCTAGAATTGGGTGGTGGAAGATTGGTTGGTGTCTTTGTTTTTATAAAGGAAAACTTATGCTTGTTTAGTGTTTAAAAAATGTAAAAGTATTCATGTGACAGTAAAGAAAAAAGTAGTCTTTGGCGCCCTATGACAAGTCATGCCATGTCTTACTTTTATCATGTGTGCAGACATGAGAAGAAAATAGTGTTTGCATAACCAAGGCCAAAATAGTCATTTTCAAACACAAAATGCCACCACATTCAATTGATTTGAGCATTTAATACTCCTTAACCTACCTCACACAATGATAGTCAAACTGGTTTATTTCAAAGTAGATAAATATGGCACAACCAGCCATGTAAAGTAAATGATCCTACCAACTTGGATAGTCAAGTAAAGTCTCATCTTATTCCAAAATTTTCCAAACCAAAAATATGGCACAACCTGCAACTCCAAATTTAAAGACAGAGATAAGTAGTGGTTTTATAGGACTGGGTGTTCGAACTGGTAATGATCCACAGGTACAGGTGTTGGATGAAAGATGCTTTATCTGTTGCAAGGACAGACTGTGTTGGAGGCATGCAAACACAGGACCAAGTGTTGTTGTAGTCACAAAAGCTGCTGGTGCTGAGGCAAACAAAGTAAGTGGTTGTGTTATAGGTCTGGGAATTAGATCTAGGGAAAAAAAGAAGAAAAAAAGAAAAAAGAAGAAAAATAAAAACCCAAGAAAGTTGATTACAAAACAACAACAAATTTGAATAGCTATATTGTGGTAGACGACTGTCATGGTTTTGGGCATGTCCAAGCCATACTTGTATGTGATATGTACGTTTGCATTCTAATGTTTCGTGTCTGTATTACGGATTGATCAATGTGATGCTCATGTTTATGTTTCTGATACATATCAAACACACTAAAAAACTTAAAACATATATGAACACATTATTCATTGAAAAACTTAATCATAAGACCCATTACATTCATTAAGCATAACATGGTGATGTGAACAAAAGAAACCCATGACCAATGTCCAACAAACAATAACCTCATGGGTATTTCTTTCTCACAACAAATTCAATCTCCTTAAACATCTTGTCCTTGACTTGGTTGGACATCATCAAAAGTGCCTTCGCCTGATGCTTATCAATTGTCTGTAATCTCCTAAGCTTCTTGGTATTGCTCCTTGCACTTCTTGCACGTGAATAGTTTCGAACTTCAGCAATCAGCTCCCCCTACGTCCGACCCTTTCAGAAATTTTTTTGGACTTGTACTCCAAATCATGTGCGTGCTGCAAGTTTTCAAGAATCTCTGTGTGGTAAGGGCCAAGCATTACTTCAGTTAGCACATACGCGTTACAAACAACCTTTAGATCAATATTAATTTCATAGTTGTTCATGTGTAAGGAAATAGGGAGCTGTGTATTGCAAGTTTTGAGTTGCAACAAATGAGGTAGGACGGTAGGTAAGTATTAAATATGAGTACTAAATGAGACACAAATAAAGCAACCCATTTTGTCTAAAAGGCTACTACAGTACTACTAGTTGTCATACCTTTGTGACACATATAAAAACATTAGAATTAAAAAAATTGCATATATAATTAGGATTTTTAAAAAGTACATAATAAATTTAAAACATTGCATAAGTGTAACATAAAAATTACATAAAACTTCAGTTGTAATCCGGGTGATCCCATGTCTGAGAGTTGTTGTACAGGTAACTGTCGTCGTAAGTAGCAAAGCTCGCAAACTTATCGGCTTCTAACTGAGCTTCCAACCTGCTAAACTCCCGGTCCTTTTCTTCGTTCCAGCCCCCATCATCAGCTGCCACCACATTTTCTTCAAAGCTTAGCTTAAAGTGCTCCAGATGAGGGTGTTGCTCAACAACTCTCGGTGCAACAGATGAAGTAGATGCACCAGCATCACATGCTGCCACATTATCCACATAACTCCAACGGATCTTGTTAGAGATTTGCTCCTGTATTTGAGAAACACAACCCCACAACGACTCAGCAATGGCACTGTCCTTGCAATATTCATCGTACAGAAACTGGTCGATGATGGCTTTCCTCTCTGCTGAGATATCTTGGCACGCTGTGTATTGTTCTCTAAGTTGGTTTTTAACTTTTTTGGCAAGGTCAAACTGTTTGATCACTTCAATGATAGCATTCTGCCGAACCGTGTCGCCTTTCTCAGTCTGTTTCTTGATGTATGTTTGCAATTCTTCGACTGTGTGAGGAAGTTTGCAAGCCATTTATGTTTTGAATTGTTGTTTGCAGTGTGTGTGAATTGTGTTTGATGGTGGTATTTATAGGAAGTCAAATTGGTAAGTTTGCAAGCCATTATAAAAAAAATATATATATTTCTTACTTTCAAACGGTAACAAACAAGTACAACCACATGTTGACTTGTTTGCTGCACTTGACTTTACTTAGTGAAACCCCGTTTTTATAAACAATGGTGAATCTTACCCGTTTTGTTACCCATCAAGCACATAAGTAGTTTTGGTTGACAAAATGTATAAGTCAAACAGGTCACAAACCATCTAAAGTAGCCACAGAAGTTGACTTATATAAGTTTGCCTTAAAAAGGACTTAGAAAATTGCCACATATGTGGACTTTCAATGTCTGCCTATAGAAGGACTTAGATGAGTGCCACATATGTGGACTTAGAAAATTGCCACATATGTGGACTTTCAATGTATGCCTATAGAAGGACTTAGATGAGTGCCACAGATGTGGACTTTGATGTTTGCCACTTATGTGGACTTTCAATTACAGACGTTTCATAACACCCATAGTACTAAAACTCAAATTTGTCCTGAATTTAAAACATGGCTAAAGGATAGCCCATTCACTGTCATTGACTTGGCTGGATTAAGTTGGAATAGGAGCAGATAGTCCTTGGAAACTTAAACTAGGACCAGGTTGAGACGCACCAGATACTCCTTGCACAGTTGACCTCTGACCACCTTCAACAGCTACATCTCCATATTGGACAGCTGAACTAGGACCAGCTTGAGCAGACCCATTACCCTTAGCTTGCCGAGCTCCAGCTTTGTTGAAACCTACATAAGAAAACAGGTTATAAAAAAGAACCAAATATAAAACAATCAAAAAACATAACTATGAAAGTCTAATAATTACCTTTCTCTAGGAGGATGACCTTGTCCTTTGCATGTAGTCTTGTTGTGTCCAGCGTTACCGCAGAGTCTGCAAGCAATAACTCTCCCTCTTTTGGTCATTTTTCCAGAATCTACACAGGGTGTATCCTCATACTTAGACCTTCTTCTCTTCTTCTTTGGTCTTCCAACCTGGACATGATGCTTTGGTGGCAAGAGCTCTGTAGCATGGGTGGTCATCTCCCAGTAGTTGCTGCCTCTAATTGGTTCCACTAAGTGAGAGTATACTTCCTTCCATGTGCATAACCAATAACAGCTATGTACCCAAGACTCAGGAGGTCCAACTTGAATGCCATTGAGTCCCATATTCCAACAGGCAGCAACAGCATGCTTACAAGGTATCCTTGTCAATTCCCATTTCCTGCATGTACATACCTTATCATGTACATTCACAACACACTGGTCACCCCATGCCCCTGTTACCTGATACTTAACTCCTCCATTCCATATCACCCGCAACGATTCAGCCTCGCTCTTAATCTTTCCCAATATTATAGCTACAGTTGGGGTTAGAGGCCCATCAGTTTTGTCAATTATACCTTGTACAGCTACTATTCTCTTCATGCAGTATTCTATGATGTACTCTAAAAGTGTAATGACTGGCTTGTCCCTTGCTGGAGCTATTTTACCATTAAACACCTCACAAATGTTGTTGATCAATAAATCTGTAACTGTTCTACCTATAGAACAACAATATGAAACACTTAAATGATGTACATGTCTACTATTGAACCACTTATGTTGAAAACAAACAAACAATTACCA
The DNA here is from genome assembly GCA_030686995.1 of Artemisia argyi. Taxonomy (NCBI): domain Eukaryota; kingdom Viridiplantae; phylum Streptophyta; class Magnoliopsida; order Asterales; family Asteraceae; genus Artemisia; species Artemisia argyi. The sequence goes on along the minus strand of CM060702.1, from coordinate 91,048,288 downwards.
GAAAAATGAGATCTTGCCCAATGTTCAGCTGGTATCTTGCTCAACCATTCGTGTGCTTCCTTCTTCATAGCCTTCAAATGTTCCATACACTTTTCAAAACCAGACAGTGTTGTAATAGATGCACATCTCCACAAAGCTTCCTTATATTCCAAGCCACTAAACTGCTGCCTCATATTTTCATGAATGTGCCTCAAGCAAAATCTGTGTTCTGCATTAGGGAAGATAGATTTTAAGGCTGGAATGAGTCCCTGCATAAAGCAACAAAGTTAGCAAAATAATAATTTATATTTTGTTGGTTATTAAAGAATTCAACTAGAGGACCATCATTTACTAACCTTTTGTCTATCACTCATGAATGTGAAGTTAGATCTAGGGCCTAGATCTATGTCATCACCTAAGCACATTAAGAACCAAGACCATGAACTCTTAGTTTCAGCTTCCACCAAGGCATAAGCCAATGGGTAAATCCCATTGTTAGGATCAAGTCCAACAGCCACCAACACTTGGCCTGGATAAGGACCTTTCATGAAACAACCATCTAGCCCCAACAATTCTCTTTTGCAAGCCTTGAAGCCTTCCTTCAACGGTCCCAAACAAACATAAATTCTTTTAAACACCCTTCTAGACTCACTAGGATTAGCAGAATCTCTATCAATTCCAAACTTCACAGTCGTATTAGGGTTTGTAGACAGCAATTCACCAATATAGTCCCTAAGCATCATATACTGCAGGTTGTGATCACCTGAAACATCTTTTTCTGCTTTGGCTTTGGCCCTGAATGCTTTTGTCATAGAAACCTGAAGATGTAATTCACGCTGGAGCTGGTCTTGAACTGCCTTTCCTGGGATCTCTGGATTAACCTTGACTAGGTCATAGATCTTGCTTGCCAGGTATTTATAAGTGCAGTGTTTGATTTCCCTAGATTGAAGGCAAGTGTGTTTGTCTCTGTGTGTCTTTACTATCCAGTTTTGACTAACTCTGTCTTTGCCTACATACAAGACCCAAGGGCATTCATCATACACATCATCAGAAGTTCCTACATCGTTTCTCTTTCTTTTACTCCCTCTACCTAATGGGCCACTTGATCCACTAGGCCTAACACCTGTATCTATAGTTGGGCCTGTTGATCCACTTAAGACTGACTCTGTAAAGATAGGAATTTGGTTATCACATACAGCTCTTATCCTAATACCATCATTCTTGACCAACTTCAAATTTCTCCTGGTCTCAACTGCATGCATGTATACTCTTTCCTTCACCTCTTCTGGGGTTGCAAACTCTTGTCCAGTGAAAAAATAATACTTCATAATAGGATTCTCTGACATGTCAACTCCCATTGCTCTTCTTATTTCCCTTAACTGTTTCCTAGCACCAGAATCTGGTTCACCATCACTACCTGATTGACTCTCGAAACCTTCAACACAAACAGGTTCGACTCCACCCACTACCTCTCCAACTAAACTGTTGTTGCCAATGCTGTCATAAGCTTTATTCCCTGTTAGTCTAAACTTATTTACTTGATCACCACTGCTGTTGCCAATACTCACACAAGGATTATTCCTTGCTAGATGAAAACCGTTTACTTGCACAGGAGGCTCAACTCCAGTGTGTCCTTCATCATTCATAACTGCAGCCTCTCCTTCATCACCTGAACCTGCATTGTCACTTGACCCTCCTTCATAATCACTATCATTGACATTATGAATGTCATCCTCCTCATCCTCTAGTGGCCCGACACCATTACCATGCTGAACCTCACCCTCTAGTGCCTCTTGCCTGGTATCCTGTTGACCCTCACCTGTATGTGTTTGGGGATCATCTAGGCCAAAAACAGGCAACCCTGCATTTAAGTCCAGGTCAGCAACACCAAAATGTTCATCAGGACTTAATCCACTAGTGCTGTCAACATTCATGGCATCCAAATAACTAAATGCCAGAGGCATATCTAACTCATTCTCTTCAAACTCCATCATCTTGACAATATCAGCAAGTTTTTTTTGCCACAATCTCCTTACTAGCAGGTACAACAGGGGTGAAACTTAAATTTAAACTTCCAAATTGTGAATCAATATGGGGAAGTTCATTGTTTTCATTTTCACCACATTCACTTAAAGTCAGTTGTGTAAAAGGAGTGCCTTGACTTGAGTTTCCTGGAAGTGGAACACTATCAATATTATCAGGCCATGTCAGGGCCAACAGTTGAGGGTGTTTAGTTTCCTTAGAGGCTATAGGTGGACTAGAAGCAAGTTCCTCTATTACTACCCTCGTTTTACCAGTGACCCTGGAACAACCGTGCTCTATATAGACTTCAATCAACTTGAAACCACCTACTAGATAACCCACACATCTGACATCATCATCAGATGAAAGGGGAAACAGTCTGTGGTCTAAAGTACTCATAGGACTAAGATAATGGTAAAACAGAGGCTCTTTCTGACCTGTGTAGCCCAACTTAAGCACCATCTCGTCCAGATCAAAGACTGAGAATACATCAATATCCACCATGTCAAATATGTCTTCAGTACCACCAACGTATTCCCTGTCAGGGAAACACATAAATGCCCCACCATGATGTATTCGAATGGTGAATAAATTGCGATGAAATTCTGCAATATAAAGTCAATTACTTAGTACCTAAACATATATAAACACAAGCTAACAGCAAAATAAGCTCAACTGGACTTAAACTCATTACCGTAGTCATTCTCACATTGCGCCTCCAACTCATCAGCAGGGACTGTCACTCCTCTTTTGCGCATCTTCCACATTGGTGCGGACATTGTTCGGGACGCTTTTCAATACTTTTGTGATTTTGACGTTGATGTGATTGGGCGGGAAAGTTTTTTGCAGGCGTATCTTGGAAAACGAAAGCTTCAGGAAAAAGTGAATAGAACCTTCTTTATAGCCAAGTTTTAGGGACGATTGGCGCAAATCACTGTACCAAACCATCTTGCAGCTATCTTTTAGGGACCAACGGCGAGAGTTACTGTTGGAGTTGTTTTGGTGTGAAATGACGAAAGTAGCAATGGTATACACGTCAGCTAACACTGAATTGCAACGTCCGTTTCCCTTAAGGACCAACCGCGCCAATATCGACAAGTTCAGGGACGAAAATGAAAAAAAAAAGTTTAAGGATGATTCGCGCCAATCTTGACAAGTTTAGGAACCAACGATGAAATTTTGTCGGACAAAAAATTGTCACATGTTCAACTTATCCAGCTACTAAACATGAGACGTACATCAATTTTTTCCTTGGAATGTACACAAAATAAACTAGTTTAAATTGTTTCCAAAAACCCCCCCAAAAAATTTTCATTGTTAATAAGCCTGGAAATAAACTTTGGTCTATGCCAATAAGCTGCACAGATAAGCAAATCAAGACATGACCTTGGTTATGATTCACAAGCGCAATCTCTTTATTGTATCTTATTCACCGTTTGCCTTCCAGATTCCTCAAAAGGACGTATCCAACTTGATCTCATACAATACTAGTTTTGTGCGCAAGACAAGTTTGTAGCGAGCACGGATAGAAGGTATCTATTCCCCCTGGCACCTACAACCATTTGTTCCACTGTGTTCTAGTGCTATGGAAATTCCAATAAAAAGGGACTTCATTTTCCATGTATCTGTAACAAATTTCCACTTGCGGACACATACGTACAACATTGCCCAATCAACTTCGCTTATCGACATCGTTCTTTCAATTATCTTTTACCACTTTTTAACCCTTCACGAATTACTCAATTTCTACGAAGTTGCTAGCACTTTACAGGTCTGCAAGTTGTTTGTCTCCCGCTTCCCTGCATTAGACTAGAGTCGAGAGTCCTTTACATCCGTCTATACACACAACCTTAAGATATCTTACGACATTTACATGGTTCGTCAACTTTAATTATTTGTTTATGGGCGGTAAGACATGTTGAAGAAGTCATCCATGGATGATACACATTCCTATTTGTAAAGCTTTTTCCTAAACCTCGATGCTTAATAAATAGTACCAGTAGTCCAACAAGCAAAAGAAAATGTTACATCCATTGAAATGTTGAAATTATCGAAGTCATAGTGAGATATAGGTAAGGCATATGTTTTTATTTGAATAAAAATAGAGTTTGACACTCTGAAGTCTAAAGAGTCAGTGAGTGATGGTAAAAAACAAGTCGATCATGACAAAATAGCCGCACTATGTGAAGAAATCACAATAGCAAATTCAATACATTTGGATGCCCAAAACCAGATCAACGCCGTGTCTCTCACATTAAAACTTGGAAGAGCATAAAAATTGTAAACAGATTGTAGGAAGATATAATGGGATCATCTACAATGCATTTGTCCGGCCAAACATAATGAAAACACTTGCAAAAAATTCTCAGAACCATCATATACACTTTTGAACCTCAAATCTTTTAATTCGTGCACAATGAGTTTACGTTATTAGTACAAATATGCTTCACACGGGACCCCAGAACCATCAACTATGATAACATAACACTAGCTGCACAACGTACCATATTTAACACTTCTAAGTTCCCAAAAGATATACCTATATTGCAGAACCAGCAAAAAGCATTTCACAAAGCCATAACATATATCATAATTGCTAAGACAAGATATACAACCATACAATCCGAAAAATATAAACAAGTTCTATTCTGCAGGGGAGGGGGATGATGAACATATAATAAAAATTTGAAACAACTCTGCAATTAAATTAAAAGTTACCATCAGTAGCAATATCCATACAGAAAAGATGCCAACATTAACGAGTACAAATATTGTCATAATCAGTTTCTTTTCAAATAACAACTAATTGCCATAAGTTGTACCTACGTCTAAAAGCATAAGGAAGGTTAGCTTTTGGTTATCAATACAAATTACTGGTGTTTAAATGCTCAGAGGACAACATAAGTCACTCACACTATGTTCATTCTTAAAAATCAAATGCAAGCCTTCTGCACAAACCGAGATCAATATTCCTTGATTTCTTGATATGCTTAAAAGGAGCACCAGGGCATGTCTCAGCAGTACCAGTGAGCCGAGGAGCACTAGGGGGTGTCGTGAGTGCATCATGGCTTGCTGAAATCTCACTTATGATATCCTCTGCCTGCTTAGATACAATGGCTTCCAAAAGAGACTTGTAAACAGTCTCCAACAACATATCGTCATCAACAGCACTTTCACAAACACCTTCACCTTTTTCATAAATATTTTTCATCACAAGAGAAGTAAAGTTCAGCCTCCTGGCGACATAAGTCCGTGATTCTTCAAGATATTTCATGGACACGGGTGCCATCAATAAGTCGTCAGAACCAGGTGCAAATGGGTCAAAAACACCCGCTTTTGGGGTACTTGGGCAGTCATCATCTTCGTTCAAATAAATATTATCACCAGTATGTAGCATGTGAGAATCGGGACCTACGGAAAACGGGGATATAAAAGCAGACATTAAGTCTGAACCCTCTTTATTTGAATCTGGGGTTATAGGACTCAAAGCAGATCCTTTATTATCAAGAATTGATGGCGATGTGGACAGATTAGCAATATTGTCAGTTTCCATGTCAGCAAACTTCTTATCTAATTTGCCTACACTTTTGCGTAAAATACTTGCAGTAACACCTAGCTGGTCCGTACTGGTCTTTGCATCCATTACTTTGTAAAACAAAATTGACAAACTCACTCCTGCAATTTGTTTAGGAAACATTTGTTTACAACATTGTAGAAAATGTTAAATAAGATCACACCCTAGTGCCTTAGCAGCCAAATAGGTATTAGGTATATCCTAACGGCCGTTCCCTTGAACATATACGTAAATCACAGATATCTTTTAATTCGGTAAACATATGAGAAAAAATCTGTATTTTATAAGCAATGGAAATAGTGCCTTTTGATACAATTACTGCTCTATGTAATGTGTTTCATCATACAAATTCAGACATATCATCACTCATTAGAAAAAGAAATAAGATTGAGATGTTATCAGTGTTCGGGATTGCTTACGTTCTCTGCTTATGAATCTGGTTATAGGCAGAAGCCTATAATCAGCTTAACGATATACAGTTCAAATACTGGTGTTTGAATTTGCTTATTTCAAGTTAACAAAATTTAAAATGGTCTAAAATTAGAAATGAGAATAAAAGCCTAGTTTTATCTCAAAATGAGCTGAATGAAATAAGCAAACCCAAACAGCCTCTTAACAATGTAAGGTAAAACAATAAGCTTATTTGACCAAAAAGAGTGACAGGTCATAAACCCTAACAAATTTATTTTATTATTATTATTATTTTTCGATACGAGGAAATCCCACCCGAACCACCGTAAAGACCTATAAAGCACAACTATTGATACTTTAATTCAACTTTTTGTTACATAAAAAATGAAACCCCCAAAATATTTAGTAGTTGTATCCATTTTGTTCAAACCCAAGCTAGAAAATAGCAAAAGCCCAGATTACGATTTGCATGTTCTAAAAAACAAAGGGAGATAGATGGATATACCTTGAGTAGAGTTAAGAGTTGATGGAAGGGGTTTGGTAGTGGTCTGTAGATGGCCACTCGTGCAGAACAAGATTCAATGAATCAATGTTAATGTGATGTATTTTTTTCTTCTTTGACCCAATTGCTGTTGACCATTTAGTCCTACTTTACTTGTGTTTTTCCACCGACATTCATTTTCTTTTCTTTTTTTTAGTAAATTAAACCATTAGTCCATGTGGTTTTTCCAGATTTCGTTAATAGTCCAAAATCGCGAAAATTCACCGTACGAGTCTGAAATATCAAAAAGTTACGCGAATGCTCCAAATTTGCTAACGCCGTTAGGATTCTCGTTATCTTCAATCACATGTTAGGCACATGAGGGGTATGTTTTGTCCTTTCAGTATTTGTGTCCTTTCATGCTACTTGTTTAATGTTTTTTAGTCTTTTCATGATTTTTTTTTAATTCTTTATTTTTTATCCTTCAATTATTTTTTAGAGTTAACTACAAAAATGGTCTCTAAAGTAGCTCAAATGCGCAATGATGACACTGAGACAAAAGTTGTCGCAAAAACGACATTAATGTTTCATTTTTTTGCAAAACAGCCACCGAGAGCCACTTTTTGCTAACGCTCGTTAGTCAAGGGTAAATACATATGAAATGACTAATATACCCCTTCATCTTCAGATACAATCCTCATTGGCTTCGCCACCCTAACTCGTTACCACACTAACCCGACCATCTATTCAGATATAATCCTCATTGACGTGCAGTTCCGGTTATATTACATCGATCGTCCTCGCCTTTGCACAATACAGTAAGAACACAATGCATTTTCTTGCTTACTTAAATACTGTTCTTGGTTTTTAAAGAATGCACATTTGTTGTTAATGTTATGGATTTATAATTGTAGTTGGTCTTATGGGAAATGTGAAAGAAGCATAGGTGGATACTGAAATAAAAGAAGAGAGTGGCAAGAGTGGTTCAGAGGATTTGGAATATAATCCAAATAATGATGAAGTGTTTGATGATGATGATGATGATGAGCATATACTTGAAGATGTTCCCGTAAGTAAGTATAATATGCTATGCACTAAAGACTATAAACATCATTCAAGTATACCTGTTTTTACGGAGCATTATGCACTGCTTAGAGAGTATGCCCAAGAGTTGATTAATCAAAATCCAGGCACAAATGTTATGATTGATGTGCAGTTAGAACCAAATCCAGAGTCTTCAACAAGAACTTTTAGAAGGGTGTATATGTGTTTGGGAGCTCTGAAACAAGGTTTCAAAACTTGTGGCAGAGAATTCTTAGGATTAGATGGATGCTTTATGTCAGGTCCTTTTCTAGGTCAATTACTAAGAGCAGTTGGGATTGATGCAAACAATGGAATTTATCCAGTAGTATATATTGTAGTTGATGCACAAAATAAGGCATCTTAGTGTTGGTTTTTGAAACTACTTGGAGAGGATCTTGGTATAGAAACCAACTACAAGTTCACTTTCATTTCTTATAGGTAAAAAGGTACACATTTCTATTCTATAATTAATCATGTGTTTTATGCAAAATGAGAACATGTAGAATTTTAACACCATCCTTAACCTTAATTGTTCATAGAGACAGATACAAGCCATTGCTAGTGTGTTTCCAAGTGCTGAACACAGGTTATGTGTTAAGCATATTCATGAGGATATGAAGTCACATTTTAAAGGAGGTGTTTACAAGGACATGCTTTGGAAGGCAGCTAGAGCAACTACTGTTGTTGAAATCAACAAAGAGATGACTCATCTCAAGTATTACAGTTTTGCTGCTTATGATTGGTTGATCAAGATTCCAGCTGAACAATGGTGCATATCACATTTTTCAGGTAATTCATTAACTTGCACTGCACAAAAGCATATTGATAATTGATCATATACTTATATAATGTGTGATTTGTTTAATAGGCAGAGCCCAATGTGGTCTACTCTTAAACAATATATGTGAGGTATTTAATAGGCAGCTATATGATGTCATATATCGACCCATCATTACTTGTCTTTAATATATCAGTGAGTACTTGATGAAGAGGATTTTGGTAGTTCATCAACTAATAGGAAAGATTGTTGGACAACTTACTCCTACTGTGAAAGCCATGTTTGATGCTATAAAAAAAGAGGCTGCTGATTGCGTTGTTCAATGGATTGAAGGTTCTTTATATCAAGTAACTGTGCCTTACGAGGATCAGTGTGATTATGCTGACAACTTACTCCTACTATGAAAGCCATGTTTGGTGCTATAAAAAAAAGAGGCTGCTGATTGTGTTGTTCAATGGATTGAAGGTTCTTTATATCAAGTAACTGTGCCTTACGAGGATCAGTGTGTTGTTAACATTGATACAAAGGAGTGTTGTTGTAGGAAGTGGAAGCTGACTGGAATACTATGTAAACACGTTGTGGCTGCAATAAACCACATGATCGACAATGAAACATGGTTTGGTATACTTGAAGAGTAGGTTCATGCTGCTTACAGACTAGAAACATGGGCAAGTATATACTCATTCAAGATCAATGGCTGTAGTGGCAACAAATTTTGGCCAAGAGTTGAGTCTACATCAGTTGATACCACCCATTCACAAACCTGAAGTTGACAGGCTACCAAAGAAGAGGAAGAAGCCAGTTGATGAGCTTGCAAGTCAAAGTTGTTCAGTTGTTATGCAGTGATCTTTGAACAATAGAAATTCTGTTAACGTTTAATGCACGCATGTGTGTCATTGCGGTTTAGCAGTATTAATGCCTACTCAAGTTTTAAATTTATACTCAGCCAACTTATCAATAACACACACACCTAACAAGCATTGTACCCGGTCAGTATGAATATAATGGTAAGTAGAGTGTCGATCACTAAGAGTGGAACGTATTATCTAGTTAACCTAATCAGAATTTTAATATCCTAAGTTAGTTTTACAGTCTAATCTAACGAAAGGGGGTTCAGCCTGAGAGACTGGCACAGTTTGGTTTTATTAAACAGTAAATAAACTGATGAGCACGAATCAGCGAATAGCAACACGTACACAGATAAATAATAGAAGCAGAAGAAGGCCTGTCCTGATAGTCAAGCAGCTTGTCACTTGTTTTATTGCTAGTTTTATATGATGAGTATCGTAATCTAATCTGTCTCGTTGGATCCTAAATATAGGCGAGTAAACTCTTAATGATTACTTATGTTTATCCTACCTTCTAGACGCTAGATAAGTAGGCAAGGAACAGGTATAGTAGCCCAGAAAGCTCAGCTAAACACAGAGGTTATCAATGTACATATACAAGTCACCAAAAACATCATCATATAAACTTTAATTGATGGGAAAGCAATTTTAAGGGGAGCAGTATGGTAGCCACAAGCCCATCAATCCTGATGAATTAAAGCGTACTAATACAATAAAATAAAACTACTTAAAGAATTAAATACATGCAGGACCTTCTTACAGCTCTAATATCTTCGTTTGGGGTGTGTCTTGTGATGCTTCTTCAACTGAATTCGTCTCCTTAGGGTTTTGTTTCACCTAAAATTCGTATATGTCGTGGGGTATTTATAGTTTCTGTCTGAGGGCACCATGTGGCGCATCGAGTAAGTAGATGCGGCGCATTGACTTAACTTCGTGTAGGGTCGAAGATTAATATATTCTGTAATATTCGTACACCGTCTTCAGATGCGGCGTATCTTGATATTGTATGCGGCACATGTCTTTCAGTGTCTTGGATTGTATCTGGTGAGGTCTGGATAATGATACGTCGTATCTCAGAAGTATAATGCGGCGTATCTGGAGTAGAACAAGCTTGATCTTCTTCGTTGACCAAAGTTTCATTGTGGCGCATGATAGAATTACATGCGGTGCATTCTTCAAAGTCAGGCCAATGGTCTTCGAATTCATCTAAGTATGATATTGTGGCATATCTGTTGAGAGTGATATGGCGCATCTTCTGGATTTCAGTAGACTTTTGACATCTTGCTAGTTTTGCTCCATAATTCGTCCAAAATCGCCAAGTTTCACCAATTGCTTGTTTTTACCTGAGAATTACTAAAGTAAACATTAAAGCACCAATTCTCATATAAAATATAATAAAACAAGTCAAATAAATAGGATAAATGATGATAATAATATGTACTTATTTGATGTCATCAACGTTCATGTCTTTCAGATTATATGTTTCAACTATATGTTTATCTTTAATGTCTTTAGAACAATGTTATGTTTCTATCTTTGTTTCATCATGTTATGTATTGAGAAGTTGGGATGAAACAGTTACATTGAATTAAAATGAAATGAATGGTTACAAAGAATATTTTTAGTACAATGTGTCAAAATCCAAATTGACCCAAACATTGACATTCTAAAGTCAATTGTCATGTAGTGTATCTAATGTATGTATTTGGCTTGAAATCATGCAAATGCTAATGGATACACTCATGCCAAACACTACTTTTATCTAATGTAGTCAAAACTCAGGGCTCCCATTTACCAATTGCATTTTGACTTTCCAAAGTCAAACTGCACATGTTAAATGGGAATTATGTATACACTCATGCCACATTTACCAATTGTATTTTGACTTTCCAAAGTCAAACTGCACATTGGAGTTATGTATACATTCATGCCAAACACCCCCTTTCTAATAGTTTGTGCATTTGCAGACTATCTAAATTCATCACTTTAGCAATTTACAACAAAATAGATCAGTAACATAAACAACCAACATTTTATTGATGATAATACGAGTTCATGACCATTATAAATTTTCATATCATCAAAACACACAGTTAGTTAGAAGTTAGAACCGCTACTTTCCACATCACCCCTTTCCTTCCTTTCCTTTAGATGTTTAAACACAACTTCAAGATTTGAAATTCTCCTTTCCAAAGCATCAACCTCCAATAACTTGGTATCCGCAGCCACTTTCTTCTCCTCCGTAACACCCAAAAGCTCTTCATAGTAGAACTCATATTTCCTCAGCCAAATCAGAATCTTTTCTCTCAACTCCTTAGGTATCTTCCTATACGAACCATACTCACTAATTTGTTCATCGCCAAATCCATCAAGAACTAAATCAGAGTAAATAGTTGTCTAACACTTTTGCCCACTCCTCTTCATCGGTGTCACAATTTACAATTTCAAGTCATTTTCCCAAGTCTCGACAATTTACTATTCACATATTTCAATTCATCATTTACTATTCATCATTTCACAATTCATCATTTCACGTAAACTAGGTTTACGGGGTGTTCATTTCGCGAAACAGTGGAGGTTAAGTCGCGTGATCATAAGATATCATTCAAAAATTTCATGTCATTAATTTTAATATTTTATTATTTAACTATTGTATTTTTAAATAATTAACTTCGTCCACGTTCAATTTATTCAACCGCAACTAGACTATGTCCATTCTACACTTTCTACACACCATTGTTTCCTTACAATCCTATTTTAAAAGTCATAATTTACATTTTACAATTTTAGGTAAACCTTGCACCTTTTACGTTTTACGCGATTTAAATTTACGTTTTGTGGTTTTAACAACGTAAACCAACCTTAGACTATGATGATTTTACATATTTATACATTTTAACCTATTTTTATATTTACAAGTGAGTTTTATACTTGTTGTTTCATTTTTATAGTTTACGTCACTTTTATCAAGAACCGGTGTCACCAAACGCATTTTCAACTCACGGTTTTAGTTTTAATGATGTTTAAACCCTTCGATGAACTCACCACTCATCTAAAATACTTAAATAGGTTATGTTAATAAGTTTTAATATTTTTATAAGTTTTGTATTTTTACGTTATATGGTTTTACGCTACGCGTCTTAAAAACTTACGTTCTCAATTACCGGGATGAAACTATACCCAATAATCACTAAACTATCAAAATAAGATCAATCCCCTCCCCACAACATACAAATCCACGACCATGTGGTCTTTGGAGTGGTGTCAAGCTCTTAAACCAAGCAAGGACACATGTAACTTACAATGTGCATGTCAATTTTATATAAAATCACTTCACCAACACATTTCCACTTTAGCTAGTGAAAAACCTTGGTTTCTCCTCCCTCTCCTCTTCATATGAACGAACCACAACCCACCAAAATCAATTTCATCTTTTAATTTCACAATATTCTTGGTTCTAGATAAAAGACCTTATGATCTAGTTTGTATTCTTGTGGTTTATTCCACTCAAAACATCATCAAATCTCATCATTCCTTGGTTTCTTTGGGAAGTTGTTTCAAGTTTTGATCAAGATGGTTTAGGGGCTTAGATTTTCAAGTATTTAAAAGGGTTTTGGTGATTAAAATTTGGGTTGACACGGGGTAAAGAAATGGTGCAAGTGTTGAATGGTTTAAACTAGGTCTAGTGTTTTTTTTCTTGTAATCTTTCTTGTTCATCACTTTTGTAAGGAAACTCTCCATTCAATATTCATTTTATTTTTATTTTCATTACAGTAAAGTATTATATCTTGATGTATTTGAATATTATATAAGTTATTATGCTTGGTTAGGCTTGGTACATAGCTTAGAAAACATTAAAAACACTAAAGGACTAGACATGCAACAATTGTTTCTGATTAGGGGTAAAAACGTAATGAACTGATTTTATCAGTGAACTTTGGACATAAACTAAAAATATTTTGTTTTAGATCAATGTCTTGCACAGATTTAAAACGTATAAAAGTCATTTTTTTTGTGAATAACCCACTGTTACTCAAAATATAAAAGTTGTAGATAACATCTTAACTTAAATGTGGCCGCAAACGGGGAATTAATTGGACTTGTAGAACTCTAGATATCGCATTTTCGCGGGACTGTTGTAACCATTAAAACTGAAGACTGAATAGTATGGACAAATTAATAATTTCACTTATGTTATGTAATTTTTGACTTAGTGGGGCCCACAAAACTTGTTAGTACCAAGCAAAAGTAAGAGTATAATTTATATACAACAAAAATACATCAATATTTATTTTCAAAACCTAAGACAACGTATATATGTTTAGATTCTTCGTAGAACTTCGCGGCTCATTCCTTACTTACTTGTTCCTTGCTATTCTCATTGCTCACGGTGAGTTTTCATAGCCCCGTTTTCAATTCAATATTTTGATTTCAAATCCCACGGGGGAGAATACATTGCATCATCATTTTTATATGGGCCTAAGTATCAAATCACATGTACATTGCATAAGTTACCTAGCTACCTTGTTAAAGTCCCCTATTTATTTATCATGGACCCTTAATTATGCGTAAGCGAGAGTGAGTGGATAGATCTATTGAGGGTGACGCCTCCATCCGTGGTAGTTATACCAACAGTCAAACGGATGCATTTCATTTATGTCATATTAGAGTGTTTGGCAGGACACTCTGGTGGGGCATATACTTCATCAGTCTAGCTTCGGGGTCATGAGCTTAAGAGCCAATGTACAATTTTATTAATTATGTGACATTTTGTCATGCACTTTATACTTGAGGTTACCGCACAACATTTCGTTTTATAAACCTATGGATCTCACCAACATTATTGTTGACCGTTTTAGCAATGTATTTTCAGGTAATTAAAGTAGCTCATGTTGGCATGCATATGGACCTACATGGAGTCGCGGAGTCGACGCATCTCACCTTTTATTTCATGCACTTATGAACGTTTGATCTTGTCGAACTTATTTTCAATAAACTTGCAACACCTTTTGGGACCTTATTTTGTAAACTCTGAATGTTTTTAATGATCAAACGATGTATTTTCTAAACGAAACTTTAGGTCGTTTAATATAACTATAATTGTGATGCTATGGCAGTCACCCCAGGTATTCCATTCCGCTGCTAAAAACAGGTATTTTGGGGGTGTGACAGATTGGCATCAGAGCTAAGGTTATAGCGAACTAGGTTGTATCTTGGACCCTATACTATAACCACATCATCATAGCATCTCATCATTTCATCATAAGTGCATATTCACTACACATGTTGTTTCATGCACACCCTATGCGAGTTATTTATACTTATACTCATATATAATTATATTGACCTGGTTCACAAGTGACATGTCTTCACTCAACCACCCTGTGATCATCTTAGCAGACTCGGGTATCAAGGATGCTTTTTCATCCATTAATACACCACCACCACCACCAGTTTAACTTACACCACCATTAGCACTATTGATTTGTCATGGGAACAGGGTTTTCCTATCATTCAGCCCATACATAGAGTGTCGTTTAGTATGGTATTCAGACTTAATCTTAATGGACCTATTAGGATGCTTATTGCAAGGAAGATAATATGTTTTCTTTCCCTCACTAGTAGGGCACTCACTACTCATGTACTACCACCAACATCAGCTACTTATAAAACTATTGGTCATCCCATAGTGCATACTTCAGTTTTACCTCTTAGATGTTGCGAGATAGCGCGAAAGAGAGTAGTATTTCATTCACTATTATCACCATCATCTCCTAACTCAGCACTAGGATCTCATCGTCATCAATTTTATTCTCATCATCTAGAGCACCACCAGTACCATCACATCTCAGAGACCCTACACCCATATAGGACATGCCGCTTAATAAGCACCCACTATTTGACATACCATTACCATCTACCACACGTTACACCACCTTATAGGTTTGAGGTTGGTTCGAGTTTGAGAGCCTCTACTACTAGACAACCTACAACTCTTCATCGCCTGATGATGACCTCTAATTACTTGAGATTAAACACGAGTGTTTAGACGATACACTCCGAATAATATCACAAGCCTCACAAACACAATAAGAACTGCAACAAATAGCCCAAGGGTGGCATCTAGCACAAGGACTCTATATTATCTTAGATATGATCAAATCATACCTCCATGGCACAACAAACCAACAAGGTTCTTTGAACGGTATTATACCATCATAATGGAACTCATCACAACTCTCCTTTCATTATCAAGTTTGATTACACCACATTCTCAACCACTTCATAATCATAAACCACTACCCTGTTATGAACTAAGTTATTTACATTCTTTAAATAGTGGATTAGTAGACTTTTACCACCCTACAAAAATGTTCTTTCAAGTGTCATACAAGCTGTTTCACAAATTCATTACAAGTTATTTTTTTACCATCGTACGTACTATATCACAATTTCATACAAACTATTTTATTGTCGCTCTACAAAATGTTCTACTATTACCCTACAAACTACTTTTGCTACAAATTCATAAACTGTTTTACTATCATGCAAAATGTTTCGACTAGTATTTTACAAAGAGTGAGATTAACACTACTTAACTTTTGGGAAACATAATACTATTGTATCTAAACCAAGCATCACATCATTTGTCCTCAATTATATATAGCCTGATCACCTATGTATAATTCAGGAAGAATCATGTCATGATGGAAACAATCATCCTTTCAAAGTTATTAAAAACAATATTCATTCAAAACATCATAAAGTCAAAGCTTTGTAAACTAAATAATCATTCATAAATATTTCTTTTATAAACATCCTACAGATATTGACACCATTCATCCTTCGCGAAATCAATAAATTGAGTTCCTTTATCAACAGCCCATCTAGGAAAGACTTTCCATATCATTTACAAGGAGGATTCCTCTATACGAGAAAACAATGAAAGGATTACAACACCACTAACCATGACTAGAAGTATACAGTAGGACAATTCATAACTCAACAACAATCTTAAGATACCACGAGACCATCCGAACCACCATCTCTAACCTAGTTGTCCAATTCTATCATTCAAAGGTACTAGCTAGATCAAGTTTCAAGACCGGGTTCAATGCGAATGCACACTAAGCAACACTATAGAAATGAACCAATCCTCCTAACCGATACTCTAGAGCATTTCATTTAAACATGGCCTCATCCATACACAAACTTCCCTGCAATTAGTTTTCACCAAGGATAATTGAGTTGAATTAAGGATATCAACATAGGTTCCCCTAAGGCATTGTGTTCTCTAGAAATTCCAGATAACTTCATGTTCATATCAAGAGAGGGATCAGACCTGAACATATCTCCCTATCTACATGTGAAAACAGAACAGACATTCGTCGATATAGTATCAGTTGATATTCACATATTGACCAGTAGGATAACAATCTAAGACGTGATTCATTTCAGAAATACCTAAGTAAGATTTAATGCTTATGCTTGTAAGCTTTACCTAAACATTAACCACGGTACTACATCAATATTAAATATTTAGGGTTTGTGATTTGACAACAACGGACATTGGAAGATTTGATGAAGGGAATTAGGAGAGATACCATCAATCAATTACAAACTTTAGTAATGGAGACCAAGCACCATAAGCAACGAAAGAAACATGTCATAGCATCCGTTAGAACCAAACACAAGGAATCAAAACTGTACCCATATTCTATCTTCTTCAAATAACGTCCTTTTTGAAAGACCTAACGTTGTGAAATTAGTCACAAGATTCATTGTACCCATTAAAGGTAATTGATTCACCTCAGACTTCTAGCAATCATTTTAATATTTCCTTCAGAACCCAATAAGATATAAACACCGCCTATCATCCTCAGACCAATGGTCAGAGCGAGAGGACAATTCAAACATAGGAAAGATATGCTCAGCGCATGAGTGATTGACTCTAGAAATGGTTGGACTAACCATTTACCATAAATCAATTTCATTTACAACAATAGTTATCACACGATCATAGAGACTACACCATTTGAGGCACTCTATGGTTGAAGTGCCAACAATCTATTGACGGACCGAAATAGGAAAAAGCCCAACTCACTAGTCTAGTACACATTCATGAAATAACCAAAAATTTCTTACAAATCAAGAATCAGTTACAAGTTTGATAAGTTGTAAACCCTTAGAATTCCAAGTTGGTGACAGGGTCATGTTGAAAGTTCTGCCTAGGAAAGGCATGATACAATTCAGAAAACACGGGAAATGAAACCCGATATACACTGGACCATTCAATATATCAGACAGGGTAGCCCAGTAGCCATCAGACTTGAGCCTTTGTCAGAAAACAGTAGGTTATACAAACATGTTTCACATTTTCAAATCCCAAGAAATGTCTTTCAGATGAGTCAGTCATGATTCCATTGGAAGGAATCCAACCCAATGACAAACCGAAACCTTGTAGGAGAACCAATAGAAATCAGGGACCGTGAGGTCGAACAACTGAAGCGAAGTCAAATTCCTATCATGAAAGTTCACTGGAATTCTCGAAGAGGACCCGAGTTTACTTGGGAATGGGAAGACCAAATGCGACTCAAATACCCACATCTTTTCACCGAGTCTATTTCAGAGACCAACACCAGCTGAATTCAGGGACTGAATTCCATTTTGGGTGGGCAACTGTCAAAATTCACAATTTCAGGTCATTTTCCCAAGTCTCGACAATTTACTATTCACAGATTTCTATTCATCATTTACTATTCATCATTTCACAATTCATCATTTCACGTAAACTAGGTTTACGGGTGTTCATTTCGCGAAACCGTGGAGGTTAAGTCACGTGATCATAAGATATCATTCAAAAATTTCATGTCATTAATTTTAAAATTTTATTATTTAACTATTATATTTTTAAATAATTAACTTCGTCCATGTTCAATTTATTCAACCGCAACTAGACTATGTTCATTCTACACTTTCTACGCACCATTGTTTTCTTACAATCCTATTTTAAAAGTCATAATTTACATTTTACAATTTAAGCTAAACATTGCACCTTTTACGTTTTACGCGATTTAAATTTACGTTTTATGGTTTTAACAACGTAAACCAACCTTAGACTATGATAATTTTACATATTTTATACATTTTAACCTATTTTTATATTTACAAGTGAGTTTTATACTTGTTGGTTCATTTTTATAGTTTACGTCACTTTTATCAAGAACCGGTGTCACCAAACGCATTTTCAACTCAGGGTTTCAGTTTTAACGATATTTAAACCCTTCGATGAACTCACCACTCATCTAAAATACTTAAATAGGTTATGTTAATAAGTTTTAACATTTTTATAAGTTTTGTATTTTTACGTTACCTGGTTTTACGCTACGCAATAATCACTAAACTATCAAAATAAAATGAATCCCCTCCCCACTACATACAAATCCACGACCATGTGGTCTTTGGAGTGGTGTCAAGCTCTTAAACCAAGCGAGGACACATGCAACTTACAATGTGCATGTCAATTTTATACAAATCACTTCACCAACCCATTTCCACTTTAGCTAGTGAAAAACCTTGGTTTCTCCTCCCTCTCTTCTTCATATGAACGAACCACAACCCACCAAAATCAATTTCATCTTTTAATTTCACAATATTCTTGGTTCTAGATAAAAGACCTTATGATCTAGTTTTTATTCTTGTGGTTTATTCCACTCAAAACATCATCAAATCTCATCATTCCTTGGTTTCGTTGGGAAGTTGTTTCAAGTTTTGATCAAGATGGTTTAGGGGCTTAGATTTTCAAGTATTTACAAGGGTTTTGGTGATTAAAATTTGGGTTGACATGGGGTAAAGAAATGGTGCAAGTGTTGAATGGGTTAAACTAGGTCTAGTGTTCTTGTTGTTGTAGTCTTTCTTATTCATCACTTTTGTAAGGAAACTCTCCACTCAATTTTTATTTTATTTTTATTTTCATTACAGTAAAAGTATTATATCTTGATGTATTTGAATATTATATAAGTTATTATGCTTGGTACATAGCTTAGAAAACATTAAAAACACTAAAGGACTAGACATGCAACAGTTGTTTCTGATCAGCGGTAAAAACGTAATAAACTGATTTTATCAGTGAACTTTGGACATACACTAAAAATACTTTGTTTTAGATCAATGTCTTGCGGTCGTTTTGACGGGTATTTCATTGAATAACTCATTACGATGATTAAACTAGAAATGTTTTCGTGAAACATGTTACATTTTGAGTAACAGATTTGAAACGTATAAAAGTCATTTTTTTTGTGAATAACCCGCTATTACTCAAAATATAAAAGTTGTAGATAACATCTTAACTTAAATGTGGCCGCAAACAGGGAATTAATTGGACTTGTAGAACTCTAGATATCTCATTTTCGCGGGACTGTTGTAACCATTAAAACTGAGGACTGAATAGTGTGGACAAATTAATAATTTCACTTATGTTATGTAATTTTTGACTTAGTGGGGCCCACAAAACTTGTTAGTACCAAGCATAAGTAAAAGTATAATTTATATACAACAAAAATACATCAATATTTATTTTCAAAACCTAAGACAACTGATGAGGCGAAAAATGATCCGTTTTTAGGGGGTCATTTAAGCCCGAATCCGACTTTATTTGATCAAATATTGCCCTAAATCGTTCCTTTTGTGATTTTAGGTGTTTGGAGAGTGAATTCTGGAAAAGAAGCCATTTTGGACGTTTTTGGAGCATAAAAGTGAAGAAAATGGCAAAGTATCAATTTTCCATGCTGAAGACACTAGGTGACGGCGTCAAGAGTTACACCCTGACGGCGTCAAAAATCAAGAATAAACCACCGTAGTTGATGACGGCGTCAAAATCCTTCCTGACGGTGTCAAAGTCCCAAGAATAAAATACTGTAGGTGGTGACGGCGTCACATAGGCCGTCATAAGTAGATCAAGGCCGTCCGAGGAAGTATTTGGCGGCGAGGTGACGGCGTCACATGCTTGTCTTGACGCCGTCAGCCCAGTTTTCCTATATATAGTTTTCTAGTTTTTACATTATAAAAAAAAAAGAAGTTTTGGTGAAACCCTAAAGACGAATTTGGTGCCTCTTTTACAGGTTTTTCAAGGGTTCCAAACCCTTGATACCTTGCATTGTAATTGAGATAAGTGTTCTTCTAATTCAATCAATATGTCTATGTGTTGGTTGTTTATATCTTGTTCTTGTCTCAATTCAATTATGCTAGGCTAGATCTCTTTTGTGTTTACTTAGATCTAATGAAACCTAGATGTTGATTATGTGTTGATTACTTGTTTATTCTTGTTCTTGGATGAATGATTTATATGTTAGGCTTAAGAAAACTGGCAGATCTCCAAATGGTAACATGCTTGAACGTCTTAAGAAACATGAACCGAGGCGTACTAGGTCTTTATTGGTTGTATTTAATGCATGAGCCACTGTTTACAATCCCTATAGTTGTGCTGGGTCATGGTGTAGGAGGAGATAAGAGCTCATAGAGTTGGGGAGTTATGTATGCCACCCCACGAATGGTATTAAGGAATACAATCCGTCATCCATACAAGTATAACAAGTAATTAACGTGTAAAAGATATCTAGGGAGTAGTGAAGTCTAAGTAAACACAATTTCTCCAATTACTGCTCACAACCTTAGTATAATTTAGTTTAATTTCATTTTCAGTATTTTATTTTGATTATATATTAGTTTTGGGTTAGTTGAATAGCAACTAATTCCGCCCACTCCTTCAAAAACCGAGATTTTAATTGCTTTCATAAAAATATAAAAATACAAAAATAATCATCCCTCACCTCTAGAACTAGTAATTAGGTTTTCTAATCCTAGCGACACTATTCCTAAGCTGAACGATCAATCCCCCGGTACTTGTCACTATACTATACTACAACGATCAGGTACACTGCCTGGTGGGGGTTGTAAGCTTCTCGAGATCCCTCGAGAGGTAAAGCAAGGTGCGATTCCCACGCATCAACAACGTATAGATGTTTAGGATCTTCGTAGAACTTCGCGGCTCATTCCTCACTTACTTGTTCCTTGCTATTCTCGTTGCTCACGGTGAGTTTTCATAGCCCCATTTTCAATTCAATATTTTGATTTCAAATCCCACGCGGGAGAATACATTGCATCATCATTTTTATACGGGCCTAAGTATCAAATCACATGTACATTGCTTAAGTTACCTAGCTGCCTTGTTAAAGACCCCTATTTATTTATCATGGACCCTTAATTATGCGTAAACGAGAGTGAGTGGATAGATCTATTGAGGGTGACGCCTCCATCCGTGGTAGTTATACCAACAGTCAAACGGATGCATTTCATTTCTGCCATATTAGAGTATTTGGCAGGATACTCTGGAGGGGCATATACTTCATCAGTCTAGCTTCGGGGTCATGAGCTTAAGAGCCAATGTACAATTTTATTAATTATGTGACATTTTGTCATGCACTTTATTCTTGAGGTTACCCCACAACATTTCATTTTATAAACCTATGGATCTCACCAACATTATTGTTGACCGTTTTAACAATGTATTTTCAGGTAATTAAAGTAGCTCATGTTGGCATGCATATGGACTTACATGGAGTCATGGAGTCGACGCGTCTCACCTTTTATTTCATGCACTTATGAACGATTGATCTTGTTGAACTTATTTTCAATAAACTTGCAACACCTTTTGGGACCTTATTTTGTAAACTCTGAATGTTTTTAATGATCAAACGATGTAGTTTTTAAATGACACTTTAGGTCATTCAATATAACTGTAACTGTGATGCTATGGCAGTCACCCCCAGGTATTCCATTCCGCTGCTAAAAACTGGTATTTTGGGGGTGTGACAATCGGACCCAGTGTAGATAGCCTTCCCTTTATTATTTTGTGCCATCATTAGTGGTTTGGTTCGTTGGGATTATGTGTGTTTTAAGGGAAAAAACAGGGTTGTGATGTGTGTCTTTCATTTGGTTCATTTAAATAAGCGGGATACAAACGGAAATGAAGAGTCCCGAGGCAATCTCTTCGGTTGCCATGTGTTTTTGGCGGCAAACATAAGTTAAGACGTTGCAAATTTGGTCTTTGAAATAAAGTGTGGCTACTCAATGGCGGGAAATGAGTGAAATGGCGCTAATACCCTTGACAAACAAGATAACTAATGGGCGTTAGCAAAAGGTAGCTCTAGGTGGTTGTTTTACAAAAATATGAAACATTAATGTCGTTTTTGCAACAACTTTTGTCTCGGTTTTACCCTTGCACATTTTGGCTACTTTAGGGACCATTTTTGCAACTTACCCTATTTTTTAATTGTCCTTTGTTACCTTTAATTAAATCCATAATAGCACATGGTTAATGAATTGTAATCAAGGGCAGAGCCAAGTAAAGAGTACCGGGTGGAGTTGCCCCAACAAACCTCTTGTAGAAACACAAAATCATGTAGGAAAAAAAATATCAAATTGGTAGAAAAAAGAGTAGTGCCTTCAGCTTGATAATCTCAGTGCCCTCAACATTCACTAAGAATTGACAATTTGAGTGTCAAATAAGCTTTATTGTATAAAACCCATTTTGATGGGTGCTGGTCGGAAAACGTGAAAAAGGAAAACTAGAGAATAGGAAGAGGGGAAATGAGGAGTATAGAGAAATGGGGATATAGGCATTGAAAGTAGCTAACCAAAAGTCAAAAGTTCAATTTAAGTTAGTACTATTCTTTACTTATTTATATATTTCTCTACATAGTTTTAACTATAGTTGTTAAGATCGCGATCCTGATCTTAAGATCTTATGATTCTACAATTCTACAAAGCAAAACGATCTGGATCATTGATGATTGATATAAAACCAACCAATGGGGAAAGAAGAGGATCAAGAATATCGGACAAGATTACCTCGAGGGTAATGAGACGTACGAATCACAAGTCAACCTTTCGTTTAAAAGGTTAACGTGTAAAACCTATGAATAGGATATTCTGAAGAGTACCGGGTAAGTGATTTCCCGGGTCGTTTCCTGACGAGACGTGAATTGAGGATATCGATTAGGGTTTGTGATTAAAGTGCTTGATTGATGATTTTGGTTTTTGGAAATTAAAAACTACGGGAAATTACAAATAACGTACGAGAAATTAAGATAAACGAAACTAAAACGCAAATGTAAACAAGGGATACTAAATAAAACTTAAAATCTACCTAAAAGTCTACGGGAACAATAATCGGGAGTTAGGAAAGCCTAAAACGTAAACTAAGTTTAAAAACGTAAAAGTTATTAAAAAAAATGTAAGTGTGCAATATAAAACGTAAATTTTGAGCTACGCTAATTCTACGGGTATAAAAATTACTTTTCTACGATCCTAATAATAAAAGAAAATTTTGGAAATAAGAAAATTAATTTTTTTACTTTTTAATAATTTTTTATGAATTAAAAACTATATAAAGAAAAAAAATGATTAAAAATACTAAACATTTAAGAAAAATCTGAAAAATTTTAGGAAACAAGTTTAACTAAACACTATCCTAGGAAAATTATGAAGAGGGCATAAGCAGTAAAAATAAGCAGAAAAATAAGCAAGTCTAAAACTGATAAGCTAAATAAGCAAAACAACTAACACTATAAATATTAAATTAAACAAACAATAACAAAAAAAAAAAACATCACTTGGCACGGATAGGAGGGTGTTGTCTGTGTGGTGTATAGGCAGACCCAGGTTTGAGCCTGACTCACAACATTTTTCCTAAATATTTTTTTTCAATTCTTTTTGCACAAGCATTGAGAAAACATAAAAATAAGCAATTTTTAAAACTAAAACAACTTGTGAAATGATGCGTAGGGATTGCACCAGGCTTTACCTCTTAAGGGATCTCGAGAAGCTTACAACCCCCACCAGGCAGTGTACCTGATCGATGTAGTATAGTATGATGACAAGTACCGGGGGATTGATCGTTCAGCTAGGAATAGTGTCGCTAGGATTAGAAAACCTAAAGACTAGGTCTAGAGATGAGGGATGATTCTTTTTGTATTTTTATATTTTTTATGAAAGCAAGTAAAAATCTCGGGTTTGAAGGAGTTGGGCGGAATTAGTCGCTAGTCAATCTAACCCAATAACTAAATATGCAATCAAAATAAAATACTAAAAATGAAAATAAAACTAATTGTACTAGAGTTGTGAGCAATATATGGGAGAATTGTGTTTACTTACATTTCACTACTCCCTAGACATCTTTTACAGGTTAATTACTTGTTACAGTTGCGTGGATGACGGATTGTATTCCTTAATACCATTCATGGGGTGGCGTACTTACTTCCCCAATCCTATAAGCGCCTACTTCACTCCTATGTCGAGCCGGCTAAGAAGCTCCTAACATGGGATCACTAGAATTTGCTCATGCATTAAATACAACCAATAAAACCTAGTACACATCGGTTCATGTTTCCTAAGACGTTCAAGCATGTTACACAATGGAGATCTGCCAGTTTTCTTAAGCCTAACATTGAAATCATTCATCCATTACACCCATAAACAAGTAATCAACATATAATTAACATCTAGGTTTCATTACATCTAAGCAAACACAAGATAGATCTAGCCTAGCATGTTGAAATCAAGACAAGCAAAAGATATATTCAAACAACAAATCAAGACAAGCATAAGATATATTCAAACAACACATAGACATATTGATTGAATTGAAAGAAGACTTATCTCAATTGAACATGAAAGGATTCAAGGGGTGAAAACCCTTGAAAATACTGTAAAATACGACCTAGGGTTTACAAAGTTCGGCCCTAGTATTCTCCACACAAGTTCCTCTTTAATGAATGAAATATAGAAAAGTATATATAGGTTGACGGCGTCAAGAACAAATTTCTGACGCCGTCATCTCACCGCCAAATAATTTCTCGGACTGCCTAGATCTGGGTCTGATGCCGTCATGTATACTCCTTATGCAGGCCGTCACCAAAAATAGTCTTGACGCCCTTGTTGTGACGCCTTCAGGTTTTCACTGGGTCGTCATGGATTTTACTCCTGACGCCGTCATGATTTTCTTCTTGACGCCGTCAGGTACTGTTCTCAGCATGGAAAATTAAGTCTTTGCCGTTTTCTTCACTTTTATGCTCCAAAAACGTCTGAATTGCTTCCTTTTCCAGAATTCACTCCCAAAGTACCTAAAATCACAAAAGGAATGATTTAGGGCAATATTTGATCAAATAAATTCAATTCCGGGCTTAAATAACCCCCTAAAAGTGGTTCATTTTTCGCCTCATCATATACCCTTACACTTGAGATTTGCTTGTCCTCAAGCAAATGCGCTTTTATTCTAGTCAAAATACAAGTTAGGGGTCATTTAAAACTAATATAAAAGTAATTACAACAAATAATCGTTCCACTAAAGACCAAAGACAAGCACGGAGGTCATACACTAGTACCTCACAAATAATGTTTAGATACTCACATCTCTCAGGTGTAATAAAGTAATATCACAATATGGAAATGGAAAACATTTCTCACTACCTGTCATAGCAAAATAGATTACCATAGGCTTGGGAAAGGATCAAACCTCCACCACATGGCGTAAGCACCTAGGATAAACTATCAAAGAGGTCTTTTAAAGGGTTGTAACGTTAGGTGTAGGGATATGGAATACATGGTTTTGTTGGATATAGGCAGTCTTTACTGGTGGCGAGTTAACAATCTTGGTTAATTACATGTACAATATGGCGATGCTAAGCCAAGACTAGACTCGACTTAAGCTAATAAATCAAAAAGAACAAAAAACATAAAATGAACATAGAATGAAAAGGGATGGTAGTCCGTATATTTTTCTCTTTTTCTTTTTCTATTTTTTTTATTTTTCTTGTTTTTTTGATTTTTTTAATTTTTTTTATTATTTTTTTTTTGCATACACTCTTACCCTACCATCCAAAATAATACATCATAGGGAATGAAAATTCCTCTTACACTTGAATTTTTACATACTTTACAATAAACTAATCTAATGACTCGAATTAAGAAAATCAAAACACTTGGAGTACTTTTAAGATTAACGCACATACAGGGATAATATATGATGTTCTTCCCCATTACTCCATAAAATAAGTACTTTACCCATGAGTCCCAATCGTCCCAAAACAATATGTACAAGGATATGACTCGACTTAGCAACCATGTAATCAATTAGATAATTAACTTAGGGTTTAACACATAACAATAATGAACTAAAAATGAGTGCATACACGGAAGGCTAAGGCGATTTGGGTGTACATTTAAGTTGGGTGTAACAAATTCTTCCTTTAAGTAAAATGCTTAAAGTTAGAAACGAAAAGATAGGCTCGGAGGGGTGTACTGGGGGTTTCGAGTACTAAAAATGAGTACAACGCTAAGGTGTGGGAAAAATTAGTTGACTTAACTAGCCAAGTAATATGACTTAAATGGTCAAGTAATTTTGATACGGTTTAACACCAGGGTGATCCTAATGCCTCTTATCATGTAGTAAATCCTACTACACGAATGTAGTCTCACTAGCGGTCTCCGGATGCATCACAAACGGAAGTTCTAGAATCTAAATGCTACCGGTACACTCATAAGCACTAATAGTAAATGCTTTTCCTATCAAATCTAAAGGCGAACATCACATATTTGGGTGGAAAATTTTTCTGAATGGTACGGTTTTGTGCTAGTCATACAATCTCCTATCCATGAGACGCTTGCTATGGCTAAAGTTTCACTCCTAAATGTTGTAAGAAATTTTAAATTTGGCGCTAAAATTGCACTAACAAGTATTTCTCATAGTTTTATTACACATCTACTATGAAACAAACAAACTCAAGCGAAACTGTATCTGTAAGGTATCATCATTTTACCCTTCCCTTACACTTAGGATGAACATTGTCCACAATGTTCAAGTAAAGAATGTAAAAGTGAAATAATATAACAAATGAAATCAAATACTCCCCTGATTCGCTCGGTATGGATGATAAGGTGGCCAGGTTAGATCTTCCTCCAAGAGAATGAACAATCAAAGCTTCCCTTCCAGAATAATAATCATCTTCTTGTCATACATAACCTGCAAAACCTGAGAAAACAGACAAGGCAGCCTCGCATAAAATCGGCGGAATCTACATATGCTAATAAATCCTAGAAAACAAAATAAGATATAATGCTTGTGGAATGATGTTTGCAGATTTCCTGGAGATTATAAAACTGATAATTCAACAAAAACTTTAAGACTCTGTTAGAAAAACAAAATTGGTAAAATTTCCAGAATTTTACACGTGACGCCGTCAGGAATTAATTCCTGACGCCGTCAGAAGTGACCTGCAGAAATTCTTATGTTATGTTTCCGGAAAATTTCTGGAAAAACTTCGTCCTACTTCCTGGAAAATCCTGCAAAACATCATTATGACTCGATACAAGCATTTGACTCTAACAAATACGAATATACATGTTCACTTAATATTGTGGAGAATCATGATCGGTTTTATTTCTTAAAAACATATTTGGGGTTTCCCCTTACACTTATCTTTTGCAAAAATACCTTTGGATGAAGTTAAGACTAGGCCAAACAACAAAATAAAGTATTTTCACTATTTTAGTTTTGAAACATGATCTACCAACAATAAAAATAAAGCATGCATACGGAAGCAAATAACAAACAAACAAAATAAAAATCACACAAAACATGGGTTGCCTCCCAAGAAGCGCTTTTCTTTATTTACGAGTCTTGTAGCTAGACTCAAGGTCATGGGTTACGTTTTCCTTTCCCACTTTTGTGCCGACTCAAAATATCTAACCCAATTCTCATCACGCTTGTATTCCGGGCCTAGGTTCATGCAACCCGAATAGTATGTTCGCCTCCTCTCATAATAGGTGTCATCAGTAATTCCATCTTCCTTAATTTCATAAGGTCGAATCTCATCAATTTGTAGATTCTTGATGCCCTTTAATTCTTCCTTCATGTGAGGCATCATAAAAGTAATCTTCTCTATCCCATCAGCAAACTGAACTATCCCCTTCTCATGATCATAATACATCTTAGTATTCTCAACAAAAGGTCGTCCTAGAACCATCTCTCCTAAGTGTGGATCGATAATGCCTCTAATGTCTTCTAGGATTACAAAGTCGCATTGATAAGTAAAATTTCCTATAAAGATGTGTACCCCTTTTACTCTCCTGACGAAGTTACATATCCTATTAAAGTTGTAAGGATCTTTCTAGGGCTTAACCTTTCGTTCATTATCCAGTTGTAATAAAGCCTAGACATAATATTCATGGGTGCTTTTAAGTCAATGTATGTATGCTCTCTAGACATGTACCGAATCATGCAAGGAATTTTTATGTTCCTGAAGTTATGCCTCCTAATCCATGGTGTTTTTCTATATTTTAAGGGGCAAGGGTGTTGTAAAAGGAACCTATGGTAACTCAATTCATCCGGGGTTGGAGCGAAGTCCGTAAACTCAATTTTCATTTGGAGAGGCTTAATGAATTCCTTAAATGTGTTAGCTTCTCTCTTTCTTCTTTTATGCGCTATAAGCCTCTTGCTAACTTCTAAACGGCGATTCTCAAAATCCATAACGACCAAACTAGTACAAACAAAAACACGAAGAAATAAGATAGACTAGAGAGAACCTAAAAATAAAAATAAAATCCTACTAGAAAGGAATCTAGCAAGTAGACCTAATAAAAAGAGATTCTAACCTAGACAATAACTATTCCCCGGGCTACGGCGCCAAAAACTTGATGCGTAGGGATTGCACCAGGCTTTACCTCTCGAGGGATCTCGAGAAGCTTACAACCCCCACCAGGCAGTGTACCTGATCGATGTAGTATAGTATAATGACAAGTACCGGGGGGTTGATCGTTCAGCTAGGAATAGTGTCGCTATGATTAGAAAACCTAAAGACTAGGTCTAGAGATGAGGGATGATTCTTTTTGTATTTTTATATTTTTTATGAAAGCAAGTAAAAATCTCGGGGTTTGAAAGAGTTGGGCGGAATTAGTCGCTAGTCAACTAACCCAATAACTAAATATGCAATCAAAATAAAATACTAAAAATGAAAATAAAACTAATTGTACTAGAGTTGTGAGCAATATATGGGAGAATTGTGTTTACTTAGATTTCACTACTCCCTAGATATCTTTTACATGTTAATTACTTGTTACAGTTGCGTGGATGACGGATTGTATTCCTTAATACCATTCATGGGGTGGCGTACTTACTTCCGCAATCCTATAAGCGCCTACTTCACTCCTATGTCGAGCCGCTAAGTAGCTCCTAACATGGGATCACTAGAATTTGCTCATGCATTAAATACAACCAATAAAACCTAGTACACATCGGTTCATGTTTCCTAAGACGTTCAAGCATGTTACACAATGGAGATCTGCCAGTTTTCTTAAGCCTAACATTGAAATCATTCATCCATTACAACCATAAACAAGTAATCAACATATAATTAACATCTAGGTTTCATTACATCTAAGAAAACACAAGATAGATCTAGCCTAGCATGTTGAAATCAAGACAAGCATAAGATATATTCAAACAACACATAGACATATTGATTGAATTGAAAGAAGACTTATCTCAATTGAACATGAAAGGATTCAAGGGGTGAAAACCCTTGAAAATACTGTAAAATACGACCTAGGGTTTACAAAGTTCGGCCCTAGTATTCTCCACACAAGTTCCTCTTTAATGAATCAAAAATAGAGAAGTATATATAGATTCTGATAGGTGACGGCGTCAAGAACAAATTTCTGACGCCGTCATCTCGCCGCCAAATAATTTCTCGGACTGCCTAGATCTGGGTCTGACGCCGTCATGTGTACTCCTTATGCAGGCCGTCACCAAAAATAGTCTTGACGCCCTTGTTGTGACGCCTTCAGGTTTTCACTGGGTCTTCATGGATTTTACTCCTGACGGCGTCATGATTTTCTTCTTGACGCCGTCAGGTACTGTTCTCAGCATGGAAAATTAAATCTTTGCCGTTTTCTTCAGTTTTATGCTCCAAAAACGTCCGAATTGCTTCCTTTCCAGAATTCACTCCCAAAGTACCTAAAATCACAAAAAGAACGATTTAGGGCAATATTTGATCAAATAAATTCAATTCCGGGCTTAAATGACCCCCTAAAAGTGGTTCATTTTTCGCCTCATCATGAAATTTAATAATAAGCAGTATAAAAAACACAAAGGATAAGCAATTTTAGGCAAAGGCTTAACTAAGGAAGTTTAAAACTTAAAAAGCTAATGAGAAGCTACTATAAGCTACACTAAGGGATGATAAACTAAGGGAACACTAGGGGAAATCCTAATAAGCTAAAAGGAATATGATTAAGCTGTTGAACAATCCTAAAAAGCACTAACTAAGCTAATCCTAAACTAAGTATGCAAAAGGGAAAGTGGACAGAAGGCCTTCTTTAGGGCTGAATAAGCTGATTAAAAAAATCACAAAAATAAATTAAAAATATATGCATGTAGACAAGCAACCAAAGAAGCTATAAACTAAATTCTAGGCCTAATTATCGAGGGATGAGCAACTGAAAAATAGAAGAATGAAGGGCTGTTGGGATGTTTTGGGACAATTGCTA
Source organism: Artemisia argyi (assembly GCA_030686995.1). Taxonomy (NCBI): domain Eukaryota; kingdom Viridiplantae; phylum Streptophyta; class Magnoliopsida; order Asterales; family Asteraceae; genus Artemisia; species Artemisia argyi. The sequence goes on along the minus strand of CM060702.1, from coordinate 91,017,509 downwards.
CAGTAACTGTTGGTGACCAAATGGGTCAAAAGGGTGGTTTTTGACTAACAAAGGTCAACTGCCAGGGCTTAGACAAGTGAACTAACCTATTGTAGACTAAATTTAACCAAAAACAACTACTAAGGAAAATCAAACAGCAATCTATCCTAGCTTTCTAATGAAGACAGTTACCTAAAAAAATTCTTTGAAATCAACTAAAACAAACTGAAAACTAATTGAAACAACTAATTTTAACTGAAAACTAATAACTAAACTATAATAAGGATGATCTAAGTAAAAGATTTGGCAAAAAACAAGTTTTGGGCAGGAATTTAGCTTGTGCAAAACACTACCTAAAGTTCTTAAATTGTATTTTTACACTATGACAGGCTGATTTTGGAACAGTTTAAGCACACAAAAGTTAAAGCCAAGTTAAAAAACTCTTAAGAAGCAATATTCATTGACTCAATAAGCAAATACAAATGAGCTATTGAGAGGCTAAAATGGCAGTTTCATAAGCAATGCATAATAAGAAGTTTAAAGCTAGAAACTAATATCATAAGTATTAACTAGCACTAATAAGCAGAGAATAACAATAAATAAGCAGGAATAAGCAGTTTAGACAGAAAATAAGCAGTTTGAAAGCACGGATAGAGGGTTATTTTATTTTATTTTATTTATTTATTTATTTATTTTAATTGAAAACAGGAAAAAGAACTTGGAAAACTTGATAATCAAAATAACTCACACCCAATGAAGCTATTGATTCAGTTTATTGGGTATGAGCTTAAGTAAAAGTTTTCAATAACAATAAGAGTAAACAGAAAAAAACTTAAATTTGCATTGATTAAAAGAAAGGATTACAATGAAATTGAAAGACAATGTTAAATTAAAAGCTGAAATTAAAATTACAAGGAAATTAAAATGATCCAAATCTTTCTAAAACATGAAAAATTTGACAAAGCTTAAGTGTGGAAAGAGGCTGCTATTTATACTGGAGTTCCTAGGGTTTCTGCGGTGAGCTTGTCCTCTTCTTGTGTGCTTTCTCAGTGAGTGTTTTGAGCCTTGATGCCAATTGTGTTTCTTTGAAGACCTTCACAACCACAGGATCAACTTGGGCATCACTCCTTTCTACTCTAGCCGTTTGATGAATTTTGTGTCCAAGGATTGGTGACATGGACATAGAATACTGATGGGACATCATGTGATCAAGGTTTGTCTTGACCTGGGTGAGCTGGAAAGTGAGACACAGGGGAGGCTATTTGGCGGGTAAATGTGATGAGGGTGTTGTTTGACTGTCAAAGTCAAAGGGTAAATACAGGTGTAATAGTTTTTATTGTGTCAGTTGGATTGGGTTAGGGTGTGATTGTGGATCGAGTTGGAAATGGGCTGGTGAGTTGTGGCCTGGTGGTATAGGGTGAGTTGGGCAAAGGTGTAATGCGGATTTGGTTTTTAGGTTAGGAATTAGATTTAAGTTTTAAGTTTTAAATTATTAGTAGTAATATAGAATAAGTAATAATAATGTAAAAGTAAAATTAGATTTGAAAAAGAAATGTTTTTTTAATAATAATAATAATAATAATAATAATATAAAAGGTAAAAAAGTTTTATCAAAATATTTTTAGCTTTTAAAAAAAACTTTTACAAAATGTTTTAATGATTTTATTTTGACATGATTTTGGAAAAAAAGTTTTGAGTTTGGTTTTTGAAAATGATTTTGCAATTAAGTCTCGGGGTTTAAAAGGGTGATAGCGTACTTTGGGAATTTGGTGTCGGGTGAGAGGTATTTTGGTAATTTCAGGTTTAGGTCAAGGGTAAATGGTTAAATTATGAGTTTTGGTTAGGTTTTCCATGCTCACCCCATGTCACATTGCCGGGATTGTCTTCGACTCTTCCATTCTTCAATAAATGCTTCCAATTGTGTCGAATAGATCAGGTAATCCTCCATATTGCTCCATATGGCTCCGGTTTCCCATCCATGCTCCGTTTTGCTCACTTTTGCCTTGTTTTCAATCCAATTGTACCTGAAAGACACAAAAACACATTCCAATGATATTTGTTGATCATATATGGTCATTTGGGTGTTTTTGGTCGTTTTGGTGGGTTTTTCGGGCCTAAAATGATGAGTAAAAGGCCACTTGTCAATTCCCCACACTAAGCAATCACTAGTCCCTAGCAATCCGATCATATAAAGTAATGACGGGATTACAAGATTTATTATGTTACCAAGTATACCCCGTTTTGACTTATTGTTCCATTCAACTACTTTAAACGATAACAAAATTAAATATCATGATTGATTTCTAAAAGATGGCATCATGAAACGGGATTCACGCAAACTGGGTGTCCCCAGAGAATTATAATCATCATCCTCTTTTTTATACTTCCCAACTAAGTCTAAAGCCCTTGTGCAAACGTTTTTGTAAAATGCTAACGCTACTTATATTAGTAATCTGTGTAACTTGAGACTAACTTTTCTCTCCCAAAATAATTATTAGGTTAGGTGTGTGTGCTGGTTTTCAAAATTTTGACCGGAAAAATCGACATTTATTAGGGTTGTTATTTATTTAAGATAATATTAGTTCACCAAAAACCGCAAAATCTAAGGGTCAAAAGGGCCTTTTCCATGTAGCGGCTTTCTTCTCGGCACATCTCAACCAGATGGTTTAGGTGACCAGGCTTTTGACACCTCACAGAGAATAGTACCGGAATCAGCGGGAATTCGATTCCAAAGATTTACGAAGCTACCACTAAAGTAATATTAAGCTTAAATAGATAGCAACCTACGAAGATTTAGAAATTAGTGATTCAAAGATGAGATCACTCCATGTGGCAACTTTCTTCTCAGCTTGTCCTTAGTAAACTTAGGAGGCTAGGTTTTCACCCTCGAGAATAGTATCGGAGCTCACGGGGTCTTTGAAATCAAAAACTTCTAAATATTCGTAAAATCTTTATAAGGTTTTTACGAATACTAATGGAAAGGTTTATTTAAATTTTACAACAAGCAAGTTTCGTACATTTATTCATAATCAACATACATATTCTTTTCTTTTTTCATTTTTTCATCATTTTTTTTTCATTATTCATTTTTCGTTTCATGGCTTTTTACTAATGGAGCTTCACGGGGAAATTCCAAGACCTTAATGCCTTTCAGAATTAAGGATCCAAGGACCGATCTCGAACCGTAGTTTATAGCACTTATTCATACTCAAAACTTTAACTTTTGCAACTTTCAAGCAATTTCTCACCTTCATTTTGCATTCTTATTACGTTTTCATGAAAGTATGCTTGTTCCAAAATGTAAATAAAACTTTGAACTAGTACATGTCAAAACCGTATAAAAACTTTGTTTTTACTAACAAAACGATTTTTTTGTTCAAATTTTTGAAAAGAAGCACGTTATTAAGTTAGATTAGGAGCTCCTGGGAGAGAAAAGCCATAGATTACTTATATAAGCTCTAAAGAAAACCGTTATTCCACGCTTAGCATTTTCATTTGCACAATTCGTAAAGATTTAGCCTAAAACGTTAAGGAAAGCTGCTAGATCAACACACTAGCAGAGTCGGGATTCCCCTTGTTCTAGCCTAATCAAGTCTAAACTTTCCACAAATACCGAGATATTTATGTATAGTAAATTCTTATTTATTGTGATTTTTGACGTAAATACAGTAAAAATTTTAAAATTTTGGTCAAAACGGGGGTACTAGGGACTAGAAAAGGTACAATATGTGAAATTTTGAAAATTTGGGTCGAATTCGCAAGAATTCCCCCCCCCCCCCCCCCTCCACATACACTTAGAATTGAATATTGCCCTCAATATTCAACGTACCGGCACTTAGCCGAAACTTTGAACGGAAAAAGGTAATACTACCATCTAAGTGTGGAAACGAATTCTTGTTTTCACACGAAGGATTATAAAGAATATCCCTGGATTAGCAAAAAGAAAAGATCGGATACTGGGCGGTTGGATAGAAAACAAGCGCATCACGATCTACGGGATTTCCTGAAAGTAAAGGCAAATAACACAACACAAGAAGGCAAACAAGTGGGGGAAACTCCCCCACACTTAGGTGTAAGAAATAAGAAAGTAAGAAGATGAAATGGATAAGCATGGGTTGCCACCCACGAAGCGCTTTGTTTTTGATAACCGAGTCACAAGCTTGACTCGACCCCGAATTATTGGTCCATGGGGAAGCAACATGTGGAAGATAAAATCTCAATCGTACTGTCATTCAAAATGTTTGGATAAACATTAAAGTATGCGAAAGTTCCACTCCGATGAGATATACCCGGTATTCTAATAGTGAAAACTATTAGAAACAATACCGCGGTCAAAGATAGTGTCCTCACTCCCGAAGAAGTTAAAGGAAGGAGAAGTCACCGAATAGATGAAGAAAGGAAAGAAAGTCATGATAACCATCATGACTAGATCATCATCACCAAAAGGAGACTTGATAATTTTTATATAATGAATCTCATCATTTAAAGCTCATTTTGTCAAGAAATGTCCCGGGTGGGAGGGTTGGGATTTTGTCATCAAGCAAATTCTTATGATTGAGAACATCTCCCCCGGGTCACAAAGATCATCTTTGTCTAGATCAAAGTAGAAGTGATCATACTCCGGCGGAGATATGATATGAGTAAGTTCACCGGAGAACTCCTCGAGATCTAGATCAAAGGTAAACGAATCATATTCCGGAAGAGAGATACAAGCATGAGAAGTGGTACTGCCACTACTTGTCTGTTCCGTGAAATCAAAACTAAATGATTCGTAAGCCGGGAGAGTATACTCGGGAAGAGAAGTGGGATTGCCACTACTTTCCTCAAAGCTAAAACTCTCATATTTAGGTAGAGACTCCTCGAGCTTGGGCTCCAAAGGATCCAATGGTTTATCATTAACATCCATCAGGGGAAGAGAAAGAGACGATTTATCATCAAACATCTTTTTTAATAAGGGAATGTCTTCCCCCGGATCAATTTCTGATGAAATTGAATCACCGATATCTTCCATAACAAAATCACTTTCCTCAACCGGTGTGAGAGAAGGAGAAGAGTCGGAAAATGTAGTGGGACTGCCACTACTTTGCTTTTTAGATTTAGAGATATCGGAAGAATGACCATCAGAGGAGAAATCAATAACATCGATGCTCTTAATATGATGGTTCTTATATTTAGACGCATCGGCATAAAAAATCATTCTTTCATCGTTAATCCTCAAGGTCAAGGTATCCTCGTAATGATCAACTAGGGTTTTTACGGTACGCAAAAATGGTCTCCCTAGGATAAGAGGGACTCTCGGGTCAGCTTCATAATTAACAACCACGAAGTCGGCTGGGAAGATAAATGTATTCACACGAACAAATACATCTTCAGCTCAACCGACTGGGTGAGTAATCAATCGATTAGCTAACTCTAAGATCATACGAGTCGGTTTTAGTTCTCCCATTCCAAGTTGTTCATAAATCGACAAAGGCATGAGGTTTATGTTTGCTCCTAAATCGGCTAGGGCATTGCAAACCTCTTGATCTTTTAAAGAGCAAGGAATGAGAAATTTTCCAGAATCTCCAAGCTTCTTGGGAAGCTTTTTGAGAAGAACGGCTGAGCATTGAGCACTAATCGGTGTTTCAGCCAATTCAAGCAATTTTTCCTTATTTCTAAGAAGATTCTTGAAGGTAGAAGCAAATTTCGGCATATAAACGAGAGCATCCATGAAACTAATGTCCAAGTGTAATTTCTGAAAGATATCAAGAAACTTCTTCATTTGTCTATTAGTTTTGTTATGGCGTTTTTGCTCATTAAGCCTTGAAGGATATGGAAGTGAAGGTTTAAATTTTTCTTCGGAACATCGGGTTCCGGAATTGGAATTTGGACCACCGGAGGTTGGACTTGTGCGGTACTTTGTGGGCTTGAAGAATGTACCTCGGTCCTTTGTCACCTCGGTCTCTCGAATCACTTCCCTCACCAGAGAGGTAATAGGAATTTGAGGGTCCATCATAAGCAACACCACTTCGGGTGGTGATAGCATTCAACTCTTCCTTCGGGTTGGGTATGGTATTTCCTGTGGGAGTACCCAAAGTTGAAGGTTGACTCATTTTGCACATGAGGCTAGCAAACATGTTTTCAATTTTGCTTTGAGATTGTTCGGATTTGTTGTTTGTAGCTCGAATTTCATTTTTAAGCTCATTACCTTGCTTGATCATTGAGTTTTGGAAATCATTTTTCAAAGTGTTGATTTGATTTTGCATAGCCGTCACATTGGCCTCATTTTGCTTAATATACCTAGCAAGTTCACTATAGGGACCAATCGGGGCTTGGTAATTAGGAGCTTGATACCCTTGATGGCAATTGACTCCTTGAATCGGGTATTGAGTAATCGGGGCTTGATATTGGTTTTGAGAATTTTGCCCATGATTTTGATTGTTTGATTGAGAAAAGCCGGGTGGTCCATTTTGAGTGTTGGCACGGTACTTCGGGGCAACTTGAGGACGGTATTGGGTACCTCCTTGGTTTTGAGTCCCCACTACGGCATTAACTTCAAAAGGATTGCCATCGGTGGCAGTGCAATTATAGTATGCATGTGGACCACCACAAGTAACACAAGTTTCCACCGCTTTAACTTGAGCGGGTGGAGGTGTAGATTCTTTCTTTTGGGCAAGAACCAATGCGTGAACAGCTTCCATAAGCTTATCAATCTTAGCATCGGTGCTAGAATTGTTCGGAGAAGAAGTAGAGGTAGAAGCACTCGTTTGTGAAACAACCGGTTTGCTTCGAGTAGTGTGGACCTTAGACTTAGTCTCGATGATTGACAAAGCATCTTTTGTAGTCCGATTTAAGAAATTACCACCGGCAGCGGCATTGAGAGAAGCTTGATCGGATTGGTTCAAGCCATTATAGAAAGTATCAAGTTGATGAAGATCGGAAAAACTGTGGTGAGGACATTTGCGAAGAAGATCTTCGAAACGATCCCATGCCTCACTAAAGAACTCATCAAATTTTAGAGAAAACTTTGTAATTTCATTTTTCAAACTTGTCGTTTTCGAGGGAGGAATTCATTCACAAATTTCGACACGAGGTCTTCCCATGTAAGAATAGAACGAGGGGTTTGTTTTTCGAGCCAAATCCTTGCGGCCCCCTTGAGAGAAAAAGGAAAGAGAAGTAATTTGATTGCTTCTTGAGAGACGTTCCTACACTTGATGGTTGATGTGATTTTGTTGAACCATCGAATGTAGGATTGGGGATCATCCCTTTCAAACCCGTAAAATTGGTTTAAAGTTAGCAAGTTAAGCAATGCCGGTTTAAGCTCAAAAGAATCGGCAATGATTTCTGGGACAACGATGGCTTCTCCGTAACCCTCGGTGGGTGCTTGGAGAAGCTCGAGCATAGTGCGTTCTTCAGCCATCTCAACGAGAAGGTTGGGAATAGTACGAATCTCGGGTTCGACTATTGGGGCAACACGTCTTCGATTACATCTTCTTGGAATTGTGGCGAGTTCAAGAAAAGGACTTGTAGATGTCGTAGAACGAGTACGCATGCACTAAAAACTCAATTTTGAAAAAGAAAAAGAAAACAAATTTGGAGAGGAAAATCTTCTTGGGTTTTTTGAATTTTTGAAAACATGAAAACTACAATATTTTTGTTAATCGAGTTGTTAATTGCTCGTTTCCTTTTAGATCACGTGGGTTGTAATCTTCAAGTAATCCGGAACAAATAACTCACGATTGGTTTTTCGATTTTTTTGGTGTTTTGAATACTTTGTGAAAAGTATTCTCGACGTTTTTGAATTTTGATAATATACATACACACACACACACACACACACACACACACACACACACACACATATATATATATATATATATATATATATATATATATATATATATATATATATATAATGATGATTGATATAAAACCAACCAATGGGGAGAGAAGAGGATCAAGAATATCAGACAAGATTACCTCGAGAGTAATGAGACATAAGAATCACAAATCAACCTTTCGTTAAAAAGGTTAACGCGTAAAACCTATGAATATGATATTTTGAAGAGTACCGGGTAAGTGATTTCCCGGGTCGTTTCCCGACGAGACGTGAATTAATGATATCGATTAGGGTTTGTGATTAAAGTGCTTGATTGACGATTTTGGTTTTTGGAAATTTAAAACTACGGGAAATTACAAATAACGTACGAGAAATTAAGATAAACGAAACTAAAACGCAAATGTAAACAAGGGATACTAAATAAAACTTAATATCTACCTAAAAGTCTACGGGAACAATAATCGGGAGTTAGGAAAGCCTAAAACGTAGTCTAAGTTTAAAAATGTAAAAGTTATTAAAGAAAACCGTAAGTATGCAAGATAAAACGCAAATTTTGAGCTACGCTAATTGTACGGGTATAAAAATTACTTTTCTACGATCCTAATATTAAAAGAAAATTTTGGAAAAAAGAAAATTAATTTTTTTTGTACCTTTTAATATTTTTTTATGAATTAAAAACTAAATAAAGAAAAAAATGATTAAAAATACTAAAACATTTAAGAAAAATCTTAAAAATTTTAGGAAACAAGTTTAACTTAACACTATCCTAGGAAAATTATAAAGAGGGCATAAGCAGTAAAAATAAGCAAGTCTAAAACTGATAAGCTAAATAAGCAAAACAACTAACACTATAAATATTAAATTAAACAAACAATAACAAAAACATCACTTGGAACAGATGGGAGGGTGTTGTCTGTGTAGTGTATAGGCAGACCCAGGTTCGAGCCTGGTTCACAACATTTTTGCTAAATATTTTTTTTTTTCAATTCTTTTTGCACAAGCATTGAGAAAAAATAAAAATAAGCAATTTTTAAAACTAAAACTACTTGTGAAATTTAATAATAAGCAGTATAAAAACACAAAGGATAAGCAGTTTTAGGCTAAGGCTTAACTAAGGAAGTTTAAAACTTAAAAAGCTAATGAGAAGCTACTATAAGCTACACTAAGGGAAGATAAACTAAGGGAACACTAGGGGAAATCCTAATAAGCTAAAAGAAACATGATTAAGCTGTTGAACAATCCTAAAAAGCACTAACTAAGCTAATCTTAAACTAATTATGCAAAAGGGAAAGTGGACATAAGGCCTTCTTTAGGGTTGAATAAGCTGACTAAAAAAAACCACAAAAATAAATAAAAAATATATGCATGTAGACAAGCAACCAAAGAAGCTATAAACTAAATTCTAGGCCTAATTATCAAGGGATGAGCAAATGAAAAATAGAGGAATGAAGGGCTGTTGGGATGTTATAGGACAGTTGCTACAGTAATTGTTGGTTACCAAATGGGTAAAAAGGGTGGTTTTTGACTAACAAAGGTCAACTGCCAGGGCTTAGACAAGTGAACTAACCTATTGTAGACTAAAGTTAATGATTGGCTCGAAACCGTCAACTTAAATTGACCAAAGATATGGTCAACGAAGTCACACTGCCTAGAGTCAATGCTCCGCGGAAAATAGTGTTTCCCCCGGTCGTTATGTCCCGACGAGGTGTGATGGTTATTAAACGGGTTTGTGATCGGATGAATTTGGACAGGAAAAGGTTTGTGAGTGATTAAACTAAGGAATGTACGAAGAAATAGCTTAAATAAGCTATTTGAACAAGACTGGAAAGTTTGAAATACCAGAAACGTTTAAAATCTAAAAACGTACGTTTACATTTAAATAAAACGTAAACGTACAAAATAAAAAATGAAAACTAAAATCTGAAAACCCACAGGGGGTGAAAATGACTTTTTTACAAACTAAAAGATAAAAGAAAATTTTTAGAAAAAGAAAATTAATTTTTACACTAATTAATTATTTATTATTAATTAAATACTATTTAATACTTATTTTTAATATTTAGATAACTTAAATACAATATAATATTAATTAAATACTAAAAAAATGAAAATAAAATTTCTAAAATTATAAAATAACTAAAAACAAATTTTAAAATTAAAAATAAGTCTTTTTGTCTTTTTGTGAATTTTCTATTAATTAATTATTAATTTAATATTAATTACCTAATTAAACTATTTTAAATTAAGAATAATAGAAAATGAACAGTAAAAATTCTAGAAAAATTCCTAAAATTATATTTTATTATATAAAAGCTAGGAAAAATATAAAAACTAGGTCTTACTTAATAAAAACTAATTATGCTATTTAAAACTTAAATATTAATTAATTACTAATTAAACTAATATTAATTCTAATAAATACTAAATGACAAAATAAAAATATGATAAAATTACTAAAAATACTTTAATATAAGAGGAATTTAAAAAAAATATAAAAATGCTAAATACTTAAAAAAAATCTAAAAATGAAAATTAAAATTTAAATTATATTAAATAGAAACTATCACTTAAAATTAAATTGGTTTTTCTTCATTTTTATTTTACAAATATATTTTATAACTAAAAACAACTAAATTTTATGAAAACAACTTTTTTGTAGCTTAAAAATAAGCACTGTGGAAGCTTATTAGCTCCACAGTTGACTTTTGATGACCAAATGGGAAAATAAGCTAAAATGGGCTTAAGTGGGACCCACAATAGTTGAATCTGATTCAAACTAGTTATGTGAACTTGAATAAGCTAGAAAAATCAAATGGAGACCACTGGATAAGCAATTCCAAAAACCAAGTACCACTCAGAAATGGGACAAACTAGATGGGCTGATTCAGGTGGGTCCCAGGAGTTCTCAGGTCAAATAAAAGGTCAAAGGAGGAAGAGGGGCAGGAGGGGGGTTGAATGGACCAAAAATGAGGATGTGGGGCCCACTTTGGTGGCCAGAAAAGCCCACCAAAGTGGTGGTGGCTGTTGTGTAACTGCTGCAGCAGGGGCAAGGGTTGCCCTGCAGCCTACTTTGGTCCAGTGTGGGGCCCAGGGGAAAAATGGCAAAAATACATGGAATGTGGGAACTTAAAGACAAGGTGGGGGAGTTCTAAACCTAAAAGTTTCAAGTCCTAGTAATGAGCACAAAAATCAAAACAATTCATGCAAGTTTTGGAAAAATCTGAAAGAACAAATTTGACTTTATGATAAAAACTTGGAATGTTGACCTTTTTGAACTTGTGATGATTCTAATGGACTGAAAACATGATGTTAAGCTAAAATAAAGTTATTCTAACCTAAATCTACAAGTTGTGAGCTAATGTGCATGGTTTTGGGTCCTAACTGTGTGATAGTTACTCTTAGGTGAGAGTAATAAGTGATTTTGACTATTGGTTGCTTGAAACCTGAATTTGAGACTTATTTTAACTTAGTATGACCTGATGCAATATATAACTACCAAAGCAACATCAAAACAACCCCAAGAGCACCAGGGACAGTTCTATTCCAAACACCCCTTGTATGATTGACTGTTTTGTATTTTCAAGGGAAATGAACAAAGCAAGCTACAAATCTTCTAAACTAGGTTACACTAGGCTATAATACATCTAATTAAGCAAGTTTAGACAGCTACCAACAACAAATACCACTTAACATAAATTATAGAAAGATATGACCCAAAAGCTTACTTGGCATGAAATCTGAAATCTAACTGAGAATCAATCCCAAACTCACAACTTAATGCTCCCATGAGCTACTAAAACCATATGAAAATCCAAGGTTCCTCAGGCTGCTTTGCCTTTACTTCCCATGAGCAATTTTTGTATTTTCTACTATTGTTTTTGGATTTTTGATTATTTTATAGTAATCTGAGTACAAGCTTGATTAAATACTTCATAAGCTTATAAAAGCTTATGAATAAACTTACTGACAGAAGTTGCAATAGATAAAAAAACTCTATAACTATTTTTGAATGAAAATTTGCCGCAAACTTACATGAACTAAGCGAATTAAATTAAAGCTTGGAATAGATTTAGGATACACTGATTATGCTTAGTACATCATTCTTAAATTGAAAATTACATTAAAAAAGAGAAAATTACATGAATCGACCTTAAACCTAAATTATAACTACTGCTACTCTAATACTCCATTCTTCATTTTTTCTTCACGTTTATAAGCCTTGGAGATATCCTCAGCTTTTCCCACTTGTCAGTAAGCCCTAGCATTGCTTGAATTGATCCTGACCCTTCAAATAGATTTGGCGGGAAAACATGTTTGGCAGGATATGAGGTTTCTTGGAGGATTTTATGTGTAATTAATGGAAGTTTGGAAGTATTAGCAAGTTGGGGAGGGGACATGGTATGGGATTGGTGACAGAGGAGGGGGATGTGGAGTGTGGAAGGGATTTACAGGCCAAGTGGGGAGGTTAGGGGTGGTCAACGAAGGGGGTTGACTTGGGGGATAATAAAAAACGGGGTGGGGTGTATTTTATTTAGGGAGTGGGCTGTTTTGGATGTTGAGCCAAGGTTTAATGGATCAGGGGTGGTTGTTTGGATTAGTTTTGGGTGGGGTTAGATTAGGATAGTAAATTACAAAAGGTCCATTTGGTGTTAAGTTAGAAATACAAGGACCAATTATGTAATTTTTTTGAAAATTAGGGGCTGATTTGTACACACTCCAAAGTTGTTCAAATGATGAAACATGCCAAGTCTTCATAGTCCAAGGTCATCAAATCCAATTTTTCACTTTTGGTCCTTCAAGGACTAAAATTGCCAAATGTTGAAACTTGAGGGGTTAAATTGCAATTTCATGAAAACTTTTATCCAAGGATCAATATTGAATATTTTTATATTTGTAAGGACTAAAAATGGTTTTTCATCCAAAAATATCTCACCAGGGACCAATTCTGCCAATGTTTGAAACTCCAGGGACCAAAACTGTAAATTCTCAAAACTTTTCAGATTTTTCACCAAAGGACAAAATATGACAACTTATGATTTCAAAAGGACCTTTGGTGACTTTTCTTTCCAATTAAGTGCTCAAGGACTATTTTTGCCAAATTTTGAAAGTTGGGGGACTGAAACTGCCAATTTTGCAAACGTTGTACGTTTTTCATCTGTTTTTACTCATTTTGCATCTAAAACATATAAAACACAATTTTGAAATATTTTTAGTATTTTGATGCATTTCTGAGTGTTTTTGGATGTTTTGGCAGTCCAGATACGATAAAAATGATGAGTGTTTGAGCACTCATCAATCCCCCACACTAAACTATTGCTAGTCCCTAGCAATAACTATTTTGAAAACTTAATGGATTTTAAAATCTTTACCAAAAGCCATCACTTCTGGAGTAGCCAGATGTAAGAACTGTGGTACACCTGATAACCATGTGATTTTGAGCAAACCACCAGCTGTCAACGGATTTGATTAGTCTTTACCAAAAGCCGTTTGCTTCTGGACTAGCCAACTCTTTATGGACAAAGTCAACATCTTGGTGAGCTGATTACCAATTATGGTTTTTCCACTGTCTTTACCACAAGCCATAATCTTGCGGGCTAGTCAACTCATTCGCTTTATGGGATATGGCGAGTTGAGGTACCATACAATTTTGGGCAAATTGCAAGCCATAAACGGATTTGATATATCTTTACCAAGAGCCGTTTGCTCCTGGATTAGCCAATCCCTTTTTCGGTTAGACATGGCGGACTGATTACCACAAAAATTTTGAAGCACCAGTGAAAAATTTTTAAATTTTTTTGAAATTTTGGCCAAAAAAAGGGGGGGGGGGTACTAGATAGTAAAATGTGATAAAATTCGCTAGAATAGCGAAATACCCCTACACATAGAATGAATATCGTCCTCAATATTCAAAGGCCCGGCTATTATGCCGACTCCTTAAACGTAAAAGGGCAACATTACAAGCTAAATGTGGAAAACACCATTTTGTTTTTCACTTTTGTAATCATAGCATGGGTGACTCCCCCACACTTAGGGTGAAAACCCTATAAGCATGCTACTGTTTTTGTTTACCGAGTCGCTAGCTTGACTCGACCCCGAATTCATTTGTCCTTGGGGAAGCATGATGTGGAAGAAAAAATCTCAATCGGACTTTCATTCAAGATGTTTGGAAAAACATTTGAAGCACGTGAAAGTTTCACACCGATGAGATAAGTATCCGGCTCAAGATAATGATACATGAAAATGCCGGGATCAAATATAGTATCTTCATTCCCGAAGGAGTGAAGAAGAGAAGAAGTCACCTTATAGGTGAAGAAAAGGAAGAAAACCATGATGAAAATCATGATTTGATATTCTTCCTCGAGAGCAGGCTCATTAGCCTGAATTTGGATTTCAAAGGTTAAGCTCGTAAACAACCCGGTAGGGTGGGTGGGAATTTGCAAATTCTCATGATTGAATGCATCTCCCCTCGGGCTATCAAACTCCAGAGGAGTCATGATATGATGAGTGAGTTCACCGGAGAACTCCTCATGAAGAGAATCATTCACAAGATGTGAATCTGTGAACTCATGTTCCAGAATAGACTCATCACAATCCTCATTCTGAATATCAAAGAGTGGATTATCAGAAATCAAATTGAATTCAGATTCGAATTCAAATAGAGGATTGGTGAGAGTAGTATTGAATGTTTCGGGAACAAAGAGATTAACATTCTCTATTGGACTGTTGGGATCAGAAGTGAGTGGTGGATCATGATATAGGAGACTTTTAATTTCTCCCAGATCGGCTTCAAATTCTAGGAGACCATCATCACTTTCCAATGAAATTGGATTGATGTGAGTAAGTTCCTCAGCGAATTCCTCAAGAAGAGGATCAGCATCAGACTATGGGACTGATGCCTCAATATACTCAATGTCTCCATGAGATGTACAATCATCATTAAAATCTGAGAAAGTCTCAAAATGATCGTTTGAACACTCAAGAGGGGAAGGAAGATCACACATATGCTCAAGAATTCCCTGTGACTCTCTTGGGATTGGGACAAGGTCCTCAACACTAGACTTTATTAATTCGTCCGATTCCTTATTAGGAACAGTGTCAAGATGCTCGTCCCTCATGATCAGAGAGTGAGTGGGAACCTCGGGTGTGATAGCAGTTGTTTGAGATGGAATCTCAACTGCTGGGATATCAACTGATGAACTTGATGGATCTTTATAGAATTGAAGGATATCAAGTGTATCTTCATCATCACTGTCATCAGGAATAAAATGGAACTGAGAGCTAGATTTGGCTGCTTTTTCTTTTGCAATGGATTCCCTCACAGATTTTTCATAGGCATCTTGGGAATTTATTCTAGCAGCCTGCTCTTCAGCCAGCAATTCTTCCATAGATTTTTGATGAGTATGTCTTTGGGCAAAGTCATTAACTAAACCCTTAAGCTCATCAACGATTTTCATCATATTTTGCATTTCTGGAAGAAGTGCTTGATTCATATTGTACTGTGGAGGTTGGTCATAATAGGGTGTGTCAAAATTGTCACAAGGGTATGGATTCCCCATTTGAAAATCTGAGCTGAAGTGTTGACCTCCACAGTACTCACAACAGTAAAACTGATGTGGCTGTGAGTCGTATGTGCTAGAATCATAATTGTTATCAGGAAACTGCTCATAGACAAGCGTGTTTCCCAATTAACAATCAGAATTGTAGTGTGAACCACTACAGTACTCACAACAGTAAAACTGCTGAGTCTCATGGTGTGGTAACTGATGGAATGAATCAGTTGTGTCATGGTAGGAATAGGGATTCTGGTTATAGACAGACCCGTTTCCTGATTCTACCATGCCACAACTGGGGCAATTGCCACCATTATAAGGATTACCACACCAATGGCAAATAAGAAGGTGTGGGTGAGACATAGAAAGAATCAAAATGTTTGGGAGGGGTAGGGATGAAGAATCAAAGATGTGAGAGGGTAAAGGTGATTATTTTTGGGTTTTTGAATAAACATTTTGTACAAACAGGAAAGAAAATGTTTTTGTTTTCGTTGAAAAATGAGTTTAAAATGTTTTTGGGAACAGTTATGTTTTTATATGAAAATAAGTAGATAATATGAACAAGGGTGGTAAATATACAATGGATGTATATCCCGATTCACTAATACGCAAAACCGTTTAGAATAGTGCGCACACCTCCCCGGCAGCGGCGCCAAAATTTGATTGGCTCCAAACCGTCAACTTAAATTGACCAAAGATATGGTCAACGAAGTCAAACTTCCTAGAGTCAATGCTCTGCGGAATATAGTGTTTCCCCCGGTCGTTATGTCCCGACGAGGTGTGATGGTTATTAAACGGGTTTGTGATCGGGTGAATTTGGACAGGAAAAGGTTTGTGAGTGATTAAACTAAGGAATATACGAAGAAATAACTTAAATAAGCTATTTGAACAAGACTGGAAAGTTTGAAATACCAGAAACGTTTAAAATCTAAAAACGTACGTTTACATTTAAATAAAACGTAAACGTACAAAATAAAAAATGAAAACTGAAATCTGAAAACCCACAGGGGGTAAAAATGACTTTTTTACAAACTAAAAGATAAAAGAAAATTTTTAGAAAAAAAAAATTAATTTTTACACTAATTAATTATTTATTATTAATTAAATACTATTTAATACTTATTATTAATATTTAGATAACTTAAATACAATATAATATTAATTAAATACTAAAAAAGTGAAAATAAAATTTCTAAAATTATAAAATAACTAAAAACAAATTTTAAAATTAAAAATAAGTCTTTTTGTGAATTTTCTATTAATTAATTATTAATTTAATATTAATTACCTAATTAAACTATTTTAAATTAAGAAAAATAGAAAATGAATAGTAAAAATTCTAGAAAAATTCCTAAAATTATATTATATTATATAAAAGCTAGGAAAAATATAAAAACTAGGTCTTACTTAATAAAAACTAATTATGCTATTTAAAACTTAAATATTAATTAATTACTAATTAAACTAATATTAATTCTAATAAATACTAAATGACAAAATAAAAATCTGATAAAATTACTAAAAATACTTTAATATAAGAGGAATTTAAAAAAAATATAAAAATGCTAAATACTTAATAAAAATCTAAAAATGAAAATTAAAATTTAAATTATATTAAATAGAAACTATCACTTAAAATTAAATTGGTTTTTCTTGATTTTTCTTTTACAAATCTATTTTATAACTAAAAACAACTAATTTTTATGAAAACAACTTTTTTGTAGCCTAAAAATAAGCACTGTGGAAGCTTATTAGCTCCACAGTTGACTTTTGTTGACCAAATGGGAAAGTAAGCTAAAATGGGCTTAAGTGGGACCCACAATGGTTGAATCTGATTCAAACTAGTTATGTGAACTTGAATAAGCTAGAAAAATCAAATGGGGACCACTGGATAAGCAATTAAGCACTTAATAAGCAATTCCAAAAACCAAGTACCACTCAGAAATGGGACAAACAAGATGGGCTGATTCAGGTGGGTCCCAGGAGTTCTCAGGTCAAATAAAAGGTCAAAGGAGGAAGAGGGACAGGAGGGGGGTTGAATGGACCAAAAATGAGGATGTGGGGCCCACTGTTGTGGCCAGAAAAGCCCACCAAAGTGGTGGTGGCTGTTGTGTAACTGCTGCAGCAGGGGCAAGGGTTGCCCTGCAGCCTACTTTGGTCCAGTGTGGGGCCCAGGGGAAAAATGGCAAAAATACATGGAATGTGGGAACTTAAAGACAAGGTGGGGGAGTTCTAAACCTAAAAGTTTCAAGTCCTAATAATGAGCACAAAAATCAAAACAATTCATGCAAGTTTTGGAAAAATCTGAAAGAACAAATTTGACTTTATGATAAAAACTTGGAATGTTGACCTTTTTGAACTTGTGATGATTCTAATGGACTGAAAACATGATGTTAAGCTAAAATAAAGTTATTCTAACATAAATCTACAAGTTGTGAGCTAATGTGCATGGTTTTGGGTCCTAACTGTGTGACAGTTACTCTTAGGTGAGAGTAATAAGTGATTTTGACTATTGGTTGCTTGAAACCTGAATTTGAGACTTATTTTAACTTAGTATGACCTGATGCAATATATAACTACCAAAGCAACATCAAAACAACCCCAAGAGCACCAGGGACAGTTCTATTCCAAACACCCCTTGTATGATTGACTGTTTTGTATTTTCAAGGGAAATGAACAAAGCAAGCTACAAATCTTCTAAACTAGGTTACACTAGGCTATAATACATCTAATTAAGCAAGTTTAGACAGCTACCAACAACAAATACCACTTAACATAAATTATAGAAAGATATGACCCAAAAGCTTACTTGGCATGAAATCTGAAATCTAACTGAGAATCAATCCCAAACTCACAACTTAATGCTCCCATGAGCTACTAAAACCATATGAAAATCCAAGGTTCCTCAGGCTGCTTTGCCTTTACTTCCCATGAGCTATTTTTGTATTTTCTACTATTGTTTTTGGATTTTTGATTATTTTATAGTAATCTGAGTACAAGCTTGATTAAATACTTCATAAGCTTATAAAAGCTTATGAATAAACTTACTGACAGAAGTTGCAACAGATAAAAAAACTCTATAACTATTTTTGAATGAAAATTTGCCGCAAACTTACATGAACTAAGCGAATTAAATTAAAGCTTGGAATAGATTTAGGATACACTGATTATGCTTAGTACATCATTCTTAAATTGAAAATTACATTAAAAAAGAGAAAATTACATGAATCGACCTTAAACCTAAATTATAACTACTGCTACTCTAATACACCATTCTTCATTTTTTCTTCACTTTTATAACCCTTGGAGATATCCTCAGCTTTTACCACTTGTCTGTGAGCCCTAGGATTGCTTGAATTGATCCTAACCCTTCAAATGGATTTGGCGAGAAAACATGTTTGGCAGGATATGAGGTTTCTTGGAGGATTTTATGGGTAATTAATGGAGGTTTGGAAGTATTATCAAGTTGGGGAGGGGACATGGTATGGGATTGGTGACAGAGGACGGGGATGTGGAGTGTGGAAGGGATTTACAGGCCAAGTGGGGAGGTTAGGGGTGGTCAACGAAGGGGGTTGACTTGGGGGATAATAAAAAACGGGGTGGGGTGTATTTTATTTAGGGAGTGGGCTATTTTGGATGTTGGGCTAAGATTTAATGGATCAGGGGTGGTTGTTTGGATCAGTTTTGGGTGGGGTTGGATTAGGATAGTAAATTACAAAAGGTCCATTTGGTGTTAAGTTAGAAATACAAGGACCAATTATGTAATTTTTCTGAAAATTAGGGGCTGATTTGTACACACTCCAAAGTTGTTCAAATGATGAAACATGCCAAGTCTTCATAGTCCAAGGTCATCAAATCCAATTTTTCACTTTTGGTCCTTCAAGGACTAAAATTGCCAAATGTTGAAACTTGAGGGGTTAAATTGCAATTTCATGAAAAATTTTATCCAAGGATCAATATTGAATATTTTTAAATTTGCAAGGACTAAAAATGGTTTTTCATCCAAAAATATCCCACCAGGGACCAATTCTGCCAATGTTTGAAACTCCAGGGACAAAAACTGTAAATTCTCAAAACTTTTCAGATTTTTCACCAAAGGACAAAATATGACAACTTATGATTTCAAAAGGACCTTTGGTGACTTTTCTTTCCAAATAAGTGCTCAGGGACTATTTTTGCCAAATTTTGAAAGTTGGGGGACTGAAACAGCCAATTTTGCAAACTTTGTATGTTTTTCATCTGTTTTTACTCATTTTGCATCTAAAACATATAAAACACAATTTTGAAATATTTTTAGTAGTTTGATGCATTTCTGAGTGTTTTTGGATGTTTTGGCAGTCCAGATACGATAAAAATGATGAGTGTTTGAGCACTCATCAGTTAGCAAAAAACAACTACTAAGCAAAATCAAACAACAATCTATCCTAGCTTTCTAATGAAGACAGTTACCTAAAAAAATTATTTGGAATCAACTAAAACAAACTGAAAACAAATTGAAACAACTAATTTTAACTTAAAACTAATAACTAAACTATAATAAGGATGATCTAAGTAAAAGATTTGGCAAAAAACAAGTTTTGGGAAGAAATTTAGCTTGTGCCAAACACTACCTAAAGTTCTTAAATTGTATTTTTACACTATGACAGGCTGATTTAGGAATAGTTTAAGCACACAAAAGTTAAAGCCAAGTTAAAAAAACTCTTAAGAAGCAATATTCATTCACTGAATAAGCGAATACAAATGAGCTATTGAGCGGCTAAAATGACAGTTTCATAAGCAATGCATAATAAGAAATTTAAAGCTACAAACTAATCTTATAAGTATTAACTAGCACTAATAAGCTGAGAATAACAATAAATAAGCATGAATAAGCAGTTTAGACAGAAAATAAGCAGTTTGAAAGCAGTGCTACAGTTTTTTTTTTCTTTTTTTTTAATTGAAAACAGGAAAAAGAACTTGGAAAACTTGATAATCAAAATAACTCACACCCAATGAAGCTATTTATTCAGTTTATTGGGTATGAGCTTAAGTAAATGTTTTCAATAACAGTAAGAGTAAACAGAAAAAAAATTGCATTGATTAAAAGAAAGGATTACAATGAAATTGAAAGACAATGTTAAATTAAAAGCTGAAATTAAAATTACAAGGAAATTAAAATGAGCCAAATCTTTCTAAAACATGAAAAATTGGACAAAGCTTAAAAGTGGAAAGAGGCTGTTATTTATATTGGAGTTCCTAGGGTTTCTGTGTTGAGCTTGTCCTCTTCTTGTGTGCTTTCTCACTGAGTGTATTGAGCCTTGATGCCAATTGGGTTTCTTTGAAGACCTTCACAACCACAGGATCAACTTGGGCACCACTCTTTTCCATTCTAGCCGTTGGATGAATTTTGTGTCCAAGGATTGGTGACATGGACATTGGATACTGATGGGACATCATGTGATCAAGGTTTGTCTTGGTCTGGGTGAGCTGGAAGGTGGGACACAGGGGAGGCTGTTTGGCGGGTAAGTGTGAAGAGGGTGTTGTTTGACTGTTAAAGTCAAAGGGTAAATACGGGTGTAATAGTTTTTATTGTTTCAGTTGGAGTGGGTTAGGGTGTGTTTGTGGATCGAGTTGGAAATGGGCTGGTGAGTTGTGGCCTGGTGGTGTAGGGTGAGTTGGGCCAAGGTGTAATCCGGATTTGGTTTTTAGGTTAGGAATTAGATTTAAGTTTTAAGTTTTAAATTATTAGTAGTAATATAGAATAAGAAATAATAATGTAAAAGTAAAATTAGATTTGAAAAAGAAATGTTTTTTTAATAATAATAATAATAATAATAATAATAATAATAATAATAATAATAATAATAATAATAATAATAATAATAATAATAATAATAATAATGATAATGATAATAATAATAGTAATAATAATAATAATAATAATAATAATAATAATAATAATAATAATAATAATAATAATAATAATAATAATAATAATAATAATAATAATAATAATTGTTAGGAATACAAATATTTCTATAAAAGACCCGGTCACCTAAATATTGTAATAACATTAAGTTAGCTCGTAGTTAGTTTAGTTATTAGTTAGAATTAGTTTAAGTAACATCGTGGAAGAAGGACGGGTCTTTACCCACTGTATGCGTGATCCACAGCCCGGGTGTGGGCGTTTTTATTCCTTGTATAAATACCCCTCTCCCACCAAGGGAGAGGGTTGGACCTTCTCATTCTTACTAATCTAATATTATCTATTTCTCTCTCAAGGTTCCAACTTTCTTTCTTCTTCTTCCTCTTTTAATCCATACGCCACACAAACCACTATAATCATCATGTTTGTGACTTAGTTAGTATACTACAATTGGTATCAAGAGCCAAGGTTTCATCTTAGGGCCTTGGTGAATCATATTTGGTGTGGTTTTGTGTGGTTTTTGTTAGTTAGAAGTGTTTCTCTTGAAAACATCTAGGTTTGATCTTTCTAGTGTTATTTGACATGTTTGAGATGTACTTTTATGATCTTTGGTGTTAGTATAACATTGTGTTTCAGTTGGTTATACTATATCATTCGTCTATTTGAAGTTTGGATTGGTTTTGAGTCGTTGTTCTTGACTGTGGTTTGCTCCACTGTCTTATTTCGTGGTTGCGATTTGCTACTAGACTCTATGGTTTGTTTGATAGCGATTACTATTTTGAGTAAACAGACAAAACACAAGGAAAGTGACTGTTTTGTACCTTTGTGAACTGCGACTTGTGTTTGCGGTTTGGTGGTTTGCGATTAAGTATTTGTGGTTTGCTCCTGTGGTTTGCGTTTTCTGCGTTTACCTCACTTGCGTTTTACTCATTCTGCGGTTTACTCCTTGCTGCGGCTTGCTCCTAGCGTTTTACTCACCTAGCGGTTAACTCACCTTGTGGTTTGCTTCTTCTGTGGTTAGTTACTCTTTGCGGTTATCTCTCCTGCGGTTTGCTCTTCATGCGATTTGCTCATCAAGTTGCTGTTTGCTCCTACTTAGCGGTTTGTTCTCTTAGGTAGTGACTTTCTCAACTTTGTTGGCAATTAACTAAGTGGTGAGATTCGTGTGATAGGTTAATCATTTTGCAATTCATGAATTGTTGTAAGTTAAGTCATTTCGATTAATCTAATTGTGATCTGACATTGTGAGTTAATCCTTATGACTTAACAAATCTCAATTGGATATATTTTAACTTGACTTGTCACAACTCAACACTTGTTGCAAACTGTGACTCATCCGGTATCTCTCTCTTAGTTTAACTTGCTGAGTATATCTTCCGGTTTCGTTTGTTGACTTTAGTAAAATCCCTAGAAAGAATCATTTCTTGGTTTAAGTCACAAAAGTTGTAAAATCCCGTTTAAAGAATTTGAGATGACAACTGTTTCGGATGACATTCAAGCTGTTGGGTTCGATACCCGACCTCCTATGCTAGATAGGACTGACTATGAATCGTAGGCACAAAGAATCAGACATTATTGCCTTGGTAATGAAAATGGTGAGAACATCCTGCGATCTATCAATGAAGGTCCTATGCAGATGGGTACAACCAGAGATGCTATCTCCACGGCTGAGGATGGATCTATCACCCATGAAATTGACAGACCACGCACTTACAATGATCTCAATGATGTTGAAAAGAAGCGTTATGATGCTAACATTCGAGCCTCCAACATCGTGATACAAGGGTTACCCAAAGATGTGTACAAGCTAATCAATTTCAACACTGAAGCCAAAGCTGTTTGGGACAATGCCAAAATGCTTCTGTCTGGATCGGAGTTGACCAAAGAAGACCGTGAGTCTCAGTTATATGATGAGTTTGAACATTTCAAAATGAATCCTAGTGAAAACATTACCGACTACTATGTCAGATTTCACAAGCTGGTTAATGACATGAGAATGTTCAGAATGACAATGCCCAACATCCAACTCAACTCTAAGTTTGTGAACAACATGTCACCTGAGTGGGATCTCTTTGTTACTGCAGTCAAGCTCAACAAAGGATTGAGAAACACGAATTATGAACAATTGTTTGCATACCTAAAAAAACATGAGAAGCATGCAGCATATGATCGTCAATTAAGAGAGAAGCTCAATCCAACTGCCACCAATGACTCACTTGTTTTCATGACTAGTATGATGCGAACCACTCAACCTGTGTCATCAGTGGATCACTCATCTCCACAGTCACCTGTTGCCATGAATACCCATCTCGATTCAGGGTATTCTCATACTGACAAAATGATTGACAATCTTTCCAACCAAGTGTCTCTACTGGTTCAACATTTCAGAGCTGCACTCCCACCAACCAACAATCAACTTAGAGCTTCCTCAAATCCACGTAATCAGGCTATTGTGGAAGATGGAAGAGTAATGGTGCAGAATGTTCAGTGCAGACAAAATGTGAATCAAAGGAATGCTACACGGGGTAAGTTGCAGAACCGAGTTGGAAATATGAATCAGGGACAAGGAAGGCAACCAAAATGTTACAACTGTGGGGGTTTAGGTCACATTGCCAGAAACTACACTCTGCCAAAACGTCCTCAGAACTCAGACTACTTCAAGGACAAAATGTTGCTCATGCAAGCTCAAGAGAATGGAGTTGTGCTAAATGAGGAAGAATTGACTTTTATTGCTGGGGTTGATGGAAAGACATTTGATGATGATGTGGATGAATAACTAGTTTAGGACTTAGCTCTTAATGATCCAAACATCTACCAGGCTGAGGATTGTGATGCTTTCGACTCAAATGTTGATGACGAACCCACTGCTCAGATAATCTTCATGGCTAATCTATCATCTGTTGTCACACCCTCACTCTGGTCCCTTCAAATCATCCATCATATCTGAGGTACTGAAATTATATGATAAATGTGCAGTTAATGATGAACAAAAGACCTTCAACGATATACGACAAAATAATGTTGGTGAATCAAATGAGGCTGAATTGGAGAACATTAACGTTTTCCCAACTGAGCAACATTCGGATCACAACGGTAATTCTGACGTATCTTGTGGAATGTCTTCTGTTGCTTGTGACGATAATGTGATGTATGAACAAAAGATATATAACAAAGTACAACAAACAAAAGTTGCTAAATTAGATATTGCTAACATGGGAAATAGCAATATCGTCCCATATGAACAATATGTAAAGCACAACGTAGATCCTGTTGTATCATGTAATATATCCTCTGTTGATGACAATGTGTGTGAATTTGATTAGTACACTGCTGTTGCACCTGATGACACTCTGACCACTAGGATTAATATTCTTAAGGATCGAGTTAGGTGTTATGAACAACGTGCAAAATTTGAGCTAACCGAACGTGAACAAAAAATGGATTGGTAAATGCATGCTTACATTACTGAGCAAAACTTTAAGGAAATGGCCTTTAAACAAGAGATTAAATCTTTTCAAAATCAACTTGATTGTGTTGTTAAGGAAAAACAGGAAATTCAGGATAGTTTAAATCGTCTAAAAATTGAATTTCAAGAAAAGGAAACTAAATTGTTAAATGAATTTTCCAACCTTAAGCAGTTTAAAAATAAACTTGAAAACAAGTTGTACATCCAAGGCCAAACCTGTCAAACAGCTCAAATGATGGAAAAGCATATTAAACTGTGGGATAAGCATAGTGATAAGGATTTAGGGATGCCTAAAAAAAGCTTCCTTAAGAACATTAGAGCCTCTCAACCTGCCCTCTATGATGCTAAGGTTATGCTTACACCCAAT
Organism: Artemisia argyi; assembly: GCA_030686995.1. Taxonomy (NCBI): domain Eukaryota; kingdom Viridiplantae; phylum Streptophyta; class Magnoliopsida; order Asterales; family Asteraceae; genus Artemisia; species Artemisia argyi. The sequence goes on along the minus strand of CM060702.1, from coordinate 90,992,423 downwards.
CATGAGCCCCCAAATAGTTGGTATGATAAAGAATTGGATGATCTTGATTTTGTCGATAGAAAGAGATTTGATAATAAAATGAAGGATCTAAAGTGCATTAAACACCGAGTCATTGTTAAGCCCCATGATTATTATGAACAAAACCGAGTGACTGTTTTTGTACCTCAAACTAAATTAACACCAGAACATGTATTTTGGCCTTTAGACGTTGAGAAAATGAAAGCTGAGGAAATTAATGCCAAGACTCCTCAAAAGTTAGCTGCCCAAACGGTGTATCCCCCCAATACGTCAATGCACTTAGTCCAGTTGTCACTTCCCACGCAATGTAAAACTCTTATTAGCATATATGTCCTTTGTCAAATGTTCACTGATTTTGATAAAACATGCAAAAAGAGAATCACACCAACGGGAATCACTGAGGGTGAACGGGGATTTGTGCTTACCAAAGAGTGTTACTTAACTGAAGTCATCCCGTTTTTTAAATTAATCAAAGAAAACTTTGAGGGTTAATGACAATCCCTTGATGTTGAGCTAAAAGAAATGAAAGAGGTGTTTAAAAATGTGGAAAATAAGTGTAAACAAAATGCAATAGATCTTCAGCATAGTGGAATTGCCAGGAAAAATATTCTCATCATGAATGACAGTTTGATTGCTAAATGTATTACACAAGATGTGTTCTATACTACTACAGATTCTTCATTTAATGCTTGTCATTTTCATGAAATGTCTATTGCTTTGAATAACCTTCACAATCGTGTTTTTGAGCTTGAGTAGGAGAATTTGAAATTGCATGAAAAAATTCAAAATGATGATCATGACAACATGGTCAAGAATTTTTCTAAACTAGAGGTTGATAATCTTAACTTACAATTAAAATATCAACATTTAGAAGAAAAAATGAAAATATCAAAGGCCAAGACATCTTTTGATGCTCCGGAATTTGATACATATTTTGAATTAGCAAAAAGGGATGAAAAAATTCAAGCTCACACGAACATGATCCGGTTATTAAGGGCTCAAATTTCCCAATTGAAGTCTTCCATGAATGTTTGGATCGACACCCATAAACCAATGTCTGCAGATTCTCATAACTTTCAACTTCAAAACACAATCAGCTTACTTAGACATGAAAATGATTGTTTTCAAGCTGAAAATTCTAAAGTTAAACAACATTACAAAGAGTTATATGATTCTATTAAGATCACTCGTGATAAAACCAATGAAAACATAACCTCTTTGCTTAATGAAATTGAGAATCTAAAGACAAAGGTGAAAGGGAAAATGCCGGTTATTAGATGTGACAATATCAATCCTATGGTCTGTGAATGTAAAAAATATGCATGTGAGGCTATTTTTATTCCTCTTCCTCTTAAGAACAATGAGCTAGTTCATAGTGATTACCTTAGACATCTTAAGAACTGCCTTGACATGACTCATGAGACCATTGAAGAAGATAGAACGGTGAGACCATCTGATAACGCCCTATCTAATATTTGCTTTCTCACCAAACGGTCACAAGAGTTGTTAGAATATGCCATAGGTACATGTCCCAAAGATTCCTAACATGCGTGATAGAAATGGCACATCCTCATCTAGGAATTTGAAAAAGCATGTTACCTTTGATATACCTTTGGCTAGTTCTGATCATAGCACATAACCACCTAGAAACCTAACAACTATGCAACAATCTAATGTTCCCATCGTCAATTCTACATGATTAATCAATATCATTAAAGCTAGCGGGTCAAAGCCTAAAGGCAATACAAGGAATGATAGGACTTCGCCTGCTAAGAGTGATCAAGGGAAGAAAGTAGAAGACCACCTTAGAAACAATAACATTGATTTGAGTGAAAAGAATCATGTTGATTCTAGTATTTGCGTTAAGCGTACTGTAATTAATTCGAATTCTAATGCTCCTTATAAGACTTGTAATGGTTGTTTAATTTTTGGTAATCATGATGAATGTGTTGTGTCATTTTTGAACTCTTCTTATAAATCCTCAGTTAAGTTTGCTAAGACACACAAACTGGAAAACCATACTTGGAAAGCAACTGGAAAAGTTTTTACCAATGTAGGAAATCAGTGGAAACCTACTAGAAGAAAGTTCACTCTAGGAAGCCAGCGCCCATTGACAAACATGCCCGATCCTAAGTCTTTAGTGGTTAAGAAATGGAAGGCAACTGGTAGAAAATTTCCTTTAGTGACTCAATGCCTTGACATTAAGTCAGTGGCATCCACTAGTATCGGTTCATCTGTGAGAGCCAATGAAAATTATAATCCTGCATCTCTTAAGTATGCGTGTGCTAACCAATTGGATCCTAATTACACTTGGGGATCCATGTTTTTCAGTTATCCATATCTGTCTGGTTTCAAATGCAGGTCGTACAAATCGTCCTGTGGTATTTGGACTCAGGCTGCTCAAAACATATGACTGGGGATCACTCTCGGCTCAGAAATTTCATGAAAAAGTTTATCGGGACAGTTAGATTCGGAAACGACCACTTTGGTGCCATTATGGGGTATAGTGATTATGTGTTTGGTGACAGCGTGATTTCCAGAGTTTACTATGTGGAAGGACTTGGGCATAATCTATTCTCAGTTGGACAATTCTATGACTCTGATCTCGAAGTGGCCTTCAGAAAACACACATGTTTTGTTAGAGAATTGGATGGAGTTTATCTTCTTAAGGGAAGTCGTAGTACCAATTTGTATACCATCTTTATCGAAGACATGATGCGGTCCTCTCCTATCTGCTTGTTCTCTAAGCCCTCAAAGAACAAATCATGGTTATGGCACTGTCGTTTGAACCATTTAAACTCCGGCACCATTAATGAACTTTCTCGCAAAGATCTTGTTCGAGGTATGCCCAGATTGAAATATGAAACAGATCATCTTTGCTCAGCATGTCAATTGGGTAAAAGCAAGAAACACACTCACAAACCAAAACCCACCAAATCCAACACTGAAGTGCTCCATACCCTACACATGGATCTGTGCAGACCCATGAGAGTGCAAAGCTTCAATGGGAAAAGATACATTGTTGTTATTGTGGATGATTACTCACGATTCACATGGGTGAAGTTTTTAAGATCCAAGGATAAAACTCCCGATATCGTCATCAAAATCATCAAGCAGTTGCAAGTAAGGCTCAACAAAACCGTTAGAATCATTCGCACTGACAATGGAACTGAATTTGTTAACCAACAACTCTCTTAATTTTATGAAAGTATCGGCATAAGTCAACAAAAGAGTATCCCTCGAACTCCTCAACAAAATGGAGTTGTTGAAAGACGGAATTGTACACTTGTTGAAGCTGCTCGCACTATGCTGATATTCTCTAAGACACCAATGTTTCTATGGGCTGAAGCTATAGCTACTGCATGTTACACCCAAAATTGATCATTGATACATCCTCTCCATAACAAGACACCTTACGAGCTGGTGCATCTCAAAAAACCCGATCTCTCCTTTCTTCGTGTGTTTGGTGCCCTGTGCTATCCAACTAATGATAGTGAAGACTTAGGGAAACTAAAAGCTAAGGCTAATATTGGGGTATTCGTTGGTGATGCGCCAGATCGAAAAGGGTACCGAATCTACAACAAAAGAACCCGACAGATCATGGAAACAATCCATGTCACGTTTGATGAGCTGACAGAGCATACGGCTTCAGGACACACCAGTTCTGGACCCTCACCAAATCTTTTATCTCATGGACCAATTAGTTCGGGACTTGTACAACATCCCAAACCTGTCACTTCTTATGTTCCTCCTACTTGTGAAGAATTGAAGAAGCTATTTGACCTCATGTTTGATGAGTACTTCGAATCGCAGCTACCTCAAGATCCTGTACAACAGGCTGCGGAACCTAATGATATGGTTGTAGAAGCTCCTCATGTCACCAATAGTCCATCCACTTCCATTTCACTTGATCAGGATGCTCCTGAACCTAGCAACTCACAACATGAGTCAAATGCACTACCATCTTCTGAACGTCAAGAAGTGACAGCAGATAACTCATGTGAAGTAAATCCTTTTGCTCCACCTGAAGATGAACCATTTGTTAATGTATTCGCTCCTGAATCCTCTAACGAAGCATCATCATCAGGAGATTCAAATACTACTATTTTGGTTCACTACCCTCAACCTCATGAACACCTCAGAAAATGGACCAATGATCACCCAATTGATAACATCATTGGAAATCCCTCACGACCGGTGTCCACCAGAAAACAGCTTGCTATCGATGCCTTGTGGTGCTTCTTCAATTCCATTCTATCCAAAATCGAACCAAAAGATTTTAGGGATGCATTAACTAAAGAATATTGGTTCATAGTAATGCAAGAACAAATTCACGAGTTTGATAGACTTGATGTATGGGAATTAGTGCCACCACCTGAATGTGCAATGATCATCGCTCTCAAGTGGATCTTCAAAGTAAAGCTTGATGAGCATGGTGATGTCCTGAAGAATAAGGCTCGGCTAGTTGCAAAAGGATACAGTCAACAAGAAGGTATAGACTTTGAAGAATCATTTGCACCAGTTGCTCGTATCGAGGCCATTAGAATCTTCCTTGCCAATGCTGCTAGGAGTAACATGATTGTTTATCAGATGGATGTTAAGACTTCCTTCCTAAATGGAGATTTGAAAGAAGTAGTCTATGTTACTCAACCTGAAGGATTTGTAGATCCTGAATGATAAAATCATGTTTATCGTTTGAAGAAAGCACTATATGGCCTAAAACAAGCTCCTAGAGCTTGGTACGATACATTGTCCAAATTTCTTCTTGCAAACTGATTCACCAAGGGTGTTGTTGATCCTACCTTGTTCACTAGGAAGATTGGAACCCATTTGCTTCATGTTCAAATTTATGTAGATGATATCATCTTTGCATCATCCGATTCCAATGAATGTGACCGATTTGCAAGAGAAATGAGTTCCAAGTTCCAAATTTCTATGATGGGTCAAATGTCATTCTTCTTGGGGTTACAAATCTCACAAAATCCAAGCGGCATCTTCATTAATCAAGCCAAATATGCTAATGACATTTTGAAGAAATTTGGCTTTGATTCATGTGACACAGTTGACACTACAATGGTTGAAAGATCCAAACTTGATGACAATCCATTAGGCTTACTCGTTGATCAAACCAAATACAGAAGCATGATTGGATCCCTCATGTATCTCACAGCAAGCAGGCCAGATCTTCTTTTTGCAGTTTGTATGTGTGCTCGGTATCAATCCAAGCCTACCAAAAAGCACTTGGAAGCTGTCAAGAGAATTTTTAGGTATCTTCAAGGGACCATCCACATGGGTCTCTGGTACCCTAAAGACAATGCAATGGCTCTTACGGCCTACTCTGATGCTGACCACGTGGGGTGTCAAGATACTCGTAGAAGTACGTCTAGAGTTGCTTAATTTTTGGGTGAGAAACTTGTAAGCTGGTCATCTAAGAAGCAAATGTGCACTTCAATATCATCCACAGAGGCTGAATACATTGCCATATCCTCTTGTTGTGCTCAAATTTTATGGATAAGATCTCAATTATCGGGTTCAAGTTCAACAAAATCCCTATGTACTGTGATAACAAAAGTGCCATTGCTTTGTGCTGCAACAATGTCCTGCACTCCATATCCAAGCATATTGACATCCGTCATCACTTCATCAGAGAATAAGTGGAGAAAGGGGTGGTGGAACTCTACTTTGTGAGGACGAAGTTTCAATTGGCTGATATTTTCACAAAGGCTCTCTCCCGTGAAAGATTTCAGTTTATTCTTCCACGACTTGGAATGAAGAGCCTCACCTCAGAAACTCTTAAGTGTCTTCAGGAAGAGAGTGAGGAGTGAAGGATTGGTTTCACATATCCTTTGTACATAGCTTATGACAAAAAGAAAATAGAAAAATATAAAACCTATAAAAATAATAAAAATCTGAAAAATTATGAAAAATTCAAAAATACTCTTCTTACGACATGTCTCGTGTGTAATTAATATTATATACGTTTATAGAAATGTCATTCAATAATGACACGGAATCATACATATGCTTGAGCAAGAGTTTTTCGGTTTCAAATAAAGTTTTTTCTAAAACATGTCGTATCTCAAAATATTCTTCAAAAAAATATGGCTTACAGTCATTTCAGGCTGTAACCTGGACTTCAAAACTATGGCTTGCTATTACTTCAGATAGCAACCCGTTTTTCAAAATGGGGAAAACACGTCGCCAAAAAGATGGTTGTTCCTTTTACCGGGTGAAGTTCACCTGGGCATGGATTACTTTATATCCATGTTTCCTCGATCTAATGTACGTTTCAGTGCATTATTTCTTGATAAAGAAGAGAAGTCTTCTTTTTATCGCCAATACTTTACCTTCCATGATTTTTCCGAAAAGTTGTTGTGCAAAACTTGGTGGTACCATGAGATTTTGATTGAAAATCAAATTGAATCTAAATTTTGATAAAAATTTTCACTCAATCAATGACTTCAATATTTTATGAAAATATTTCAGTTTTAACATCTGTCATTGCTTGAGGGGGAGAGTGATTTCTCAAAATTTTATGTATCATCAAAACTCCCCACTTTGTACAATAACCTTGCAACAATACACTTTGTGATGGTTATGTGTCAGAATGAGAAATTTTCAAAGAGTTTTCGTTAAAACTTCAAATCTTTTGTAAATTCAGCAAATCTGACACATAACAACCTCCCTCATAGATTAAGGGGAGCAAGAAAAAGGTTCCTCTTATCAGAAAATATTAAAACTGACCGCATTTCTCTCCCAAACATTTCCTAACTTATTTAAATCAATTGAGATCCAAAATCTCGAAAGATTTGAAATTTTTGATCGGGGGAGAGAATGTGATTTAAACAGGAAATCTGATAATTAAATGTGATCTTTTGGACTCAATAATAGGCTCTCACATATGTGTTAAACTCTTTCGAATATCGATGCACATATTGAGGGGGAGCAAAAGGCGTTTGTGGAAGTAATACCAAAGACCGACCATTTATCTTTATGCACGGAGTTATAAGGATGGTTAAGGTTAGGTATGAGTTCCCATGATCCACCAGAACCGGAAGGATCTTCCCAGGGATAATCCATAGATAGATTAGAAATCCTTAGGAATGATTGAAAAAAAGGAGAAAAGTAAGAAAGGGAAGAGTGTGAACTGAGATAGAGCTAGGACTGGAACAAACCCAACAAGGTTCTAGTGATGAAGTTTCGGTAAGTACTGAAGGGGTTGAATAATGAAAAAGAAATGAAATGTGAAAAGGGTGAAAAGAAATAGCCCTCCAAATATTCAACCTTAGGGCAGAAACCGGGTTCAACTTCATATGCTACTAGTGGTTACTAAGGTAACACTGGTATTGAAGACAAGACGTTATGGACACAGTGACGCACTGCACCAAACTTCCCAACCACTGAAGTTCTCTTAAAAGAGCTTGTTTTATTCTCACAGGGAACCGTGTGCAATGTATCGACCGCTCATTGCGAGCCATGTTGGTACCTAAAACAGGAGACGCCTCCCCAGTCTTCAAGAGCGGATCAAAACGCACTATTGAGTCTAGAGCCATGAGATCATCCATAAATCTCGTTAGGACACACTTCCAAATATGCTTATTGTTTCACACATTATGGAAAATAAGATAAAATATTTAGAGTCCTACGCATTATCCTTGTGGTATTGCCAGAACATCCGAGTGATATAAAAACATTCACGATGAAGTTGGAAATCCTTCTAGAGCGAACATATCTCAAGCTCTTGGTAGGTGACTTGTGAGATCCACCTTGGATCAATGATCAAGTGAAAACTGGAAAGCAACGATGGTGCGATTCAACATTGAATCAAACTTGTTCCACGAAATGGATTGACGGATACTTTCGCAAAAACCTTTCAATGTGTTCACCAACTAATTTTCGAGCATATTGATTGGGTAAAATCTTTCAAACAAAAGTATTTTTGATGGAAATGAGATTCAAAGTATAAAACTCTCGTCGTGTCGCAAAAAATGTTTATTATATGACACGCGAGTGATTTTTATAAATCAATTTCTCATCAATCCGTGAATATCAATTCACCGATTCACTCTATCGTGCTGTCTGCTTTGAGACGTTCCGCTATGAGAACATGCTAAGTATGAAGATTCCAAAGTGGATTCTTTGGAAAATTCACTACTACAAGCTGGAAATTCCTGTCAAGGTGAGTCTTCTTTAAAAGAGACTCTACCTGATCACAGGTTGGTTTTCACAAAACTGGAGGGTTGTCTGACCTCGCAGAACAAATGACAAAGCCATATCCGTTCTCTATCTTTATTGCTAACTGTTTTATTTCAGGGACACATATAAAGATGGAGTTGATGGTCACTATTTCCAGCTGAATCGGATCAATCCATACCTCATGCTCACACATCCTACTCGCTGTCAATGATGATCGTGAAAGTTAAAGAGACTACCAACAACGTTTCTGTAACTCTGATGAAAAGACTCTCAATACAGAAGGGTTTGAGCATGATGGTCCAAAAGTCACTTCATCACATGGAGGAAATACGACTAAGGATGAGCTTGGAGATTTACTGTGGCTGATGATCTCAAAGAAGCTCAAAGATCACACATTTCAAAGGAACTCAAATCACAAGTTCATTGCTTGATGTACAAAGTGTGCTGAAAAGTGAAGAATCAGAACCTACGAGCTACAAAGACTAAAGAATGCTTGAAGATCGAAGAGCTTAATTTCCAAAGGTGACATCGCTTAGGGGGAGATTGTTAGGAATACAAATATTCCTATAAAAGACTCGGTCACCTAAATATTGTAATAGCATTAAGTTAGCTCGTAGTTAGTTTAGTTATTAGTTAGAATTAGTTTAAGTAACATCATTGAAGAAGGACGGGTCTTTACCCACTATATGCCTGATCCACAGCCCGGGTGTGGGCGTTTTTATTCCTTGTATAAATACCCCTCTTCCACCAAGGGAGAGGGTTGGACCTTCTCATTCTTACTAATCTAATATTATCTATTTCGCTCTCAAGGTTCCAACTTTCTTTCTTCTTCTTCCTCTTTTAATCCATACGCCACACAAACCACTATAATTATCATGTTTGTGACTTAGTTAGTATAATAATAATAATAATAATAATGATAATAATAATAATGATAATAATAATAATAATAATAATAATAATAATAATAATAATAATAATAATAATAATAATAATAATAATAATAATAATAAGGGTAAAAAAGTTTTATCAAAATAATTTTAGCTTTTAAAAAAAACTTTTACAAAATGTTTTAATGATTTTATTTTGAAATGATTTTGGAAAAAAAGTTTTGAGTTTGGTTTTTGAAAATGATTTCGCAATTAAGTCACGGGGTTTAAAAGGTTGATAGGGTACTTCGGGAATTTGGTGTCGGGTGAGAGGTATTTTGGTAATTTCGGGTTTAGGTCAAGGGTAAATGGGTAAATTATGAGTTTTGGTTAAGTTTTCCATGCTCACCCTATGTCAGACTGCCGAGATTGTCTTCGACTTTTCCATTCTTCAATAAATGCTTCCAATTGTGTCTAATAGATCCGGTAATGCTCCATATTGCTCCATATTGTTCCGGTTTCCCATCCAAGCTCCGTTTTGCCCACTTTTGCCTTGTTTTCAATCCAAATGTACCTGAAAGACACAAAAACACATTCCAAGGATATTTGTTGATCTTATATGGTCGTTTGGGTGTTTTTGGTCGTTTTGGTGGGTTTTTCGGGCCAAAAATGATGAGTAAAAGGCCACTCATCAATCATACATATGATCTTAGTAATCTTAAGATCTTATAGGATCCCGATCTTCACCATAGGATCTTAAGATCTAATCCGATCCAATCTTACGTTTCTCGAACCGCTAACTAAAAAACTAAAAAGTTATATGGATTATCTTTTAATATAATTTAGAAAATGACATGTGATTCTTTTTAAATATTCCATATTCATAATTTAGGACAATATTTCCTTAAAACATTCATATAATTTTTTGTTTATTATATAAAATATTGTAAATTTGAATAATAATATTACAAAGACTATTAAAAAATAACATTGTAGTACGATCTTAGGATCTCGATCTGATCTTACGATCACGATCTTGCAAAGACGAAAACGATCCTAGGTAGGATCCCAATCTTAAAAACCTACTTTTAACTGTAACTTTACAATGTACTCCATTTAATGCAAAAAAATTAAGATTTTCATAATTAGTAATTATAGTATTTTAAGATTTTGATTTGATATGTGTATATAAAATATTATTTTATTGATGACATAAATTTCTTTTGTTGAAAATTGTTAATGTCAAATTTATGTTTCTGACTATGTGTAACACATCGAAATTTTTCAGACTAATTTTTAATAATAAATATATTTATTATTACCTATATTTCATTTTCGAACTTTTCTAAAACTTATTTGAATTGAATACGAGAAATTATCTCGCAAAATGTGAAAACCGCACACAATGCATATCGGCACAACCATAGACTCAATAAACAATTCAATTTTGTTATTATATTATTTACGAGAAACTAGTCGTATGAATACTCGTTTTTATTGGAAAAATTATTTTAAATGAAATGGCATAAATTTTGTGTCTTAAATCGATCATTATCGAGCCCAAACAAATCCTGAACCTCGTGTCTTAAACGCTTGCGATAGCCTTTTTTAAATTTGTTGCGATAGCTGTCTACTATCACAACCTTTGTTTGCGATACTTTTTTTTTTTATCTATTTTGCAAAAGTGGACTATGTTTGACTTTGCTTGCAACACCAAATACTGCGATAGCAGAATTTGCGAAACTTTGTTACCCACTATGATATAAACGTTACTTTGCCCAAATTTTTTAAAATCTTTGAGATTTTTTTAAGTTTTACACTTATATAAATTTTCACAAACATTTTAACTAATTTTTACAAAGTAATATTGTGATCAAAACATTCTTTTCTAAAATAGTCCAAACTTGTTCAAAACTTCAAATCTTTATCAAATTTATTTCTCAAAAATTAAAAAGTTATAAAATGAGCCAAAACTTTTACACAAATGTGTTTCTCATAATAACTTGTATTTTGATTGGTATAAAAGCTCATTTGTTTGAGGACAAGCAAATCCCAAGTGTAGGGGTATTTGATAAGGATTTATTTGATATGCTTTTAGGGGGTCATTTAAGCCCTAAATCATAAATGTATGGTCAAATATTACCTTAAATCACTTCTTTTGTCATTTTAGGTACTTGGGATGAGAATTCTGGAAAATGAAGCATTTTGGACGTTTTTAGATTTAAAAGTGAAGAAAACGACAAAATCAAGAAACTATGCTGGAAATTGCACCTGACGACGTCACGCTCTACAAGGTGACACCTTCATTTGAAGATTCAAGAGGTGGATTTATTTGCATATGATGCGCCAGAAGACTTTTGGTGAATTAACACGTGACGGCATCACGTGTTATGTGGAGTAGGCCGTCACGTATGATGATAACAAGAGACGGCCCGATGAGATTAAAGAGTGACGACGTCAAGCCGCTTAATTGGGCGTCAAGAAACCCTAATCATGGCGAGATGACGGCGTCAGGAATCATAACCTGACGCTGTTACATGTGTATCTCTATATATACATTTAGATTTTTTTCATTAGAAAAGAGAGTTGGAACTTGTGGTACTTTGTAGGGAACTTTGTGAGTTTGAATTTTACAGTACTTTTAGGGTTTCAAACACTATTTTCTTCTATGTTCAATTGAAATATAAGTTCTCCTTTAATCATTCAATATGTCTATGTGTTGTTTGATTAATCATTTATCTTTTCTTTTAATTAACATGTTAACTTAGATCTCTTAGTGTTTGCTTAGATCTAATAAAACCTAGTTGTTAATTATTGATTGTTGATTTGTTAGTGATTGTTTGGTTGATTGACTCACGTTAGGCTTAAGAAAACTGGCTAACTTCCTATACGGTAACATGCTTGAATGTCTTAAGAAACGTAATCGGATGTGTACTACGGTTTTATTGATTGTATTTAATGCATGAGTATATGTTGATGATTCTAGGATAGGACACTAAACGTGACATCATAAGAAGAAATAGATACTCATAGAGTTGGGGAAGGACGTATACGCCCCCACGACCGGTATTAAGGAATACAATCCTTCAACTAAACAATTGTAACAAATCAATAAATCAATAAGAGATAACTAGGGAGTTGATAAGGAGAAATTTGTTACACTGTTAATAGGTCATTTAAGCCCTAAGTCGTGATAATATGATCAATTATTACCTTAATTCGTTTCTTTTGCCAATTTAGGTACTTTTGAGAAGAATAGGAAAAGAAAGCATTTTGGACATTTTTGGAGCAAAAAGTGAAGAGAACGACAAAGTCAAGAATCCAAGCAGGAAATTGTACCTGACGGCGTCAAGCGTTTCAAAGGGACGGCATCACTCATTGGAACAAGAGGTGGATATCACAATTGCACTTGACGCGCCAGAAGAAAATTTGAAGCATAGGCCGTCACGTGTATTTCCCAAGGCGTGACGGCCCAGAAGTCTTACAAGGGGATGACGTCAAGAAGTTGGATTGGATGACAAGAAATCCTAGACACGATGAGATAATGGCGTAATCCATTAAAAGGGGGCGCCGTCACCATTGTAAATCTATATATACTTTTCGATTTTTCATTCATAAGAGAGGACTTTTGGTAGGGAACTTTTGGTACGAACCCTAGTCAAATTTTTCAGCAATTTTAGGGTTCCAAACCCTCTTTTTTCCATGTTAAATTAAAGAAAACTTAACCTTTAATCATTCAATATGTCTATGTGTTTTTTGATTATATTGTATGCTTTTCTTTCCTTAGCATGCTAGCTTAGATTTACTTGTTTTTGCTTAGATCTAATGAAACCTAGTTATTGATTGTTGGTTGTTGGTTTGTCATTAATTGTTGTGGGTTATTGATTTTATCATTAGGCTTAAGAAAACTGGCTAATCTCCTATATGGTAACTTGCTTGAACGTCTTAAGAAACGTAATCGGATGTGTACTATGGTTTTATTGGTTGAATTAAATGCATAGGTGACTATTAATGAGGCCATTACAGGATACTGAACGTGTCGTCATAAGAAGAGATAGAAGCTTATAGAGTTGGGGAAAATCGCACACGGCCCCACGAATGGTATTAAGGAATGCAACCCTTCACCCATGCAATTGTGACAAACCAATTAATTAATCAAAGATAACTAGGGAGTAATGAAATCTAAGTAAACACGCTTTTCTCCACATTAGAAGTTCTCATACATTCTATTTTCTTGTTATTTATTTATTTGTTTAAGTAGTTATTTGGGTTAGTTGACTAGCAACTAATTCCGCCCACTCTTCAATACCCGAGATATTTACTTGCTTTCCATAAAATATAAAAATACAAAAAGAATCATCCCTCACCTCTAGACATAATTAGATTAGTTTCAATCCTAACGAACACTATTCCCCGAGAGAACGATCAATCCCCCGGTACTTGCCACTAACTATACTACATCGGTCAGGTACACTGCCTGGTGGGGATTGCAAGCTTCTCAAGATCCCTTGAGAAGTAAAACCTTTTGCGTAGACCGCAATCCATGAATCAAGTTTTTGGCACCGTTGCCGGGGAATAGTTATTGCTTAGGTTGAAATTTATTTTTATTAGGTCTACTCACTAGATTCATTTCTAGTGAGATTTTTGTTTTTATTTTTATAGGTTTTCTTTAGTCTATCTTATTTTTTCGTTTCTTTGTTCGTAACCATTACCATCCGCCATCATGGAAGGTGGTAATATCTTTGATCCCACCAACCACCACAACAAAACCCACCACAACTAAACCAACCTCCTAGAGCCCGCACTTTAGGAGAATACTCCCAACCTAGCAACCAAGGCTATCGAAACACCAGTGAGCTCACTCAAGGAGCCAATGTGTCTCCCTTACGATCCGACACCATTCGGTTGGTGCAAAGTGGATGTGCATTCCATGGACTTCGTTCCGAAGATCCAAACCAACATCTCAAGGATTTCCTCAAAATTGTAGATTCCATAGACCTTAATGTTGAAACTCGAGAGACGACCCGATTGCGTCTCTTCCAATTCTCGCTACGTGACCAAGCTAGTCAATGGCTTGAGCGTTTACCCGCGGGATCCATCACATCTTGGGATGATCTCACCTCTCGTTTCCTTGCTCAATTTTTCCCACCGGGAAGAACCACCAAGTTAAGGAATGACATTTTGATGTTCCAACAACGTCAAGGCGAAACTCTTTACGAAGCATGGACTCGTTTCAAGGACTTACTTCAAAAAGTCCCTCATCATGGCGTAGATCTTTGGCTCCAAGTCCAAATCTTCTATGACCATATCAATCTTTCCACAAGGAAAACCATTGACCAAGCGGCCGACGGTAAGCTACGTGATCGAAGTGCGGAAGAATCATGGGAATTTATAGAAGATCTTGCTCTCTATGACAACGAAAGTTGGAATGTGATGCGTGGGAATTGCACCAGGCTTTACCTCTCGAGGGATCTCGAGAAGCTTACAACCCCCACCAGGCAGTGTACCTGATCGTTGTAGTATAGTATAGTGACAAGTACCGGGGGATTGATCGTTCAACTCAGGAATAGAGTCGTTAGGATTGAAAATTAGTCTAACCAGGTCTAAAGGTGAAGGATGATTCTTTTTGTGTTTTTATATTTTATGAAAAGCAAGTAAAATTCTCGGGTATTGGAAGAAGGGGCGGAATTAGTTGTTAATCAACTAACCCAAAAGCTACTAATTAAACTAATGTGCGAGAAAGAAAAACTAAGGTTCTACAAGATAAGTGAAGCATGTCTACCTATGATATGTTACTCCTTGCTAGCTTTCCATTTCTACCTATTGAATTGTCACAACTTGCTTTAATTGACGGGTTGTATTCCTTAATACCATTCATGGGGTGGCGTACTTACTTCCCCAATTCTATAAGCTCCTACTTCACTCCTATGTCGAGCCGGCTAAGAAGCTCCTAACATGGGATCACTAGAATTCGCTCATGCATTAAATACAACCATAAAAACCTAGTACACATCGGTTCATGTTTCTTAAGACGTTCAAGCAAGTTACACAATGGAGATCTGCCAGTTTTCTTAAGCCTAACATTGAAATCATTCAATTAAACAAGAGACAATAGGAAACAAGAATTATAAGCTAAACCAATTAGATCTATCGAAGTGTCACACCCTAATTGATGAAGATAGACACAAACATCAACAAGGAATCAATAAGATCTAATCAATTATATACAAGTTTCACACAATCATAAGTAGACACAAGGTGAATTAGCAAAACATAATCAATGAAGAACAAACAACAATAATAATGAAAGACATAATTGAGATAGAATCATCAAACCAATACATGATGTTTATAGAGTGATTGAAACCCTCTAAGTTTCTAGAAAAACACCTAACTAAACCCAGGAATTGACCTTAGGGTTTAGGGCTTACAAAAAGTGAAGTTATGATGTTATATTTATAGGCTGATTTTCTGTTGGCCCGATCTTGACGGCGTCAGCCAAACCATGATGGCGTCAAGAACAATTTTTCTTCACCAAATTGTAGATATCTTCGTCCTCTTCGCGTGGGCTTTTGAATCACCTAAATCCGAGTTCGTATGCAAAAGTTATGACCAAAACAATATCAGCTACTCCGCACGCACGTTTTGACAAGTTAACACGTGACAGCCTTGGGTGACGCCGTCATGTGTAATTTTGCTCCAGGCCGTCACCAAAATAACTCTTGACGCCCTACTTTTGACTCCGTCACGTTTTCTTTGGGTCGTCATGCATTTTACTCCTGACGCCGTCACATTTTCCTTCTTGACGCCGTCAGGTACTGTTCCCAGTATGGAAAATTAAGTCTTTGCCGTTTTCTTCACTTTTATGCTCCAAAAACGTCCAAAATGCTTCCTTTTCCAGAATTCACTCCCAAAGTACCTAAAATCACAAAAGGAACGATTTAGGGCAATATTTGATCAAATAAATTCCAATTCCGGCTTAAATGACCCCCTAAAAACGGTTAATTTTTCGCCTCATCATATACCCTTACACTTGAGATTTGCTTGTCCTCAAGCAAATGCGCTTTTATTCTAGTCAAAATACAAGTTAGGGGTCATTTATCAGTAATATAAAAGTAATTACAACAAATAATCGTTCCACTAAAGACCAAAGACAAGCACGGAGGTCATATACTAGAACCTCACAAATTGTGTTTAGATACTCACATCTCTCGGGTGTAATAAAGTATATATCACAATATGGAAATGGAAAACATCTCTCACTACCTGTCATAGCAAAATAGATTACCATAGGCTTGGGAAAGGATCAAACCTCCACCACATGGCGTAAGCACCTAGGATAAACTATCAAAGAGGTCTTTTTAAAGGGTTGTAACGTTAGGTATAGGGATATGAAAAACACGGTTTTTTTGGATATAGGCAATCTTTAGTGGTGGCGAGTTAATCATCTTGGTTAATTACATGTACAACATCGCGTTGCTAAGCCAAGACTAGACTCAACTTAAGGTAATAAATGAAAAATAACACAAACATAAAACAAACATAGAATGAAACGGGATGGTAGTCCGTATGTTTTTCTCTTTTCTCTTTTTCTATTTTTTTTCTCTTTTTCTTTTTTTTTTTCCCATTTTTTTTTTTTTTTCTTTTTTTTTTTTTTTTTTTTTTTTTTTTTTTTTTTTTTTGCGTACACTCTTACCCTACCATCCAAAATAATACATAATAGGGAATGTACATTCCCCTTACACTTGAATTTTTATATACTTTACAATAAACTAATCTAATGACTCGAATTAAGATAATCAAAACACTTGGAGTACTTTTAAGATTAACGCACATATGAGGGTAATAATATAATGTTCTTCCCCATTACTCAATAAATAAGTACTTTACCCATGAGTCCCAATCATCCCAAAACAATATGTACAAGGATATGACTCGACTTAGCAACCATGTAATCAATTAGATAATTAACTAAGGGTTTAAACAAATAACAATAATGCATTAAAGATGAGTGCATACACGGAAGGCTAAGGCGATTTGGTTGTACATTTAAGTGGGGTGTAACAAATTCTTCCTTTAAGTAAGATGCTTAAAGTTAGAAACGAAAAGATAGGCTCGGAGGGGTGTACTAGGGGTTTCGTGTACTAAAAATGAGTACAACGCTAAGGGTGTGGGAAAAATTAATTGACTTAACTAGCCAAGTAATATGACTTAAATGGTCAAGTAATTATGATACGGGTTTAACACAAGAGTGATCCTAATGCCTCTTATCATGTAGTAAATCCTACTACACGAATGTAGTCTCACTAGCGGTCTCAGGATGCATCACTAACGCAAGTTCTAGAATCTAAATGCTACCGGTACACTCATAAGCACTAATAGTAAATGCTTTTCCTATCAAATCTAAAGGCGAACCTCACATATTTGGGTGGAAAATTTTTCTGAATAGTACGGTTTTGTGCTAGTCATACAATCTCCTATCCATGAGACGCTTGCTATGGCTAAAGTTTCACTCCTGCTAAAATTACACTAACAAGTATTTCTCGTAGTTTTATTACACATCTACTATCAAACAAACAAACCCAAGCGAAAGTGTATCTGTAAGGTATCATCATTTTACCCTCCCCTTACACTTAGGATGAACATTGTCCCTAATGTTCAAGTAAAGAATGTAAAAGTGAAATAAGTAAAAAGAATGAAATCAAATACTCCCCTGATTCGCTCGGTATGGATAATAAGGTAGCCAGGTTAGATCTTCCTCCAAGAAAATGAACAATCAAAGCTTCCCTTCCAGAATAAAAATCATCTTCTTCTCATACATAACCTGTTAAACCTCAGAAAACAATCACAAAAACCCAAAGCATCAATCCGAGCAAAGAAAACTCACAACTAAATGTAATTCCAGACTTAGGAATAAAAAGCAAAACAATTAAAGATATAATGCTTGCGAAATGAATGTTTGCAGATTTCCTAGAGTTTATAAAACTAAAGAATCAACAAAAACTTTAAGACTCCGGTATAAACAAAACTAGCAAAATTTCCAGAATTTTATACATGACGCCGTCAGGAATTAATTCCTGACGCCGTCAGAAGTGACCTGCAGAAATCTTTATGTTAAGTTTCCGGAAAATTTCTGGAAAAACTTATGTCCTACTTCCTGGAAAATCCTGCAAAACATCATTATGACTCGATACAAGCATTTGACTCAAACAATTACTAATATACATGTTCATTTAATATTGTTGTGGATTATGCTCAATTTCTTTCTTATAAACAAATTTGGGTCTTCCCTTACACTTAGCTTTTGCAAAATACCTTTATATGTAATTAAGACGAAGTTAAAAACAAAATAAAGCATTTTCACAATTTACTTTGAAACATGAACCACAAACAATAAAAATAAAGCTTGCATACGGAAACAAATAAAATCAAATAAATAAACAAACAAACAAATAAATAAATAAATAAAGCTTGGGTTGCCTTCCAATAAGCGCTTGTTTTTGTTCGAGTCACGAGCCTGACTCTACCCTTATTTAATGGAAATAGGGGAGGTTTTCCCTACACTTAGGATTAAGTGCGGGTGAAAGTAGCGATACACACCCTTAGGGTGGAAATATGCCACGTGAGGTGAAGGGGGTGAGTGAATGGCTTCCTTCATCCTAAAACTACCGGATAATATTGGTTGATGGGTGGGTCGGTTCCTCTTTTGTCTCTTAGAAATGTATCTAAGGATGGAAAGGTGTGTAAAGATTGAGGTTCCAATTCATCAACACTAGGAAATTCCCTAGAACTAGGAGTAAGGTTATCACTACAAGTATTCAAACCTATATCCTCAAGTGGTGCCTGGTCCAAGGGTTCTACCTCTATCGGAATTCCTAAAGTTTCTTCTACTTCTTCCGGGAAAGTCACGGGCGGTGTGTGTGCCTCAAATGATGGTTGAGTATTTTGTGGGCGTATGTTATTGACCTCATCACTCCATGTGTTAATATCACCTATATCCTCAACATGTGTTTTATTATAATCTAACCCTAACATTTTCCCAAGTATCTCAAGTGCTTCTCTAGGCATCTCAACTTCTATATCCGAATCATAAGAATCATCCTCAATAATCTTATATTCAATTTGCCTAAAGGATTCATCATGTGTTCCTTGAGATTCAAAGTCATTGGTCATAAAACCTAGGTCTTTTTTGTAGGACCGTAGAACAACCTAAATCACTATTGAATGAAGCCTAAATCTTAGAGAGAGAAAGTAAGTAGAGAGAGAGAGTGAGTGGGAACTCTAGTGTGTGAAATAATAACCTTGTTAAGACTAAGAGAACCAACCTCTCAAATGAGGTTTACAAGAGTATTTATACTCATAGTCTAGGGCTACACATATCTATGACCATATTACATAACTAGCCCTTAGACTTTATAAAAGTATGAAAACATTATTAAAACTTCATCATAATTATATTCTAAAGCAACCTATACCATAATATTAATGACCTACATTTTTTATAAATAAAAATACGATTCTAACAATCTCCCCGTAAGTGTTGGTCATTGAGGTTGTG
Source organism: Artemisia argyi (assembly GCA_030686995.1). Classification (NCBI taxonomy): domain Eukaryota; kingdom Viridiplantae; phylum Streptophyta; class Magnoliopsida; order Asterales; family Asteraceae; genus Artemisia; species Artemisia argyi. Next base: position 90,972,782 of record CM060702.1, on the reverse strand, counting down.
CGACGTCATCATCTTTGTCTTTAAACTTTATCATTCATAGATTTTGACGTCTTTAAGAATCACTAGATGAATCATAGTTCCAGTTCATCATGCTTCATTGTTGTTGAAGTGATCTGATGATGTCATCTGCCTTTCGTCACTTCTGTGTTTGTGGTGGTTGTCTGCCATTTCAACATGCTCATACATCTTAAGTCTTTGTGATACATGCATTTGTTGTTTCCGTTCTTTCACTTTGATCTTTGTCACTTTACTTTGTAGATTCTTCTTTTTGGCGAAGAATCTTTCTTTGACTGTTGCTATCCTTTGATCTTTGTGAGAACTTTCCTTTGACTTTGTGTTGCATGTATGAGCATGTGGAATCTTTCGCCATGGAGATGATGTATAGCTGCAGGTAAACAGTTAGCAATAAACAACCGGTACTTACAGATAAGGAATTAGAGATCGTCAACAGCATAGTATGAAGACTCCTTCTAACCCTTACCATGGCCGTTCCCATATCAGATACTCCCGAAAGAGCTTACGAGACCTACTAAGTAGCTCAATGACTGGGTGAGTCGCTGGGGATCACTCCACGACTGTAGACCATTTGAAACCACCGCGAACACTAAGCGTAATCCATAAAGAATTACCAAAGTGACATGCTGTCAGGGCTGTTTGACGTTGACCCTGGCAGGAATTTCCGTTCAATCATTGAGAATCACAAAAGTAAATCCTCTCATAAACGTTCTCGGCAGATTGCTAAGATCTGCGTAGGACTCTTAAGTTTACATCTGGCGTCCTTAATGATGAACAACCAGTGTAGAAATATCATGTGTTCCTATGAGATCTTTTGATGAATCTCGGGGCTCTAGACTCGATAAGTGCACATTAGGTTTCCTATGCGGAGATTAGGGAGAGGTCTCCTATTTCAATATCAATCATCTCTAAGAGACAGATTGATAGATTACATCGGTTCCCCATGAGAATGAAACAAGCTCTTTTAAGAGAACTTGAGTGGCTAGAAGGTTTAGTGCAGTGCGTCACTGGGTCCATGACGTCTTTATCTTCAATATCGGTGTCACATTAGTAACAACCAGTAGCATATGAATTGAACCCGGTGTCTGCCCTAAGGTTGAACATATGGAGGGCTATTTCTTTTCACCCTTTTTCATAACTTTTCTTTTTAATTCTTCAACCCCTTCTTTCTCCTTTCTCATTTTCTCCTTTTTTCAATCATACCTAAGGACTTCTAATTCTAATCTATTGGATTTGTCCTTGGGTAGATCCCTCCGGCTCTGGCGGATCATAGGACGGTTTTCCCTAACCTTAGTCACCTTATAACTCCATGAATCCTATAATTGCCATGAAACCTTTGATTGAAAATCTCTCAAAGTGTTTATGAAATATAAACACATTTTTGTTGACACTTTGAGAGTTTTTGTTTCTTATGAAGGATTCCCCCTTCACATGTGCTCATGGATTTTTTAAGAAATTTGCACATGCGTAAGGAGTTTGCACTTTTTGAATTGATCCACTTTCAGTGAACATGACCGATTCAAGACACGCTTACATCATTAGTTAGACTAGCTTGAAATTATTACCCGTCCTGGTCAAGTCCAAAGAAAGTCTCTCGATACGGTACATTCTACTCAGACAAGTCCTATTCGAGACACGCTTACATCACTAGTTAGACTAGCTTGAAATTATTACCCGTCCAGGACAAGTCTTTTCGATTACTGTCATTTAAAGTTTCGTCAATTCATTGGTACATTCTGAGTCTAGCTCTTTTGAGATTCAGTCACAAGCTTTAAACATCTTTGATCACATTTTAATCACAAGAGTTAGTAAATACTTACAAATTATTACGTTATTTAAATACCCACTTTTACGTGTAAAATTTTTTTTTTATATATTAGACTTGATATATAAATCACAACAGTAAATTTTGATTTATCTTTTGCTTAGAAACGTTGCTTGCACACAAACCTAGATAGTCTAAATTATCGCGAATATATATTTTAAACTTTTATATATTTTTATATATACGTTTCGTATATTTAAGGTACAATATTTATATATTCCCGGAGCCTACGAAAATTCCCGAGATCACTCATTAATATTATTTGATCGTAACCCGACTCTCAAAACACACCAGGTGGGCCCCATTGACTCATTGGGCCTTAAACCCAACTAACAAACCAAACGGACCCTTTTAATTTTTCTTTCTTTTTGGGCCGAGAACACAAGCCCAGCCCACCCCCCTTTATATTTTCTTTGTTTTTCTTTTCGTTCCCAGCCTCGACACACCCACAAACCACCTCATTTTCTTTCGTTTTTGACACACGACACTATTATGTTATTGCACCTTCTAATTAATTACCTAACAAAGAATGGAGAGGGACAAATCTCGCTACTTGAATCAATCATTTGGTCAATTAATTCTGGCCAAGTGAAGCGAAGAACTCATGTGAACAAAAAGTCCAAAAACATGTCACACACTTCCTAAACGCCTCACAAACCACCCAATGACTCTTGAACCAACAAAGAATGAACAGGGGAATGTCAGGATGGAATAGAAAACATTCCTTTGGTTCTATGTGCTCGATTGGCCAAGGATTGAGGTGCCACTCCATAATAACGAGCCAACACATATATTGCCAACTTCTTGTGCTTATCTTCACACTCAAATCTCACTATATAAACATTCCATGCACCTCAGTTCAACCCACACCCTAAAAACATACCATAATATATATTTACGTGAAGTGTTACAAACGAAGTGGGACAAGAAGTTGAGCTAGCGTACGAGGTGCACAAGTGATCCAAGGAGGAACCAAGTAGCTCGTCTTGAACCTTGCTGAATCGAGATCATTGCTACGTTGATCCATTGTACCAACTCGAACCACACGCTACGAAATCTCCACCCCAAGAGGTGAGGTGAGAAAGGAGGATCGTTATTTTATGTGTACACTTATTTATACGTTTTTCTTTGCCTATTTATTTCGTAATCTATAAACATAACACATATTAATTATTCGACATATTTAATCTTTGACATGTTAACTAACAAGAGGTAACAAGTTTCGATCGCGAATGTAACGTCTTGTGGTCACTTGACCCATTCGTACAAAATCTCAACTCTTAGAATATTTTCTAAGTGTTGGAACAGTTTCAAAAATGATAATTACCATATACTTTGGTCTCGTTAAATTCAAATTCGACACATTACCTATTATTTTTATAACTCAATCTCATTGTTGGCTTGGTAAACAAACAGAACACACTTTTTGTTCGAAGTAATATGCTCGTATAACTACTTTGCTCGACCCCTTTTGTCTCGACAAAAACCAGATTTTACAAAACTTATATAAGCCAACGTGAGCTTATGTAAAGCCCACTAAGCTTATGTGATACACTGGGCCTGGGAGCCCAACTCCAGTGATTTTAGTATCCTAAAATGAGTCCAAGGTCAGGCCCAAAGGTCTCGTAAGCCCAATGGACCAAAAATTATTAACGGGCCTTGTAATAGACTCGTTAAGGCCCAATTTAGAAAATAAGTGAAAAATAAACTAATAAGCTGTTGTAATAAACTTATTTGAATGTCCTGAGCTTATTTAAGAAGTCAAAATGTTGAACTTTTAATTTGGTGAAATTTGGACTAACTTTGCAAAATTTCTTAAACCGAGGGACTAAAATTGTCAAAATGGTAAACTATGGGTAGAAACTGTCAAAACAGAAAACTTTGAGTTCTAAACTGTTAAAAATGATATTTGGAGTTGAAAAATGTAAATATTGATACTTTTGGACCTAAAATGTAAATTATATATGTTTTGGACTAACGGTGAAAAATATATATCGTTAGGATTAAAAAGGTAAATTTTGGAAACTTAAAGGAATTTTCTGTAAATATTATTTTACAAAAATAATATTAACCTTTTACATATATAAACATATAATTAAACTAAGACTTATATAAACATAAACTTATATATATATATATATACGATATATATTCGTAATTATAATTAAACGATATAACGATACATTATTTATTTCTTGTAAAACGATACGTTTATTTTATTTTCATTATAAAACTAACTTTATATCAATCATCAATCATTTTTACTTACAAGTTATATGTATATATAACTTTGTTTTTGAACTTTAAACATTTAAACGAACACGAGTTTTAATAACAAACTGAATGACTAATATTCGCGATAAAACCAGATTTAGACTATCAACTGAAACTTGCATTATCTTTTAGGTTGTGTTGTGTGAAGCCGTTTCCTTGCTTTGTTGAGACTACGATACTACTGTACTACTAAGGTGATTTCATAGCCCACTCTTTAACTATTTTCCCGTGGGGGAGATACATGCTTAAAACTTGAACACAAGTCTTTTTACCGGGTATTGAAATACCGTCAGGCCAATGTTATTTGCTTAAGTTACTATTGTCAGAAGTCCCTCGATCATGAACCTTAATCACTTGAAGGGTGAACGTAAATAATTGTGGATAGTACTATTAGTGATTGACAATCCTCGTTTGGTTGTTGGAGAAAACACCAGGCGCACTTTATTGTTCTTATAAATAGGTTATTGACAAATACCTATCTTTGGGGGCCTATTACTTACCATCATAATTCACATTTATGATTGGCTGTTAATCGTTGAGTATCATGAGCTTAAGCCAAAATACAGGAACATTGATTTTTTTTTTTTAACATATTGATTGTATGTGATTACAATACATTCTTAACTTGTGATTCAAACTCTTAAACTCAAACCTATGAATATCACTCAACTTTATGTTGACTTTAGCATGTTTATCTCAGGTAACTAAACAAGACGGATCTGGATGGCACGGAGTGGGCAAAAGCATGACAAGAATCATAATAAACTACTTATTTTCCTTCAGAATAAAACACGTTCTTAACTTAATAATGTCTTGTATCTCAGATATTTGGTATTTTGAAATAAATTAAACTTTAATACTTCACTTTGTGTTGTCTACTATAATTGTGACAAAGATCCTTGAAGTAATACCCCGAAAGTCTTCCGCTGACATGTTAAGTCTTCCGCTGTTATTAACGACTTTTGGGGGTGTTACAGATTGGTATTCAGAGCCACGGTTATAGAGAACCAGATGTTTTTAAACATTGGACTATAACTACACTTTAACTGGACCATTTTTACAAAATACCACTTCATGCCCTCCGTGCCTACATTCCAACATCTGGTAGAAAAGTTACTTCTCATTATTTCTTACTTATATAACTTGATATATGCTTACATGTTATGATTATGCTAATAACTATGTTTACTAATCGGGATTATTACAGTACCATGTCTTCCAAACCCAACTTCATTGTTTTGTTATCGGATTCGGAAACTGAGAGCTCTACACCTATTGTACCAACTCTTGCTCCAATGACTGTGTCACCTACAACAGACAAGAATAAGGAAAGTCAGCAATCCTTTACTTCACCTCAAGCATCATCTGGTCCAATCAGACGCAGTAAGCAAACTTCTCCATTCCAGCCTTATGAACCAGCCACTGCTGGAAAAGCTCTTTCATATGCTGAAGAAAAAGACATCTGGGATGATACTAAATGGAAAAAGGAAATTGCTCCAACTGCAGAACCAGTGATACTACCTAGTATATTTTATCAGCAGACTACTACTGTACCAGTAACAATCAACAGTCCACCACCTGTGAAAACTCCCAGTGCTCCTCTGCCTTATCAACCAAGGAATTACCAGATTCATCCTACCTCCTCAGATCCTTACTATTATGCAAGAACCAACCATAAGGCTCGTAAGCGGGTCAATGCTCGCAAATGGTCATTCCTACTACCAATCCTTAAGTATTGGAGATCACAAGAAGGTACTCCCACCAACAGAGAACTTGGTGAAAGATCATCATTTGCTGCATCCAAGATCCTTCCAGTCACTGGAGAACCCATTCACCATACCATACCACTCTTGGCAGCTAGGTTAGTAAGACATGAAGACAGGTTAGACGCCATAGCCACCTTGGTGAACAACATCCCTAATGAACTGATAGAAGTCATGTCAGCTGAGATAGAACAACTTGTGATGGGACACCTAGAGATGGGAACCATGATAGAACAACTAAGTACCCAATTCGGTGAAGCTATGGAATTCATCAGATTACTTTGCTCTGCTAACACCGTAAACAAGGACATCATGTGTGACATCGATCAAGCTCTCGACACCACAAGAGCCCAAGTCATGTCTCTGCGACGTGCACAACAAGAAACACAAGCTAGGGAGAGAGACCGAGACCAAATCATAGAAACCATGGCCGCCAAAATTCAGGAACTAGAACGTCGTCTTGATGATAACCAAGGAAAACCCTAGAATGCCATAGATTGTCGACGTAGCCTCACCCACATCACAGTAATAACTTGTATTTGAATGTCCTAGAGATATGTCAACAAGAATAAATAAGTGATGTAAACTCAAAACGACAATCTAATCAATGATGTTATGTTTGCTTTATTTTCATAAGTGTTATGATATCGTATATTGCATCGTGATATATGTGACACTATTATAACTTTGAACCTATTGATGTTACTAAATAGTCTAACACAAGATGGTTATTATGAAAATTCTGAAAATATACTCTCATTTTTAGGAATATGGCACCTAAGAGAACCGCGACCACTACCTCAGCAGCAACCATGACCCCGGAAGAAATCCAACAAGCAATCACAAATGGAATCAATGCAGCCTTAGCCAAACAAGCAAATGCTAACGCACAACCGGCAAGAAATGTTGCTCCCGCACCTCGCCAATGTACCTATAAAGACTTTATGGCTTGTCAGCCAACTTACTTCATGGGTACTGAAGGGATAACTAAACTCGCCCATTGGTTCGAGAGATGCGAAACGGTATTCCAAAGGAGTGGATGCTCAGAAAACAACAGGGTCACATTTGCCACAGGAACCTTAATGGATGACGCCTTGTCATGGTGGACCGCTACAACTCAAACTTTAGGTACAGAAGCAGCATACCGACTCTCTTGGACGGAATTCAAAGCCAAGATCCTAAAGAAGTACTGTACTCGATCCGAAATAAGGAAACTGGAAGACGAATTCCATGTCCTTGCAGTCAAAGGAATCGATCTTAGGGCTTACAACAGGAGATTCCACGAGCTGATGGCATTATGTCCTTCTATCGTACCAGATTTAGAGAAAACTCTGGAGAAGTATATTGAAGGTCTTCCCCAGAATATTGAAGGAAACGTCACAGCATCCAACCCACCATCACTAGAGGTCGCAATGGAGCTAGCACAAAAACTCCTAGACCGCGAAATCAAGTGCAACGAACTCAAAAGAAAGCTCGATGACAGGAGAACCACCCACCATCAAAACCACAATCACTACCACAATGGCCATCGCAACAACAACCATCACCACAACAACAACAACTACAACAGGATCAACCAACAACAACACCAGAACAAGAACCCACATCGTCAACAGCAGAACCAACGACAAGAACCTCCTAAGATATTTACGGCAACCAATGGCAATGGATATCAAGGTATTAATCCACAGTGCAACCGATGCAAGCTTCATCACAATGGTGCTTGTACAGTAAAATGCCATAAATGCCAAAGGATAGGTCATGCCACAAAAGATTGTAGGACCCCTGCTACCGGCAGCAACCTACAACCAATAGCACCAACATGTTACTCATGCGGAGAAACTGGACACTTCAAGAACCGCTGTCCAAAAGGAAATGGTCAGAACACTGCACGAGCGAGAGCATACGTAATGGGAAATGAAAATGAACCACAAAACCCCGACGTTGTCACGGGTACGTTCTTATTAAATCATCATAATGCTAGAGTATTATTTGATTCTGGAGCAGATAAGAGCTTCGTGTCAGATACGTTTGCCCCTTTCATTAACTCTAACCCTTCTAAGCTAAACACCACATACGAGATAGAAATGGCCAATGGAAACTTAATTAGCACCAACTCTGTTTTAAAAGATTGTACCTTAACCCTCGTAGGAAAATCTTTTCCTATTGACCTGATGCCTGTCCAACTCGGTAGTTTTGATGCTATCATCGGAATGGATTGGTTATCCAAACATCATGCTAAGATTCATTGTGACGAGAAAGCCATACACATTCCTTTTAAGAATGAAACCCTCGTTATCCATGGCGACAAGAATAAAAACCGATACGGAATCATCTCATGCCTCAGAATGATAAAATACATGAACGAAGGATGTCATGTATTCATGGTTCAGATGAAGGAAAGTAAGTTAACCGAGAAACAACTTAAAGACGTACCTATCGTTAAGGAATTCCCCGAAGTATTCCCTGAAGATTTACCCGGTCTTCCACCGACTCGTCAAGTAGAGTTCCAAATTGAACTAGTGCCTGGAGCGGCACCAGTAACAAAAGCACATTACAGGTTGGCACCTTCCAAAATGGAGGAACTATCGGAACAACTAAAGGAATTATCCGATAAAGGTTTCATTAGACCAAGTTCATCACCTTGGGGAGCCCCAGTTCTATTTGTTAAAAAGAAAGACGGATCGTTCCGAATGTGCATAGATTACCGAGAGTTAAACAAACTCACTATAAAGAACCGATATCCTTTACCTAGAATAGACGATTTGTTTGATCAATTACAAGGATCGAGTGTATACTCGAAGATTGATCTAAGGTCAGGATACCATCAATTGAGAGTTCGGGAAGAAGATATTCCCAAGACAGCCTTCAGAACCCGTTATGGACACTATGAATTTCAGGTAATGCCATTTGGTCTAACGAACGCACCCGCCGTGTTTATGGACCTAATGAACCGAGTATGCAAGCCATATTTGGACAAATTCTTGATAGTATTCATAGACGACATACTGATCTACTCTCGTAACAAAGAGGAACATGCCAATCATTTGAGAACTATCCTAGAGTTACTTAGGAAAGAAAAGTTGTACGCGAAATTCTCAAAATGTGACTTTTGGATTCCCACTGTGCAATTTTTGGGACACGTAATCAATAGTCAAGGTATCCACGTGGATCCAGCAAAGATAGAAGCAGTTAAAGAATGGTCATCACCTACAACTCCCACAGAAGTACGTCAATTTTTAGGTCTTGCAGGTTACTACCAGAGATTTATTGAAGGTTTCTCTAAAATCTCAAAACCATTGACCAAGTTGACCCAAAAGAACGAAAAGTACGTCTGGGGACAAGAAGCAGAATCAGCCTTCCAACTGTTAAAACAAAAGCTTTGTGAAGCTCCAATACTAGCATTGCCCGAAGGAAGCAAAGATTTCGTGCTATATTGTGACGCTTCGTACCATGGTTTAGGTGCAGTTTTGATACAACGGGATAAGGTAATAGCTTATGCCTCACGTCAACTGAAGAAACATGAGGAAAATTACACAACCCATGATCTAGAACTAGGAGCAATAGTATTCGCTCTCAAGTTATGGAGACACTATCTATACGGCACTAAGTGTATCGTGTTTACAGATCACAAAAGTCTCCAACACATCCTAGATCAAAAGGATTTAAACATGAGACAACGCCATTGGTTAGAATTGCTTAGTGATTATGATTGTGAAATCCGTTATCACCCAGGAAAGGCTAATGTAGTAGCAGATGCATTAAGCCGGAAAGAAAGACTAAAACCTCTCAGGGTTAGATCGTTAGGCATGACTATTTGTTCACCCCTTCCAACACAAATCATTATCGCCCAGAGCGAAGCTCTCAAGAAAGAAAATCGACCAATTGAAAAGATTTTTGGTATGCCGGAAAACGAAAACGGATTTATGAAAAGATCAAATGGAATGCTTTGTTTCAAGGAAAGAAGCTGGATTCCTCTCTTCGGAGGTATTCGTGACCTTATCATGCATGAGTCTCACAAATCAAAATACTCCATTCACCCAGGTTCCGACAAGATGTACCAAGATCTTAAGAAACTATATTGGTGGCCGAACATGAAAGCCGACATCACTGAGTACGTCAGTAAATGTCTAACATGTTCAAGAGTAAAAGCAGAATACCAAAAACCCTCCGGATTACTCACCCAACCCGAACTCCCCATGTGGAAATGGGAACGTATTACAATGGACTTCATCACCAAACTTCCCAAAACCTCTACTGGCTACGATACGATATGGGTTATCGTTGATCGTCTCACCAAGTCAGCTCATTTCCTACCAATCAAAGAAACTGATGAAATGAACACACTTGCTCAGATATATCTTAAAGAAATTGTGTCACGACATGGAGTGCCGATTTCTATTATATCAGATCGTGACAGTCGTTTCACGTCTCATTTTTGGAAATCATTACAAAAAGCTTTAGGAACAAAGCTGGATATGAGCACAGCTTACCACCCACAAACCGATGGTCAAAGTGAGAGAACAATACAAACCTTAGAAGATATGCTACGCGCTTGTGTTATAGACTTCGGAAAAGGTTGGGACAAACACTTACCATTGGCAGAATTCTCATACAACAACAGTTATCATACCAGTATCAAGGCAGCACCATTCGAAGCACTTTACGGTAGAAAGTGTAGATCACCCGTTTGCTGGGCAGAAGTCGGAGAAATACAACTCACGGGACCGGATCTAGTTCATGAGACAACCGAGAAAATCATCAAAATCAAACAACGTTTACAAACCGCTAGAGACCGACAGAAAAGTTACGCCGACCTAAAAAGAAAACCCATGGATTTTCAGATCGGAGATAAAGTTATGTTAAAAGTATCACCATGGAAAGGAATGATACGATTCGGAAAGAGGGGAAAGTTAAACCCAAGATACATCGGTCCATTCAAAATCCTAGAAAGAATTGGACCCATGGCATATAAACTTGAACTACCCGAGGAACTTAGCCGAATTCACAACACTTTTCATGTGTCAAACCTCAAGAAGTGTTTATCCGATGAATCTCTGATCATCCCATTGAAAGAATTACAACTTGATGACAAACTCGTTTTTACCGAGGAACCAGTAGAAATCATGGATAGAGAAGTCAAACAACTGAAACAAAACCGTATCCCTATCATAAAAGTTCGTTGGAACTCTAAACGAGGACCAGAGTATACTTGGGAACGCGAGGACCAGATTCGCACCAAGTACCCACACCTCTTCTCTTAGACACCCTTGGCAACCCTCCTAAACTCGAATTCCGGGACGGAATTCACTGTAAGGTGTATGTACTGTAGCCTCTCGTAATTTTCCCAATGGTTAGTAAATACTTACAAATTATTACGTTATTTAAATACCCACTTTTACGTGTAAATTTTTTTTTTTATATATTAGACTTGATATATAAATCACAACAGTAAATTTTGATTTATCTTTTGCTTAGAAACGTTGCTTGCACACAAACCTAGATAGTCTAAATTATCGCGAATATATATTTTAAACTTTTATATATTTTTATATATACGTTTCGTATATTTAAGGTACAATATTTATATATTCCCGGAGCCTACGAAAATTCCTGAGATCACTCATTAATATTATTTGATCGTAACCCGACTCTCAAAACACACCAGGTGGGCCCCATTGACTCATTGGGCCTTAAACCCAACTAACAAACCAAACGGACCCTTTTAATTTTTCTTTCTTTTTGGGCCGAGAACACAAGCCCAGCCCACCCCCCTTTATATTTTCTTTGTTTTTCTTTTCGTTCCCAGCCTCGACACACCCACAAACCACCTCATTTTCTTTCGTTTTTGACACACGACACTATTATGTTATTGCACCTTCTAATTAACTACCTAACAAAGAATGGAGAGGGACAAATCTCGCTACTTGAATCAATCATTTGGTCAATTAATTCTGGCCAAGTGAAGCGAAGAACTCATGTGAACAAAAAGTCCAAAAACGTGTCACACACTTCCTAAACGCCTCACATACCACCCAATGACTCTTGAACCAACAAAGAATGAACAGGGGAATGTCAGGATGGAATAGAAAACATTCCTTTGGTTCTATGTGCTCGATTGGCCAAGGATTGAGGTGCCACTCCCTAATAACGAGCCAACACATACATTGCCAACTTCTTGTGCTTATCTTCACACTCAAATCTCACTATATAAACGTTCCATGCACCTCAGTTCAACCCACACCCTAAAAACATACCATAATATATATTTACGTAAAGTGTTACAAACGAAGTGGGACAAGAAGTTGAGCTAGCGTACGAGGTGCACAAGTGATCCAAGGAGGAACCAAGTAGCTCGTCTTGAACCTTGCTGAATCGAGATCATTGCTACGTTGATCCATTGTACCAACTCGAACCACACGCTACGAAATCTCCACCCCAAGAGGTGAGGTGAGAAAGGAGGATCGTTATTTTATGTGTACACTTATTTATACGTTTTTTTTTTGCCTATTTATTTCGTAATCTATAAACATAACACATATTAATTATTCGACATATTTAATCTTTGACATGTTAACTAACAAGAGGTAACAAGTTTCGATCGCGAATGTAACGTCTTGTGGTCACTTGACCCATTCGTACAAAATCTCAACTCTTAGAATATTTTCTAAGTGTTGGAACAGTTTCAAAAATGATAATTACCATATACTTTGGTCTCGTTAAATTCAAATTCGACACATTACCTATTATTTTTATAACTCAATCTCATTGTTGGCTTCGTAAACAAACAGAACACACTTTTTGTTCGAAGTAATATGCTCGTATAACTACTTTGCTCGACCCCTTTTGTCTCGACAAAAACCAGATTTTACAAAACTTATATAAGCCAACGTGAGCTTATGTAAAGCCCACTAAGCTTATGTGATACACTGGGCCTGGGAGCCCAACTCCAGTGTTTTTAGTATCCTAAAATGAGTCCAAGGTCAGGCCCAAAGGTCTCGTAAGCCCAATGGACCAAAAATTATTAACGGGCCTTGTAATAGACTCGTTAAGGCCCAATTTAGAAAATAAGTGAAAAATAAGCTAATAAGCTGTTGTAATAAACTTATTTGAATGTCCTGAGCTTATTTAAGAAGTCAAAATGTTGAACTTTTAATTTGGTGAAATTTGGACTAACTTTGCAAAATTTCTTAAACCGAGGGACTAAAATTGTCAAAATGGTAAACTATGGGTAGAAACTGTCAAAACAGAAAACTTTGAGTTCTAAACTGTTAAAAATGATATTTGGAGTTGAAAAATGTAAATATTGATACTTTTGGACCTAAAATGTAAATTATATATGTTTTGGACTAACGGTGAAAAATATATATCGTTAGGATTAAAAAGGTAAATTTTGGAAACTTAAAGGAATTTTCTGTAAATATTATTTTACAAAAATAATATTAACCTTTTACATATATAAACATATAATTAAACTAAGACTTATATAAACATAAACTTATATATATATATATACGATATATATTCGTAATTATAATTAAACGATATAACGATACATTATTTATTTCTTGTAAAACGATACGTTTATTTTATTTCCATTATAAAACTAACTTTATATCAATCATCAATCATTTTTACTTACAAGTTATATGTATATATAACTTTGTTTTTGAACTTTAAACATTTAAACGAACACGAGTTTTAATAACAAACTGAATGACTAATATTCGCGATAAAACCAGATTTAGACTATCAACTGAAACTTGCATTATCTTTTAGGTTGTGTTGTGTGAAGCCGTTTCCTTGCTTTGTTGAGACTACGATACTACTGTACTACTAAGGTGATTTCATAGCCCACTCTTTAACTATTTTCCCGTGGGGGAGATACATGCTTAAAACTCGAACACAAGTCTTTTTACCGGGTATTGAAATACCGTCAGGCCAATGTTATTTGCTTAAGTTACTATTGTCAGAAGTCCCTCGATCATGAACCTTAATCACTTGAAGGGTGAACGTAAATAATTGTGGATAGTACTATTAGTGATTGACAATCCTCGTTTGGTTGTTGGAGAAAACACCAGGCGCACTTTATTGTTCTTATAAATAGGTTATTGACAAATACCTATCTTTGGGGGCCTATTACTTACCATCATAATTCACATTTATGATTGGCTGTTAATCGTTGAGTATCATGAGCTTAAGCCAAAATACAGGAACATTGATTTTTTTTTAACATATTGATTGTATGTGATTACAATACATTCTTAACTTGTGATTCAAACTCTTAAACTCAAACCTATGAATATCACTCAACTTTATGTTGACTTTAGCATGTTTATCTCAGGTAACTAAACAAGACGGATCTGGATGGCACGGAGTGGGCAAAAGCATGACAAGAATCATAATAAACTACTTATTTTCCTTCAGAATAAAACACGTTCTTAACTTAATAATGTCTTGTATCTTAGATATTTAGTATTTTGAAATAAATTAAACTTTAATACTTCACTTTGTGTTGTCTACTATAATTGTGACAAAGATCCTTGAAGTAATACCCCGAAAGTCTTCCGCTGACATGTTAAGTCTTCCGCTGTTATTAACGACTTTTGGGGGTGTTACACATATGTTTTTGAGAAATGTTAAACTTTTTAAAGTTTAGAGGGAAGGAGTCGTCTTGAAGCAAAATTCTGAAAGAGAAAGAAGTTTCAGATTTGTTGAATTTTGCATCAAGGTTTTTTGAAAAACAAAGACTTCTCTTTGTTTGAATAGGAATGTCGCATTGAAGCGTACAACAGTGTCCATTTTTAGGATAAGTGCACTTTGTTGATGAAAATCATTTTTGCGTAACACTTTCCTTTCTTTGAAAACTTGAGTTGTGCACTGTAAGGTGTACACAAGTCATTTTTGATGATGAGCACCGATTTTGATAGATTTTGAAAATCTTATTGAAAAATCTTGAAAAGGTGGTGCTCAAAATGTAAGAGAATTTTGAAAATCTAATTTATCATTAGATCAACAATCATGGTCTTGAGCTTCAAGATTTTGAAAGTTTTTCTAAAGAAAACTCAAGCCAGATAAGTGTTTGGTTTTCGTTTTAGGATAAGTGCTCGAAAAAAATTTTGAAATCTTTGTTTTGATTAAGCACTTTCCTTTCTTTGAAGCACGGGTCCTGAACTGATGTGTCCAGAAGCCATTCGATTAAGTCCTTATTTGAAATCTTTTCGAGTTGTTATACCCGGACTTAAGTTTTGAAAAGATTTCACTTTGAAGCATGGGTTGTAAGCTGAAGTACTTACAAGCCATTGTGAAGAAACTTTTTGAGAAACGACATGTTTTAGAAAAACATTTTAAAGAACTCCCGTTCAAGCATCTGTAGATGTCCGTATCATTTTTGAATGACATTTCTAGAAACGTACAAAATATTGATTTATACGAGAGACATGTCGTGAGAAGAATATTTTTGGATTTTTTGATTTTATATTGTTTTTGTATTTTTTGAAATTTTATATTTTTGTATTTTGTTTTTGTTTTTATAAAAGAAATGGAAAATCAAAAATAGAAGATTGAAAGAATGATTTTATAGAATTTACAGAACTTGAACCCTCTGAAGAACTGGGTTCTGAGATAGTTGAAGCACCTGCAACCAAAGATGAAGAGGTTTCACAAATAACAGTGTTAGAAGTACATGAAGTATCACTCTGCGGGTGTTGACTATCAACGGTTGTAATGGTTTCTACTTCCTTATCCTGATGATTATCACTATTATTTGTCTTGGTGCAACTATCAAAAATCTTTCCTGTGGGAATCCATCTAAGACCAACTGTTTTAAAAACTTTTCCCGTGGGAATCCACCTAAGGTAAGATCGAGACGTAGTTTTCTTATCAGATGCAGCGGAAGTCTCAGTCTTGGAAAAACTACATTCTTTAGATATCCACCTATTAGGTTTCTTAACCTCTTGCTTCTTATCAATGGGTTTGTTTTGATTTGGTGTCTTAGTGGATTGGGTCTTGACACTTGATTTGGAATTCTTTGTGTTGCATTCTACTTTCCTAGCATTCTTATTTGTGCCACTACTCTTAGATGCAAGCCAATCCCTAGTATTTTGTTGAAAGTTCCTAGGTAATGGTTTACTACTACTAGCGGTGCTTTGGAATCTTGTAGAATTCATCACACTAGGTTTTGCACCTAAAATTCCGTTTTTTCGATGTTGTGCCTTTTTTCTAGCTTCTTCTAGATGATGATTGAGGACCATGTCATTAGAACCAACAGACCCATTAACAGTTTTTGTTATCTTATTTGGTGTACTATACTTAGAAGAGCCAGGTGAAATCACATTTTTGTTACTTTCAACAAACAAATTTTGTTTATCAACAATCTTTTCCATTACCTTTTCCTTGGGCAAGGGTGGTGGAGTGACTGGTTTTGACAAATCCTTTTTCTCATCGACTTTTGGAGCAAACCGTGAAATTGACATTTTTGGTTTTTGAACCGTGTTTGAAACATTTGGTTTCTCCAAAGTCGATGGTTTTGCAAACTTAGTTTCCTCACCCTTCCCTTTTTGATTTTCAAGCTGAGCCCTCAAAAGATCATTTTGCTCTTTCATGTTCTTGAAGGCACGCTCATACGACAATTTGTCATACTTGCATTCTTCTTTTTTTCGATCAAGTTGTTTAAAACATGACACATTTTCTTTTTCAAGCTTTATAAGAGCATTTTCATATTTTGAAACAATTGCGGAGGTCTCAGCTCTCAGTCTTTCATCGTCTTGAACAAAATATGTTTGTAAAATGATGGACATGATATCAGTAGTCATAACAGCTTCGAAGAGAGAATCATTTAGGTTTTCCAAAACATTCATGTTTTCACGAGTATCATTAGCTTCGTTTACCAGGGATTTGTGGTCCTTGACAAAGTCGGCCGTTTCTTTTAAGAAAGCTTGTTCAAAATGGATTACCCTCGCACTGATGTTATTCAGTGGGATAGTAATTTCGTTTTCAAAAACCTTTTTCTGCTCAATATGAAAACTGGAATGCCAGTTGTTATTATTGATTGTAGTTTTAGAAGCAACAATATTTTGAAGTTCTTGAATTCTCTTTTTAACGTCAAACAGAATGTTTCTAGCCTCACTTGTATTAAAAGTGTTGTTAGAAGACATTTGTTCCATTTTTGAAAAAGATTTGGAAACAATTACTTTCTTAGAAAACATTTTTGAGAATGGTCGTTTTATGGAAAACACAGATGGTTCTTTTTGTGGAACAAAAGTAATTCCCGAAAGTTTGTTCAATTTGTTGTATTCAATGGGTTTCAAATCCTTTTGTTTCATTTTATTTATGCTCTCTTCGACTTGTTCTATCATTTGCACAGAATCCCGAACGACGGGAGGATCATGTTTGGTGTAAATCACATTACCATTATACAAAACATTCTGTTCTTGCTGAGCTTTCTTGAGATTACTGGGGGTGTTGTTACCAAGAGCCACTTTATGTTTCGAATGGTAAATCGGATTAGTTTGATTTGAAATCATTTTCATTGTTTGACTTGACTGACCCGACTTAACCACTAATTCTTCTAAATGTGCAATCATGTGTTCTGACTCTACGATTTCGGCCAAAAGTTTGTCTTCTTTCTTTGCAAAGTCCTTTTTCAGCTCGTCCCTTTCTTTTTCAAGATTAGTATAAGCTGATTTTTGTTTAGAAAGTTGGTTTTGTAAATCAGAAATTTCCGCGTTTAAAGATTTTATCTTTTTGAAAGAGTTAACATCAAGTGTATCAAACTTGAGTTGCAATTGTTTTTCCCTTGAAACGGAATTTTGATAACCAGTTTCTAATTCAGACAATCTTTTGTTATGAAATTCGAAAGCATTAGCGTTTTTCTTGTAACTCTCAAGCTCATCGATCAATTTAACATTCGCGGCTTTAACATCACAATTTACCTTTTTCACTTTCTCAATTTCAATGCTGCAATTATTCAATAAAGATTCAAAGAAAGCACGGGTTTCCTCATCATTAGCACTATTTTGTGCAACTTGAACTCCATTAGGATCCATATCTAGGGTTTCATAGTTAACATTGCTATTAACTTGTTCCCCCACATATGTATCATAATTAGGTTCAGGTGGCACATAATGTGGCTTCTCATGAGCATTATTTGGTACCTCATGGAATGGATCTGAATCGTAAGTAGGAGGAAGATCAGAATCACTGCTTGATGTTGTTGCCTGCTGATTTGCCATAAAGTTGTAGGTTTCGTTGAGATCTGCTGAATTGTCATTAACTCTTGTTGTAGCTATGAAGTTGTTTTCCTCAGCAGTCAACGGTATTCCCGAGTTTTCTTTATTGGCTAGCATCAACAAATACTGGATCTTTTCTACCTTCGTCATTGCATTGGCATTGTTTCTGCTGTGACTTGCTGATGTAGGTTTCTGAATCGAAGTCATGAAACAATCAATCCCATTTTGATTAAACACATTCTGATTCGCAATCTGATCCATCTGATTTCCTACATACTGCCCTGCATATTGCATCTGATTCCCCATCTGTATACTCGAAGCACATCCTTGCGGATTGTTGTTGTGTTGTTGGATGTTTAATTCCTTGAAGAGTGAAGCAAAACCATTGGACAAAGTACTTGTGAAACGATCATGGTGAGTCGCCATTGATTCAATTTAAAGTGAAAAGTTGTTCTTAGGATCTTGTGAAAGATAACAAAGGTGTAGATTAGATGTTTTGGTGAAGTTGAAGAGCGTTCTCGGTTGATATTTTGTGATTTCAAATTTCCCTCCAAAAAATGAATACGAAAATTTTCTTTCTCAAAATTTGAAAATCACAAAGAAATACAATTCTAAGGTTACCAGAAAAATTTGAGTTTTGAAAATTTTTTCGCCAAATTTTACCGAAAATTTTTGAATTTTGGCCAAAATATTTGAATTTCGGGCCAAAATTTTCAACCTTATACCAAAATTTAAATCTCGCGTAAAAATTGAACTAAGTCTCCTGTAAAAATTAAATTTTACTCAAATTTTCCCGCCAAGATTATATATAGTTTAACTCGATAAGTTTATATATAGTCTAACTCGATAAGTTTGGAAAATTCTAACTCGGTAGCCTCAGAAAATGCAAACTCGGTATATCCTTGAAAGTTGTCTAACTCGGTATGTCCATTAAAATCCAACCTCGGTTTGTCTTAGAAGTTTGTCAAACTCGGTAAGTGTTGAAGGTAGTCAAACTCGGTAAGGTTATCAAACTCGATAAGATTCTTAAACTCGGTAAAGTGATCAAACTCGATAAGATTCTGAAAATTTGGGCAGAGTTTCCCTTAGTTAGTTGCCACAAGTAACCTTACTCGATAAACGATAAGGCAAAAGGCTAACTCGCCAAATATTAACCAAAACTCGGTAGACAGACCCAAACTCGCAAGGTAGAAAAAATATCCTAACTCGCTAAGTATTTAACCCAAACTCGGTAGACAGACCCAAACTCGCAAGGTAGAAAAATATCCTAACTCGCTAAGTTTTTAACCCAAACTCGGTAGACAGACCCAAACTCGCAAGGTTTTTTTCCAAACTCGCTAAAAAGCATGCAAACTTGCTAGGACCGAAAAGCTAGGGCTCCAAACTCATACAAACACATACCAACTCGTATGAACAGCCCTAGAGTCGAATTTTTTCACCAAGAAATGATCTAAAACAATCTAAAACAACCTAAAATTATCCCTAGGCGATTGATACCACTTGTAGGACCGTAGAACAACCTAAATCACTATTGAATGAAGCCTAGAGAGAGAAAGTAAGTAGAGAGATAGAGTGAGTGGGAACTCTAGTGTGTGAAATAATAACCTTGTTAAGACTAAGAGAACCAACCTCTCAAATGAGGTTTACAAGAGTATTTATACTCATAGTCTAGGGCTACACATATCTATGACCATATTACATAACTAGCCCTTAGACTTTATAAAAGTATGAAAACATTATTAAAACTTCATCATAATTATATTCTAAAGCAACCTATACCATAATATTAATGACCGACACTTTTTATAAATAAAAATACGATTCTAACATTTTTGGTCAATGTGATCATGCTCGGCTAAATCCTCCTTAATTGTTTTCCTAGGTAGTGATAATAGCAAACCTAGTGCTTCATCCAACTTATGATTTGTTGCAACGACTCTCTCCATAATTCCTTGGCAAACTAGGTCACATTTCCTATTGGCCTCACTAAAACGAGATCCTAAACATGGAGGTTATTTATAAGAATCTATCCTAGGTGAAGGCTCATCTGATTCATAGGTGTCTCTAAATGAGGTATTTTGAAATCTTTGGTGTTTTAGCCACTCAACCTTATCTTTCAATCTTAGAAGTCTAAGTGAAAAGTCCATTTGAAGCAAATTACAAACAAAATCACAAAGAAAAGATAGACTATGAGAGAGCTACAAAATAAAAAGAAAAAATCTCACTTGATAGGAATCTAATGAGTAGACCTAATAAAAACCAAATTCAACCTAAACAATAACTATTCCCAAGGCTGCGGCGCCAAAAACTTGATGCATGGGAATTGCACCAGGCTTTACCTCTCGAGGGATCTCGAGAAGCTTACAACCCCCACCAGGCAGTGTACCTGATCGTTGTAGTATAGTATAGTTACAAGTACTGGGGAATTGATCGTTCAACTCAGGAATAGTGTCGTTAGGATTGAAAATTAGTCTAAGTAGGTCTAAAGGTGAAGGATGATTCTTTTTGTGTTTTTATATTTTATGAAAAGTAAGTAAAATTCTCGGGTATTGGAAGAAGGGGCGGAATTAGTTGTTAATCAACAAACCCAAAAGCTACTAATTAAACTAATGTGCGAGAAAGAAAAACTAAGGTTCTACAAGATAAGTGAATCATGGCTACCTATGATATGTTACTCCTTGCTAGCTATCCAATTCTACCTATTGAATTGTCACACCTTGCTTTAATTGATGGGTTGTATTCCTTAATACCATTCATGGGGTGGCGTACTTACTTCCCCAATTCTAAAAGCTCCTACTTCACTCCTATGTCGAGCCGGCTAAGAAGCTCCTAACATGGGATCACTAGAATTCGCTCATGCATTAAATACAACCATAAAAACCTAGTACACATCAGTTCATGTTTCTTAAGACGTTCAAGCAAGTTACACAATGGAGATCTGCCAGTTTTCTTAAGCCTAACATTGAAATCATTCAATTAAACAAGAGACAATAGGAAACAAGAATTATAAGCTAAACCAATTAGATCTATCGAAGTGTCACACCCTAATTGATGAAGATAGACACAAACATCAACAAGGAATCAATAAGATCTAATCAATTATATACAAGTTTCACACAATCATAAGTAGACACAAGGTGAATTAGCAAAACATAATCAATGAAGAACAAACAACAATAATAATGAAAGACATAATTGAGATAGAATCATCAAACCAATACATGATGTTTATGGAGTGATTGAAACCCTCTAAGTTGCTGGAAAAGCACCTACCTAAACCCAGGAATCGACCTTAGGGTTTAGGGCTTACAAAAAGTGAAGTTATGATGTTATATTTATAGGCTGATTTTCTGTCGGCCCGATCTTGATGGCATCAGCCAAACCATGATAGCGTCAAGAACAATTTTTCTTCACCAAATTGTAGATCTCTTCGTCCTCTTCGCGTGGGCTTTTGAATCACCTAAATCCGAGTTCGTATGCAAAAGTTATGACCAAAACAATATCAGCTACTCCGCGCGCATGTTTTGACAAGTTAACACGTGACGGCCTTGGGTGACGCTGTCATGTGTAATTCTGCTCCAGGCCATCACCAAAATAACTCTTGATGCCCTACTTCTGACGCCGTCACGTTTTCTCTGTTTACTCCTGACGCCGTCACATTTTCCTTCTTGACGCCGTCAGGTACTGTTCCCAGCATGGAAAATTAAGTCTTTGCCGTTTTCTTCACTTTTATGCTCAAAAAACGTCTAAAATGCTTCCTTTTCCAGAATTCACTCCCAAAGTACCTAAAATCACAAAAGGAACGATTTAGGGCAATATTTGATCAAATAAATTCCAATTCCGGCTTAAATGACCCCCTAAAAACGGTTCATTTTTCGCCTCATCAAAATGATCCCCGTGATTTGAATAAAACGGTCAAGGCAATATCTTTGCCTTCGAATAATTGAAGCACTCCCGACCGTAGGATCATGGAACTTGAAGACCAAGTCAAGTTTCTCATGAAATCTTACGAAGCTCCTAAACCTTCAAGCCAAGTAAACAAAATCACTTTTTCATGTGAGTTTGTAGTGGTCCTCACGACACTCGTGATTGTATGGAACTCCCCGAACAAGCTTTTGCGGACTACGCATCCTTGCGTACTGACAGATCGGGAGACAAGTGGTACACTTTCAAACCCGAGCCAAACCCTTACGGTGATTCATACAACCCCTCTTAGAAAAATCACCTAAACTTTATGTGGAAACAAAACCAAAACACACCCCAAAACAATTCTTCCAATCTACCTAATCGTTTTCAATTGAACGATTCATCCTCAAACCGTACTTTCACAACAATTCTTCCAACAAATATAGTAGTACCAATAATTTTGAAGGATTTATATCCAAGTTTATGGCATCTCAAGAAGCTAGTTTGGCTAAGTTTAGTTCGAATTCAACCAACAACAAATGGAGATGACCAACAAAATTGACAACTTGTTGAAAGCTCTCAACAACCAAGTGTTGATACCGCCAAATAAGGACACTAGGAACACAAGTAGCGGAACCCAAATCAAGGACCCCTCAACATCCAAACATGTCCACTTTGTCAATGTTGTCACTATTAAGCCAATCAATAAGGATAGGGAAGAGAATGATAGGGATAGGACTGAAGTTGAAAATGAACCTAAGAACAAAGTTAAGGAAGTTGAGGAGGATAAGGAGAAAGAAGTAGAGGATGTAGAAGACTACTTTGATAGGTTACCAACTAAGGAAAAACGTACATACCATAGGGATTTATTCGACGACCTCGAGACACCATACTTCCTAGGTTCATGATGAGGCGAAAAGGGGTCATTTAAGCCCTAAGTCGTGATTATTTGATCAAATATTGTAACACCCCCAATTCATGGATGTAGCGGAATTCAAACTGGGTGTTACTCGACGGCACAATAGTCACAATAATAGAAAACGAACTCCAATTGAGTCGTTTTAAAAGATTTATCATTCAAATTGTATAAATATCAGAGATTACAAAATGAGGTCCCAAATGGTTCCATGTTCACAATTTACATTTAAATGAGTTTTTGAATGATAATAAAATTTATAGCCCTCTTGAGTATCTGTGTCCTTCCGTGCCATCCTTGATCGTCATGAACCTGAAATACATGCTTGAGAGGTCAACACAAAGGTTGAGTGATATTCATAGAGTTTGTTTAATGTTTGAACACAATATGTTGGTAGTGTGAGCTATAGACTCACACCAATGTTTGGAAAACAAAACAGGCAGGCTATGTTACTATACGCCCATAAAATGTATTATACACTAAGCTTATGACACCAAAACGTTAACGTGTACCAATATCGATCGGCAGATTTATCCCGGTAGGTACTTTGCTAACATACCTAAATCTCAAATATTAGTGCATTTGTTTGAACTTAGTCAATACAAATGGGATTCGTCAATCCCAATAGGCCTATTCACAATATTTGCGCTCACTATTACTAGTGATTAAATGGTTCATAATAAGGGATCTCGGTTTAGCAAGGCTGGTACTTAGTGATAATAAAACAATCAGGCAAGCATACAATTTAAAAACATTGTGCTCGGTTAAAAATAGCATGTATTCCCCCCAAGGGTTTGTAAAACAATTAAGTAATGGAAAGTGGGGCTATGAACTCACCTTAAGTAAGATAGCAAGTAATGAATGTAACGGTTGAATCGTGAAGGTTTCTACGAGCAACCTATAATAGAATGCCGCGACTTAGGATTGGAGTAAAGAATATGAAGTAGTGCCTATATATATATTTTGCATTTAGTCCATGATGTGGTATGATGTATATTGTAAGTCTTTGAAAGAAAAGATTCATGAAACATGTATGTTTTGTATATCGTTTACTACCGTTCGGGCCGACATAATTCAGAAGTCATGTTAGTAAGCGTTCGAGGAGCCAGGACACTTTAATTCATAAATCCACAACTCAACTCGACGGCTTACATAATGAACTCCTCACATGAGGCTCCCTACTATTGTAGTAGTTGATAAAGTATATAGATATAAGTTTTGATCCGAAAAGTTACATGTCCGATATTTGAATAAACTTAGGAAAGTTTATTATTACATGAAGATTGTTATTAGGGGAAGTTTCATAAGTTTTGTATGACCATTTTTCTTTGTAATATCTCATGGTTCCTTTTAAGTGAAGTAGATCCAAATTGTTTGTTCAAGTTATCGTCAACTCTTTGTTTCATGTTTACGCCTAAGTAAGCTTACATGGTTATTTCGTCATGGCCTTGCCATGACCTTTGGTCATTGTTCCATGGTCTTGAGACTCAACCTTGGCTCTAGCCATGGTTGTTGTCTTGATTCTAGGTCATAAGACCCCTTTGGTCTTCATAAACCATAACCTATATGTAATGACTTTGGTCTAAAAATGGGCTGTTTAGAATTTGAAGAAATTATCACGCGTTTTCAGGGCTCGAGCTTCTTTGTGCCTGAACGAAAACGGCGTTCCGGACAACTTTCGTGTTTTAACTTTTTGATGAATCGGAGCAAAAGGGTGACTTTCAAAAAGTCAGTATGCAAAACAGTATGGTTTAGGCAGTTTTGCCGGAAATCTTTGGTAACTTCAAATGGGCGTAACTTTTGACTCGTATACTCGTTTTAGGTGGTTCAAGTTGCTATGGTTTCCTTGTTAAGTCCTCTACTGTAATATGTAATAATCCAATATCAAATTTTTACCATTTTGATCAGGTCTTACCAAGAAAGTCACTAGTTTGCTTGTTTTAGTAACTTATCTTAACAATCAATTACAACAACATGTTTTAATCATTTTTATACATCATGGACATTTATACAAGACATAATATAGCAAGAATAACATGTAAATGACATGAACATGATTAATTAACAAGAAGCATGTTAGGTTTAGGCTTACAACTTTTGGCTTTCAAAGATGAAAGGAAGTTAACATGTAAGGATAGGACTTTGATAGACTTGCTTCAACCCACTTCACTTCATGCAATCTTTCTACTCTTGTAATCTTGAAAGAGAGATGATGAAAGTTGAGGTGACTTGAGTGGATTCAAACTAAAGAGAAATCACCAAGTATATGAGGTTATGGAAGTGTTTTGATAACCTAAGATCAAACTAGGGTTTCTACCTTGAACTTGCACTTGAATCTTGCATGAAACTTGGAAGAGAATGAGCTAAGGATGAGAGGATGGGGAGTGTGAGGTGTGGCGTTTAAATGAAGGGGAGGAGGGCTTAAATATGAGCTTGAGGAAGTTACATGTGTTGACTTGTCAACACTTGGTCACCAAGTATAACACATGTATGCACCTTAAGGCTTCTTGCATGAGATTAAGACACACAAGGGTGTGACTCCCCCCCCCCCTATGGCGGTTCATATGCTTGGGGAACAAGGTGTGGACTTTTGATGATATTATCCTACTTATTTGACTAGTTTTGACCCCGTAAATTGCTAACCGTAAATGATTAAGCCTCAAAACGTAAAACCGGGTATCGTAAAAATTATGAAACTTGGAAGAATGATTAAACTTGTCAAAATACTTCATAATAAAATATAAAATGAGTGGTAGGTTCCATTGGGGTGGTAAAACCCTGCTAAAACTGGAAACACGGGTCAAAAACGCGTAATACGTAAAACGTACGAATATTGCGTAAAATTGAGAAAAGTAAAATGTTACTTTTCTGATAGGATAAATATGATTTAAAATGACTTATAATGTCTAGACTGGGCTCAGTCTAGTGTCGTTGGTATTAAATGTCTTTTAAGCATCAAACCGTAAGCCTAAAAATCAAGGAATGACTTATAAAATCAAGGGATGATTTTTGGTCAATGGAGGGGGAAAAAATATGTTGACTTTTGTAATAAGTTGAAAACTCAAATTGCCTTAGAAATGCAGTGCAGGTATAGGCTAAGGTTACAGCTGAGTAAAAACGCTTAAAAACTGAAAATTCCAGTTTTTCACGGCCGAGGCTTATTTTGGTCATGTTTTTTCACAGTCATGATTAATTCTCAAATAAATCATGAATGTGTCAAACATTTTTCTGATGTGGGGTCACCTGACGGGATCGAGTTTCGTTGTGCGTAGAATTTCTGAATGACGTTTTACCCTAAAACGTGTAATTCCTTAATAACTTTCACGAAAATGAGCTTATGAAAGTTAAACTTTTAATTTGCCATGGAAATGATTTATCACTCGAGGCCAAGAAACAAAAATCAAATTTCGGGAAAAATGAATAGTAAAAGTGAATAGTGAAATTTTTCCGAGAATGGTAATTAACCTGAAATTGTGAATTGTTACAGTCTCTACCCCTTACGGGAACTTCGTCCCGAAGTTTAGTTTATGTCATGATTTGAAGCGATGTCGGTGAAAAGATAGGATTTCTTGTGGCGAATATACTGTAGGATTCTTGTGGCGAATATAATGTAGGTATCATGCCATACCCAAGCAATGTAATGTAGGTATCATGCCATACCCGAGCAATGTAATGTAGGTATCAAGCCATACCCGAGCAATGTAATGTAGGTATCAAGCCTTTCCAAGGCGATACTTTTAGCATAACCCTCCGACTTGGAATTCTAGGGGTCTGCGTCGTGTGTCGGCATAACTTTTCTGTCGATCTCTTGCGGCTTGTGGTCGACTTCTGATTTGTACAATCTTATCCGTTGTTTCACGGATGAGTTCTGGACCAGTGAGTTGAACTTCCCTCACTTCAGCTCAGCAAGCAGGTGAACGACACTTTTGACCGCAAAGTGCTTCAAATGAAGTTGCTTTAATACCTGTATGATAGCTGTAGGAAAATTCGACTAATGGTAGATGAGTATCCCATCCTTTCCAAGGTCTATTATACAAGCTCGAAGCATGTCTTCAAGTGTTTGAATGTTTCGTTTACTCTGACCATCGGTCTGAGAATGATACGCTGTACTCATGTCTAGATTTGTTCCAAAGGTGTCCTGGAGGGAGTGCCAGAAATTGGAAGTAAATCTACCATCTCGGTCCGATATGATGAATATCGGTGCACCATGTCTTGAGACTATTTCTTTGACGTACAGTCGAGTAAGTTGTTCCATTTTGTAAGTCTCTTTGATTGGTATAAAGTGTGCGGATTTTGTGAGACGATCAACTATGACCCAAATGGAGTCATAACCGCTTGATGTCTTTGGGAGCTTGGTAATGAAGTCCATAGTAACTCTTTCCTATTTCCACATAGGAATCTCTGGTTGTTGCAATGGACTGGATGGTTTTTGATGTTCGGCTTTTACATTGGAGCATGTAAGACATTTGCTAACGTATGTTGCAATATCGGCTTTCATGTTTGGCCACCAATAGAGTAGTTTAAGATCATGATACATCTTATCAGATCTTGGATGTATGGAGTATTTGGACTTGTGATGATAATGATGTGATATGTTGGTGAACAAAAGTGCGTAGTGTATGCTTAATGTTAATATTGGTAGAGATGTCAAGTTTGCTTTAAAATTTTAAGAAATTTTTAAAGGTGTATGACGGGATGGTATCCTTAGGACCTAAACAGAATAGTACTTCTACAGGATGAAGAGAATAATTGATAACTATCCCAAGATAGTAGTTCGGATTATCTCATAAATGAAAATTTTCAAGAATGAATTAAGGTGTTAAGATCTTGCTGAGTGGTAAGACACTATCGTGTCTCTAGATTGTTTTAATGTATTCTGGTGGTTTATCGTGTTCATGTAGGAAATCAATCTAAACATAACTCTAGTACAACTATTCTCAGTATTTGAAAATTTTAAGTCGAATATAGTTAGTCAGACTATATTCCACTGTCCCTAGGTTAAATATAGGTGACTAGTCTATATTTAGCCAAGGTTCGATAAAATTTTCAAATACCTAAATTAGGTATACTTCTGATATGTCCGTTGCTTTCGGGAAACTGTCCACTAAACAAAGGCGATGTCAAACCCTTCAATTGCAAGTCCCACCCATACAAGACTTGTAACGTATGTTTTCATATTCCATCACATAGAAGATAGTAGGTACGTGTGGAAAGGAGGTTTTAAGTAGTTCTAAAATAGAACATACTTGGCCAGGATCACGAACTTTTAACAATGAAGGTTTCAGAAGAAAACTTTGATAAATGTAGAGCTGAACTTCAGCTTTTGTAGGTGATGGATTTATTTGTCCTTTCTAAATCTCATATTTCTATTTAGAAATCGATAGGTTGTGACGGGTTTTTGATATCATATGAAATGATATTGATGATGTGATGGAATAATTCTAGAGACCATTGCATAAAACACAATGTCTCAGAAGTAGGTTAGACCATTGTGCAATTCACAATGTCTGGGAAGTAGGTTAGACCATTGTGTGACTCAAAACATTTGAGAAATGGTTAAGACCTTTGTTTCTACAATGTCTTGGAAAATAGAAAAGACCATTGCAATCAGTTACAATGTCTTGGACATAAAATGTTGGAGTAGGAACATGATTGGGAGAATGCGATTGTGTCGAAATGCCCTAATAGGCATACGCAAATATGTTTAGTCCATTGTTTTAGATAAATGATTGAGAATAAACCGAGTTTATATATCAATATACTAATGCTTACGGGAAATGCTCAATTATGTTTAGGGTACATATATTAATATGCAATTATGTTTGTGTAACATAAAATGTCTACGGGGAAATGCTCAAAATGGGTATATATGAATATACTAATATGTTTGTGTATCATAACATGCTTACTAAGTCCATAATCGTCTGGAGGAGGGAAGACACGGAGAGCGGAAGGCTATAAAATGTTTTTACTTGTAATTGTAGTTATAGTTTAGGTCTCACTTAGACCCGTTTCTCTATAACCATGGCTCTGGTACCAATCTGTAACACCCCCAATTCATGGATGCAGCGGAATTCAAACTGGGTGTTACTCGACGGCACAATAGTCACAATAATAGAAAACGAACTCCAATTGAGTCGTTTTAAAAGATTTATCATTCAAATTGTATAAATATCAGAGATTACAAAATGAGGTCCCAAATGGTTCCATGTTCACAGTTTACATTTAAATGAGTTTTTGAATGATAATAAAATTTATAGCCCTCTTGAGTATCCGTGTCCTTCCATGCCATCCTTGATCGTCATGAACCTGAAATACATGCTTGAGAGGTCAACACAAAGGTTGAGTGATATTCATAGAGTTTGTTTAATGTTTGAACACAATATGTTGGTAGTGTGAGCTATAGACTCACACCAATGTTTGGAAAACAAAACAGGCAAGCTACGTTACTATACGCCCATAAAATGTATTATACACTAAGCTTATGACACCAAAACGTTAACGTGTACCAATATCGATCGGCAGATTTATCCCGGTAGGTACTTTGCTAACATACCTAAATCTCAAATATTAGTGCATTTGTTTGAACTTAGTCAATACAAATGGGATTCGTCAATCCCAATAGGCCTATTCACAATATTTGCGCTCACTATTACTAGTGATTAAATGGTTCATAATAAGGGATCTCGGTTTAGCAAGGCTGGTACTTAGTGATAATAAAACAATCAGGCAAGCATACAATTTAAAAACATTGTGCTCGGTTAAAAATAGCATGTATTCCCCCCAAGGGTTTGTAAAACAATTAAGTAATGGAAAGTGGGGCTATGAACTCACCTTAAGTAAGATAGCAAGTAATGAATGTAACGGTTGAATCGTGAAGGTTTCTACGAGCAACCTATAATAGAATGCCGCGACTTAGGATTGGAGTAAAGAATATGAAGTAGTGCCTATATATATATCTTGCATTTAGTCCATGATGTGGTATGATGTATATTGTAAGTCTTTGAAAGAAAAGATTCATGAAACATGTATGTTTTGTATATCGTTTACTACCGTTCGGGCCGACATAATTCAGAAGTCATGTTAGTAAGCGTTCGAGGAGCCAGGACACTTTAATTCGTAAATCCACAACTCAACTCGACGGCTTACATAATGAACTCCTCACATGAGGCTCCCTACTATTGTAGTAGTTGATAAAGTATATAGATATAAGTTTTGATCCGAAAAGTTACATGTCCGATATTTGAATAAACTTAGGAAAGTTTATTATTACATGAAGATTGTTATTAGGGGAAGTTTCATAAATTTTGTATGACCATTTTTCTTTGTAATATCTCATGGTTCCTTTTAAGTGAAGTAGATCCAAATTGTTTGTTCAAGTTATCGTCAACTCTTTGTTTCATGTTTACGCCTAAGTAAGCTTACATGGTCATTTCGTCATGCCCTTGCCATGACCTTTGGTCATTGTTCCATGGTCTTGAGACTCAACCTTGGCTCTAGCCATGGTTGTGGTCTTGATTCTAGGTCATAAGACCCCTTCGGTCTTCGTAAACCATAACCTATATGTAATGACTTTGGTCTAAAAATGGGCTGTTTAGAATTTGAAGAAATTATCACGCGTTTTCAGGGCTCGAGCTTCTTTGTTCCTGAACGAAAACGGCGTTTCGGACAACTTTCATGTTTTAACTTTTTGATGAATCGGACCAGAAGGGTGACTTTCAAAAAGTCAGTATGCAAAACAGTATGGTTTAGGCAGTTTTGCCGGAAATCTTTGGTAACTTCAAATGGGCGTAACTTTTGACTCGTATACTCGTTTTAGGTGGTTCAAGTTGCTATGGTTTCCTTGTTAAGTCCTCTACTGTAATATGTAATAATCCAATATCAAATTTTTACCATTTTGATCAGGTCTTACCAAGAAAGTCACTAGTTTGCTTGTTTTAGTAACTTATCTTAACAATCAATTACAACAACATGTTTTAATCATTTTTATACATCATGGACATTTATACAAGACATAATATAGCAAGAATAACATGTAAATGACATGAACATGATTAATTAACAAGAAGCATGTTAGGTTTAGGCTTACAACTTTTGGCTTTCAAAGATGAAAGGAAGTTAACATGTAAGGATAGGACTTTGATAGACTTGCTTCAACCCACTTCACTTCATGCAATCTTTCTACTCTTGTAATCTTGAAAGAGAGATGATGAAAGTTGAGGTGACTTGAGTGGATTCAAACTCAAGAGAAATCACCAAGTATATGAGGTTATGGAAGTGTTGTGATAACCTAAGATCAAACTAGGGTTTCTACCTTGAACTTGCACTTGAATCTTGCATGAAACTTGGAAGAGAATGAGCTAAGGATGAGAGGATGGGGAGTGTGAGGTGTGGCGTTTAAATGAAGGGGAGGAGGGCTTAAATATGAGCTTGAGGAGGTTACATGTGTTGACTTGTCAACACTTGGTCACCAAGTATAACAGATGTATGCACCTTAAGGCTTCTTGCATGAGATTAAGACACACAAGGGTGTGACTCCCCCCCCCTATGGCGGTTCATATGCTTGGGGAACAAGGTGTGGACTTTTGATGATATTATCCTACTTATTTGACTAGTTTTGACCCCGTAAATTGCTAACTGTAAATGATTAAGCCTCAAAACGTAAAACCGGGTATCGTAAAAATTATGAAACTTGGAAGAATGATTAAACTTGTCAAAATACTTCATAATAAAATATAAAATGAGTGGTAGGTTCCATTGGGGTGGTAAAACCCTGCTAAAACTGGAAACACGGGTCAAAAACGCGTAATACGTAAAACGTACGAATATTGCGTAAAATTGGGAAAAGTAAAATGTTACTTTTCTAATAGGATAAATATGATTTAAAATGACTTATAATGTCTAGACTGGGCTCAGTCTAGTGTCGGTTGGTATTAAATGTCTTTTAAGCATCAAACCGTAAGCCTAAAAATCAAGGAATGACTTATAAAATCAAGGGATGATTTTTGGTCAATGGAGGAGGAAAAAATATGTTGACTTTTGTAATAAGTTGAAAACTCAAATTGCCTTAGAAATGCGGTGCAGGTATAGGCTAAGGTTACAGCTGAGTAAAAACGCTTAAAAAGTGAAAATTCCAGTTTTTCACGGCCGAGGCTTATTTTGGTCATGTTTTTTCACAGTCATGATTAATTCTCAAATAAATCATGAATGTGTCAAACATTTTTCTGATGTGGGGTCACCTGACGGGGTCGAGTTTCGTTGTGCGTAGAATTTCTGAATGACGTTTTACCCTAAAACGTGTAATTCCTTAATAACTTTCACGAAAATGAGCTTATGAAAGTTAAACTTTTAATTTGCCATGGAAATGATTTATCACTCGAGGCCAAGAAACAAAAATCAAATTTCGGGAAAAATGAATAGTAAAAGTGAATAGTGAAATTTTTTCGGGAATGGTAATTAACTTGAAATTGTGAATTGTTACAAATATTGCCTCAAATTGTTTCTTTTGTCATTTTAGGTACTTTGGAGAAGAAATATGGAAAAGGAAGCATTTTGGACGTTTTTGGAGCGAAAAGTGAAGAAAACGACAAAGTCTCCAAATCAAGCTGGAAACAGTACCTGACGGCGTCACGTTCTATAGGTGACGGCGTCACGTGTTGGCAAAAAGGTGGATATGAAGTTTACACAAGACACGCTAAAAGGTCTTTTGGATTTAAAGAGTGACGGCGTCACCCTTTGTAACGCTTAGGTTGTCACGTACAATCTAGAAGGTGACGGCCAGTGAAGAATATAAGGTGAAGGCGTCAAATCTGGATCTAGGCAATCCGAGGGAAGCATTGGCGGCGAGTTAACGGCGTCACATGTATAACGTGACGCCATCAGATTGTATTCTCTATATATAGTTTTCTAATTTTCATTCATTAAATAGAGAACTTTTGGAGGAACTTCACCATAAACCCTAGGACGAATTTTAGCCTTTTTTAAGGGTTTCAAACCCTTCTTTCATCCATGATTAATTAAAGATAAGTCTTCGAATAATCATTCAATATATCTATGTATTGTTTGATTTTATCTTATGCTTGTCTTTACATTAACTTGCTAGGCTAGGTTTATTTGTGTTTGCTTAGATGTAATGAAACCTAGCTATTGATTGTTGATTGATTGTTTGTTATTAATTGTTGTTGGATGAATGATTTCGATGTTAGGCTTAAGAAAACTGGCTAATCTCCAATTGGTAACATGCTTGAACATCTTAAGAAACATGAATCGGATGTGTACTATGATTTTAATGGTTATATTTAATGCATAAGTAACTACTAAGGAGGCCATGTTAGGAGCTAGTTATCGGCTCAACATAGGAAGAGGTAGAAGCTTATAGAGTTGGGGAAGATCGTACACGGCTCCACGAATGGTATTAAGGAATATAACCCTTCATCCACGCAATTGTAACAAACTAATCAATTAATGAAAGATAGCTAGGGAGTAGTGAAATATAAGTAAACACGTTTCTCTCCATATAAAGTTTTTCTCACATTTATTTTCTTGTTATTTTATTTTTATTGCATTTGTAGTTATTTGGGTTAGTTGACTAGCAACTAATTCCGCCCACTCTTCCAATACCCGAGATTTTTACTTGCTTTCCATAAACCATAAAAACACAAAAAGAATCATCTCTCACCTCTAGACCTAGTTAGATTAAGTTTCAATCCTAACGAACACTATTCCCCAAGTAGAACAATCAATCCCCCGGTACTTGCCACCACACTATACTACATTGGTCAGGTACACTGCCTGGTGGGGATTGCAAGCTTCTTCAGATCCCTCGAGAGGTAAAACCTTTTACAATGTTGCAAAACCATGCATCAAGTTTTTGGCGCCGTTTCAGGGGGATAGTTATTGCTTATGGTTGAAATTTCTTTTTATTAGGTCCACTCATTAGATTCCTTTCTAGTGAGATTTTTATTTTTATTTTTATAGGTTCCCTTTAGTTTATATTTCTTCTTTGTTTCATTTGTTCGTAGACTTTCTCGATGGATAACAATAGCATTGATCGTTTGATTCCTGTTATTCGTGTTTTTCGTCGAAGGATTTTCCAACAAACCATTCCAATCCCTGTAGTGGAAAATGAGAACCCACCTAACCTCTCGCCTGACCATCACTTTGGCAATAATTCTGAGAT
This sequence comes from Artemisia argyi, assembly GCA_030686995.1. Classification (NCBI taxonomy): domain Eukaryota; kingdom Viridiplantae; phylum Streptophyta; class Magnoliopsida; order Asterales; family Asteraceae; genus Artemisia; species Artemisia argyi. The sequence continues at coordinate 90,938,674 of CM060702.1, read as the reverse complement.
GGAGGAGTCTGACCATGATAATGACCATAGGGTTAGCCGTTTTTACTATTCGGAATCCGATGAGGACCTAGATGATGGTGATGTAATTAATGAGGATAGGATGGAGGAAGAGTTGAACCCTCTTAGATATGTCGACCCTAGAACAAGGATTGAGAACGACAGCTTATTTAATATGCAATTTCCTTGTAAAATAGGATTTAGGAGCTTTGATGCTTACCTTAACTCATCATCACCAATGAACATAATTTCGCGTACTGAATACAATAAAATTATGGTAAATGAGTTAAAATACAAAGGAGATACTATTGTTGCTAGGGCAAAGACATTGCATGTGTTTGTAGGAAGCTTTGTCTATTTAGTTGAATTTATGGTTATGGAGAATCTAGATGAGTTTGTTGATAGTAATTTAACCCAAGTTGTGTTTGGGAAGCCCTTCAAAAGGTTAACCAAATTAGATGAAAAGCTTATGGAAGGGTTAATTACTTTCTCAAACTGAGATGAGGAATTTGTCTATCGAATGCCCCATGCCCACCCTAGATTTAAGGATTTTTCCGTTGAAAGATGTAATAGGTTCCCCCTCATGAGATATTAAATGAGAACGACATAAGAAAAGGGCTTAAATATCCCCATGAAAAGAATAAAAGGTATTATCGCAGATGTTTAGAGCTAAGTGATGACTATAATAGAATTGAGGCAACAATTAGATGGCTCACACTTGGGTATGTGAGCATAAACGATGCGTGGTAGGGTATGACTTTGAGTCTATCTACAAGACTCGTAAATAAAGAAAAGCGCTTCTTGGGAGGCAACCCAAGCTTTATTTGTTTCTTTGTTTGATTTTATTTGTTTCCGTATGCATGTTTTATTTTTATTGTTTGTGGCTCATGTTTCAAAGTAAATTGTGAAAATGCTTTATTTTATTTTTAACTTCGTCTTAACTACATATAAAGGTATTTTGAAAAAGATAAGTATATGAGAAATCTAAATTTGTTTCTAAGAACGAGATTGAACATGAATCACAAAAATATTAAATGAATATGCATATTAGTATTTGTTTGAGTCAAATGCTTGTATCGACTCATAATGAGTATTTTGTAGGATTTCCAGCAATTAAGGCGTAAGTTTTTCCAGAAGTTTTCCAGAAACTAAACATGAAATTTCTGCAGGTCACTTCTGACGGTGTCAGGATTATAACCTGACGGCGTCATGTGTAAAATTCTGGAAAATTTTGCAAGTTTATTTTTTCTGCCGGAATCGTAAAGTTTTTGTGAAACCTTTAGTTTTTTAAACTCCAGGAAATCTGCAAATATTCATTCCACAAGCATTATATCTTTATTTGCTTTCTAGGATTTTATTATATATAGAGTTTGCCATCGATTTTACGCGAGGTTTTCCATGATTGTTTTCTCAGGTTTAACAGATTATATTGGACAAGAAGATGATTTATATTTCTGGAGGGAAGCTTTTAACGTTCATTTTCTTGGAGGAAGATCTTACCATGTTAACGCATTATCCATACCGAACGAATCAGGGGAGTATTTGTTTCATACTTTTACCTTCTTTACTTTTACATCCTTTTAATTGAACATTGGGGACAATGTTCGGCTTAAGTGTAAGGGGAGGGTAAATGATGATACCTTAGAGAATGCAATTACACTTGATTTTTGTTTTTTTAATGGTAGGTGTGTAATAAAACTAAGAGAAACACTTGTTAGGGTAATTTATCGCCAAATTTAAATTTTTTTACAACATATAGGAGTGAAGTTTTAGTCTTAATAAGTGTCTCATGGATAGTAGTTGTATGACTAGCACAAAAACCATACCACTCAAAAATTTTCCACCCCATTTTATATGTGAGGTTCACCCCAAGATTTGTTAGGAAAAGATGCTTATGAGTGTACCGGTAGTACTGAGATTCTAGAACTTGTGATAGTGATACATTCCAAGATCACATGTAAGACTACATTCGTGTAGTTGGATTACTACATGATAAGAGGCATTAGGATAACCCTTGTGTTAAACCCGTATCATAATTACTTGACCAATGAAGTCAATACACTTGAATAGTAAAGTCAATTAATTCTCCTACACCTTTGCGTTGTACTCATTTTTAATACACGATACCCCTAGTACACCCCTCCGAGCCTATCTTTTTCGTTTCTAACTTTAAGCATTTTACTTAAAGTTATAATTTGTTTACAATCCACCCCAAATGTACACCCAAATCGCCTTAGCCTTCCTTGTATGCACTCATCTTTAGTGCATTATTATTACATGTTTAAACCCTTAGTTAATTGTCTAATTGATTACATGGTTGCTAAGTCGAGTCATATCTTGTACATATTGTTTTGGGATGATTGGGACTCATAGGTAAAGTACTATTGTTATGGAGTAATGGGGAATATGTCAATTATTACCCCCATATGTGCGTTAATATCTTAAAAAGTACTCTAAGTGTTTTGATTATCTTAATTCGAGCATTAGAATAGTTGATTGTAAAGTATGTAAAAGTTCAAATGTAAGGGGAATGCAAATTCCCTATGATCTATTATTTTGGACGGTAGGGCAAGAGTGTCTACTTTCTCTCTCTAAGATGTTCTTCACATTTTATTATGAATTTCATCATCCAAATTCGATCTAACCATTGGATTTTGATTTTGTTTTTTGTATTGAAATCTACTATTCATCCTTAACATTTTAGTATCAAATTTCACCATATTTCTTAATTCCTTCACCTTATTAAATTCATTTTATAATTCCCTTTTCACTGTTCTTGTCCTTTCCCCTTTTTCCATAAATCCGTTAACGTCTATTTCATCATCTCATTAATTCTCAAACCTTAAACATATTATGTTTTCTATTTAATCCTCAACTAATCGTGTCTGAAATCAATCCTGATCCTCCAAACCCAGATCCAAAAAACCCATATCCCATAAACCCTAATTCTATGCCACCTCTGGTGGCTAATGATGTTGTGAGATCTAAGAAAAGTACTAGAAACTCAAGTAATGATTCTAAACAAGCTACTAAGAATACTAGTAATTGTTCTAAATTGTCATTGGGTGTTAAGAAAGGTTCTAAAAAGGGTAGTAGTAAGAATAGGAATATGGTTAAGGGAATGGAAGGTGTTGAGTATGATGGTGATGATAGTGAGAATATTTAGGTTAAGGATGATGGGCCTGAGGTTAGTGAGGGGGAAAGTTGTAACACCCGTATCTCGGATACAAATATGCCCCGCCCTAGATGAAATGGACTAAGGGCCTTAGTGATTGGTTAGTCAACGAATGTTGCGTAATTGTGACATTTCTAAAATTTCATGTTATTTATTTTAATAGTTTATTATTCAACTATTCTATTTTTAACTAATTAACTTAGTCGGAGTTATCCGCATACGTCATAGCGCGTTCAATTCATTCAACCATGACTATACAACGTTTACTCTACACTTTCTATGCAAAATTGTTTCCTTACAACCCTATTTTAAAGTCACAATTCACTTTTTCCATTTTTAACTTTTTAAGTTTTACGCGATTTAAATTTACGTTTTATGGTTTTGACAACGTCAATCAACCCTAGACTATGAAGATTTTACATGTTTTATGCATTTTAACCTATTCTCATATTTTCAAGTGAGTTTATACTTGTCGTTTCATTTTTATAGTTTATGTCACTTTTATCAAGAACCGGTGTCACCAAACGCGTATTCAACTCACGATTTCAGTTTTAACGATGTTTAAACCCTTAGATGAACTCACCACTCATCTAAAATACTTAAATAGGTTATGTTAATAAGTTTTAATATTTTTGAAGGTTTTGTATTTTTACACCTCCTAATTTTACGTTACGCATCTTAAAAACTTTACGTTTGCAATTACCGGGATCAAAATATACAACGTAGCTCATGTTTTATACCAAACCACTACCATTTTCTCCCTTTTCTTGTTATTAACGACCCACCCACTTAATTTGGTGATTCATTGATGTGGTTTCTTACACACTTGTACAATTATCTCTTTATTCTTGCATATGTCTACCATAAAGTCCACTAACTCATTCTTATCTCATTTGTAACATGCAAGTAAGATCAAAACCACTATTCTTCTCTCTTCCCTCTTGATATCCACGACCAAAAACAGATCCAAATCACATATTTCATCCAAAATATTACTAAATTATTAATCATAGATCAAAGATCTTGAAGCCCTAGTCTTGTTCTTGGTTTATTACACTCAAAACATCATCAAATCTTAGGTTTTCTTAGAAGTTCTTGGCAAGAGTTTATTCAAGGGTTTTAAGGTGTTCAAGGGCTGGTATTAAAAGATATTTTCTAAGGGTAAAAGAGTTATAAAAAGTTGGGTAAAAGATTGAAAGAAAAGGTGGAAGTGTTGTTGGGTTAATATAGGTCTAGTATTCTTGTTGTTGTAATCTTTCTTGTTCATCACTTTTGTAAGGAAACTCTCCACTCACTTTTCATTTTATTTTTACTTTCACTACTGTAAAAGTTATATATCTTGATGTATTTGTATATTATATAAGTTATGTTGCTTGGTTAGGCTTGGTACATAAGTTTGATCACTAAAAACCCTAAAGGACTAGACATGCAAATTGTGAATCTGATTCAGGGGTAAAAACGGAATAAACTGATTTAATCAGTAAACATTGGACCTAAACTAAAAATATGTAGTTATAGCCCTATGTCTTGTGGTCATTTTGACGGGTATTTCATCAAATAACTCATTACGATGATTAAACTAGAATTATTTTCGTGAAACATGTCACATTCTGAGTAACAGATTTGAAACGTGTATAAGTCATTTTTTTTGTGAATAACCCACTGTTACTCAAAATATAGAAGTTTTAGATAACATCTTAACTTAAACGTGGCCTTAATCGGGTTAGTAAAACTCTATATATCACACTTTTCGCGGGACAGTTGTAAATTTGAAAACTGATGGACTAAGTAGTATGGGTAAATAAATAGTTTTACTAATGTAATCAAATTTTTGACTTAGTGGGACCCACAAACTTTGTTTGTACAGACAAATACCTTTCCGGGGATATAAAGAACGTAAATTTTTGACTTACGGTTTACAAGTAACGGAATTTCTAAGATGAGCAAGTTATAAAAATTTCCATCAGCATTGGAATAAAAAGTATAAAAATGTTTACATTTTATAAAACTTTTGGACTTTAAATATATTTTGAACCACCTCCTATATTTTGAACTCTTAGGCTTAATTTGAACCTTTTTGGTTAAAAATGGGACCATTGGACTAAATTTGAACCTTAGACTCATCATTGGACCTTCATAACATATTTTGGACTTAGAAACAAATATAAATTTGACAATTGACTTTTATAAAGAATGTAAATTCATATTTATAAATAATTCTTTAGTGTCAAACTAAAACTTGTTATATATGTATTTAGTATATGTGTACCAAGCACAATTAAGATCATAATTTATGCAACATATAGCCATATGGCATAAATATTTATTTTCAAAACCTAAGACAACGTATATATGTTTAGGTTCTTCGTAGAGCTTCGCGGCTATCTTTCTTCGCTTGCTTGATTGTGATTATTCCTCTTTGTTCACGGTGAGTTCATAGCCTCGCCTTTACTAATTTAAATGTTTTATAAACCTCGCGAGGGGGATACATGCTAGTTTTCACAAACTGAATCCAAGTAGTTTTTGGTATGCTGGACCCGATTACATGATTATAGTGATTGAATGCTTCTTGCCAATTAAGTCCCCACCATGAAACCGTTAATTCCGTAGGGAAACGCTATTATTATGGATTTGCATATTAGGCTTGGCTGGCTTTGACCGGGTGAGTAGCGCCTCATACATAACGGTCGTTTGGGGTAAACTGGCAATTTTTACCTCGGGGCACAAAATCATGGTTAAGGTTCGGTTTCATAAATCTCAATACTATAATCTGAATACCCGACGTGTATTTGTTATATGTCTATTGATAAATAATTCTTGTATTCAACTTATTACTTATTAAACTCTATGAATTCACTCAACTTTATGTTGACTTTTTAGCATGTATTTTCTCAGGTATTATTTGCTAGCTGAGCATTAGGAGCAATCGAAGTCGCGTTGATATCAAATATCGAAGGACTTGTTTTCTACACATTCGATAAGTTTTTTTTTATCTTTAAAATATACATATGTGTCATGTTTTAAAATATACATATGTGTCATGTTTTAACTCTTGTAACTTAAGTTTTAAATAAAAATTGTTGGGACCTTTGTACTCTGATTGATCAAATCAAATGTGACATTTTATTAAACGTCTCTTTTGAGGTCGTTTTATGTAACTTGTGTGTATGAACTATGAAGTGACACCCCAATTGGTATTCCGCTGCGTTGTAAATTTTGGGGGTGTCACAGAATGGTACCAGAGCACAAATTATAGTGAACTAGATCTTTTTGTTTTTGAAAACCTAGACTATAATCATTTATTTTTTTCAAAATCATGAGCTTCTATCATCTTGTCCGATATCCATGCGCGCCTACTCCTGAGCTTCCTATTTCTCCCTCGTATATATATATATATATATATATATATATATATATATATATATATATATATATATATATATATATATATATATATTAATCATACTATATTAGGGATAATTATAGGAGTACTATAATTATTTCTTAACTCATCCGATAATCCGTGAAAGTATCATTCTTATATATATAACCTTTTGTGCACTAAACTTCCTTGTTGTGTTTTATGCTATTCATGTGCATTGTGAATTTCCATCTGAAAATTTATACACATCTTCGAGTGCACCGTTACTATACGTATACATATAGTGAATATTACTATATGTACTTAAGATAATTTTTTTTTCTTTTCTCTCTCGACTAGCTTGCTTGATCCTGAAACATCGATATATTTCTATATAAAGTTCTCACATGAATACTAAACTCTTCTAACCATTGTGAGTTACACGATGGTCTCTCTTAGACATTGTATGCGATTACAATGGTCTCTTTTATTTATCAGACATTGTATGCGATTTCAATGGTCTCTCTTATTTATCAAACATTGTATGTGATTACAATGGTTTCTAAACTCTTTCATAACCGTATGTTATATCATTTCATATGATAGCGAAACATGTTACAGTTTATCAATTTCTATTGGTTGTCTTACTCCCCGTGAACTCATATTTTCTGAGCATTTCTTGCTTATTTTCTTAAGCACCGCTATTGATACTATTTATCTAAAGACTATTTATATATACCCGATTTTCTCTCGACTACTTATCTATTTATCATAGTGTTACTTCTTATTTTTATAAAGGTATTTATTATAAACTTTTTATCCGATTCTTTACACTCAGCCTCCAAAGCATTATCTCAAACCCTACCTCTCCTAATTATATATGTTTCACCAAATTACTTAATAGTTAAATACGTATTTATTCATTTTGATGATACCTTCTCATACATTGTGGGTGACACAGTGGTCTCATTTATTTTCTCAAAAATCGTGAGTAATGCTATGATCTTTAAAAATCTTTTCATGACCTTACACAATGGTATTTTATCTGAAACCCGTCACATTCTATTTATTTACCTTAGAAATTCACTACCATTTTATAAACAACTCCTTTATTGTCATATAAACTATCTTTCATTATATTACAAATGGATTTACTATTCCCCAAAGAATTATCCCATTATTACCTTATAAACTAATAACCTTATTCACTACTATTTTATAAACTGCTCTAACTAGTTCAAAATTAACTTTGTGTCACCTCTTTACAAATCGTTTGGTCAATTACCTTGTAAAACTATTTTACTACTATCTTCTAAACCATTTTCACTACAATATTAATACACTCCTTGCCACTCTCTTACAAACTACTTTACTACCATCTTATAAACTTATCCACTGATGTACTACTATTAAATAAACTGTTTGGACTAGTTTTGAATAAACTATTTTGTTATCATCTTAGAAATCGTTCTGTCATTTACCTTTTACCGAAATTTTCACCACCTTATAAATGATTTTGTTATTATCTTACGAATTACTCGACCTTGTCTTATTAACTAAAACCATTGATTTATTATTGCCTCATGAATTATTCTGTTATTATTTTATTGTTCGTCATTCTCTTCTAAATCTTATAAACTTATTTGTCATCTACAAAAGTAGAAGTTTAGCAACTTTCTCTACATTCATCAAGTTCTATTTTGAAACCTTCATTGTTAATGGTCCGTGTTTCTGGCCCAATGTAGACGGATTTAGAACTACTTAAAACTTCCTTTTTCGCGCGCATGTTCCTTATTCTCTTGTGTTACACCCTCATACTACTTACTTCTGATTGATTCTTACGTATGTACAAACTTATATCACTCTTGGTATATAAGATACGTATGCAAACTCCATACTTGTCCAAAAATGGACATATCACGAGTATAACTAAGTTAAGTATTTGAAAATTTTATCGAACCTCGATTAAATATAGTCTAGTCACCTATATTTAACCTTGGGACAGTGGAACATAGTCTGACTACCTATGTTCGACTTAGATTTTTCAAATACTAGGAATAGTTATATATGGGTTATGTCTAATTGATCTTCTACTTGATCTTCGAGAATCACAAAATTTTTATGTGAGTATAATAATTCAGCAGTATTCATATGATCGAGCAAAACAACTAAACAAATCCTCATTCTATCTTTATCGCATATAGTCAACCTTACTCTGCACCATATTTCTAGACGACGAGAATCGAACCGCGTCGCTAGTTATTCTAGACTTTATTTCGTACGAGTATCCTCATCTTTTCGCAAGTAAACCGTCTACAGATAAAGCGAGTTGAGCTCTGGGACGGCGCTCTCTTAAGGGGTACGTGCTGTGACATTTCTAAAATTTCATGTCATTTATTTTAATTGTTTATTATTCAGCTATTCTATTTTAACTAATTAACTTCGTCGGAGTTATCCGCCTATATCATAGCGCGTTCAATTCATTCAACCCTGACTATACAACGTTTACTCTACACTTTCTATGCACCATTGTTTCCTTACAACCCTATTTTAAAGTCACAATTAATTTTTTCCATTGTTAACTTTTTAAGTTTTATGCGATTTAAATATACGTTTTACGGTTTTGATAATGTCAATCAACCCTAGACTATGAAAATTTTACATGTTTTATGCATTTTAACCTGTTCTCATATTTTCAAGTGAGTTTATACTTGTCTTTTCATTTTTATAGTTTATGTCACTTTTATCAAGAACCGGTGTCACCGAACGCGTTTTCAACTCACGGTTTCAGTTTTAACGATGTCTAAACCCTTAGATGAACTCACCACTCATCTAAAATACTTAAATAGGTTATGTTAATATGTTTTAACATTTTTGTAGGTTTTGTATTTTTACACCTCCTAATTTTACGTTACGCGTCTTAAAAACTTTACGTTTGCAATTACCGGGATCAAAATCTACACCGTAGCTCATGTTTTATACCAAACCACTACCATTTTCTCCCTTTTCTTGTTATGAACGATCCACCCACTTAATTTGGTGATTCATTGATGTGGTTTCTTACTCACTTGTACAATTGTCTCTTTATTCTTGCATATGTCTACCATAAAGTTCACTAACTCATTCTTATCTCATTTGTAACATGCAAGTAAGATCAAAACCACTATTTTTCTCTCTTCCCTCTTGATATCCACGACTAAAAACAGATCCAAATCACATATTTCATCCAAAATTTTACTAAATTATTAATCATAGATCAAAGATCTTGAAGCCCTAGTCTTGTTCTTGGTTTACTACACTCAAAACATCATCAAATCTCATCAAATCTTAGGTTTTCTTGGAAGTTCTTGGCAAGAGTTTATTCAAGGGTTTTAAGGTGTTCAAGGGCTGGTATTAAAAGATATTTTCTAAGGGTAAAAGAGTTATAAAAAGTTGGGTGAAGTGTTGTTGGGTTAATATAGGTCTAGTATTCTTGTTGTTATTATCTTTCTTGTTCATCACTTTTGTAAGGAAACTCTCCACTCATTTTTCATTTTATTTTTACTTTCACTACTGTAAAAGTTATATATCTTGATGTATTTGTATATTATATAAGTTATGTTGCTTGGTTAGGCTTGGTACATAAGTTTAATAACTAAAAACCCTAAAGGACTAGACATGCAAACTGTGAATCTGATTCAGGGGTAAAAACGGAATAAACTGATTTAATCAGTAAATAATGGACCTAAACTAAAAATATGTAGTTATAGCCCTATGTCTTGTGGTCATCTTGACGGGTATTTCATCGAATAACTCATTACGATGATTAAAATAGAATTATTTTTGTGAAACATGTCACATTCTGAGTAACAGATTTGAAACGTGTATAAGTCATTTTTTTGTGAATAACCCACTGTTACTCAAAGCATAAAAGTTTTAGATAACATCTTAACTTAAACGTGGCCGAAAGCGGGGAATTAATCGGGTTAGTAAAACTCTATATATCGCACTTTTCGCGGGACAGTTGTAAATTTGAAAACTGATGGACTGAGTAGTATGGGTAAATAAATAGTTTTACTAATGTAATCAAATTTTTGACTTAGTAGGACCCACAAATTTTGTTTGTACAGACAAATACCTTTCCGGGGATATAAAGAACGTAAATTTTTGACTTACGGTTTACAAGTAACGGAATTTCTAAGATGAGCAAGTTATAAAAATTTCCATCAGCATTGGAATAAAAAGTATAAAAATGTTTACATTTTATAAAACTTTTGGACTTTAAATATATTTTGAACCACCTCCTATATTTTGAACTCTTAGACTTAATTTGAACCTTTTTGATTAAAAATGGGACCCTTGGACTAAATTTGAACCTTAGACTCATCATTGGACCTTTATAACATATTTTGGACTTAGTAACAAATATAAATTTGACACTTGACTTTTATAAAGAATATAAATTCATATTTATAAATAACTCTTTAGTGTGAAACTAAAACTTGTTATATATGTATTTAGTATATGTGTACCAAGCACAATTAAGATCATAATTTATGTAACATATAGCCATATGGCATAAATATTTATTTTCAAAACCTAAGACTACGTATATATATTTAGGTTCTTCGTAGAGCTTCGTGGCTATCTTTCTTCGCTTGCTTGATTGTGATTATTCCTCTTTGTTCACGGTGAGTTCATAGCCTCGCCTTTACTAATTTAAATATTTTATAAACCTCGCGAGGGGGATACATGCTAGTTTTTACAAACTGAATACAAGTAGTTTTTGGTATGCTGGACCCGACTACATGATTATAGTGATTGAATGCTTCTTGCCAATTAAGTCCCCACCATGAAACCGTTAATTCCGTTGGGAAACGCTATTATTATGGATATGCATATTAGGCTTGGCTGGCTTTGACCGGCTGAGTAGCGCCTCATACATAACGGTCACATAATATTGAGAGTTTGGGGTACACTGGCAATTTTTACCTCGGGGCACAAAATCATGGTTAATGTTCGGTTTCATAAATCTCAATACTATAATCTGATTACCCGACATGTATTTGTTATATGTCTATTGATAAATAATGCTTGTATTCAACTTATTACTTATTAAACTCTATGAATTCACTCAACTTTATGTTGACTTTTTAGCATGTATTTTCTCAGGTATTAGTTGCTAGCTGAGCATTAGGAGCAATCGGAGTCGCGTGGATATCAAATATCGAAGGACTTGTTTTCTACACATTCGATAAAAATTTTTTTTATCTTTAAAATATACATATGTGTCATGTTTTAAAATATACATATGTGTCATGTTTTAACTCTTGTAACTTAAGTTTTAAATAGAAATTGTTGGGACCTTTGTACTCTGATTGATCAAATCGAATGTGACATTTTATTAAACGTCTCTTTTGAGGTCGCTTTATGTAACTTGTGTGTATGAACTATGAAGTGACACCCCAATTGGTATTTCGCTGCGTTGTAAATTTTGGGGGTGTCACAGTAATGATCAAACCCGATAGTCAATCTTGTGGTCAAAGAACATATTATAAGGTTATCAAAGTATTGTGTGGCATAAACAGAAGGAAGTAGACTTAAGGGGTTCGAGTTGTCATATACTAAGTGTTATTATAAGTTAGTTGTGGCCAAAGTAATAGAAAAGAGACTTGAGGGGCTATTCTTACCATAAGCACAAACTTGTGCCTAGATAATTATATCCAAGGAATTCTAGATATTTCCCTATTATTCAAGGGTGTGAGTTGTTGTCGGTTTTTAGAGAGAAAAAGAGGAGGGAAAAGAGGAACTATGATGATACTGATGATGTTAAGATGTTCTAATCCAGGAATACGGTTCTTAGCAATGATCCTTGCAAGTAAGTATTCTTTAATTAGTGTTTAATTTATGATTGAGAGGTTAGGGTTTATGTACCCAATTTTGGGGAATTGGGTAAATGGTGTTTAAAGCTAATTAAAGATTATAGAAATTATGAGATGCCTATTTTGGGTTTAAGTTAATGAATTTAATGGGATTGATTATCATATTATCATTATATGATTATGTGATAATTAGTGATGATTAAAAAGGGGTATGGTTATGGTAGCCATGACATAGTTGAGTAATTATATGTTTATGATAATAGTGTTTTGTCCTAAATGACAAAGAATGGAGATGATGATGACCTTGGTTTCATTAGCTTGGGATCGAGGTAAGTAAATCGGTTATAAGTTGATGTTATATGGATTTCTATACATTATGTGTTATGTGATGTTTATGTTAAGATTATATAATGATGCGTTATATATGTGCTTATGTGAAAGTTGATTATAAGGGTAGTTTGGCATAACTTGCAAAAGAATGATAGAGTAGAATGGAATTGGTTAAAGTATGAATGGCGACGTTTAATGTTGGCTTAAGGTATGAGTTATAGTTAATGATATGATGGAATGATAGGTATGATGCATAATGTATGTTTGATGTATGATGTTAAGTTATACCCGTTTTACATAATAAGCCTCGTGCTTACGGTTTAAGTGTTTAATATTTTGTAGGTTGTGCAATGAGGCTTAACTTAGACTAAGGTCTAAGGTTGGATTATGAGGAAGTTAGAAGATGGTAAGAAAGTAGAGCTTAGGTAGATACCGAGCTCAAGTCAATGTTGTACCCCCGAAAGTCTAAAATGGTTTGTAAGTGTGTTGTCAAGTATCAAGGTTTAATTTATGGTCGTTGAAGTAATTGAGTCGCCAAACGGAAAGTCATAACATGGGTTAAGTGTTTATGGTCATATTTAAAGGGGTGTTTGGATTAATGTATGTTTGTACCCATTTTGGGATTTGAATGGGTCAATAGTCATTGATCAAAGTTGTCATGGTTTTTAATGTTAAATGAGTGTTTGGTTTATGGTTAAAGTGGTAATTTTATAGTTAAATGCGATATGGTTAAGTGTAGTATGCAAAAGGGTCAAAACGGTTGTTTCCACCCGTCACTTTGTAAAGCACATTTCTGCGGGTCATTATGACCAAGTTTGTGTATACATTCGAGGTTTATAATGTCCTAATGATTTCTGGAAGTTTTGGTGTTATGTCATGTTATAGAAGTTGTTTTTCTGGAAAATTGGTCAATAGTGCACCAAAGGGTCATGCAGAAAAGGGGTGTTTGGGACAAGGTCCATTTTAACCCATTTTTGGTCTAACAGGTCAAGAATTTTGGGAAACATGGTATAATGTATATTTTAAGTTAAATGTAGGTTACATATGTTTAAATATAGGTTTAAAGTGTTGATTTTATGTTTAAAAGTGTTACGGGTCATTTTGAGACAATAGTGCACTTTAGGGGTCACAGTGCACTTTAGGGGTCATAGTGCACTTTAGGGTGCCACCACTCATTTTAAAAGTTTTGGAGTCTAGTTCTTCTAAGAATAGTCTCAATGTTTGTTTTGTAACTTATTTTAGTCAGTTTATAAATGAATTACAAAAGGTAAAAAAAAAACAGGTCAAAGCGTTTCCGCGTAAAAAGTTCTAACTTTTGGTCAAAGCGTTCATGGGGTGTAACAACTTGGTATCAGAGCTTCGGTTTAAGTGAATTAGGTTTCCACTATAGGTTGCCTAGTCTCAAACCACTCGTAGAAGCGTTGAATGTAAGTGCTAGTGATGCGGGAAGTAGTTGTTAAGTATGAGGTGGATTATGCCTTTGGTTAGATGAGCCTAATGATAATAACTGATGAATGTGTTGAAGTGTATGATATGTTAGCCCGTAGGGGACTTGAATTGTTTAAATTATTTTGTTAGCCGTGCACCTTGGTTGGTGCCGGTGATTATATTGTGCTTATACGAATGTGTGTTAGAGTAATGGTAATGGAATATGAGTAGGAATGATAAGTTGTATTAGAGATGGGCTAACAAGTGAATTAAGTAATGATGCTTTAAGTGTGGATCATAATGATATTAAGCGTACTAAGGTATAGCGTGAAAAGACAAGATGAAACTAACAAACTAATGATTAAGTGTTTAATGACTTAAAGGTTAAAGAATGACGTTAGGTTATGATAGCATGAAATGTGACCAACATATGGTCTCATTATATTTAGTGACTAAAGACTAGTGTTAAAGTGGTATAGAGATGGGTTAATTGCAAGGTAAAGTACTTGAGATTTAAGGGTGAACATGAAGTAGTGATAAAGTGTATTGGTATGTAAAGGATGGAATTGAACGAAAATGTTTAAATGCTAAAAGTTAAATGCGATAAGTTAAGAATGTAACTGAGAATGAGATGTGTGTATATGAGGTTAAGGTGTTGCCTTGAATATTATGTCACGGCTAATGTGCCCCATTAGCGGTGATTATTATTATAATGGATGTGTGGGATAATGAAACCTATTTAAAATGTGTAAGATGAATGAATGATGCTAATGAATGTGTTAATGTTTAAAACGTGAAAGAAGGATAAACGAATGGTAATGAGTATGTTATAATTGATAACCTATGTAAGGTTAAATATGGAAAGAGTTGGGTAGACTAAAGAGTAAGTAATAATGTGAAAATTATTAATGTGGGTTAAGAAAGAAGGTTGTAATGAAAAGTGCAAACACATAGAGAATGTGTTAATATATATTAAGCGGGTTTCGTATACCCTATGATACTTGCTTAAACTAAATAAATGTATGGGATAATGTGTGTGTTACAATGTTAATGACTTGGATCCATGATTGAAATGTGAAAGGTTAAAGATGGCATCCTTCGGGATGACCGAGTTAATGATGATAAACGATGGTATCCTTCGGGGATGACCTAGCTAATGAATGTTAAAGGATCCTTCGAGATGTGTAGAAGATCCTTCGGGATAAAAAGTATTGCCTTCATCGGCAAAGGGTTGCCTATATCCTTGGCATGTAAAAATACCCCCAAAGTGAATGTGGTATTGGTACGGATCCAAGTCTAAAAAGTTAAAAGGTAACGTAAAGAATAAAAAGAACGAAAAGATTTAAAAGCTAAATGTGAAACGAATAGTACGAGTGTTATGTTGGAAGTGTATAAGTAGGATGGCTTATGGTTTCTTTATTTAAATGGATTGGGACGCCTTTTCATTTTAATAAAGAAGTTGTGAATCACTGAACCATGAGTTTATACTTCTTTATTTACATCTTTTAGGACGCCTATCTATGTAAATAAGGAAGTATGAATGAGTGGGCTTATGTGTTCCCGACATGGCATGATTAGAGTAAAAGGGTAGAAATGGGAGTCTAGGAATGGTTAGAAGTCGTAAGGAACTAATATAGGTGGATAGAGTAAGAGTTAGACTTTTGACATGAAGTAAGAGTCGTTGTGTAAAGCCTAGAGTTTAGGTGTTAAAGTATAAGTTGAAATGATTAAAGTTTTAAAAGATATAATTGTTGCAATGCGAAATAATGATAAAGTGAAGTAATGAATGGTAACAAATGCTAATGTGGGTTAACGAGCTATGAAGGCATGGGATAAGAAGTAAAGGCAAACATAATGTGTAGTAAAATGCTATCGGAATAGTAAAAAAGGGTTACGGTAAAGTAGAAAGTTAATAAATAATTTACTTATTAAAGTTAAGATGGTATGAAATGTTCAAGTGCCACATAGTCCTTGACGGGAAAGTTAGAATGGAACGAGTTATTAGGTTACCTGATAGACGTAGAAAGGGTTTACTGGTATACATTAGTGGCAAGGATTGTTTCTTAAATGACAAAATGGTTGAAAGAGAAATGAAGGATTAGAAGAGTTAAGCGTAAAATGAAATGAGTTAAGGGTATGAAGTGCGTATAGAAGGCGTTGAATTGCAAGATCACTTAGATTGTTGCAACCAAAAAGGGATGAAGAACGGAAAGTGCTAATAACGGGAGTAAGATGGGACTAAGATTTGGTTAGTATAGACAAGAGATTTCGGGGACGAAATCTAAATAAGGGGGATAGAATTGTAACACCCGTATCCTGGATACAAATATGCCCCACTCTAGATGAAATGTACTAAGGGCCTTACGTGATTGGTTAGTCAACGAATGTTGCGTAATGGTCAAACCCGATAGTCAATCTTGTGGTCAAAGAACATATTATAAGGTTATGAAAGTATTGTGTGGCATAAATAGAAGGAAGTAGACTTAAGGGGTTCAAGTTATCATATACTAAGTGGTATTATAAGTTAGTTGTGGCCAAAGTAATAGAAAAGAGACTTGAGGGGCTATTCTTGCCATAAGCATAAACTTGTGCCTGGATAATTATATCCAGGGAATTCTAGATATTTCCATATTATTCAAGGGTGTGAGTTGTTGTCGGTTTTTAAAGAGAAAAAGAGGAACTATGATGATAATGATTATGTTGAGATGTTCTAATCCAAGAGTAAGGTTCTTAGCAATGATCCTTGCAAGTAAGTATTCTTTAATTAGTGTTTAATTGATGAATGAGAGGTTAGGGTTTATGTACCCAATTTGTGGGAATTGGGTAAATGGTGTTTGAAGCTAATTAAAGATTATAGAAATTATTAGATGCCTATTTTGGGCTTAAGTTAATGAATTTAATGGGATTGATTATCATATAATCATCATATGATTATGTGTTAATTAGTGTTGATTTAAAAGGGGTATGGTTATGGTAGCCATGACATAGTTGATTAATTATATGTTTATGATAATAGTGTTTTGGCCTAAATGACAAAGAATGGAGATGATGACGACCTTGGTTTCATTAGCTTGGGATCGAGGTAAGTAAATCGGTTATAAGTTGATGTTATATGGATTTCTATACATTATGTGTTATGTGATGTTTATGTTAAGATTATATAATGATGCGTTATATATGTGCTTATGTGAAAGTTGATTGTAAGGCTAGTTTGGCATAACTTGCAAAAGAATGATAGAGTAGAATGGAATTGGTTAAAGTATGAATGGTGATGTTTAATGATGGCTTAAGGTATGAGTTATAGCTAATGTTATAATGGAATTATGGGTATGATGCATAATGTATGTTTGATGTATGATGTTAAGTTATGTAACACCCCCAAAATACCGCAGCGGAAGACTGTGTCACAGGGGTGCTACTTCATAATACAAAGTACAAGTTATAGAAAACGAACTCTAAATGAGATGTTTTGAAAAGTTACCATTCGATTAATGAATTCAAAGTTACAAACATGAGATTCCAAAGTATGATACATAAATGTATACAAAATGTTGAATGGTAAATGATAAAAGCATAAGTCTTCAGAATATGCAGCTTGACTCTAAGTTCCACGCACTAGCTATCGCCTTACTAACCTGAGATAAACATGCTAAAGTGTCAACACAATGGTTGGTGAGTTCATAGAATTTGTCTTAAAACAGTTGAAAAAGCCTTAAAGAATGATCACACAGCAAAGGCATCGTGAATCCACTCAGTTACAAGTCCCGCCATAAGAGACTTGTAACCTGTGTGTTCACAACCCACTGCTACAATATAGTATGATAAAGACATGTATAAGTTCATCAAGACAATTAAGCAATTAGTAGTGAGTCTCTACTTCATCTCCGAAGACCTCACTTTTATGATGTATCCAACATTCGCAAATGTTAGGATGTATCAAAGACAACTGGGAGTCAATTCCCAAAGACAACTGGGAGCCACTTCCCAAAGACAACTGGGAGTCAATTCCCAAAGACAACTACTAGTCAATAAATAGAATAACGCAATTAAGTATAACGCAGTCATGTATGTAAGCAATCAAGTATAACACAGTCAAGTATAGACGTTTTGAGTATTTGTACAAGTAAACAAGTAGTTGAGCATGTATCCCCCCCAATAGTTAAAACAAGTACGAAAAGAGTAGGGGCTATGACTCACCTTAAGTCTATGTAATGAGAAATGAAAGTGGTAGTCGAATCGCGAAATTCTCTAAGAGCAGCCTATAATAGAACGTTGCGACTTAGGTTTGGAGTAACGTCTAAGAATACGAAGAATTGCCCATATATGTCTTGCATAATGTTCATGATGTAGTACTTTAGTATATAGTGTAAGTCTTTGAATATAAGTGGTCTATGAAACATGTATAAGTTGTATATCTCTTACTACCGTTCGGGCCGACATAATTCAGAAGTCATGGAGTAAACGTTCGAGGAGCCAGGACACTAAACCTAATCTTGTAAACCCTTCACCATAACTCTTGTAACCATTGATAGACTTGATATAGACCTTGTGAAAACCCATTAACTTCAGCCCTAGTAACCTTGTGTAGCTCCTAATTCAACCATGGAATCACCAAACAAACTTAAGAACTAGGTAGAGAATACTAAGACCTCGAACTTTGTAGTGTAACTTGTATATTGAAGATCAAAGGATCATGGTGCTAGGTACTTATGTTGTGGCGTTTTTGTTGATGAAGAATGGAAGAGATTAGCTTGCTATTTATACTAAGAATGAGGAGGTTAGGAAGGTGGCTAGGAAACTACATAAACTTGGAGACAAAGTTGTAATTAAAAATGATCTAATGGCTAAAGTCATGAGATGATGCCACAAGTGTGAATGCCCCCCCTAGTGGTGGTTTGAAGAACTTGGAGAACAAGTTGTGGACTTTTGATGGTATTATCCTAAGTATGTAGCTAGTTTTGACTCCGTAAATCGCTAACCGTAAATGATTAAGCCTCAAAACGTAAAACCGGGTATCCTAAAAATATGAAACTTGAAAGTATGGTCAAACATGTCAATATACTCCATAATAAAATATAAAATGAGTGGTAGGTTCTATCGGGTGCGAAAACCCTGCTAAAAACTGGAAACACGGGTCTAAAACGCGCAATTCGCGTAAAACGCTGAACTGAAAAACGTAAAATTCCGAAACTTTTGGAATTGTCATAAAATGATAGAAAATCATATTTCTATTGTTTATAATGTTTTATGGACATATCGGGATGCTAGAAGGACGTTTAAACCTAAAAGTAAATCTCGGACACGGCTTTGTGATTTTTGTAGAAATGATCCGACGAGCGTCAAACTCTCGGATTATCGTTAAAATAGTTTAACTTACGAGAATATGAAATAAAAATTTCTGAGATGAATAGTGAAAAGTGAATAGTAAAAAGTGAATAGTAAAAGTGAATAGTAAAAAGTGAATAGTGAAATTTTCGGGAACAAAAGTTAACCTGAAATTGCGAATTGTTACAGTCTGTACCCCTTAAGGAGAACTTCGTCCCGAAGTTCAGTTGATGTTAACTACTTACGATGTGTCTAAGAGAATTCGGGATCTCTAATATAGTGGTGTTCACTCTGATTTGTCTAAGGTTCTGGTTAAGGAGTTGTATCGGCTACAATTAAGCCCACTTATTTATAACACATTACTTACATAAAGAAGCGTCCAAATTTATGTAAGTAAGGTCTCATAAACTTATGGTTCGGTGATTTACAATTTCTTTATTTAAATAAAGAGGCGTCCCAATCCATTTAAATAAGGAGATTCTAAAACATCCTACTTAAGAATTTCCGACACAAAATCCGCCTTCTGAGGCCGATAGTAAGATAATCAAGCCATCAAATCCCTAAAGCTAAGCAATAATATTATTTAACTCAAATCTTGTGTCTCATCAAACAAGAACTGTCACAAGATCAAGTTAACTAATTAGTTATTACTGAGCTCCATGTTTTTAATGACTCGACGAATCTCTGGGGCTCCTTATAATACTAAAGTCACATCATCTAACAGCGTGGAACTAAGCAAACCTCTAACAAAAAAGCATATGTGTATGTATTGTGTGTAAGGCAAATAAAGAGGAAGGTCCCAACGTATATAGCAGTTATAGTCTAGGCACTAAATGCAACCTAGTTCTCTATAACCAAGGCTCTGGTACCAATCTGTAGCACCCCTATGACACAGTCTTCCGCTGCGGTATTTTGGGGGTGTTACAGATAAAGTAACACCCCCAAAATACCGCAGCGGAAGACTGTGTCACAGGGGTGCTACTTCATAATATAAAGTACAAGTTATAGAAAACGAACTCTAAATGAGACGTTTTGAAAAGTTACCATTCGATTAATGAATTCAAAGTTACAAACATGAGATTCCAAAGTATGATACATAAATGTATACAAAATGTTGAATGGTAAATGATAAAAGCATAAGTCTTCAGAATATGCAGCTTGACTCTAAGTTCCACGCACTAGCTATCGCCTTACTAACCTGAGATAAACATGCTAAAGTGTCAACACAATGGTTGGTGAGTTCATAGAATTTGTCTTAAAACAGTTGAAAAAGCCTTAAAGAATGATCACACAGCAAAGGCATCGTGAATCCACTCAGTTACAAGTCCCGCCATAAGAGACTTGTAACCTGTGTGTTCACAACCCACTGCTACAATATAGTATGATAAAGACATGTATAAGTTCATCAAGACAATTAAGCAATTAGTAGTGAGTCTCTACTTCATCTCCGAAGACCTCACTTTTATGATGTATCCAACATTCGCAAATGTTAGGATGTATCAAAGACAACTGGGAGTCAATTCCCAAAGACAACTGGGAGCCACTTCCCAAAGACAACTGGGAGTCAATTCCCAAAGACAACTACTAGTCAATAAATAGAATAACGCAATTAAGTATAACGCAGTCATGTATGTAAGCAATCAAGTATAACACAGTCAAGTATAGACGTTTTGAGTATTTGTACAAGTAAACAAGTAGTTGAGCATGTATCCCCCCCAATAGTTAAAACAAGTACGAAAAGAGTAGGGGCTATGACTCACCTTAAGTCTATGTAATGAGAAATGAAAGTGGTAGTCGAATCGCGAAATTCTCTAAGAGCAGCCTATAATAGAACGTTGCGACTTAGGTTTGGAGTAACGTCTAAGAATACGAAGAATTGCCCATATATGTCTTGCATAATGTTCATGATGTAGTACTTTAGTATATAGTGTAAGTCTTTGAATATAAGTGGTCTATGAAACATGTATAAGTTGTATATCTCTTACTACCGTTCGGGCCGACATAATTCAGAAGTCATGGAGTAAACGTTCGAGGAGCCAGGACACTAAACCTAATCTTGTAAACCCTTCACCATAACTCTTGTAACCATTGATAGACTTGATATAGACCTTGTGAAAACCCATTAACTTCAGCCCTAGTAACCTTGTGTAGCTCCTAATTCAACCATGGAATCACCAAACAAACTTAAGAACTAGGTAGAGAATACTAAGACCTCGAACTTTGTAGTGTAACTTGTATATTGAAGATCAAAGGATCATGGTGCTAGGTACTTATGTTGTGGCGTTTTTGTTGATGAAGAATGGAAGAGATTAGCTTGCTATTTATACTAAGAATGAGGAGGTTAGGAAGGTGGCTAGGAAACTACATAAACTTGGAGACAAAGTTGTAATTAAAAATGATCTAATGGCTAAAGTCATGAGATGATGCCACAAGTGTGAATGCCCCCCCTAGTGGTGGTTTGAAGAACTTGGAGAACAAGTTGTGGACTTTTGATGGTATTATCCTAAGTATGTAGCTAGTTTTGACTCCGTAAATCGCTAACCGTAAATGATTAAGCCTCAAAACGTAAAACCGGGTATCCTAAAAATATGAAACTTGAAAGTATGGTCAAACATGTCAATATACTCCATAATAAAATATAAAATGAGTGGTAGGTTCTATCGGGTGCGAAAACCCTGCTAAAAACTGGAAACACGGGTCTAAAACGCGCAATTCGCGTAAAACGCTGAACTGAAAAACGTAAAATTCCGAAACTTTTGGAATTGTCATAAAATGATAGAAAATCATATTTCTATTGTTTATAATGTTTTATGGACATATCGGGATGCTAGAAGGACGTTTAAACCTAAAAGTAAATCTCGGACACGGCTTTGTGATTTTTGTAGAAATGATCCGACGAGCGTCAAACTCTCGGATTATCGTTAAAATAGTTTAACTTACGAGAATATGAAATAAAAATTTCTGAGATGAATAGTGAAAAGTGAATAGTAAAAAGTGAATAGTAAAAGTGAATAGTAAAAAGTGAATAGTGAAATTTTCGGGAACAAAAGTTAACCTGAAATTGCGAATTGTTACAAGTTATACCCGTTTTACTTACTAAGCCTCGTGTTTACGGTTTAAGTGTTTAATGTTTTGTAGGTTGTGCAATGATGCTTAACTTAGACTAAGGTCTAAGGTTGGATTATGCGGAAGTTAGAAGATGGTAAGCAAGTAGAGCTTAGATAGATACCGAGCTCAAGTCAATGTTGAACCCCCGAAAGTCTAAAATGGTTTGTAAGTGTGTTGTCATGTGTCAAGGTATAATTTATGGTCGTTGAAGTAATTGAGTCGCCAAACCGAAATTCATAACATGGGTTGAGTGTTTATGGTCATATTTAAAGGGGTGTTTGGATTAATGTATGTTTGTACCCATTTTGGGATTTGAATGGGTCAATAGTCATTGATCAAATTTGTCATGGTTTTTAATGTTAAATGAGTGTTTGGTTTATTGTTAAAGTGTTAATTTTATAGTTAAAGGCGATATGGTTAAGTGTAGTATGCAAAAGGGTCAAAACAGGTGTTTCCACCCGTCACTTTGTAAAGCACATTTCTGCGGGTCATTATGACCAAGTTTGTGTATACATTTGATGTTTATAATGTCCTAATGATTTCTGGAAGTTTTGGTGTTATGTCATGTTATAGAAGTTGTTTTTCCGGAAAATGGGTCAATAGTGCACCAAAGGGTCATGATGAAAAAGGGGTGTTTAGGACAAGGTCCATTTTAACCAATTTTGGGTCTAACGGGTCAAGAATTTTAGGAAACAAGGTGTAATGTATATTTTAAGTTAAATGTAGATTACATATGTTTAAATATAGGTTTAAAGTGTTGATTTTATGTTTAAAAGTGTTACGGGTCATTTTGAGACAATAGTGCACTTTAGGGGTCATAGTACACTTTAGGGGTCATAGTGCACTTTAGGGTGCCACCACTCATTTTAAAAGTTTTGGAGTCTAGTTCTTCTAAGAATAGTCTCAATGTTTGTTTTGTAACTTATTTTAGTCAGTTTATAAATGAATTACAAAAGGTCAAAAAAACTGGTCAAAGCGTTTCCGCGTAAAAAGTTCTAACTTTTGGTCAAAGCATTCACGGGGTGTAACAAAAGTGAGGCTGCTATGGCGTCTAGTTCTCAGGGGTTGACTGGGATTGATGGTGAGTCAAACCTTGGGGCTAAAAATCATGGTAAGTCTCATGTTGTTCCTAATATAAGTAGTGATGCTAATGTTTCTAATGAGGTAGAGGCCAATACTAATGTTGGTGTGGGTAGTGTAGTTATTGGTGATATACCTATACCTTTTGAGGATAACCCTGTGTTAAATCCTAGTAAGAGTAATTCTAGTGTTTATGGAAATGCTAATGGTGATATGAATGTGAATGGGGGTGGGATAAGCAATCAATGGCCTAAGTTAAGTGGAATCTTTAAGAATGTGGGTAGTAAAAGTGATGGTGGTTCAGAAAATAAGTCTTGTGATACTGTTATGACTAAAAATTTTGTGAATAAGGCTGTCTCTTTTATCTCTGCATTTAAAGGACTTACTAGGGTATGGTAATAATAAGCTTACTAAGTTTCCTATTAGGATAAATGAGCAAGGTAAGGAAGTTGTGGACATGGATCCAGTTATTGAAGAAGGTAGTAAGAAGTGGGACTTAACTCTTGTGGGGTTTTTTGTGGGGTTAAAAAATGAATTATAATGAGATCTCTGGTCACTTAAGAAGAATGTGGAGGGCACATCAAATTGCAGAGATTATTACTAATGAGTGTGGTTTATTATTTATCAAGTTTAAATTTGTGGAGGGTATGGAGTATGTGCTAGAAAATGGTCCATGGTTAGTTGATGGCAAGCCATTTTTTGTTCAAAAATGGGAGGCAGGTATGTGTATGGAGAGGCCTGAACCTACTAAAGTTCCAATATGGGTGAAAATCATGAATGTTCCACTTGAAGCTTGGAATGTGCAGGGTATAAGTAGGTTAGCTAGCAGAATTGGCAATCCAATTATAATGGACAGAATAACCACATCTATGTGTGAAAAAGCTTTTGGGAGGGCTAGTTTTGCTAGGGTGCTAATTGAAGTTGATGCTTCAACTGAATTAGTGGATAATATTGAAGTTTGCTATGAGAGGCTTGGTAGATCTATAAAACTTAAGGTTGAATATGCTTGGAAGCCCCCTCTATGCACTCATTGCAAGGTTTTTGGTCATGAGTTGAGAAACTGTAGATTTAAAGAGGCTTATATGGTAGATGAGATTGAAAAGACTAAGAATGTTGGAGTTAATGAAGTCAAAGTTGATGGTAATAGTAAAAGGGATGAGGAATGGCAAGAAGCTAGGAAGTTTAATAGAAATAGTGCTAGTACTAGTAGAGCATATGCGCAACAGAGTAATGGTTATGGTATGAATAGAGGGGGTTCAATGGTAAAGGCAGAGGAGGTATGCAAGGTAGGGGTGGTATGTTTCAGAGAAATGTAAATGAGAACAATAATGTGAATTATGTTCCAATTGAGAGTAGTGGTAAGAAAGTTGATGATGGTCTAGTTATGGAGGATAAGAACATGGACAATACACAGAATAAGGGTAAAGGTTTTGCTGTTAGTAAATAAAATGTAAGCAAGGCTAAAGCTAAAAATGTTCAGAGTGTCAAGAATACTTTTAATGTTTTAGCAAAAGATGAAATAAATTGTGTGGATGTTGGAAATGATGAGTGGGTGCAAATGAGAAAGAAAATTGATTTAGCATGTGATTTGGGTATGCAAATTGCTGAGAGTGAAAAATGTAGGTTGTCTAAGGATTTGAGGAAGTATTATGATGAGAAATGTAATGCAAAGGCTGGAAATAAGTTAGTTGAAGGGTTAAAATGGAGAATTGCTAAGTTGCAAAAAGATATTAGCTATGGTCATAACAACTCAGCCATGAATTCCAAGAAGAATGCTGATGAATTATGTAAAGTGATGATGAAGGAATCTGGTATGACACATAACCAAGCTTACATGAAAGCATATGATGAGTGTTATAAAGCTGAGCTGGATAATATTGAGGGTTGGTCTAGAGAGAAACAGAAGGCAGAAGTTGAGTTGTTTTTTCTGTCTGAATTAGTACTAACTGATGGGGTTAGAAACACTTGGACAGAGGAGATGATTCAAAAATATGAGAGTCTTGTGGGTCAAAAAGTTGATGGTATAATACAAAAGCGTTTTGAGGAAGGAATTTTGGAAAGTATGAATGGTGATGTGGCTCATGAAAACCATGGTAATGCCAATTTCATGACACAAGATATAGTCTCTAATGGGGTTGAAAGTAGTGCTACACAGATGCAATGTGTTATTGCATCTAACTCCTCACTGTTTTAATGATATTAAATATAGCTTCATGGAAGGTCAAAGGGATTTTTGACTCCCTAAGACAAAATGAAGTTAAAAGACTTATTAGTAGTAATAGTATTTCACTATGTGGTATTCTTGAAACACAGTTGAGAAAGAAATTTGTTAACAATGTATATAATGAGGTCTTTGGTAGGTGGAGTTGGGTTTCGAACTCTGTTGATAGCCCTAACGGTTGCAGAATTGCTATGGGGTGGGATACTAGCATTCTTAATGTCACCTTACTGTCTCAAACTAGTCAAGTTATGCACTTCTTGGTTAGTGGTGTTAATAAGGATATGTCTATCTATGTCTCTTATGTTTATGGAGACAATACTGTTAAGGTTAGATTAAAGTTATGGGAAAATCTTAATGACCATAAAGTCATTGTAGGTAATTGTGCTTGGGTTATGATGGGTGATTTCAACACTACACTTCACCAAAATGAGAATTCTAATTGTTTCAATGTGAAGAAGGTTTTGGGTATGCAAGATTTTAAGGATTGTGTTAGTAAGCTGAATATGGGTGATATTAATATGTGTGGATTGTTATATACCTGGATTCAGAAAAGGAAAGATCCTAGGGAGGGTATTCTTAAGAAACTTTATATGATTATGGGTAATGACTGCTTTTTAACCATGTATCCTGAGAGTGTTGCTAAGTTCCTCCCTTATTTATCATCTGATCATTCTCCAGCCATTCTTTGTATGCATGATGTGATTGTCAAAGATAGGAAAGCTAAATCTTTCTGGTTTATGAATTTTTTAACTGCGAAAAAGGGGTTTATTGAAACTGTGGAGAATAACTGGTTCATCAGAGTTAAGGGATTTGATACGTTTGTTTTTGCAAAAAGATTGAAGGCTATGAAAACACATTTAAGGAGACTTAACAGAGATAATGGAAATGTTTTTGATAAAGTGAAGTGTTTAAAGTTTGAGTTGGACAGAGTTCAGAATAATTTGGATAAAGACCCTCACAATGTGTTCCTTAGAGAAGAAGAAATAGTGTATGTTGTAGCTTATAAAGAGAGTGTTATTGATGAGGAAAGGTTATTAAAACAGAAAGCTAAGATTCAATGGCTGAGAGAAGGTGATGCTAATAGTTCTTATTTTCATGCTATGATCAAGGGTAGGGTGAGTAAGAATAGAATTAATGAGATTAAGGATAAGCAGGGTAACTCTTTTCAGGGTAACAATGTTGTTGCTTGTTTTGTTACTCATTTTGAAGAGTTCTTTAAAGAGGATAATGCTATTTACCCAATTGATGATCCTGATAGCCTTTTCTCTAAGAAGCTTGATGCTGAAACTGCTATGGGTTTGATTGGTGATGTTACTGATGTGGAGATCAAAACTGCATTGTTTGACATTGATGATGACAAGGCCTCTGGACCTGATGGTTATACATCTAAATTCTTCAAAGCTGCCTAGAGAGTTGTGGGTAAAGATACATGTGCTGCAGTGAGGGAATTCTTTTCTAGTGGCAAGTTACTTGGCGAGTTTAATGCTACACTTATATCTCTTATCCCAAAAATTAAAACTCCTTCACTCGTTACTGATTACAGACCCATCTCATGTTGTAATCTTATATATAAAACCATTAGTAAAGTTATTACTAATAGAATTAAGATGGTGTTGAATGATTTGGTAGATGTCAACCAAAGTGCTTTCATTCCTGGTAGACACATTTGTGATAACATCCTTCTAGCTCAAGAGTTTATGAGGGGTTATGGGTGGAATTGGGGTGCTAAGAGATGTGCTTTTAAAGTTGATATCCTTAAAGCTTATGATACAGTGAATTGGAATTTTTTGAAGAACATCCTGTTTAACTTTGGTTTTCATCCTGTTATGATCCAATGGATTATGGTATGTTTAACCAGTGCCCATTTTTCTGTGTGCATCAATGGTGAAACCCACGGATTTTTCAAAGCTGGTAGAGGCTTGAGAAAAGGGGATCCAATATCCCCTTATCTCTTTACTTTGGTGATGGAAGTGCTCAATCTTATGATTAGAAGATAGGTAAGGGCTGAAAGGAAATTTCAATACCACTGGGGTTGTAAGGAGCTCAAGATTACTAGTTTATGTTTTGCGGATGATTTGTTGATGCTTTGCCATGGGGATCTTATTTCTGCCTCAGTCTTGAGAAGAGGCCTTGATGAATTTGGTATGTCTTCTGGTCTATACCCTAGTATGGATAAAAGTGAGTCATTCTTTAGTAATATAGATGCTAATGTCATGGCAATATTAAAATGGTTATGCCTTTTAAAGAGGGTAAACTGCCTATTAGATACTTAGGTGTTCCTCTGGTTTCTAAGGGCCTAAAGATTAATGATTGTACGGCATTAATTGATATTGTGGATAAGAGGATTAGTGACTGGAGAAATAAGAGCCTCTCATTTGCTGGAAGATTACAATTGATTTCCTCTGTGCTTGCATCTATCCAAGTTTATTGGTCTACTATTTTTGTTCTTCCTGCTAGTATCTGTAAAACTATTGATAAGATGTTTAAAAGGTTTATGTGGAATAGGGGTGAGTCTGCTCAGGGTAAAGCTAGTGTGGCCTAGAAAGATGTGTGTAAACCTAAGTGTCAAGGGGGCCTTGGGATTAAATCTGTGCAACTTTGGAATAGAGTTTTAACGCCTAAACATCTTTGGAACATTGTGAATAAAAAGGATACTGTGTGGGTGAAATGGATTTATATTTATAGGTTGAAGGGTAAAAGTGTTTGGAGTATTAAGTTGAGGAAAGGTGCCCCTTGGAGTTGGAAGAAACTTCTGGACTTAAGAGATATGATTAGAAAGTTTATATGGATCAAAATTGGTAATGGTAGATATTGTAATGTATGGTTTGACAAGTGGTCTGCTAATGGTCCTTTGAGCAATGTAATTAGTAGTAATGATCTTGATTTAGCTGGTATGGATCATAAAGCTAAGATTGCTGACATGATTAATGATAATGAATGGGAATGGCCCATGGAATGGGATGGGAAATTTGATTCTGTTTTAAATGTCCCTATTCCCACCATTTATGCTAGTAAGCATGATAAAGTTATTTGGATTAACAAAAAGGGCAAAGAAGTGGAGTACTCAGTTAGTGAGGTATGGAAAGCTGTTATTGAGGATTTTCCAAATGTTATTTGGCATAACCATGTTTGGTTTTCACAATGCATCCCCAGGCATGCTTTTATTTTATGGACTACAATTAAGGGGAGATTAAAAACTAGAGATAGATTGGCCAGGTGGTTTGAGGTAGGAAATATGAGTTGTTTACTGTGTAATCAGCATGATGAAACACATAGTCATTTGTTCTTTTCATGTGTTTTTTCTAAAAGGTTGTGGGAGAGGCTGAAACCTATGGCTGAGCTTGAAAATATAGGTAATGATTGGGCTGGTGTGATTTCGTTTATAGTTAATAAACCTACTACTAATAATATATGGAATGTTATACAAAGGTTGGTGTTGGGTTCTGCTGTATATTGCATTTGGCAGGAAAGGAACAATAGAAGGGCTGGTCAAATTGTTAGGAGTGAGGATTGTGTTTTCAATCATATTGTGGGTACTATTAGAATGAAGCTTTTGGGTCTGAAGTTGAAATTCTCTCCTAATGTATGCAAGGCTGCCTGTATTTGGAACATCTCACTGGGTAGACATGAGCAAAACAGAAGAATGGTGGAAGGGTTGGCCAATTTTTGATTTCTGTGGTTTTTGTTTCTTATGATGATTTACAGATTTTCTATGATTTTTAGTTAGGTGAATTGGCATCAAGAAGGTACTGGTTTGTGGAAGTGTAACTTCATCTTTGATATTGACATTTATGGAAGTTTAACTGCAATGATCTCTACATTGAAGTGTTATGACTGTTGGTATGAATGGATTATGGAGTCTTCTATTGGTATAGTTGATGTTTTTGGGTTCTGGCTTACTGTGAGGTGTTGTGCTGTTGAACTGATGGAGATTGAATGATTGTGTTTGGGAAGGTTTTTGGAGAGTGTTGCACTCTTTTTGTCCTTCTCTATGGTTTTGCCCCTTGGGGTTTTACATAAGAAGGTTTTTAAGGAGGCAAACTCTACTTAACTGCTACTTTGGCACTTCCTTTGTTCTTCTATAAGTTGTGTGGCATATGCTCCTTTTGTATGGCAGGTGGTTTGTTGCTTTGTGATCTTGGATGGCTTGGATTTGCTTCTTTGTTATTAGTTGGATGGTATGATGTAGCCCTGATTTCTGTATAGTCATTGTGTACTGTGCTGGTTTGGGTGTTATTGGTTGGTCCCTTTAACACCTGATGATGCAGAAGTACATCTAGGCTTACAGTTTGAATTTGGCTTCATTATTATCATCCGTCTTGGTTTATTGTATTTCTAGCCTACTTATTTAGTTGTTATGTATTTGAGCTAGGGAATTTTGTCCTATTCCATCATTTTTATGCTAGTACAAATGTGTGGAAGTTAGGGATGTGTCCTAACTCCTAACTTTTGTTAACACTTTGTATTTCTCTCTTGTACCGTTTGGAAATTCCTTTACTTAATAAAATTTACCTTTAAGTAAAAATAAAAAATACAAATACAAATCGAAAAAACAAACAAAAAAGAGAGAAAAAAAATAGAAAAAGAAGTAAAAAAAAACATACGGACTACCATCCCGTTTCCTTTTATGTTTTTGTAGTTTTCATTAGCTTAAGTCGAGTCGAGTCTTAGCTTAGCAACGCCACATTGTAAATGTAATTGATCAAGATGATTAACTCGCCACCAGTAAAGATTGCCTTTATCCAACAAAACCGTGTTTATCATATCCCTACATCTCACGTTACAACCCTTTAAAAGACCTATTTGATAGTTTATCCTAGGTGATTACGCCAAAGTGGTGGAGGTTTGATCATTTCCCAAGCCTATGGTAATCTATGTGCTGTGACAGGTAGTGAGAGATATTTTTCATTTTCATTTGTGATATATACTTTTATTACACCCGAGAGATGTGAGTATCCAAACACTATTTGTGAGGTGCTAGTGTATAATTTATGTGCTTGTTTTGGTTATAGTGGAACGAGCATTTCCTGTAATTACTTTTATCTTAGTGTTAAATGACCCCTAGCTTGTATTTTGATTAGAATAAAAGCGCATTTGCTTGAGGACAAGATAATCTCAAGTGTAAGGGTATTTGATGAGGCGAAAAGTGTTATGCTTTTAGGGGGCCATTTAAGCCCTAAGTCGTGATTATTTGATCAAATATTGCCTCAAATCGTTCCTTTTGTCATTTTAGGTACTTTGGAGAAGAAATCAGTAAAAGGAAGCATTTTGGACGTTTTTGGAGCGAAAAGTGAAGAAAAAGACAAAGTCTCCAAATCAAGCTGGAAACAGTACCTGACAGCATCACGTTCTGTAGGTGACGGCGTCACGTGTTGGCAAAGAGGTGGATATATGATCCACACTCACAAGACTAAACAAAGATTATGACTACTTGATGTATATCAAGATACAACAAGCTTACAACTAGTAATGCAAGTGCACTACTCAATGACTCTAACACTTTGTATCTTCTTGATACTTAGTGTTCTTCTCTTGGACTAGAAGAGGAATGAAGGTGATCACTTGAATGGATGATTGGATCACTCTAAAACAAACTAAGACTCTCTAAATGATCAAAGAAAGTGATCTAACTAAGAAGGGATTAAACTAGAGAAAAGTGGCGGGAAAAATCAGGTGGAAAGTGTAAAATGGTCCACTATTTATAGGCAAAGAGAAAAATGACTGTTACAGGGGGACGACACCACTAATTGTCACACGGTAACACTAAATTTAGTGGTACCATGGTACCGTCCCATATAAAAATGCTCCAATTTTTGTCTTTAGTGGTGAAAGTTTATTCGGGGGAGTTTGCAGCTGATTTAGGTAAAAATATAGCTGTATATAGCTGTTGGGATTTTTGAAATGATTTTCCCAAATAAAACATATCTTTATAATTCAAAAATAATTGTAGAATGTATTTTTGAAAAAATGTTTTGTCACATTAAAAATGTGAAGTTTAGAAAAATATAATCCTTTGATCATTTGTTAAGTAGTAGATTTTTTTGTCCATACCTTGAGTGATTTACGTCGGGATGGAAATCTACAAATTTGTTGAAGCATGCTTGAGACATCAAGAGATGTTGATGTAAATATGCATTGATGATTTGTGTAAACAAGTAACTTGCGTATTTTACGTTATGCATTACAAGTTACATGTTTGTCATCATTAAAACGAAGAAACTGTTTAGTTTAAATATCGTAATATTTGCACTAACAATCTCCCCCTTTTTGATGATGAGAAATATGTAAACAGTGATACACAGTAAAATGTAAAAGTTACCCATTTACACTCCCTTCTCCCCCTTTTGTCGAAGCAAAAAGATAGTTGCCTCGAGCTCTCCCTTGAATTCATTCCCTACTCCACCTTATTGCACTACTATCCTTTCTCCCCAGAAAGGCGAGCTTGCATCATCCCAGTGAAGTCTTCTATTACCAATTGTGAAGACGACTCCGAGCTATGTATTCAAATACCCCCGAGCTCCCCTGATTGAATCCCCTTATTTATTTACCTTAGTATCTAACGGATCCATGGATCAAATTCTTACAAAGGCTTTTCCTACATCAAGGGTTAGCTTCGTGAAACATAATATATAAGAGTATAGGAGCAACATTATAGGGATAGAATACATATATCAAAACATTCAATGGTTGACTATGTGAGTGACACAGCCTAAAAGAAAGCCCAAGAAGGTTGAGAGACACAAAAAGATGAATGCATATTGCAATTCAAAGACACTTGAGTGTCACAACCCGACCAACAACCTAAGGTGTAATTGTTCAATCAATCACACTAACAAGAATGAGATTTGTTCATTGACTGACGCACAAAATGACTTCTTCCAAGTTGTCATTGGGAAGGCAAGTCCGGACAAACCTTTTGAACGACATAATCATCTAACTAAGATGATTGGTGTTAAGGATGGTTTGTTGATAAGACATACTCTAAATGATTACTATTATGACAAGTCATGTCATAAAGTAGACTCGATTGAAGATATACAAAAAAATGAGAATGAGAATGATATGTACCTAGATGCGAATGAAGATGACCCTATAAGATGGGAAAGTGTTGGTTTTGACCTTTGAGGAAAGGTGGGGAAAGATGTTTTAGATTAATATATCATTTGCACTGACAATGAGATGCATGATATATTTCAAGAGAGAAGAAAAGAAAAAAAAATGTGCATGTGATCCTAATAGGATTGTTGGCGGATATCTCTAACGGGGTTGAGGTAACGAAGTTCTAGATTTCTAGTTTGGATGATCCTAGTTGTATGTTAGAGATAATATGGTGCATGAAGGGTTTCGTGCAATTGTGAGGATTGAAGGTTGTTGAACTAACTAACACTTATCCAAAGTGAGGAATAGTTGTAAGGTTTGAGTGTAACGATTGATGGGTTGAAGGTTTTTAGACTAACTATCACTATCAAGAGTGAAGTGTAGCTAAAAGGTTTGAGTGGGATTGATATAATGGTTGAAGGTTTTGAAACTAAATAACACTGTCAAGAGTGAAGTTTAGTTGTAAGGGTTGAGTGTGATGATGATAATGTGAGGTTTGGAGATGAGATATAAGATAAGCTTGCAATGGTGAGGCCTTATATAGGTAAGAGTTGTGGGATTCGAATTAAAGTTGGTGGTAGTGTCCTATGTTGTAGTGAGGGAATCTTTGGGTGTATGTGAGTTTGCAAAATTTTGTAGGTTTGAGGTTACGGATGCAGGGATCTAAAGGAAATAGTGAAGATTCGTCACACAGGGGCACGGTACCACTAAATTCTGCACGGTACCGTGGCCTATTTAATGGTACCGTGACCTGGAAGTCACAAATTTTCCAGTGCAGCCTAGTTCTTGGCAGCTAAAGGGAAGTTTTCTAGGGAATAAGAACTATAATTGTTTGTTCTTAAGAGTGTTTGTTGAAAGGCTATATGAGTGTGTTTTCGCTCCCCTTTAATTTATGACCATCCTGACAAGATGTATAAAAGTAAAATAAAAAGGAAAACAAACGTTGACAAAAGCGATGAGCTTAGTAACGTTATGACAAGTGGTGGATAGCACACAATAAACTTCACCTTTGAAGTCATGTAGCTCTTCTCAATCATTGTGAATATTCACAAAACATTCATATAGTGAGTCATGTGATTACGTAGGGATATCCTAAGGGTTAAGAAGATAAAATCTTCAAGGTTGTGAGGTTAGTGATTAGGTTCTAGTTGGGTTATCAATGTTGATGAAGAAGGGTTATCTCAACTTATCCTAGCGGTTAGTCGCTTGGGGTGTGAGGAAGATGAGTGGGATGTTGAAGAATTGGTAATGTAGAGCGAAAGTTGAAAAATATAGACAAGTTGAGAAGATAATGGATACGGAAGTAACCAAACATATGATGTGTTTAGTACCATGCAGACGTGAGAGGGAAAAGGCTGAGGAATCAGAAGATAGATTAGTGAGATTTTTCGACACGAGGAGAGAATTTATACCTAATAAATTCTTTTTATGAGATGAACGGTAGTACTAGACGAGAAAAGGACTCTTATATTTCTGAGAAAATATATAGGTAGTCATTAGAGCGATGTGAAGGATGACTTAAAATTTCTAGTGAAATATTTAAAAAGTCATGAGACGAGACACAAGATATGACTTCAATATTTCCAGTGAAATATTCAAATAGTCATAAGAGGGATGTGACGGATGACTTAATATTTCAAGTGAAATATTAAAAAGTCATGAGACGAGATGTAAGGGATGACTTTAATATTTCCAGTGAAATATTTAAGTGGTAATACATGGGGTGTGAGGAATGACTCAATATTTTCAGTGAAATATTTAAAGAGTCATGATACGAGACGCACGAGATGACTACAATATTTCTAGTGAAATACTCAAGTAGTCATAAGACATGATTCGGAAGAAAGAGAGTATCAACATACTCTTGACGAGATAGAGGGATAAATCCAATGGGATTTGACATGAGATTATTGACAGTTCAAGATGACTCTAATATTTCCAATGAAATATTTAGATAGTCATAAGACGAGATTCGGAGGAAGGAGAGTATCAACATACTTTTGGCAAGATAGGGTGATGGTTTGTTTTCTATCCTAAAGCTAATGGATAAGTTCAATCCTCATTATCTATAAGGTGAGCTTGAAGACAAAACACGATGACAAACCTTTGGGGATAGGAGGAACTAATGGAGATGAATATACTTGGTCTTAAGGAGTGTATATTCACACAAGGGTGAAAGGAACTACTAATCACTTATGTAGTAACACATGATTCCTTTGTCATCCAAAGGTTGATATTCGCTTTGGGCATTTGGATGAGCGTTTTATCATATGTTGTTAAAAGCCTTTGAATAAGATGTTTCGGATATGACTTTTAACAATTGCGATCGCAAGTTAGAATTACTTGAATATTTCGGATGAAATATTTAAGTTGTCAAGCCTACTCTGAGTTCTACTAGGTTTGTATCTAACCTTCCCATGACAAAAGGATGTATTACTTGGAAGAAGGCGAAGTGATGACCAGGGAATTAAGACAACTTTGCGACTACTTTAACTTATAGGTTTTGACACTAGGGTATGACTATATGACTTCTAAGGGTTCATAGTGATAGGCATACCTAATTTCTAATGTGTTAAAAGGACATAGTGTGGGTGAAAAATTTACAACCAAATCATGTAAAATGCACATAAGGAATAAATACAAACGTCATGCATATCACGATAATCATTTAGCATTTAAGAGCATGTATCGTAGATATGTATATCAAGAGATATAATATCCAAATAGCTAATCAAAGATAAAATGTTTCTAATAAACATGCAATCAATAATTAATTAATTAATTACTTAGCATTAAGAGAGCATGAAGGCATCTAATCATATCTCACAAGAACATGTTATCAATTAGAAACACATATGTGGGATGCAAGCAATCTAGGTTTGCTGAGGAGAGTCCTGTATCCTACTTGTTCATAATGTAATCCTAATGGGAGACAAAGTTCACTGATGTAAACTTTCTTTAGTCAAATGTAGGAATGGAACTTTTTCAAGTTGGAGAATGAGTATGAGACTATCACTAATGGTGCTCAATTAATGCTAAACACGACCATTTTTATGGGTTATACCACGAACCCAACTTCCTTCCTGGAAGCAATTCAAATGTTAGGTCAAATTTAATTTCTAGTGCGATAGATTCTCCGGTAGTCATTCTCATGTTAGAAAAAGTCAAATTCCTATATTTGCCTATCGAAGTGTAGCAAAGATGACATTAACTTATTTTTCTACTACATGGCCTAGTATGACTTTACTAGACATATTTCAAAAAAAAAAAAAAAAAAAAAAAAAAAAAAAAAAAAAAAGAATGTGCAGAAAGATGACACATCTTACACAATATCCTAACAAAGGCAAGCAACATATTTCAAATTCGTGTTTGAGATTTAGAGATTATTTGGTTTAGATGATGCATTTTAAAATCTCTTGGACGACATATTCTTTTGTTGAGTTGTTACATGTTACTTTAACATGATTTGGTTTTCTTAGATCCAAGAGATGTTTTAATGTGATATAATGTAGAATTTACTACATCGAGAGTGTTTCAAGAATGCTCCTTAGCATATCTTGAGTGAAGAATCTAGTAAAGGTTATTTACCTCAATAGATCTTGTGAGTATTGTATTTGAAATGAGACATATTGTATATTTCAACAATTATGCTTTTTTAAGAGGAAACTTATCACTCTTATAAGTGCTTAGTAATACAAGTATTTTAGTGTATGACCAACTTTACTTGTTTATGCAATAGCACATGTTGTATTAGATTATTATTAAACTTTAGTATCCTATATTTGTTAACAAGATGCAATGTATTCTCTTGTAACATAACCATTCACATTACAAAGAAAATAAGATGCATAGGTTATAATTTATCCTTTGTCAATCATTTGATAAGAGAAATGCATGCGATATTCTCAAAGATTGATGACTTACCTAATAGTTAATAACATATTATGTGTGACACTTTTACTAGACATGTGCTTTTGAGTGTTGAGTCGTTCATGAGCAAAGTTTACATATGTTGTTTGTTTGCTCGTATTTGGTTTTTCAGAAATGACACATTTACTAATTGCATTGCAAAGTAAATTACTTGAATATTTCGGATGAAACATTCAAGTTGTCAATCCTACTTAGTTGTGTATTTTATGCATCTTTTAAACATAATAGTTTAATGTTTGGAACACAACCATTGGACAAGGAGACTCAACATGCCATCTTCAACACAAGTGTGAGTTATGATCCGATGCATATTATTTTCGTCTTGAGAGGATGTCATTATTTTCATAACAATCGAGTGTGATTGAGTATGAATATTCAAGATAGTATATTTTGTTATATTTTGATGTTATCTTGAAGCTAGACAAATAATGACTCCAATTCATGTCCATACTCGAAAACTTGTCAGTTAGATTTGATGATGACATCAATCATAATTTGAATAATGAATTGATATGTACTCGAAATCTTTCTTGACTCTCACGACCACTCATTTTAAAAAGAAAATAAAAATTTAGGGAATGTATTCCATTTATTCTATAGGGAATGTGTTCCATTTATTCTAATACTAGTAGTATGTGTGAGGTTAATGATATATTAAGTTACTACTTCGATATTGTCATTTATTTTATTTGCGAAAAACTATTTATATTATTAAGAATGATATTTTTAGTTTTTCAACCCCTCATTAGTATAAAAATAATTATCGTAAATATTTTTATACAACATACGTAAAATGCTAAATGTTTAAAACATTTTTTATGTGTGTTAGATCAATGCCAGTTTAATACATTTTCTTTTACTTAAATACTAATGCATTAATATGATCTTTTATCTTGTTTAGACAACCCATGGTCAAGCAAGACATGAAGATGTGATGTTTTTGAGATCATGTTACGGATTTAATGAAAGTGTTAAGCATTTTGAGGTGATATTCTTTCTATACTTAAACCTTTGGAAAAATAATTGTGTAAGACAATATCTTACAACGCACTTGATTAACCAACTTAGTTTCCATTACTAAGAAGGTTACTAAAGCATCCTAACACTTGCAAGATGTCGAAAACACATATGCAAGAAAAGTGGCCTATGCCTATATGCAATGCAAAACCAATCACGCAACTTAGTGCAAGAAGTTTAATCTAAGTCCTATTGACGTATAAACCGGAAAACTAATAATCAACACATAGCAACAAGGCATGTAAAACGCTTGTGATTATAGTTATAATTAGCTCAACTAAAGATAACTATAAGTACTCAAAAATATTAACTAACAATACTAAGACACAGAGAAAAACAAATAACCATTTAGCTTAACACATAAATATACTTATCGTCATTTTGTGTATTAAGTATAATAGTGTATACTAAGCTTGATTTTATTTGAAAATGAATTATTTTCCACCCCATTTCAAACTTTGATCAGGTTCAACACTTTGAAAATATAAATGCATCAACATGTGATGTTCTCTTTGTAATTGACCAAAAATTTGCGCAATCGGCATGACCGGAAAAGACTATCTATTACGAATCAAAGACTCTTGTAAATTTTACTTTACAATCATTTCCTAAAAGTATTTTTAAATGAAATTAGACTCAATTACGTTTAAAACGATAGGTGGTACGACTCCTGCGGACTTACGGTTGATTTTATACGAATTTTTGAAAATTTCTCAGTTTTGAAAAACAGACGAAGGTACCGTTAAATTAGTGGTATCGTCCGTATTTAGTGGTACCGTACGTTATATTTAGTGGTGTCGTGCCTGTTTTTACAGATTTTGAACAAAACCAATTTTCTCATCCAAAACAAGTATTTGACGTAACAGAAAGATGTAAAACTTAATAAACTAAATACCTAACCTATAAAAGATATATTAAGTAACATTTCCATGTTTAGGACTAAGAAAAACATTTATGAAAATACTTTTACTATAAGACAAATAGTTTTCCCAAATGCTACTTTCAAAACTGCATGACTTTACAACTCTTTCTAAAGACATAACCGAACACTTACAAATTATTTTCTTTTATTTGTTTAAGAAAACCTTCAAGCTAGTATGACAAAGTATACCTAACAACAAAACTTGTAAGTATTAAGCAAGTAAATGCTTTTCATATTTTATCCAACTTCATGGGAAATTTGATACATGGATCGTACTCAATTTTGAAAACCATTTGTTTTAAAATTTTGAGAAATCTGGCTCTGATACCAATTGTGTAAACCGTAGAAGGGGGAGGTGAATACGTTTCCATTTAAAAACTTTGTATCAAACACCCGATTAACTGTGATATAATATGAAAAGTGTCAACACTAGTCATACAAGAACTAGAGATAATATAAAGCATCAAGTAAAGCATGTATCAACAACACAAACTTAGAAATATTGTAAATAGCATGCCATGACACAAAACATAACAAACACAATATAAGAAACAAACCACAAAAGTATAAATTCTACGCGAGATATAGATGTAAAGTGGTAAATGCAAAAACGTAAAGAGATTAAGTAAAGAAAACGCAAACCCGGACACGGCGATTTATAGTGGTTCGGTCACGAAGCTCCTCTTTGCCCTACTCCACTCCCCGAGTACCCAACTCGAGAGTTACTTCACTAATCAACAAGCTCCATTCTCGGCGGAGAAAACCATACAACGTCGCTTACATTATTTTTTGACACTATGCTAAATGTCGAGTACTAATCTTAGCTAGTACCAATCTACCATGATCTACCCGATCCCCACAAATCACACAAGCTACAATATCTACATGATCTACACACGATCTACCCGATCCACTCACAATCTACCCGATCCATACTAATCACACAATCAACACACCATACACGATCTACCTGATCTACCCTTGATCCATTTGATCAACACACAAGCTCACTAGCTACAAAAGATCTCCAAGATCTCAATAAGATCACAATGATCCACACTCACAAGACTAAACAAAGATTATGACTACTTGATGTATATCAAGATACAACAAGCTTATAACTATTAATGCAAGTGCACTACTCAATGACTCTATCACTTAGTATCTTCTTGATACTTTGTGTTATTCTATTGGACTAGAAGAGGAATGAAGGTGATCACTTGAATGGATGATTGGATCACTTTAAAACAAACTAAGACTCTCTAAATGATCAAAGAAAGTGATCTAACTAAAAAGGGGTTAAACCAGAGAAAAGTGGCTGGAAAAATCAGGTGGAAAGTGTAAAATGGTCCACTATTTATAGGCAAAGAGAAAAATAACCGTTACAAGGGGACGACACCACTAATTGTCACACGGTACCACTAAATTTAGTGGTACCGTGGTACCGTCCCAGACAAAGACGCTCCAATTTTTGTCTTTAGTGGTGAAAGTTTATTTGGGGGAGTTTGGAGCTGATTTAGGTAAAAAATATAGCTGTATATAGCTGTTGGGATTTTTGAAATGATTTTCCCAAATAAAACATTTCTTTATAATTCAAAAATAATTTGTAAACTGTATTTGTGAAAAAATGTTTTGTCACATTAAAAATATGAAGTTTATAAAAATATAATCCTTTGATCATTTGTCAAGTAGTAGATTTGTTTATCCATACCTTGAGTGATTTACGTCGGTATGGAAATCTACGAATTTGTTGAAGCATGCTTGAGACGTCGAGAGATGTTGATGCAAGTATGCATTGATGATTTGTGTAAACAAGTAACTTGCGTATTTTACGTTATGCATTACAAGTTACATGTTTGTCATCATTAAAACGAAGAAACCGTTTAGTTTAAATATCGTAATATTTGCACTAACACAACAAACCGTGTTTTCCTAGCTGCTTACGCCAAGTGGTGGAGGTTTTCAATCCTTTCCCAAGCCTATGGTAATCTATTTGCTATGACAGGTAGTGAGTGATATTTTTCCATTCTATTAGTTATATATAGGTTTATAACACCTGAGAGATGAGATTATCCAAACACTATTTGTGAGGTGCTAGTGTACAATTTCCGTGCTTATTATGATTAAGGTGGAATGATCATTTGTTGTAATTACTTTTATGTTAATGTTAAATGGCCCCTAGCTTGTATTTTGATTAGAATAAAAGATCATTTGCTTGAGGACAAGCAAATCCCAAGTGTAAGGATATTTGATAAGGAGAAATTTGTTACGCTTTTAAGGGGTCATTTAAGCCCTAAGTTGTGATAATATGATCAATTATTACCTTAATTCGTTTCTTTTGTCAATTTAGGTACTTTTGAGAAGAATTCTGGAAAAGGAAGCATTTTGGACATTTTTTGAGCAAAAATTGAAGAAAACGACAAAGTCAATAATCTAAGCTGGAAATTGTACCTGACGGCATCAAGCATTTCAAAAGGACGGCGTCACTCATTGGAACAAGAGGTGGATATCACAATTGCACTTGACGCACCAGAAGAAAAGTTGAAGCATAAGGTTTGACGGCATCACGTTATATAGAAAGTAGGCCGTCACTTGTATTTCCCAAGGCGTGACGGCCCAGAAGTCCTACAAGGGGACGACGTCAAGAAGTTGGATTGGACGACAAGAAACCCTAGACAAGGCGAAATGACGGTGTCAGCCATTATAAGGGGACGCCGTCACCTTTGTAAATCTATATATACTTTTCGATTTTTCATTCATAAGAGATGACTTTTGGTAGGGAACTTTTGGTATGAACCTTAGTCGACTTTTGCATCAATTTTATGGTTCCAAACCCTCTTTTCTTCCATATTCAATTAAAGAAAAGTTATCCTTTAATCATTCAATATGTCTATGTGTTGTTTGATTATATTGTATGCTTTTCTTTCTTTTAATATGCTAGCTTAGATTTACTTGTGTTTGCTTAAATCTAATGAAACCTAGTTATTGATTGTTGGTTGTTGGCTTGTCATTAATTGTTATGGGTGATTGATTTTAGCGTTATGCTTAAGAAAATTGGCTAATCTCCTATATGGTAACTTGCTTGAACGTCTTAAGAAATGTAATCGGATGTGTACTACGGTTTTATTGGTTGTATTAAATGCATAAGTGACTATTAATGATGTCATGATAGGATACTAAACGTGTCATCATAGGAAGAGATAGAAGCTTATAGAGTTGGGGAAGATCGTACATGGCCCCACGAATGGTATTAGGGAATGCAACCCTTCACCCATACAATTGAGACAAATTAATTAATCAATAAAAGATAACTAGGGAGTAATGAAATCTAAGTAAACACGCTTTTCTCCATATTAGAAGTTCTCATACATTTTATTTTCTTGTTATTTATTTATTTGTTTAAGTAGTTATTTGGGTTAGTGGACTAGCAACTAATTCCGCCCACTCTTCTAATACCCGAGATTTTCACTTGCGTTCCATAAAATATAAAAATACAAAAAGAATCATCCATTACCTCTAAACCTAATTAGATTAGCTTCAATCCTAACGATCACTATTCCCCGAGAGAACGATCAATCCCCCGGTACTTGCCACTCACTATACTATATCGGTCAAGTACACTGCCTGGTGGGGATTGCAAGCTTCTCAAGATCCTTTGAGAAATAAAACCTTTTGCGTAGACCGAAATCCACACATCAGGAGTAGTAAAATCTAAGTAAACACACTTGTCTCTCATAAGAAGTCCACCCCATTTACTTTTCTTGTTATTTATTTAATTTTATTTTGTTTAATTAGTAATTTTGGGTTAGTTGACTAGCAACTAATTCTGCCCACTCTTCCAATACCTGAGATTTTATTGCTTTCCATAAAACATAAAAATACAAAAAGAATCATCCCTCACCATTAGACCTAGTTAACCGACATCTCAATCCTAACGACACTATTCCACTAGAGAACAACCAATCATCCGGACTTACCATATACTACACTACAGAGATCAGGTACACTGCCTGGTTGATTGCAAAATCTCTCAAGATCCCTTGAGAGGTAAAACCTTTTGCGAGGTTGCAAAACACGCATCATGTGTGCACCTTACGTTATGCATTACAAGTTACATGTTTTTCATCATTAAAACATGAAGACACTGTATAGATTAAACATCGTAACGTTTGCACTAACAATCTGCTTTATAACTAAGAATCCAAAAAAATAATAAAAATACTTGAAATATAAAAAATGGTAGAATAGATTAGATAAGCTTCAATAAGCTTTCTCTTAGTTTGTTTAGGTTCATATTAGCTTCCTGTAGCTAATTGTGAGCTTATTTGATAGAAAATCTTATTCAATCTCAACAGTTTCTGAAAGTCAACAATTGTAACACCCCCATTTTCACAAATCACAGCGGATTTAGTGTTTGGGGTATTACTTCATGGAAACAAAGACAAGATAATAGAAAATGACTCGAAAAGAGACGTTTTTGGAAAAGGTGTTATCATTCATTTATTCATCAGAGTTTTTACGGTAAAAGATATACTTTTACCAAAAGAGAAGTCCTTAAGATACATTTTGAAAGCAAAAGATAAATGATAACTATACTGGACGTCCTCATGTCCAGTGCCACTCTGTGCCAGGGTTCCTAAAGTGCTCATATACCTAGGATAACATGCTTAAAGAGTCAACACGAAGGTTGAGTGAGAGTCATAGGTTTAAGTAGATAGAGAGTGAATACAAGTTCCACAGAGTTATGCAGAAACCCTATGTGTGGAAAAGTTTTAGAGATAGCGGGTCTATACCACTAAGCTCATGAACCACACGTTAACAGTCCGGGTCATGGGGTCTGCAGACCAAACCATGAGGAGACGAGAAGGATAACTTGCCAAAGTTAATCCTTTAGAGGGTTCAAATATAATACTTATTGGTACCCTCTAGTAAGAGGTAGTACCAACGGGAGTTGTCAAACTCCAATAGATCTATCAATTATAT
Organism: Artemisia argyi; assembly: GCA_030686995.1. NCBI lineage: Eukaryota > Viridiplantae > Streptophyta > Magnoliopsida > Asterales > Asteraceae > Artemisia > Artemisia argyi. The sequence goes on along the minus strand of CM060702.1, from coordinate 90,894,838 downwards.
TCGCGTTCACTTGTGTAAAATATCACTAGCGATTAGATTCATGAATTTGGTTATGTATGGATGGCAGGTAGTTTACTCGTGCAACAACCAAAGAAAAAGACTTGTATTCGATTTAAAGCACGTATCCCCCACACAGGGTTTGTAAAGCATTTAGAGTGTAAAGTTAAAAGGTGTGAGGCTATGAAAACTCACATGGGCCTAAGGTAAGTAGGGTAGGGTTTAGACAGCTCACTCACGTATCTTGGGGTAGTGTAGGTATGTGTGTGTGTGTGTGTGTGTATGTCAAGTCTTAGTCTAGGTTTTTAATCACTCTTAAGGTTTCTAGATATAACATAACACCGTTCAGGCCATCATAATTCAGAAGTATAAGACTCCTCACATGAAGCTCCCTACTACTATATTATGTAATCAAAATAATACCGTTCGGGCCATCGTAATTCAGAAGTTAATACTCCATACATGAAGCTCCCTATTACTGAGTTATATTGTTATTAAGTTTTAGCTATAGCATAACACCGTTCAGGCTATCATAATTCAGAGGTCATGCAATATTCGTTTGAGGAGCCAGGGCACTTTAATTCGTAAACCCAGCAAACTCGTCAAAACGAAATATCCACATGATACCCCTCACATGAAGCTCCCTAGTATTGTGTTATGCTTCTAACTCAAAAATAGGTTTTTATACTTATTACGAAAATAGTCTGTTTATATCCTTCAAGTTTATATATTTACACTTTCTACCCTAAACTTATAAACTTATAACATTTAAGCATATAACTTTCTATCCTTTTCACAATTAGTCCCTATACTTATATATTTTAAAGAAATGGCAGAAATGGTCCTTAAACTACACTAACTTTCAATAATTATCCTTTATACCCCTAACTTAACAATATATGCAAATCTAGTCCTTATAAGTTTATAACTTATTTTACTTGTTATCCTAAGGTTTTAAAACTTTGCAAAAAGGGTCCTTGTACTTATAACTTCTAAGGAATGTCAAAAACAGTCCTTGAACTTTATATTTTCATAAAGTTATAGTATATACCCCTATGCATGAAAACTATTGCCAAACTAGTCCTAAATTCAAGTAAACTATATTTTTATGAAACAACTAAGTTTCCTAGCTTATGTTAAGCTAATATATACTTAACTAAGTCATCTAATTCAGATTATAGCACATAATAAGGCAATTTAGCACATAAACATGTATTTATCTAAAATTAGGGTTTAAAAATGAAAACTTCTAAATGAAAATGATCAAGGCTCTAGCTTAGGTTCCTATGGATTCTAAGGCATATAATATCTATCCTAGGTCATTACTAAAGCTAGTGGGATCAAATTTTAAGCTTACTTGGTTGTGGGAGGTCATAACGTGAGTTTTAGGGTTTCTCGACTAGGTTTTGACTTCGAAAAGGGTTCTAGGCTATACCACTCGACTTCTAAGGCTACTAAGGGACTTATACTACAAAAATTATGAGGTAAAGATGAGAGGAGGTGTGGTTTGAAATGATGGGGTGGTACGAGGTATTTATAGGCCTCATTAGCCCTAAAGGTTAAGTAAACTGTGGAAAACTAGAAGGGGGGGGGGGGGGGGTTGAATAGTTTTACTTCTTTTTCGTTCTATTTGTTTTGTAAAAGTTAGCTTCTAAAGATTAGACGAAAATTTCAAAACTCTTTAATGCAAAAATGTAGTTACTAGTTTATTTACGATTTTGTATAAACACTACTTATGTATAATGGTTGAAAAGAATTTATAATTTCATATATCATATATATAAGCATATATATATATATATATATATATATATATATATATATATATATATATATATATATATATATATATATATATATATATATGTATAAGTGTTTTAATATAAGTTTATGTACTTGGTTTGTTTTTGTAAGATTAAGGTTATGAATGAATGTTAGTTTGATCTTTATGTGAAATCAATATATGCACAACACAAGTAATAATAATTATGTATGAAATGCTAATAAGTAAGTAATCAAAAAGTGAGAGATGGAAAGATCAAACCGAGAGACAAAGGATTTATGGTGGTTCGGCTACAAGGACACCTTCCTTGCCCTACTCCACTCCCCGAGTCACCTACTCGAGAGTTTTCTTCACTTGATCAAAAGCCTCCCTTATGGCGGAGAAAACATTACACACCAAATTACACACCACAACTTTGTCATAACACAATCACAACTTCTTCACACCAATCTACGTCACACCAATTCTTCCTCACTCCTTTCTACTTCACTCCTAGCTTCTTCACAACTTTCTACTTCGTTCCTAGCTTCTTCACAACTTTCTACTTCCTAACTCTTTTTCTTCACGCCACTTGTTTCTTCACGCCTTCACTACTAAGTCCTAACCACTACTCCAAGATATATACTACTTCACAACTTCTAGGCTTCAAGGTCTTCTTAACTTCAAAGCTTCAACTTCTTTGTCTTCACAACTATCTCCACTTCAATATACTACCAATACTTATATCTTCTATCACTAATCCTATCCACCTCTACTTCTTCACTTCTAGTACTACTTCACACCTTCAATAAATCTAGATCATATATCTAAATCTAACTAACCAATGTATACACAATATTCACCAAGAATGAATGATATACAAGATGAAATGATCAAGCAACTTAGATAGCAAGGTGATACTAAGTTGTAATACTTCTAGTCTTGATGAATAGAATTATTCTTCTCTTTGCACTTGAATGAATGAGGCTTTGGATCACTTGGAAACAAAGGCTTACGAATTATATGATCAAAGGATTTTTATGATTGAAATGGAGATTTGAATCAGAAAGTTTCTAGTGCAAAAAGGTGAGAAAAATTCCAGATTTAAGGTGGTATTTATAGGCAACAAGTTCTGACAGAGGAGCGTGGCTGGCCCCCTTAAAACAAGGCCGGCCCCCTTAAAATTAAGGGGACCGCCCCTTATAATTAAGGGGGCCGCCCAGCTGTAACGGCCAGAAAACTTGTCTTTTAGTGGGGAAAGTTTATTTGGTGAAAAACTAACTGATTTTAGTTAAAAGTTTGAAATCATATATTTAGTATGATTAAAACATTTTTCTTTATTACCAAAAGTGTTTTTCAAAAATATATAATAAGTTTATATATTAAAATAAACTTTGTAATAATATCCCTTTGATCTTATAATGCATTAAACACTATGTTTATTCATACCTTAAGTGATTAGATGGTGAAAGTGATTATTTACTACTAAATACTTGTTTACGTCATGATCTTTGGTTTGATGTGTTTTCGTTTTGTGATTATCAAAACATAGAGATATCGAAAGATATGAATAACGTTTTTAGTCATTTATTTATATCAACAATCTCCCCCTTTTTGATGATTACAAAACCTAAACTCATTAAATCCAAAAATTAATTTTTGACAAGTATTTAGTGAGTTTATATTCACTTCTCCCCCTTTTTGTAAAATCAAAAAGGTTTAAGCCAATAAGAAAGAAGCTCCCCCTTGATGTATGCTCCCCCTCGTTTGAGGGCACCAAGGGTTCGAGTAATGGAATTCTTGCAAGAAAAATATTAGAATCACAAGCATGGCACAAGCAAACACATATAACATAATACCAACTAATTATAAGCATGGCAAAAGATAATTAGAAACACATATTAAATCATTCATTAATAGAAAATGATTATGTCAACCCATAATCATTTTTACAAAGTCCATAAAGATAGAGTACTAAACTAAGTAGAACATCCTAATGTGCCAACAAGGAGTGTCACCAAACTTTCTTGAATCCCAAAATGGTTGAGGAGTTTTATTTGAAAATGAGAAACATAAGCATATAAAATGCTTGGTGGTTTAGTGGATATAAACCTTTGGTTGCATGGATGTTGGTGAGTTTGGAGATGTGGAGCTTGTAGGTGGTGGATTTGAAGTTGGGTTTGTTGACTGAGGGTTTTGATGTTGTTCAAGTGATGGTGTTTGTTGAGATCTAGTAAGAAGATACTCAATCCAAGGGAAGTGCTCATTCAATGCAATGGTTTGTTGTTGAAGGAAGATGCAACAAGGGCAATTGTTAACATGCTTCTCAATTTGGTTGATGTTGTGTGGTGATGATGGTGAGCTTGATTGGGATGGATCCAAATTGCGTTGAGCAAGATGTAATGCTAAAAGAGCACTAAGCTCATGAGCCTCTTTTAGCTCCTCAACGAACTTCAAGTGTTCGGAGGAAGGTGATGGTGGTGGAACATGATAGTTGTCTTGGGTGAAGGTTTGAACATGCAACATAGGAATGGCATGTGAAGTTGTAGGATGTGGTGGTGGTACTCTTGGTGGTGGAGACAGGGTTGAGCTTGGGTAGTCATGAAAACATGAAATGGGTGGAAGAGGTTCTTCATGAGTGGGTGGTGTTTTTGTTGAATGAGCAACATGTGAAGTATTGATTGAGAGATTAGGATTTTTGTTTTGGGTTTGAGCATGCTCATCATAAGAAGAAGCACTAATGAGGGCATGAGTGAATGATAGGTTGTGAGATGAGTCATTAGTGTGGGTTTGAGGTTTAGTTGTTGGTTGACTTGGAACAACATCACTTGAGTTATGACAAGAATCAAGTTTCCTCCTCCAAACGGGTTTGACGGAGATCCTTGCGGTTCTTGAAATCTTTGGTTTTTGGTTGTTGGGAGATGACATGTTTGGGTGTGATGGCATTAATGATGGGAAGAGGGTATTTATAGTGTATGAGAAATGTGGTTTATGAAGGTAAATTTTGAGTGATAGTATGGGACAAAATATGTTTGTGAATTTTCGGAAGTATAGGGTGAAATGGGTCAAAAAGTGATAAAGAAAACAGTATCCCCGACCATCAGATGGCCGGTCCCCTTAATTAGGGGCCGGTCCCCTTAAAATTAAGGGGGCCGCCCTATATAATTAAGGGGACCGCCCATCTGGTGATTCCCAGAATGCCAGAAATGGGTTTTTTGTAGAAAATTTTCAAAAAAAAGGTTGTGTTTTTGGATTTGGATTCAAGTAAGTTCAACTCTTTGAGGCAATATAGGGCATACTATTCATGAATGTAGAGAGTGATATAGAAATAAGTAAATTAGACAATTAATTTCTAATAATCATGCTATCTACTAATTTATCAATTAAGATATGCAACTAATGAAGCAATAAAGCAAATTAGTTAAATATGCAACTATATGAAGATGATAACATGTAGGCAAGTGCAAACATATTGGTGATTGATTACAAGTAACAAGTAGGAAGATATGATTATATGGACTTCAAGACTTGTTACAAACAAGATCCATATGGGCAAACCATGATTCTCATGAAATGATTTGATTAAATTTTGAATCTCATTTCCACAGAAGTGTATGACACATGTGAGATAATCAAATATGTTTTAAGCAAAACGTTTTTAGTTTCATTCAACAATGTTTTGAAATAAATTCAAGTGTGTATTACAATAAAATAAATTAAGTTTTGTTTCATAACATGAAGAAAAAAAATTTCAATCTTGACTTTGATTAAAATAAAGTTATGGTAGCTTATAGTTAAACATGTTGTTTGAAGAAGAAAAAAATATAGATATTTGAAAGATTTTTTATTCAAAGAGAGATGTTTTAAACATGATGTTTTGATATTGATAATCAAGAAATTGCAAGCAAAGGATTTGAAATGAAAACTTATCATACTCAAGAGAATCAATTAAGCCCATTGTCACATATAATCATCTCTATTGGCAACTAAAGATATGGGAGAGAGATGGTAGATATTTATGATCTAAATGCAATGAGATAGAAAGGGACAAAGTAAATCATCTATGGATACAAGATAGACATGTATATATATATATATATATATATATATATATATATATATATATATATATATATATATATATATATATATATATATATATATATATATATATATATATATATATATATGTATGTATACAAAGAACATCATAATATTAAGTTACTAACAAGTCTTAATTATAATACATCTATTAATGCAACTAGTAAGATCATATATCTTAAATGGTAAGTATTCTACTATAGATCATAGAAGATCTTCAATATAAATGAAGACTAAGGAAAATGATAATAGACTAAACAACAATAGGGTTAATTATCCTAATATCATATATGCATATATTAGTATTAATGATCTAAAAGCATGGCAACTTATAAATGAAATCATATTCATATACTAATTAAAGCATACTTTTATATAATGTAATATTGGCAAGTTTTTGAAAAGAAAACTTACCTCAGGTCCAGCTTTTCTTTAAGAGTGGGCATGAGAGTAATGGAAGACATCTTAAAGGTTTGCCCAAAACATGTCGAAGTAGCAAAGTAAAATTCCAACGCAATAGAAATCAAGGAAGCTTGATCCAAAATGCTTAATCGATCACACCAATCATCACAAGTCGTGAAGACTAAGAATAGTAGTGCTTTGAAGCCTTCGTCTTGAAATAGTAACGGACACACTATAAAACCAATAATCCAAAAGTGAAGAACAAAATGCCGAGACAATAATTGACCGTAACAACATCATAGGCCAAACATGTGCAGAATGTGAAACATAGTGATATGAACCAATAGTCATCAAAAGTAAGTGAGCAAGGTGAGCAATCCAAAACTTAAAAGTCTCTTCGTTCGTTAATTCCCTAAACATGATAAATAGCTTGGTACCCAGATTCTCATAGGTCCGAGTTGGTTAGTTGAGAACATCCATTGCATTTAAATGCACATGATGAGGATGTCTGTCACACCCCCAAAATACCTGAATGGCAGCGGAATGGAATACCTGGGAGTGACTGTCATAGCACCATAGTTTACCGTTATATTGAACGACCTAAAGTGTCGTTTAGAAAATACTGCGTTTGATCATCAATTCATTCAGAGTTTACAAAGCTTAGGTCCCAAAAGAGTTTGTCAAAATAGTTAACATAAGTTCAACAAGATCAAACGTTTCATAAGTGCAGAAAATATAGTGAGACGCGTCGACTCCGCGACTCCATGAAGGTCCAGATGTATGCAACATGAGCTACCTTAATAACCTGAGAAATACATTGCGAAAACGGTCAACATAAAGTTGGTGAATAATCATAGGTTTATAAGTTAAATCGTATGTACAATAAGCCACAAGTAATAAGTAAACCGACAAGAATGTCAAAAAGCTACATTGTCTCTTAAGCTCATGACCCCGAAGCTAGACTTAGTAATGCCCCACCAGAGTGTTTACCAGACACTCAATTCGTTAAGACATGAAATGCATTCGTCCCGTTGGAGCAACCCAACACGAATGGAGGTGTCACCCTCGATAGATCTATCCACTCACTCCCGCTTAGTACTAGAAATTAACGGTCCATGATAATAAAAGGGGACTTGTCAAGACGTGGTAATAAGGCAACTTAAGCAATGTATGGAATTTGTAATACATGGGCATGTACAAAAATAATTGTGCAATGTATTCTCCCCCGTGGGATTTAAAATCAAATAAGTAATTAAAACGGGGCTATGAAGACTCACCTCGAAGTGATGGTACAAAGATGGTGCAATGAGGTAAAAGTAGTCGGGACAATGAGGCGCGCACACTAGCCGCAACCTAAATGGATAATCGTGATCTAATTTAGATCAAGCCGTAACGTAATGAATGCACATGCACATGATACCTATACCACTCGTAATTTGGAAATACTCGTTATTGTCATAGTAAAATAGTTTCCATACTTAGGAAAATAGTCCATATATAGAAGTATATAACTTGTCGTATTATCTCGTATGAAAATGTTAGCGTTAACTTCCTTGTATCGAAAACCTTGAAATAACGTCGTTAAGTCGTATAAATATTCTCTTGGGTCATACGTATTCATTTGATAAGAAAATAGTCGTTAGCAACATTTCTAGAAAATATACCATTTAGTGCGTACGTTATTATTTTTATTTGTGTCCATATATATATATATATATATATATATATATATATATAGTTTGACAATGTTAGAATGGGTATAACTTGGTCGTTTTAAGCTCATTTTCCTTGTTCTTTATGTCCACGGTTTTGTTTTTGTATATACTAATATATTTTTGATAATTCGGCTCCTTTAGATTACGTTTAACACCTCTTTTTACCCGTTGAAATCTGCCAAACAGCAAGCAGTTTTTATAAAAATAGTTTTCGTCGTTAAATTTGCAAAAATCATATCTCCTTCGTTATAAGCTCGTTTTAATCCGTTCTTTCGCCTAAAGTTTCGTTTTTGAAAGTATTTTCTAAATCTTTGGTCAAAACTTAGCCACCATCTACTGATTTTCCCACGAAATAAAAATAGGGACAGTAGGTCAATATGTAGTTTCAAAAACCATTTCTAGGGTTCTAATCTAGTTCCATCTTCAATCAAACCACTTTCAATCACCACAAAGCTAGTCTAATCCTACCATACACCTTCTTAGGGTGTCATGGGTTCCTAAACATCATAACCAAGTAGATCTAACAAAGATCTAACAATAATCACTTACTAAGGTTCAAAAGTTAAAACTTTATAAAATAAAGTGGTATAAGCCATTATATGCATGAGTTCTTGTAAGAAAAGTATATAATCATAGTAATAACTTGTAAAAATTATAAAAATGAGTTTGTTAACTTACTTTGAAGGTTTAGGGAGTTTAGATGATGAAAACCTACTAATCCTTGAGTTTCTATTTCAAAACTCCAACAAGGATGACTAAGTGAACAAGTTTATATCTTGATCTTGGAAAATTTGTTGTTCTTGCTTCTTGATCCCCTAGGTCGATTCATACAATAGAGAGAATAAGAGAAAAAGTTTTCTTGAACTAGTAAAATGATTTATGATAAAATGGGATGGAAAAATGTGAAATATATACTTAGGAGACAAAGTTTGGTAAGCATTAAATTGAGTTGGTGAGATTAGCTCATTAGATGGCTTAGGAGGGGGGGGGGGGGCGGTTCACAAAGGAGGGAAAGAGGGGGAATGTTGGGTGATTTATTTGTGATAATTAATGTAAGATTTGTGTAGTATTATTTAGTTTTAGGTTTAATCGGGTACCGGGTTTGTTAGAAATAAATTTTATCAAAGTTATTCGGGACATAATAAAGTCGTAAAAGTTGTAAAAATATGTTGGGTACAAGTATGGAGAGTTTGGGTGATTATTGTTTAGTTTCCACGAAAACCGTCGTAGTTTAAATTAGACGTACGATATTAATTTAAATAAATTTCCAAAATACCGGGTAAATTAATATAATAATTTTTATATTTTTAAAATGAATATAAAAATATATTAGGATCATAGTCGGGAGTGTCGGACGTGTTAGCCACATTATTAACCGTTTGTTAACGTTTATATAAAAATAATTATTCGTAAAAGTTAATTATACCAAAAGTACTAATTTAAATATCCTACGAGTGGAATAGTATGCAAGTGCCATAATGATGATATGCAGACTATTTCTAGTCTGTATGAGATGTCCCAATGATAATGCATGAATTCGCTCCTGAACCAATACGGTTACGCGAATTTTGAATACCCTTAAACTGAATTTACGATGACATGAGTAATGCACGTGAATAGTGGTTCTCTCTCGGAAATGAATAGTGTCAAGTGAATAGTAAAATTTCTGAATGTTTCTCGGAATGTCAAATTGACCTCAAAAACGGTGAATAGTGATCGATGAATAGTAAATGATGAATAGTAACTTGTGAATAGTAAATTGTCGAGGTTTGGAAAATGACCGGAAATTACGAGTTGTGACAACGTCGTCGAGAAGTACAAGAATTCATCAATAGTTTGTTTTAATCAACAAACAATGACTTTCTTGACTAGAGAGATAAATAATGAGTGTAAATAATATTAGTTCTAAATTTCTCCACTAGGTTTAACAAATTTTATTTGTTTTGATACATTTGTTGAAGGATCATTTACGGTAAATCCTAAGCCGGTTTTATCATAAAATGACTTTTGAATGTTAAGTAAATATTTTAAAGATCTAGAGCTATTTTCAAATTTTGCTAATATTTTTGCTTTTTCATTTTCCATTTTAATTTCATCTTTATAGTCTTGACAATATTTACATTTAAGATTAACTTCAATATTTCTTTCAAGTCTAGACATTTTATCTTCTAAAATTATTTCCTTTTCAAAATTGTTTTCAACGAATATTGAAGATTTATTTTTAGGAATCATTTTTTAGTCAATGTTGCAAAAATGTTTGAAGTTGTTTTCCAATTTTGAAAATTCTAATATAAATTGATCATAGCAAAAATGTTCTGTTTCGGATTGTACCTTATTAGTAGTTGTATAATCTTCACATGCTATATGTTGATCAATTCCATCGTCCATCTCGCTCCATGTTTTACTTGTAGTTTCGCTTAGATCGAGAGGCATGTAGTCCTTGCCATCAATACTTGTAATCACATTGGTTTGAATATTCTCACAATCAGTATTATCATCGTCTTCTTCGTACATGTTGCACCATGATTTATTAACACTCTTTCTTCGGATTTGGCTCATGTATTCTTCGTTATTGATACCTTCAATGATCACATTTGAACTAGTAGTACATGTATTTATTTCAACTAAATATTTATCTATTAAATTTTCTAGAGTAACTATTTCTTGTGCAATATCAAGTTTATCATCTTTGGTTTTACATTTCTCTTGGTGAAACTTTAAAAGACATTTCCAAATATTATTTGCCACTTTACAAAGAAATAATCTTTCATATTCAACTCTTGATAGAGTTTTGAAAATAAGTAATTTGGCTTTAGTATTTTTATCAATTTTGGTTTGAAGATTATTATATTGATTTTCAAAATCCATTTTGGTTGGTTTAAGATCACCAGTTGAAATTATACGCCAAACATCAAGATTCATTGATTTCACATAATTTTCAAATTTATTTTTCCATCCAAGAAAATGATCATTTTCAAATAATGGTGGTTTTTGCGTAAATTTCCCTTCTAGATATTTTTCGAATTCCATAGATCGTTACAAGTTTTAAAATACAATATATTTTAAAAGTCTTGCTAGACGTGGCTCTGATACCAATTGTGGAAAACTAGAAGGGGGGGTTGAATAGTTTTACTTCTTTTTCATTCTATTTGTTTTGTAAAAGTTAGCTTCTAAAGATTAGATGAAAATTTCAAAACTCTTTAATGCAAAAATGTAGATACTAGTTTATTTACGATTTTGTATAAACACTACTTATGTATAATGTTGGAAAAGAATTTATAATTTCATATATCATATATATAAGCATATATATATATATATATATATATATATATATATATATATATATATATATATATATATATATATATATATATATATATATATATATATATATATATATATATATGTATGTATAAGTGTTTTAATATAAGTTTATGTACTTGGTTTGTTTTTGTAAGATTAATGTTATGAATGAATGTTAGTTTGATCTTTATGTGAAATCAATATATGCACAACACAAGTAATAATAATTATGTATGAAATGCTAATAAGTAAGTAATCAAAAAGTAAGAGATGGAAAGATCAAACCGAGATACAAAGGATTTATAGTGGTTCGGCTACAAGGACACCTTCCTTGCCCTACTCCACTCCCCGAGTCACCTACTCGAGAGTTTTCTTCACTAGATCAAAAGCCTCCCTTATGGCGGAGAAAACCTTACACACCAAATTACACACCACAACTTTGTCACAACACAATCACAACTTCTTCACACCAATCTACATCACACCAATTCTTCCTCACACCTTTCTACTTCACTCCTAGCTTCTTCACAACTTTCTACTTCGTTCCTAGCTTCTTCACAACTTTCTACTTCCTAACTCTTTTTCTTCAAGCCACTTGTTTCTTCACGCCTTCACTACTAAGTCCTAACCACTACTCCAAGATATATACTACTTCACAACTTCTAGGCTTCAAGGTCTTCTTAACTTCAAAGCTTCAACTTCTTTGTCTTCACAACTATCTCCACTTCAATATACTACCACTACTTATATCTTCTATCACTAATCCTATCCACCTCTACTTCTTCACTTCTAGTACTACTTCACACCTTCAATAAATCTAGATCCTATATCTAAATGTAACTAACCAATGTATACACAATATTCACCAAGAATGAATGATATACAAGATGAAATGATCAAGCAACTTAGATAGCAAGGTGATACTAAGTTGTAATACTTCTAGTCTTGATGAATAGAAGTATTCTTCTCTTTGCACTTGAATGAATGAGGCTTTGGATCACTTGGTAACAAAGGCTTATGAATTATATGATCAAAGGATTTTTAAGATTGAAATGGAGATTTGAATCAGAAAGTTTCTAGTACAAAAAGGTGAGAAAATTCCAGATTTAAGGTGGTATTTATAGGCAACAAGTTCTGATAGAGGAGCATGGCCAGCCCCCTTAAATCAAGGCCGGCCCCTTTAAAATTAAGGGGACCGCCCCTTATAATTAAGGGGGCCGCCCAGCAGTAACGGCCAGAAAACTTGTCTTTTAGTGGGGAAAATTTATTTGGTGAAAAACTAACTGATTTTGGTTAAAAATTTGAAAGCATATATTTAGTATGATTAAAACATTTTTCTTTAATACCAAAAGTGTTTTTCAAAACTATATAATAAGTTTATATACTAAAATAAACTTTGTAATAATATCCCTTTGATCTTATAATGCATTAAACACTATGTTTATTCATACCTTAAGTGATTAGATGGTGAAAGTGATTATTTACTACTAAATACTTATTTACGTCATGATCTTTGGTTTGATGTGTTTTCGTTTTGTGATTATCAAAACATATAGGTATCGAAAGATATGAATAACGTTTTTAGTCATTTATTTATATCAACATAAACTTGGAGTGGTTGCCAAGTTAACGTGGAGGGGTGGTCATGGACAGGTGGGGGTGACTAGGAGAAGCTAGTGGTGACTAAGAGAGGCTAGGGGGAGGGCTAGAGGCGGTGTAGGGGTGTTGGTGGTGTTAAATGGCCTAAAATGGCAAGTAGGTGCATCACCTACTTGTAAGCTACTTGTGTGGTGCTAGGGTGGTTGCTTAGGGTGACAAGGAGCTGCATAAGCTGCCTTGTAGGTTGCTTGGGTGGTTGGTGGTGCTTAAGGTGCTAGTTTAGTCTTAGTTTTAAGCTTAATCTAGGTTTAGGGTTAAGTTTAGGATTAGGGTTTTAGATCAGGGATTAGTACTTAGATTAGGGTCTTAAGAGTGATTAGTGACTTGTATTAAGGTTTATGGATCATTTCCTAGGTGCTGGTAGCTTATAGTAAAGGTTCGGGAAGGTTTTGATCTAGTTTCGGGACCTAAATAACCTAATTTTGCTTAGTGAGAGATTAGGGTCTAGCTTAGGTTTTAGTGCCTATATTAGTGTCCTATAAGTGTTAAGTGACTAATATTAAGACTTAGGATGCTTATACTAAGTGGTGGTAGCTTATGGTAAAGATTTGGGATAGTTTAGACCTAATTCCGGGAAGTTATGACCTAGTTAGGGTTTTGTGCTTAAGGGAGTTGTACCTAGGTTCTAGGGAGTGGTACTATGATCTAGGAAGTCTAATATTTCCTAAAGTTTCTAATGTAACTCATACCTAAGCCTTGGATACTTTCAAGCTAGTTCAGATAAGCAATTAGGGTCTTAAAGTTGGCCGTAAACACATAGGTGCAATTAGGGTTTTCTGGTGAGTATAGTGTACTAGAGTGATAGTTCACTTAGTGAAAATGTGTTTAAAACCTTGACTTAAAATACCTAGATGTTTACATCAAGTAAACATAGTGGTGGTTGGTATAGGTGGATACGTGAGCTTGTCTAGAGGATAGATAGGTAATAGTGATGTTATGAAGCAAAAATTTCACTCGGGAAACAGCTATAGGCATATCTAACCTAGATAGTGCTTAGTGAGGGCCTAAGTTATGTTAGTAAGGCTTTGCTAACCTAAGTGGAGCTAGTGGGGAAGTTAGTGGGGAAATTAGTGGGTTGCTACAGTCTCCCATCCTAACAAAAAATCTCATCCCGAGATTTTAACTAGGGTTAGTGTGCAAGGGTGAGAATATATACCTAAGGCAAAGGGTTAGATCCTAAGTTCGTGTCTACATTTGGATCTTCTTGGTCATTCCTATCCCTGAACATATAAGCTCTTCCCTGGCCACCATCAGTATTTTTCTTTTTGACATCTATTTACATAGTGTCCTTTTTCTCGGCAAGCATGACAAATGACCGTTTCTAGTAGCGGATTACCCCTAGAGGCTGGTCTTTTGTGCCTGCAATCCTTTACCTGATGACCCACCTTGTTACATGTATTACATTTGATGAAACAATGCCCTGTGTGGTGCAAAGCACATCTCTCACACAGAGTGGCTTTCCCAGCATAACCACTTCCCTCAGTTGGAGTGGCGGCATACGCTTTAGTAGTTTCTTGCCTTGGGTTTGGTTGAGGATAGGGGTTGGTATTTTTGAAATCTCTCCCATCGTGGAGCTTTCGTTTATTATCATTGGGCGCTGGCATAGTGTTGTGCTTTGTTACTTGATCCATTAACCTCAAAGTTATATTAATGGCTTCCTCTAAATCTTGCGGTTTAGAGGCAGTAATATTCCCTTCGATACTCCGGGGCAAACCTACGATGAAAACTTCTGTTGGCACCATTGTAGGACACAAATTTGGCAACTCTTGAAATCTCCTCATATAAGTTTTAACATCGTTCCCCTTCACAGTCAAGTTGTAAAACTCATCTTCCATTTTCTTAACTTCTGTTCGAGGGCGATATTTCCTAATCATGAGTTTCTTAAATTCAGTCCAAGTTAACTTGTATGCCTCTTCTATTCCTATGGGTTGGACATGCGAGTTCTACCAGGATAAAGCTTCTTTGGTAAGAGTACCGGTAGCAAACTTAACTCTACAATCCTCAATACAGTTACTACGGGAGAATACTGATTCACACCTCTCAAACCAGTGAATCAGTCCTATGGCCCCTTCTGTCCCCTTAAAATTGAAGGGCTAACAGCTCATAAATTCCTTGTAGTTACTCTTCTTCGCCACAGGAATTTCGGGGTTTCTAGCCATGTTAGCATCCGTAGCTTCTAGTGCCACAGTTACACTGTCAGCAACTAGTTGCCGGATGGCTTCCTGAGTCATGGCGGGAGTAGTGGGAGTAGCGTGAGTAGTGGCTCTCGTACGTGCCATTCTATAGACGTTTATAAGAATAAGATAGGATAAGAATAATGTCATATCCATTTAGACGTTCTTGGAAGTTCTAACTAATAGAATCTCACGTATAGACGGAAGATACAAGTTCTAACACTTAGAACGTTGTAGGATGATGGAAGGAGAGAATGTTAGGGTAGAGTAAGATAGGGTGGAGAATGACGAAGAAATGGGATGAAGGGATAGAAAAGAATGAAAGGGAAGAATAGAAAAGGACGGAGGAGTGAGAAAGAACGAATAGGGTAGGATGATTGGAAGGAGTAGGAAAAAATGGAAAAGTGAGAAAGAAAGTAGAAAAGAACCGGAGGGTAGGATTAAACGGAAGAGTAGAAAAGAACGAGGGAGTAGGAAGGAATGGAGGAGTGGGATTAAATGGAAGAATAGGAAAGGATTACCTCAGAGGACGGAAATCCTAATGAGGGTAAGATTGACTAGATTTCCTCGAAGTTTGTTTCCCTACCTAAAGGTCTTGGTATGATCTATAGTGAATTATCTAGTTTGGTCGCTTAGATTTATTAAGGGAATTGTCTAGGGGTAGTGTAGTTAGTTTAAATGATGACAGAAAATCATCATAAGTCTCTGTGTTCCTAGGTGAAGTCATTTCCTAGTTATAACTAGTAACCTCCAGTTCTAGGTCTGGGTATATAAAACTTAGGGTAGGCTCGGAATAACCAAGTGGTGTAGTATTCCTAATAATTCCTAAATCCTCACACAATATCTTTGAGGATAGTATGTGGGAAAATCTTAATACGAAATGGGTAACTTATGAGACTAGGTTTAGGAAAACTATAACATCAAAATGACTTATATTGTGAAAACTTAACTAGCCTTTCTATCCCGTAACTAGACTAGGTACTAAAAGCTTAAGGTTTAATGTTGGTAGTTTACTAATCTAATATTTTGTTATTCCTAAGTTTCCTAGACTATATCTAAAAGACTTCTTATGTCTAATCTATGACTAATTCTAAGGTCCTCGATATTAAGTAAAATTTCTAATATAGGCTAAATTCATCCTATTGTAATGTCTTTCTTACTTATCGGGTATGGTGATGCGTGGTTTTGCAACCTTGCAAAAGGTTTTACCTCTCAAGGGATCTTGAGAAGCTTGCAATCCCCACCAGGCAGTGTACCTGACCGTTGTAGTATAGTATAGTGGCAAGTACCGGGGGATTGATCGTTCAACTCAAAGAATAGTGTTGATTTGCCTCGATCTTGTTTTATTGAAATTTTGTTAGTGCATGCGCACTCGTTCACAAACGAAACGAAATCGTCAACTGAAAAACGTAACTGAGTTACGTCCTATTGTTGAGGATCCAGTTCCGAAAATGGACGGTAATCAAGACCCACCCATCATAGATGATGCAGCTCCTGATCTCCGAACGATGGAGGAGTTGTGTCAACCCACAATGCTCGGAAGAGGTGGGCCCATTGCCCCTCTTAACATTGCTGCCACTGATTTTGGACTTAAGCATCACATGATACAACAAGTCCAGAATTCATGCCAATTTCATGGCTTACCTGGTGACGATGCAAATAAGCATCTTGATAAATTTCTTACCGTCACCCAAAGCATGAAGCAGAATGGTGTCTCCGATGATGCCCTTCGTCTATCTCTTTTCCCCTATTCTCTAACCCATCATGCCACTGCATGGTTTGATCGAATTCCTAAGAATTCGATTCACACTTTCAAAGAAATGGTGACAAAATTTTTAGCCAAATACTTTCCACCATCCATGGTTACCAAGTTACGAAATGACATTAGTAACTTTGGTCAGCATCCCGATGAGTCTCTATTTGAGGCATGGGAACGCTATAAGCTCTCAATTGATTGGTGTCCTAACCATAACATGTTACTCGTTACCCAAATAGATACTTTCTATAATGGGTTAACATTGAGACACCGTGATATTCTCAATGCTGCTGCTGGTGGGACCTTTATGAAAAGGCGCCCCGAAGAGTGCTATGATCTCATTGAAAACATGACTGCCCACCATAATTTCTGGGATTCCTCAGCTGAGAGGGAAGAGTCATGTAAGTCTGTCACTCCAGCATCTTCTGAAATAGCGGTCCTAACTAAAAAGATGGATGATTTCGCTACGGCTTTGTTGAGAATGAACCAAAGTATCCAAAATCAATAGGTCCAAAATCAACAAGCCAAAGCCGTTAATCAAGGTTGTGAAACTTGTGGAGGTCCACATGCATATTCCGAGTGTCCAGCCACTAGTGGCTACCCTCATGAGGACGTATATGCTGCTCAAGGTTCCTATAATTCGGGAGGTAATAACTACCAACCGCAAGGGGCCCGCAATTTTCTAAGCTATCGTTCTAACAATTTCCTTCGACCTCCCGGATTCAATCAAAACCCTAATGTCCAAAACCGTAACTAGAACCAAAATCAGAATCGAATGAACCAAGGTTACCAAAACCAAGGAAATGTCAATCCGAACCATAACCAAGGTTTCCATCATAACCAAAACCAAGGTTTCCAAAATCAAGGAAGCTACAATCGAAACCAAGGTCAAAACAACTATCAGGGAAACAATTCTCATGGACATGGCAACCAACATCAGGGAAATTTTCAAAACCACGGTTCTCATCAAAATAACCGGGCTCAAAATTTTCCCAATCAAAATCAAGCCATCACTCCAACTACTCAGAATTACCCTAACCAAGCTCCTCCTAACCATACTCAAGCAATTGTTCCAACTGGCCCATCATCTGATGAGTTGTTGAGACAATTCATGAAATCTCAGGAGGAAATGAATAGGGTAATGATGACTCAGATCGCAGACCTTAAGAAGTCTTTAAATGATCGACCCTCAGTCTCAGGTATTACTTTACCTAGCAACACGATCGCTAATCCGAGGGGCGATGTTAAAGCGATCACAATGAGAAGTGGTGTTTCCTATGATGGACCCAAAGCTCCTACTACCTCTTCTTCTCCTCCCAAGGTAGAAGAAAGTGAGCCTGAGGCGACAAAGGACAAGGTGCAATTTACGAGCCCACAAAGTACCGCACATGTCCATCCTCAGGTTTTACCAGAAACCGTACCAAAACCAGGAGTTGTCTTTGAACCACCAACAACTCCTGAAGAGAACCCTAAATCCAAACCTTTATTACAATATCCATCTCGGTTACAAGACCAGAAGCTCCACGAAAAAGCAAATCATCAAATGGAAAAGTTTTTTCAAATTTTCCGAGATATTCATTTTGATATCAGTTTCGCGGATGCTCTCCTTTTGATGCCTAAATTCGCATCAACAATCAAAAATTTGTTGAACAATAAAGAGAAACTATTCGAAATGGCACGAACTCCACTCAATGAAAACTGCTCTGCAGTTCTTTTGAAACAGCTTCCCGAGAAGCTAGGAGATCCGGGAAAATTTCTCATTCCATGTGTTTTCCCCGGAATGGTTGAGTGCTTCGCCTTGGCCGATCTAGGTGCAAGCATCAACTTGATGCCTTATTCAATATGGAAAAAGCTCTCTCTTCCAGAACTCACCACCACCTGCATGACTCTCGAGCTTGCAAACCACTCAACATCTTGTCCCCTCGGCATTGTCGAGGATGTATTTGTAAAGGTGGGAAACTTCCACTTTCCGGCAGATTTTGTGATTGTTGATTTCGATGCTGACCCACGAGTTCCTCTCATTCTTGGGAGAGGATTCTTAAGGACGGGTCGTGCGTTAATCGATGTGCATGAAGAGGAAATAACTCTTCGTGTTGGTAATGAAGCAGTAACGTTTAACCTCAAACAAACCTCGAGGTGTTCCTCTAATTATGACGCCGAATCGGTAAACCGAATTGATGTCATTGATGTTGCGTCTGAGGAGTACTCTCAAGAACTTCTTGGTTACGTTCCGAGTGGCAGTCCCACTCCATCTACTGAGCCTATCATATCTGAATCTTCCCCTTATCTCACTCCTTTTGAGGGAAGTGACTTCCTTTTGGAAGAAGTTGAGGCTTTTCTCGCCCAAGATAGTTCAATTTCGGGTAAATTTGATGAGGAATATCTTGATCCTGAGGGGGATATTCTTTTGCTAGAAAAATTGTTAAACGAAGATCCATCTCCCCCTCTTCCTCCAAAAGTACTTCATAAAAAGGAAGTCAAAAATGTTGAAATAACTGATGACTTTCCTGTGGTTGAACTTAAGGACTTGCCGCCTCATCTTGAATATGCATTTCTAGAGGGTGATGATAAATTACCCGTCATAATTGCTAAAAATTTAAGTGTTGAGGAAAAGGCTGCTCTCATAAAGGTTTTGAAGTCACATAAACAAGCAATTGCTTGGAGACACTCCGACATCAAGGGCATTGACCCTGAATTTTGTACCCACAAGATTTTAATGGAGGATGACTTCAAACCAGCAGTCCAACACCAAAGAAGGGTGAATCTAAAAATTCATGAGGTCATTAAACAAGAAGTTTTAAAACTTCTTGATGCCGGATTGATTTACCCTATCTCGGACAGTCCTTGGGTTAGCCCAATACATTGTGTTCCAAAAAAGGGTGGCATTACTGTTGTCACAAACGAGGAAAATGAGTTGATTCCAACTCGATTGGTTACGGGTTGGCGTGTCTACATTGACTATCGCAAGTTAAATGACGCCACCCGTAAAGACCATACCCTTTATGGATCAGATGCTCGAGAGATTAGCGGGGAATGAGTACTATTGCTTCCTCGATGGTTTCTCGGGTTACTTTCAGATTCCCATTGATCCGCAAGATCAGGAAAAGACCACTTTCACGTGCCCCTATGGAAATTTTGCATATAAACGTATGCCATTTGGTTTATGTAATGCTCCGGGCACGTTTCAAAGATGTATGATGTCCATATTTTCCGACATGATCGGGAAAACTATGGAGGTCTTCATGGACGATTTTTCGGTCATTGAGGATTCGTTTCAATCATGTATCTCCCATTTAGACAACATGCTCAAACATTGTGAAGACACAAAGTTATGTCTAAATTGGGAGAAGAGTCACTTTATGGTCAAAGAGGGCATTGTCCTCGGCCATAAAATTTCAAAGAATGGGATTGAGGTTGACAAAGCCAAAATTGATGTCATTGCAAAATTACCTCATCCCACTACCATCAAAGGTATTAGGAGCTTTTTGGGTCATGCCGGTTTCTATCGTAGGTTTATTCAAGATTTTTCTAAAATCGCCCGGCCTATGACCCATCTCCTCGAAAAGGATGCTCCTTTTATCTTCTCACCTGAGTGCGTAGAAGCTTTTGAAACTCTAAAGAAAAAGCTTACTGAGGCACCAATTCTTGTTGCCCCCGATTGGGACTTGCCCTTTGAACTTATGTGTGATGCTAGTGATTATGCAATAGGGGCAGTCTTGGGGCAACGCAGGTCTAAACACTTTCAGCCTATACACTATGCAAGCAAAACAATGACCGAGGCTCAAAGTCATTACACCACCACTGAAAAAGAATTATTAGCTGTGGTATATGCCTTTGAAAAATTCCGGTCATATTTGATCTTGACCAAAAGCATAGTGTATACGGATCACTCGGCTTTGAAGAACCTTTTTGCAAAACAAGATGCAAAGCCGAGACTACTTCGTTGGGTTCTCCTCCTGCAAGAATTTGATATCATAATTCGTGATAAAAAAGGAGCTGAGAACCTAGCTGCTGATCATCTCTCCCGTTTGGAAAACCCCCATCAAGATGTCTTCGAAAAGAAGGAAATTAATGAAACCTTCCCTCTCGAGACACTCAATGCGGTCGCCTTTCGTGGAGATTCTGTTTCCCCATGGTTTGCCGATTTTGCAAACTACCTTGCGGGTAACTTTGTGGTGAAAGGGATGTCGTCCCAACAAAAGAACAAGTTCTTTAAATATGTGAAACATTATTTTTGGGACGACCCCTACCTTTTCAAAATATGTGTGGATCAAGTCATCCGGCGGTGTGTATATGGTCAAGAAGCCACTGAAATTCTCAAGGCTTGCTGACTCCTCCCAAACCAACCAGTCAACCAGGTGCAGTTGATAGGCCCACCTGGGAGAGGAGAGTCAAGTGTTTATAATCCGTGGAAGTACAGGGAAATCCCCGGGTCGTTAAGTCCCAACGAGATTGAAATTGTATTTTAAACGTTTGTGGAATAAGTGGCACTGAGGACAGTAACCAAGATGATTAGGGAATGATTATACTACCGATTTCTTGGTATTTGGAGAATTATGGAATGATATAAACAATAACAGATATAATCACAAAAAGCATAACTTGGAAAATCAGATAACAGACAGAGAAAAGTGGGTTTTAACAAATTACAAACTACAGGGGGTGCAAGTGAAACTTTTTAAAACTTAAAATTAAAAGAAATTTAATATGAAAATGAAATTATAAAAATGATTATTTTAATAATTAAATATTACTTAATTAATTAAAACTATTTAAAATCTAATTTAAACCTAATTTAAATTAACTAAAAATTATAAAGATTACAAATTAAACTAAAAACTTGCAAAAATAATTTCT
The DNA here is from genome assembly GCA_030686995.1 of Artemisia argyi. Lineage (NCBI taxonomy): Eukaryota > Viridiplantae > Streptophyta > Magnoliopsida > Asterales > Asteraceae > Artemisia > Artemisia argyi. The sequence continues at coordinate 90,873,109 of CM060702.1, read as the reverse complement.
AAACCTTAAAATGAACTTGAAGAAAGTATAAAAATTAAAAATAAATATTTTTGTCTTTTTATGAATTTTCTATTAATTAAAAACTAATTATCTTAATTTAACTAATTAAACTATTTTAAATTACTAATAATACCTGAATGACTTAGAAAATTATGAGAAAATTTATAAAACTAATTAACCATCACAGGAATCCTAAAAAAATTATAAAAAGTTACTAAAAATTATAATATGCTAATTTGCTAATTATTTACCTTTTAATTAATTTAAATCTAATTTAAATAATTAAAATAAGAAAATTGGAAAATAAACAGTAGAAACTAAAAATATATTTTCTAAAATTCTTAACTAATTTATAAAACCTAGGAAAAATATAAAAACCTACTGTTGTTAATTAAAATTAAAGAAAACTATTTAATTACTAATATTACCTAATTAATTATTTAAACTACTTTTAAATCTAATAAATAGTAAACTATTTAGAAAAAATCTAAGAAAATTATTTTAAATACTTAAAGGTACTAGGAAATTAAGAAAATTATAAAAATGGAAAAGTGCTTATAAATAAGCTGAAATAAAAAATGAAAATGATAGATTCTATTAAATAGAAGCTATCACTAATTTTATATTTGCTTTTTTGGTGTTTTTCTTTTTGGCAGATAAAAATAACTTGAAAATAGGAACTTTTTGTGAAACAACTTTTTATTTAGCTTAAAAATAAGCTGTGTGCACCCCCTTGACCAAGACAGTTTGACTTTCTTTGACCAAGTAGCAAATTAAGCTCAAATGACTATATGTGGAGTCCACAATGATGAAACTTGATTCAATTAAGCACAAGAGACTTAAATAAGCTAAAAACAACAAGTTATGAGCACTGATAAGCTAATAAGATAGAAATAAGCACTTAGATACCTAAACTTTAACACAGAAATGGGACAAACTTAGGGGTTGATTCCAGGTGGGGTCCACTAAGCCCTAGGTCAAACTATGAAGCATGGTAGGAGGGGGGTTGGGAAAACCCAAATTGGACCACTAGGACCCACTGACGTGGCCTACAACAGCCACCAAAGGTGGTGGTGTTGTGGTGGTCTGCTGGTGCAGGGGAGCTCAGTCCCCCTGCAAGTGTGTTTCTAGGCTTGTGGGGTCCACAATAAAATTCACAAAAATCAAACAAGGGTGGGAATTAAAAGTTAAGATGAGGGGCTTTAATTAGAAACAAGTTTCAGCCCTTGAATCCAATCACAAAATTCAAATTAATTCTCACCATTTTTGGAAAAATCTGAAAGATGCAAATTGACTTTTTAATGAAAACTTGGAACTTTGACTTTTCTGAGTTTTGATCCTTCCTAACTAATTGATTGTGGTATAATATGGTGTAATAAGGCTTACTTAAGCTGTTCTAACCACTTTTGAATGAATCATGAAGGTTTTGGACTCAAAACTTTAAACAGTGAACTGAGCTTATGAATTAAAGATGTATTTGACTTTTTTACTTAATCACCTACTGTTTTTATGCTTTCAACTTTCAAATAAGACCTAAAGTGTGATGTCTAAACCATTGTTAACCTATGAAACTCACAATAACACAGCTAAGCATGCAAATCCAAACACCCCTATACTACACTGTTGCAATGGTTTTTCAAAGCAATTCACTGATTTAACTCTAGAAACAGAATGAAAGCAATCTAATAAGATCTAATACACATAAATAAGCATGCATGAATAGTTAATAAGCTGAGATTATAGAAATTATGAAAAATCAGAAGTATAGCTTACTTCATGCCATCCAAGCCAAGTAGTACAAGAACTAGAACCATCTATAGAGTCTCCACAGACTCACTAATACCCAAATCTATTACTTGAAAAAGTTAAGATTACAGCTTAATTGACTAACCAAATGCTTAAAAGCTTGAATATTACACTAGAATTAAAATTCTTAATTATACGACATACAATTTAACTAATTAAACTACTCTTGTTCTTCCTTGCATTCTCTTCTCTTTTATAGCTTGAATAAGGGTTTCCAAAAGCCCTCTGAGAAAATCACATCAGCAATTGTGGCCATTGGATCACTGAAACGCTCTAATCTTTTGCCACGTATTTTGGCGGGAAAGATGTTTTGGACTGATACAGGCAAGGGGGTGGTGGCATTTAATGTGAGGTGATTTGGGGTGCAGAGGGTATGGGGAGATGATGATGAGACTGGCAAGTGGTGGTGGTGGGCTGCAAAACCAGGTGGTATGGTGGTTTGGCTGTGGTGAGTGAGGGAGAGGGAAAAAGGGGGTGTTTGACTGGTATATGACTGAGGTCAAACCTTTGACCCGTTTTTATATTAAAGGGGTGCGTGTTGGGCTAGTTGTGGAGTGGGCCAAAAGACAAAGGTGGGCTTGGGTGGTTTATGGATTGGATTTGGTTTTATTTTTGGGTAACAAATATTAAGGGTCCGGTTTAGGTTTAATGTTATCACAAGGACCTTTTTTGTAATTTACCAAAAGTTTGGGGGTAAGGTTTGGCAATCTTCCAAAGTGTTCACAAGGGTGTGTTTTGCCACATTATGAATAGTACAAGGACCTGAGTTGATTTTTCCATTTTAATTTTCCCAGGGACCATTTCTGCCAAACTTTTAAACTTCAGGGACCTGTTTTGCTATTTCACCAAACTTTTCAACCAAGGACCAATCCTGCCATATATGAGAAGTTCAAGGACAAAATTTGTTTTCCTCAAAGTTTTAATATCCCAGGGACCATTTTTGTTATTTTTCATAGTTCAGGGACTAAACTTGACATTTTGTGAACTTTTGCACCAAAGGACTAATTATGTAACTTTTTGATTTAAAAGGACCTTTGGTGACTTTTGCAAGTTTTTAGAACAACCAGGGACTAGATTTGACAACTTTTGAAAGTTGAGGGACTGAAACTGCCAATTATGCAAACTTTGTACGTTTTTCTTCTGTTTTTGATTATTTTGCATTTGAAACATGTAAAACAGATTCCTGGGATATTTTCACTATTTTGATTCAATATTGAGTGTTTTTAGATGTTTTGGCAGTTCAGATTGGTATAAAATGATGAGTATTTAGACACTCATCAATCCCCCATACTAAAACATTGTTAGTCCCTAGCAATCTTTTAAGAAAAACTATGTGATTTTGAGCAAAGCACCAGCTGTCAATGGATTTGATTAGTCTTTACCAAAAGCCGTTTTGCTTCTGGACTAGCCAACTCTTGATGGACTAAGTCAACATCTTGGTGAGCTGATTACCAATTATGGATTTTCCACGGCCTTTACCACAAGCCATAATCTTGCGGGCTAGCCAACTCATTCGCTTTATGGGATATGGCGAGTTGAGGTACCATACAATTTTTGGCAAATTGCAAGCCATCAACGGTTTTGAGATGTCTTTATCAAGAGCTATTTGCTCCTGGACTAGCCAATCCCTTTGTCATTTAGACTTTGGCGAACTGATTACCACAAAAATTTTGAAATAAAGTGAAAAAAATTTGAAACATTTAGGCCAAAAATGGGGGTACTAGAGGATATACTATGATAAAATTCGCTAGAATTCCCCCCCCCCCCCCCCCCCCCCCCACACTTAGAATTGAATATTGTCCTCAATATTCAAAGTCCCGGATATTATGCCAACTCTTTGAACATAAAAAGATAATATTATAAGCTAACTGTGGAATTATCATTTTTTATTTTTCACTTTATTCATATTTACATATAATCACACTTTACTTTTTTTTTTTTTTTTTTTTGAGATATATACATTTCAAATAGCTGCAGGGGACGGCCACTCCCCCACACTAGGGTGTTAGAAAGTAGAAAGAAGTCAGAGACATGGGTGAAAACCCATGTTGTTGCTACTGTTTTTGTTCATCGAGTTGCTAGCTTGATTCGATCCCCGAATTCATTGGTTCGTGGGGAAAGTTTGGAGATCTGGGACAACCATTTGTGGTACATCCCCTCCAAAGTAGTGCTTTAACCGATGGCCATTCACTTTAAAGTTGGAACCGTCAGGTTGAGATAATTCAACAGTTCCGTATGAAAACACTTTTGTGACAGTGAATGGCCCAGACCAACGGGTTTTAAGCTTTCCTGAGAATATCTTCAATCGTGAATTGAAGAGAAGGACTCTGTCACCGGTGTTGAAAACATGGTTTTTGATTTTGGAGTCGTGTATCTTCTTGGTTTTTTCCTTGAAAATCAAAGAATTCTCATAAGCTTGATCACGAAGTTCATTTAATTCATTTATTTGAACCTTGCGGTGATCACCCGCTGTGTGAAGGTCGAAATTTGCATGTTTCAAGGCCTAGTAGGCCTTATGCTCTAATTCGATCGGAAGATGACATGCCTTCCCGTACACTAGCTTATATAGAGTACACCCGATGGGTGTTTTGTAAGCAGTGCGGAAAGCCCATAATGCATCATCCAGCTTATCCGACCAAGAGGCACGGTTTTCTCCAACCGTCCTCTCCAAAATTCTCTTAATACCCCAATTCGAGACCTCCACCTGCCCACTTGTTTGTGGGTGGTATACAGTTGAAAGACGGTGAGTTACACCATATTTCAACATCACTTTTGCAAATTGTTCATTGCAGAAGTGTGTGCCACGATCACTGATAATGGCACGAGGAGTTCCGAATCTGGCAAAGAGAGACTTCAGAAATTTAACAACTACTCGGGCATCATTGGTGGGTAAGGCTTTTGCCTCAACCCATTTTGACAGATAGTCGACAGCCACGAGTATATACTTATTCCCTCGTGAAGACACGAATGGCCCCATAAAATCAATGCCCCACATATCAAATATTTCACAAACTTGGATGGCGTTTTGTGGCATCTCATTCTTTTTGGAAATATTCCCATAACGCTGGCAAGCCTCACAAGTTTTGATAAGTTCATGGGCGTCTTTGTAGATTGTGGGCCAAAAGAATCCCGAATCAAACACCTTTTTGGCGGTGTAGTTTGGGTTATGATGTCCCCCCGTGGGTCCATCATGACAGGCTTTAAGAATTTCCATGGCTTCTTGGTCATGGACACACCGTCGGATGACTTGATCCGCACAGATTTTGAACAAGTAGGGGTCTTCCCAGAAGTAATGTTTTATATCTTTAAAGAATTTTCTTTTCTGTTGGGACGACATCCCTTTCACAACGAAATTACCCGCATGGTAATTTGCAAAATCGGCAAACCATGGGGTAGTAGTATCATCCCGGGTAGAGATTAGATTGAGAGTCTCTAGAGGAAAAGTTTCATTAATTTCTTTTCTCTCGAGAATATACTGATGAGGATTCTCTAACCGGGACAAGTGATCAGCAGCAAGGTTCTCTGCTCCTTTTTTGTCTCGTATGAGTATATCGAATTCCTGAAGGTGCAGGACCCAACGGAGCAGTCTTGGCTTTGCGTCCTGTTTAGTGAACAGGTATATCAAAGCCGAATGATCCGTATACACCACGCATTTGGTAAGGATTAAGTAAGACCTAAATTTCTCAAAGGCATATACCACAGCTAATAATTCTTTTTCTGTGGTGGTATAGTGCGCTTGAGCTTGACTCATGGTCTTACTTGCGTAGTGTATTGGCTGAAAATGTTTTGATTTGCGTTGCCCCAGAACTGCACCAATAGCGAAGTCGCTAGCATCGCACATAAGTTCGAAGGGTAAGTCCCAGTCGGGGGCAACAAGGATTGGTGCCTCAGTAAGCCTTTTCTTTAAAGTAGAAAAAGCTTCGATGCACTCGGGGGAAAAGATGAAAGGAGCTTCCTTTTCAAGAAGATGAGTCAATGGTCGGGCTATTTTAGAGAAATCCTGAATGAATCTCCAGTAAAACCCGGCATGGCCAAGGAAACTCCTTATTCCTTTAACAGTGGTGGGATGAGGCAGTTTAGCAATAACATCAATTTTGGCCTTATCGACCTCAATCCCACTTTTTGAAATTTTATGGCCGAGGACAATGCCCTCCTTAACCATAAAATGGCTCTTCTCCCAGTTTAGACAAAGATTAGTGTTTTCATAACGTTGAAGCATCTTTTCTAAATAGGAGAGGCATGAGTCGAAAGAATTCCCGATGACTGAGAAGTCATCCATGAATACCTCCATGGTTTTCCTGATCATGTCGTGGAAAATAGCCATTATGCACCTCTGGAAAGTGCCCGGTGCGTTGCATAACCCGAAAGGCATGCGACGATAGGCAAACGTCCCGTAAGGGCATGTGAAGGTAGTCTTCTCTTGATCCTTAGGATCAATGGGAATCTGGAAGTAACCCGAGAAGCCGTCGAGGAAGCAATAATACTCATTCCCCGCTAGTCTTTCGAGCATTTGATCCATAAAGGGCAGAGGAAAATGGTCCTTGTGGGTGGCTTCGTTAAGCTTTCTGTAATCGATACATACTCGCCACCCTGTAACCAAACGAGTTGGTATCAACTCGTTATCCTCATTAGTGACAACCGTGATGCCACCCTTTTTTGGAACACAATGTATTGGGCTAACCCAAGGACTGTCTGATATAGGGTAAATCAATCCCGCATCGAGAAGTTTGATAACTTCTTCTTTGATAACTTCGTGGATTTTTGGATTTACCCTTCTTTGATGCTGCACAGCAGGTTTGAAGTCCTCTTCCATTAGGATTTTGTGTGTACAAAAATCCAAGTTAATACCCTTTATGTCTGAGAGCTTCCAAGCAATTGCTTGCTTGTGTGACTTCAAAACCATAAGCAGCACGGTTTTCTCCTCATTCTTTAAGTATTTTGCAATAATGACCGGTAACTTATCGTTACCTTCCAAGAATGCGTATTCTAGATGAGGAGGCAGGTCCTTAAGTTCGACCTCGGGGAAATCATCATTTTTCTCAATAGATTTGACTTCCGCGTTATGAAGTTGTAGAGGTAGAACAGGAATGGGAGAGGGATCTTTGTTCAATAATTTCTCAAGGAGAAATATATCCCTCTCCGGGTCAATCTCTTGGTTATCAATTCCTTCAGGAACTGAATCACTTTTGAGAAAGGCCTCTAATTCCTCAAGGACGAAATCACTTCCCTCAAACGGAGTGAGGGAAGGAGAAGAATTAGCGATTATGGGGTGAGAAGAGGGAGTGGAATTTCCACTCGTAGAACTATCAGCGAATCCAAGGATTTCCTGAGCATACTCCTCGGATGCAATGTCAATGACATCAATTCGGTTGACCGATTCAGCATCATAATTCGAGGAGTATCTCGAGGTTTGATCAAGGTTGAACGTTATCGCTTCATTGCCAACTCGTAACGTGATTTCCTCATCGAAAACATCGATTAATGCACGACCCGTCCTTAAGAATCCCCTCCCAAGAATGAGAGGAACTCTCGGGTCTACATCGAAATCAACAATGACAAAGTCTGCCGGAAAATGGAACTTTCCCACTCTTACAAATACGTCTTCGGCAATACCGAGGGGACGTGAAATTGAACGGTCTGTAAGCTCGAGAGTCATGCATGTGGGAGTAAGTGCCTGAAGAGAAAACTTTTTCCAAACTGAGTAGGGCATTAGGTTGATGCTTGCGCCAAGATCGGCCAAGGCAAAGCATTCAACCATCCCCGGGAAAATACATGGTATTAGAAATTTCCCAGGGTCTCCTAGCTTCTCGGGAAGCTGTTTCAACAGAACTGCAGAGCAGTTTTCGTTGATTGGAGTTTGTGCCATTTCAAAGAGTTTCTCTTTATTTCCTAGTAAGTTTTTGATTGTCGATGCAAATTTGGGCATTAATATGAGAGCATCCGCGAAACTAATATCAAAGTGTAGTTCTTGGAAATTTTGGAAAAATTTTTCCATCTGATGATTAGCTTTTTCACGGAGCTTCTGATCTTGCAATCGTGAGGGATATGGAATCGTTGGTTTTGGGTTGGCTTTTGGTATTTCAACCGGACCTTTGGGAGTTTCAAACATGACCCTTTTAGGGGGAGTCGGGACCGGGACAACTGGAGGAGGGATGTCAGTGGTACCTCCGTTATTAGTAGGAAGTACCGTATCCGTAGTATCCTCAGTATCACATTCCTCTACCTGGACAGGAGAAGTGGTAGAAGGAGTTGTGGGTCCTTTATAAGAAACTCCACTTCTTTTGGTGATCGCCTTTGCATCGCCCCTCGGATTAGCGATCGTGTTGCTAGGTAAAGTAGTACCTGAGCCCGAGGGTCGATCATTTAAAGACTTCTTCAATTCAGAGATTTTACTAACCAGCACTTTGTTTAATTCATCTTGGGATTTCATAAACTGTTTTAATAACTCATCAGATGATGGTCCAGTTGGAACAATGGCTTGATTTTGATTTGGAAAATTTTGAGCCCGATTGTTCTGGAAATTCCCATGTTGCTGGTTGTTATTACCCTGGAAGTGGTTTTGTTGAAAATTACCCTGATGGTAATTATTCTGACCTTGATTACGGTTATAGTTTCCTTGGTTTTGATTGTTTTGAACCTGGTGTTGACCAGAGTTGAAATTCCCTTGGTTGTTAAAACCTTGGTTCATTCGGTTCTGGTTCTGATTCTGGTTATAGTTCTGGTTTCTGTTTTGACCATTTTGGTTCTGGGGTTGATTAAACCCGGGTGGTCCAATGTAGTTATTGGAACGATAGCTCAACAGATTTCGGTCCCCTTGCGGTTGATAGGAATTACCTCCCGTATTGTAGGAACCTTGGGCTGAGAATACGTTCTCTTGAGTGAAGCCACCGGAGGCTGGGCACTCATGATATGGGTGTGGACCACCACATGTTTCACAATTGATAGGTCTATTCTGTTTATTTTGATTTGTCTGGTGAATTCGGAGAACCGCAGCAGACAAATCATCAAATTTTTTGGTAAGAGCAGCTATTTCATTACTTGCCGGAGTGACTGACTTACATGAGTCATTCCTCTCTGCAGAGGAGTCCCAAAAATTATGATGGGCAGTCATGTTTTCGATTAAGCCATAGCACTCTTCAGGGGTCCTTTTCATAAAGGTGCCCCCAGCAGCAGCATTGATGGTGTCACGATGACGAAGTGTCAAACCATTATAGAAGGTATCAATAATGGTGACAAGAAGCATGTTATGATTAGGACACCGATCAGTAGCAAGTTTGTAGCATTCCCATGCCTCAAATAAGGACTCGTCGGGAAGCTGTCTGAAGTTACTAATATCGTTTCTCAGCTTTGTAACCATAGATGGTGGAAAATATTTAGCCAAGAACTTAGTAACCATCTCATCAAAGTATGGATCGAATTCTTAGGAAGTCGATCGAACCAAGCAGTCGCATGATGAGTGAGAGAATAGGGGAACAGGTATAAACGCAGGCCATCTTCGGTGACGCCATTTTGTTTCATGCTCTGGGTGACGGTTAAAAATTTATCGAGATGCTTGTTAGCATCGTCACCCGGCATACCGTGGAACTGACACGAATTCTGGACTTGTTGTATCATGTTGTGTTTCAGTCCAAAATCCGTGGCTCCAATTCTGAGTGGTGCAATGGGTCCACCCCTCCCTTGCATGGTAGGCTGACATAGTTCCTCCATGGTTCGGGTGTCAGGAACTACATCCTCCTTGGGAGGGATAGGGGGCTCGTCGTTCATTTTTAGTGAGTGTTCTTCTTCAACAGAACGTAACTTGGGTACGTTTTTCTGTTTTTTATTCTTTGTTTGTGAACGAGTGCGCATGCACTAAAATCAATTTTCAAAACAAGATCGAGGCAAAACCACAGTGAACTTAAATCCAATAAGCGCAAGTGAATGGCTTCTTTGAAAAAGGTACACCACCCACAGGGATACAATGGCAAGTTTTTATCTTATGTTTGGGAACTTATTATGTTCACACCCCCAGTTGGTAGGTGTTCTGCCTTGGTTTGCGGTGGTAAACTTTTATGTAATTATATTCACAGTAAAATGTTTTTGGCTTTTCGTGTATGGGTGAAAAAAAACTTGGACAATATTTTTGGAACTTATTCGTTAACCGAAATCATTCCTTTAAGATTATTCGCAGGCTGGCGGGAGGAAATAAATGGATCCCTGATGAGGCGAAAAATGATCCGTTTTTAGGGGGTCATTTAAGCCCGAATCCGACTTTATTTGATCAAATATTGCCCTAAATCGTTCCTTTTGTGATTTTAGGTGTTTGGAGAGTGAATTCTGGAAAAGAAGCTATTTTGGACGTTTTTGGAGCATAAAAGTGAAGAAAACGGCTAAGTACCTAATTTGCATACTGAAAATACAAGGTGACGGCGTCAAGACCATCAGCTTGACGGCGTCAGACATGAAGAATTAAATATCGAAGGTGGTGACGGCGTCAGACGGACTCATGACGGCGTCAAAGTGGCTAAAATAATATACCGTGGGTGGTGACGGCGTCACATAGGCCGTCATAAGTGGATCAAGGCCGTCCGAGGAAGTTTATGGCGGCGAGGCGACGGCGTCAGAAGTTACTCTTGACGCCGTTAGACTGTTTTTCCTATATATAGTTTTCTAGTTTTTTCATTAAAAAGGGAGAAGTTTTGGAGAAACCCTAAAGACGATTTTGGTGCCTCTTTTACAGGTTTTTCAAGGGTTCCAAACCCTTGAGACCTTGCATTGTAATTGAGATAAGTGTACTTTCAATTCAATCAATATGTCTATGTGTTGGTTGTTTATCTCTTGTTCTTGTCTCAATTCTACTATGCTAGGCTAGATCTCTCTTGTGTTTGCTTAGATCTAATGAAACCTAGATGTTGATTATGTGTTGATTACTTGTCTATTCTTGTTTTGAATGAATGATTTATATGTTAGGCTTAAGAAAACTGGCAGATCTCCAAATGGTAACATGCTTGAACGTCTTAAGAAACATGAACCGAGGCGTACTAGGTCTTTATTGGTTGTATTTAATGCATGAGCCACTGTTTACAATCCCTATAGTTGTGCTGGGTCATGGTATAGGAGGAGATAAGAGCTCATAGAGTTGGGGAGTTATGTATGCCACCCCACGAATGGTATTAAGGAATACAATCCGTCATTCATACAAGTGTAACAAGTAATTAACATGTAAAAGATATCTAGGGAGTAGTGAAGTCTAAGTAAACACAATTTCTCCAATTACTGCTCACAACCTTAGTTTAATTAGTTTAATTTCATTTTTATTATTTTATTTTGATTGCATCTTAGTTTTGGGTTAGTTGAATAGCAACTAATTCCGCCCACTCTTCCAAAACCCGAGATTTTACTTGCTTTCATAAAAATATAAAAATACAAAAATAATCATCTCTCACCTCTAGAACTATTAATTAGGTTTTCTAATCCTAGCGACACTATTCCTAAGCTGAACGATCAATCCCCCGGTACTTGTCACTATACTATACTACAACGATCAGGTACACTGCCTGGTGGGGGTTGTAAGCTTCTCGAGATCCCTCGAGAGGTAAAGCAAGGTGCGATTCCCACGCATCAAGTTTTTTGGCGCCGCAGCCCGGGGAATAGTTATTGTCTAGGTTAGGATTTCTTTTTATTAGGTCTACTTGCTAGATTCCTTTCTAGTAAGATTTTTATTTTTATTTTTTTTTTAGGTCTTCTTTAGTCTATCTTATTTCTTCGTGCCTTTGTTCGTAACTCTTTACCATCCGACATCATGGAAGGTGGTAACATCTTTGAACCCATCATCCCACCACAACAAAACCCACCATTAGAACCCTTTAGGCCCCGAACCTTAGGAGAGTATTCCCGACCTAGCCACCAAGGCTACCGAAACACCATTGAGCTCACCGGAGCCAATGTGACCCCCTTGCGATCCGACACCATCCGGTTGGTGCAAAGCGGATGTGCATTCCATGGACTTCGTTCCGAAGATCCAAACCAACACCTTAAGGACTTCCTCAAAATCGTAGATTCCATAGACCTAGGTGTTGAAACTAGAGAGACTACCCATTTACGCCTATTCCAATTCTCTCTACGGGATCAAGCTAGTCAATGGCTTGAGCGTTTACCCGCGGGATCCATCACCACATGGGATGATCTCACCACTCGTTTCCTTGCTCAATTTTTCCCACCGGGGAGAACTACTAAACTTAGGAATGACATCTTGATGTTTCAACAACGTCAAAATGAATCTCTTTATGAAGCATGGACTCGTTTCAAGGACTTACTCCAAAAAGTCCCTCATCATGGCATAGATCTTTGGCTCCAAGTCCAAATCTTCTATGACCATATCGACATCTCCACGAGGCGAACCATTGACCAATCGGCCGGTGGTAAGCTACGTGATCTTAGTGCGGAACAATCATGGGAACTCATAGAAGATCTTGCTCTCTATGACAACGAAAGTTGGAATGATCCCCGTGATTTGAACAAAACGGTCAAGGCAATATCTTTGCCTTCGAATAATTCAAGCACTCCCGACCGTAGGATCATGGAACTTGAGGACCAAGTCAAGTTTCTCATGAAATCTTATGAAGCTCCTAAGCATTCAAGCCAAGTGAACAAAATCACTTCTTCATGCGAATTATGTAGTGGTCCCCATGACACTCGTGATTGTGTGGAACTCCCCGGAACAGCTTTTGCGGACTACGCATCCACGCGTACCGACGAAGCGGGAGATAAGTGGTACACTTTCAAGCCCGAGCCAAACACATACGGTGATTCATACAACCCCTCATGGAAAAATCACCCAAACCTTAGGTGGAAGCAAAATCAACCCAATTCTTCCAATCCGCCTAATCGTTACCAATCAAACGGTCCACCATCCAACCGTACCTTCAACAACAATCCTTCTAACAACTATGGTAGTACCAACAATCTTGAAGGATTGATGTCGAAATTTATGGCATCTCAAGAAGCTCGCATAGCTAGGTTTGAAACCGAATTCAACCAACAACAAACGGAGATGACCAACAAGATCGATAACTTGTTGAAAGCCCTCAACAACCAAACATTAGCCACACCTAGGAAGGACACTAGGGACACCAATAGTGGAATCCAAGTTAAGGACCCCTCATCATCCAAACATGTCCACTTTGTCAATGTTGTCACCATTAAGCCGATAGATAGGGAGATAGAGGAGAGTGACAAAGATGAAGTTAGAGTAGAAGCCAATAGTGAGGATGAGAGTAGGGAAGTTGAGGTTAATAAGGATGAGGAATTAGAGGAGGTAGAACCTATAGAGGAGTATTTTGATAAGTTACCAACCAAGGAAGAACGGGAATACCATAAGGATTTATTTGATAGTCCCGAGACAACATATATCTTTGGCGACCCTCTGATCAAAATGGGAGACCCCTCTAACATTAACATCCCATGCAATATCGGGCACATGCATGTATGGAAAGCTTACATAGACCCTAGATCCCCCGTGAACATCATGTCTAGGACTTATTACAATTGGGTGATGAAGAAGCAACTCAATTTTAGGATAATGCCCGGTAAAAGTTGGATTAGTAATTTTGCAGGAAGAGTTAAGGGAGTACATGTGATTATAGGGAATCTCACCTATGAGATTGATTTTATGATAGTGGAAGACACGCGTCCGGTGATAGATGCTTGCCTAAGTCAAATAATATTTGGGAAACCATTTGTTGATGCCACTAGGATGAGTTATGATCCGAAGTTAGGGATAGTTAGATTCAAGAAAGACAATGATGAGGTTGCTTATCAAATGCCCTACAAGATCGAACAATACCGCCTTCTCTCTAATTTCGAAAAGGAACGTAAGCAAGCGGCTTATTATAGGAATGATGAGGATAGACGTAGAGGAGTAGAGTATGTTAGAATTAGGATGCTTGGTTTCTAAAAAGAATGCTTGCAACTAGGTCCGGAATACAAAACTGGTTTAGAAGACGACCTAGAGAGTGGAACCAATGATGAGATTACGTAGTAACCCACGACTTTGAGTCTAGCTACAAGACTCGTAAACAAAGAAAAGCGCTTCTTGGGAGGCAACCCATGTTTTGTGTGATTTTGATTTGTTTGATTGTTATTTGCTTCCGTATGCATGTTTTATTTTTATTGTTGGTTGATCATGTTTCTCTACTAAAATGTGGAAATACTTTATTATGTTGTTTAGCCTAGTCTTAACTTCAACCTAAAGGTATTTTTGAAAAAGATAAGTGTAAGGGGAAACCCCAAATATGTTTTTAAGAAACAACCCGATCATGATTCTCCACAATATTAAATGAACATGTATATTCGTATTTGTTAGAGTCAAATGCTTGTATTGAGTCATAATGAAGTTTTGCAGGATTTTCCAGGAAGTAGGACAAAGTTTTTCCAGAAATTTTCCGGAAACTTAACATAAGAATTTCTGCAGGTCCATTCTGACGGCGTCAGGGTATTGCTCTTGACGGCGTCAGGAGTTAAAATCTGGAAATTTTACCGGTTTTGTTTTTCTAACGGAGTCTTATAGCTTTTGTGAATTATTAAGTTTTATAATCTCCAGGAAATCTGCAAACTTCATTCCACAAGCATTATATCTTACTTTGTTTTCTAGGATTTAATAACTTATATAGGATGCCGCTGATTTTACGCGAGGTTGCCTTGTCTACTTTTGTCAGGATTTACAGGTTATTTATGACAAGAAGATGATTTATATTCTGGAAGGGAAGCTTTGATTGTTCGTTTTCTTGGAGGAAGATTTAACCTGACCAACTAAAATCCATACCGAGCGAATCAGGGGAGTATTTGATTTCATTCTCTTTACTTTTTTTTAACTTTTACATTCTTTACTTGAACATTGGGGACAATGTTCATCTTAAGTGTAAGGGGAGGGTAAAAAGATGATACCTTACATATGCACTTTCGCTTGAGTTTGTTTTGTATGATAGTAGATGAGTAATAAAACTACGAGAAATACTTGTTAGTGTAATTTTAGCGCCAAATTTAAAATTTTTTACAACATTTAGGAGTGAAACTTTAGCCATAGCAAGCGTCTCATGGATAGGAGGTTGTATGACTAGCACATAACCGTATATTTAGAAAAATTTTCCACCCAAAAATGTGAGGTTCGCCTTTAGATTTGATAGGAAAAGCATTCATTATTGGTGCTTATGAGTGTACCGGTAACATTTAGATTCTAGAACTTGCGTTAGTGATGCATCCCGAGACCGCTAGTGAGACTACATTCGTGTGGTAGGATTTACTACATGATAAGAGGCATTAGGATCACCCTTGTGTTAAACCCGTATTACAATTACTTGACCATTTAAGTCATATTACTTGGCTAGTTAAGTCAACTAATTTTTCCCACACCCTTAGCGTTGTACTCATTTTTAGTACACGATACCCCTAGTACACCCCTCCGAGCCTATCTTTTCGTTTCTAACTTTAAGCATTTTACTTAAAGGAAGAATTTGTTACACCCCACTTAAATGTACACCCAAATCGCCTTAGCCTTCCGTGTATGCGCTCATTTTTAGTGCATTATTGTTATTTGTTAAACCCTAAGTTAACTTTCTAATTGATTACATGGTTGCTAAGTCGAGTCATATCCTTGTACATATTGTTTTGGGACGATTGGAACTCATGGGTAAGTACTTATTTTATGGAGTAATGGGGAAGAACATCATTTATTACCCCCATATGTACGTTAATCTTAAAAGTGCTCCAAGTGTTTTGATTTTCTTAATTCGAGTCATTAGATTAGTTAAATGTAAAGTATGTAAAGATTCAAGTGTAAGGGGATTGCTCAAACCCCTATGATGTATTATTTTGGATGGTAGGGTAAGAGTGTATGCAAAAAAAAAATAATAAAAAAAAAATAAAAAAAATAAAAAAAAAAAAACATACGGACTACCATCCCGTTTCATTCTATGTTCATTTTATGTTTTTAGTTATTTTTCATTTATTAACTTAAGTCGAGTCTAGTCTTGGCTTAGCAACGCCATCTTGTACATGTAATTAACTAAGATTGTTAACTCGCCACCAGTAAAACTTCCTTTATCCAACAAAACCGTGTAATTCATATCCCTACACCTAACGTTATAACCCTTTAAAAAGACCTCTTTGATAGTTTATCCTAGGTGCTTACGCCATGTGGTGGAGGTTTGATCCTTTCCCAAGCCTATGATAATCTATTTTGCTATGACAGGTAGTGAGAGATATCTTCCATTTCCATAATGTTATATTACTTTATTACACCCGAGAGATGTGAGTATCTAAACACTATTTGTGAGGTGCTTGTGTATGACCTCCGTGCTTGTCTATTGGTCTTTAGTGGAATGATTATTTGTTGTAATTACTTTTATATTAGTGTTAAATGACCCATAACTTGTCTTTTGAGTAGAATAAAAGCTCATTTGCTTGAGGACAAGCAAATCTCAAGTGTAAGGGTATATGATGAGGCGAAAAATGATCCGTTTTTAGGGGGTCATTTAAGCCCGAATCCGACTTTATTTGATCAAATATTGCCCTAAATCGTTTCTTTTGTGATTTTAGGTGTTTGGAGAGTGAATTCTGGAAAAGAAGCTATTTTGGACGTTTTTGGAGCATAAAAGTGAAGAAAACGGCTAAGTACCTAATTTGCATACTGAAAATACAAGGTGACGGCGTCAAGACCATCAGCTTGACGGCGTCAGACATGAAGAATTAAATATCGAAGGTGGTGACGGCGTCAGACGGACTCGTGACGGCGTCAAAGTGGCTAAAATAATATACCGTGGGTGGTGACGGCGTCACATAGGCCGTCATAAGTGGATCAAGGCCGTCCGAGGAAGTTTATGGCGGCGAGGTGACGGCGTCAGAAGTTACTCTTGACGCCGTCAGACTGTTTTTCCTATATATAGTTTTCTAGTTTTTTCATTAAAAAGGGAGAAGTTTTGGTGAAACCCTAAAGACGATTTTGGTGCCTCTTTTACAGGTTTTTCAAGGGTTCCAAACCCTTGAGACCTTGCATTGTAATTGAGATAAGTGTACTTTCAATTCAATCAATATGTCTATGTGTTGGTTGTTTATCTCTTGTTCTTGTCTCAATTCTACTATGCTAGGCTAGATCTCTCTTGTGTTTGCTTAGATCTAATGAAACCTAGATGTTGATTATGTGTTGATTACTTGTCTATTCTTGTTTTGAATGAATGATTTATATGTTAGGCTTAAGAAAACTGGCAGATCTCCAAATGGTAACATGCTTGAACGTCTTAAGAAACATGAACTGAGGCGTACTAGGTCTTTATTGGTTGTATTTAATGCATGAGCCACTGTTTACAATCCCTATAGTTGTGCTGGGTCATGGTGTAGGAGGAGATAAGAGCTCATAGAGTTGGGGAGTTATGTATGCCACCCCACGAATGGTATTAAGGAATACAATCCGTCATTCATACAAGTGTAACAAGTAATTAACATGTAAAAGATATCTAGGGAGTAGTGAAGTCTAAGTAAACACAATTTCTCCAATTACTGCTCACAACCTTAGTTTAATTAGTTTAATTTCATTTTTATTATTTTATTTTGATTGCATCTTAGTTTTGGGTTAGTTGAATAGCAACTAATTCCGCCCACTCTTCCAAAACCCGAGATTTTACTTGCTTTCATAAAAATATAAAAATACAAAAATAATCATCTCTCACCTCTAGAACTATTAATTAGGTTTTCTAATCCTAGCGACACTATTCCTAAGCTGAACGATCAATCCCCCGGTACTTGTCACTATACTATACTACAACGATCAGGTACACTGCCTGGTGGGGGTTGTAAGCTTCTCGAGATCCCTCGAGAGGTAAAGCAAGGTGCGATTCCCACGCGTCAATCCCTCTTCAGTTCGTAATTTAATGTCAGAACTTACCTTAAACCAACTGTATAGGTTGTAATCTTAAAGATAACGAAGTAACTTAACTTTACAGTTTGTTTTGTTGTTTATGATTTTTTTTTTTTTTTTTTTTTTTTGGTGTTTCTAACACTTCAGGAGAAGTGTTAATGAACTTTTTCAGATATGATTTTTATTTTCTCAAAAATTTACAAAGTGGTGATATTTGTACAGGAGGGGTTTTGAAAACCACTAAACCTAAAATGTTTTGAAATACGCAACAACCTCCCCGGCAGTGGCGCCGAATTTTGACTCCTCCCAAACCAACCAGTCAACCGGGTGCAGATGATAGGCCCACCTGGGAGAGGAGAGTCAAGTGTTTATAATCCGTGGAAGTACAGGGAAATCCCCGGGTCGTTAAGTCCCAACGAGATTGAAATTGTATTTTAAACGTTTGTGGAATAAGTGGCACTGAGGACAGTAACCAAGATGATTGGGGAATGATTATACTACTGATTTCTTGGTATTTGGACAATTATGGAATGATATAAACAATAACAGATATAATCACAAAAAGCACAACTTGGAAAATCAGATAACAGACATAGAAAAGTGGGTTTTAACAAATTACAAACTACAGGGGGTGCAAGTGAAACTTTTTAAAACTTAAAATTAAAAGAAAATTTAAAATGAAAATGAAATTATAAAAATGATTATTTTAATAATTAAATATTACTTAATTAATTAAAACTATTTAAAATCTAATTTAAACCTAATTTAAATTAACTAAAAATTATAAAGATTACAAATTAAACTAAAAACTTGCAAAAATAATTTCTAAACCTAAAAATGAACTTGAAGAAAGTATAAAAATTAAAAATAAATATTTTTGTCTTTTTATGAATTTTCTATTAATTAAAAACTAATTATCTTAATTAAACTAATTAAAATATTTTAAATTACTAATAATACCTAAATGACTTAGAAAATTATGATAAAATTTATAAAACTAATTAACCATCACAGGAATCCTAAAAAAATTATAAAAAGTTACTAAAAATTATATTTAGGCCAATTTGCTAATTATTTACCTTTTAATTAATTTAAATCTAATTTAAATAATTAAAATAAGAAAATTGGAAAATGAACAGTAGAAACTAAAAATATATTTTCTAAAAGTCTTAACTAATTTATAAAACCTAGGAAAAATATAAAAACCTACTGTTGTTAATTAAAATTAAAGAAAACTATTTAATTACTAATATTACCTAATTAATTATTTAAACTACTTTTAAATCTAATAAATAGTAAATTGTTTAGGAAAAATCTAAGAAAATAATTTTAAATACTTAGAGGTACTAGGAAATTAAGAAAATTATAAAAATGGAAAAGTGCTTATAAATAAGCTGAAATGAAAAATGAAAAAGATAGATTCTATTAAATAGAAGCTATCACTAATTTTATATTTGCTTTTTTGGTATTTTTCTTTTTGACAGATAAAAATAACTTGAAAATGGGAACGTTTTGTCAAACAACTTTTTATTTAGCTTAAAAATAAGCTGTGTGCACCCCCTTGACCAAGACAGTTTGACTTTCTTTGACCAAGTAGCAAATTAAGCTCAAATGACTATATGTGGGGTCCACAATGATGAAAATTGATTCAATTAAGCACAAGAGACTTAAATAAGCTAAAAACAACAAGTTATGAGCACTGATAAGCTAATAAGATAGAAATAAGCACTTTGATACCTAAACTTTAACATAGAAATGGGACAAACTTAAAGGTTGATTCCAGGTGGGGTCCACTAAGCCCTAGGTCAAACTATGAAGCCTGGTAGGAGGGGGGTTGGGAAAACCCAAATTGGACCACTGGGACCCACTGAGGTGGCCTACAACAGCCACCAAAGGTGGTAGTGTTGTGGTGGTCTGCTGGTGCAGGGGAGGTCAGTCCCCCTGCAAGTGTGTTTCTAGGCTTGTGGGGTCCACAATAAAATTCACAAAAATCAAACAAGGGTGGGAATAAAAGGTTAAGCTGAGGGGCTTTAATTAGAAACAAGTTTCAGCCCTTGAATCCAATCACAATATTCTAATTAATTCTGACCATTTTTGAAAAAATCTGAAAGATGCAAATTGACTTTTTAATGAAAACTTGGAACTTTGACTTTTCTGAGTTTTGATCCTTCCTAACTAACCGATTGTGGTATAATAAGGTGTAATAAGGCTTACTTAAGCTGTTCTAACCACTTTTGAATGAATCATGAAGGTTTTGGACTCAAAACTTTAAACAGTGAACTGAGCTTATGAATTAAAGATGTATTTGACTTTTTTACTTAATCACCTACTGTTTTTATGCTTTCAACTTTCAAATAAGACCTAAAGTGTGATGTCTAAACCATTGTTAACCTATGAAACTCACAATAACACAGCTAAGCATGCAAATCCAAACACCCCTATACTACACTGTTGCAATGGTTTTTCAAAGCAATTCACTGATTTAACTCTAGAAACAGAATGAAAGCAATCTAATGGGATCTAATACACATAAATAAGCATGCATGAACAGTTAATAAGCTGAGATTATAGAAATTATGAAAAATCAGAAGTATGGCTTACTTCATGCCATCCAAGCCAAGTAGTACAAGAACTAGAACCACCTATAGAGTCTTCACAGACTCACTAATACCCAAATCCATTCCTTGCTTCCTCTGCTTCCATCTTCTTCATCAGCAACCTGTTTTTTTTTATTTTCTTTTGATTTTTTTTTATTTTTTTTATATTTTCTATTTGTGATATTAAACTGCTTTTGATTGTATCTAAAAGCTTTTAGAAGCTTTCTGGGAGCTTACATGTATCTATAAGTCCATAACACAAACATGAATAACAACAGACCTTAAATTGAAATTTTAAAACAACAATGAAAATTGCATAGACAAATAGAGATACTGAAACTTGATTTCTATTACTTGGAAAAGTTAAGATTACAGCTTAATTGACTAACCAAATGCTTAAAAGCTTGAATATTACACTAGAATTCAAATTCTTAATTATACGACATACATTTTAACTAATTAAACTACTCTCGTTCTTCCTTGCATTCTCTTCTCTTTTATAGCTTGAATTAGGGTTTCCCAAAGCCCTCTGAGCAAATCCCATAAGCAATTGTAGCCATTAGATCACTGAAACGCTCTAATCTTTTGCCACGTGTTTTGGCGGGAAAGATGTTTTGGACTGATACAGGCAAGGGGGTGGTGGCATTTAATGTGAGGTGATTTTGGGTGCAGAGGGTGTGGGGAGGTGATGATGAGACTGGCAAGTGGTGGTGGTGGGCTGTAAAACCAGGTGGTATGGTGGTTTGGCTGTGGTGAGTAAGGGAGAGGGAAAAAGGGGGCGTTTGACCGGTATTTGACTGAGGTCAAACCTTTGACCCATTTTTATATTAAAGGGGTGTGTGTTGGGCTGGTTGTGGAGTGGGCCAAAAGACAAAGGTGGGCTTGGGTGGTTTATGGATTGGATTTGGTTTTATTTTTGGGTAATAAATATTAAGGGTCCGGTTTAGGTTTAATGTTATCACAAGGACCTTTTTTGTAATTTACCAAAAGTTTGGAGGTAAGGTTTGGCAATCTTCCAAAGTGTTCACAAGGGTGTGTTTTGCCACATGATGAATAGTACAAGGACCTGAGTTGATTTTTCCATTTTAATTTTCCCAGGGACCATTTTTGCCAAACCTTCAAACTTCAGGGACCTGTTTTGCAATTTCACCAAACTTTTCAACCAAGGACCAATCCTGCCATATATGAGAATTTCAAGGACAAAATTTGTTTTCCTCAAAGTTTTAATATCCCAGGGACCATTTTTGTCATTTTTCAAAGTTCAGGGACTAAACTTGACATTTTGTGAAACTTTGCACCAAAGGACTAATTATGTAACTTTTTGATTTAAAAGGACCTTTGGTGACTTTTTCAAGTTTTTAGAACAACCAGGGACTAGATTTGACAACTTTTGAAAGTTGAGGGACTGAAACTGCCAATTATGCAAACTTTGTACGTTTTTCATCTGCTTTTGATTATTTTGCATTTGAAACATGTAAAACACATTCCTGGGATATTTTCACTATTTTGATTCAATATTAAGTGTTTTTAGATGTTTTGGCAGTTCAGATTGGTATAAAATGATGAGTATTTAGACACTCATCACTTGCCATGCTGGTCCCACGGGGGGCCACCACAATCCAAATTACACCGCCAAAAAGGTGTTTGATTCCGGTTTCTTTTGGCCCATGATTTATAAGGATGCCCAAGAATTAGTCAAATCCTGTGACGCTTGTCAACGTCACGGGAATATTTCACAAAAGAATGAAATGCGACAAAATGCAATCCAAGTTTGTGAAATCGTTGACGTATGGGGCATTGACTTTATGGGGCCATTTCCATCATCTCATGGAAATAAGTACATACTCGTGGCTGTTGACTATTTATCAAAATGGGTTGAAGCGAAAGCTTTACCCACTAATGATGCCCGAGTAGTCGTGAAATTCTTGAAAGCTCTCTTTGCTCGATTTGGAACTCCACGTGCTATAATTAGTGATCGTGGTACGCATTTTTGCAATGAAAAATTCGATAAAGTCATGCAAAAGTATGGTGTAACTCACCGTCTTTCTACTGCGTACCACCTTCAAACAAGTGGACAAGTAGAAGTTTCCAATCGAGGCATCAAGAGAATATTGGAAAGAACCGTTGGTGAAAATCGTGCATCTTGGTCGGATAAATTAGATGATGCACTTTGGGCTTTCCGTACGGCTTACAAAACACCTATTGGGTGTACGCCTTACAAGCTTGTGTACGGGAAAGCGTGCCATCTTCCGATCGAGCTTGAGCATAAAGCCTATTGGGCCCTCAAGCATGCAAATTTTGACCTTAAAACTGCGGGTGATCATCAGAAAGTTCAACTGAATTAATTAAATGAACTTCGTGATCAAGCTTACGAGAACACTTTGATCTACAAAGAAAAGACAAAGAAGATTCATGACTCAAAAATCAAGAACCGCGTTTTCAACGTTGGTGATCGAGTCCTTCTTTTCAACTCTAAGCTCAAGATCTTCTTGGGAAAGCTCAAAACCCAATGGACTGGTTCATTCACTATCGTTAAGGTTTATCCTTATGGCACCGTCGAGTTATCTCAAAATGACAGTCCTAATTACAAAGTGAATGGACATCGTTTGAAACATTACTTTGGAGAGGACATACCATCCATGGTTGTCCTGGATCTCCAAACATTCACCAAGGACAATTGAATTCGGGGATCGAGTCAAGCTAGCGACTCGATAAACAAAAACAGTAGCAACAACATGGGTTTTCACCCGTGTCTCTGATTTCTTTCTACTTTCTAACACCCTAGTGTGGGGGAGTGGCCGTCCCCTGCAACTATTTGAAATGTATATATTTTTGAAAAAAAAAGTGTGATTGTACGTACAGATAAATAAAGTGAAAAATGCAAAACGATATTCCCACAGTTAGCTTCTAATATTATCTTTTTACGTTCAAAGAGTCGGCATAATCGCCGGGACTTTGAATATTGAGGACAATATTCAATTCTAAGTGTGGGTGGGGGGAATTCTAGCAAATTTTATCACAAAATACTTTCAAGTACCCCCATTTTGGCCCAAAATTTTCAAAAATTTTTCACTTTATTTCAAAATTTTTGTGGTAATCAGTCCGCCGTGTCTAAACGACAAAAGGATTGGCTAATCCAGGAGCAAACGGCCCTTGGTAAAGATATCTCAAATCCGTTGATGGCTTGCAATTTGCCCAAAATTGTATGGTAAATCAACTCGCCATATCCTAAAAAGCAAATGAGTTGGCTAGCCCGCAAGATTATGGCTTGTGGTAAAGGCAGTGGAAAAACCATAATTGGTAATCAGCTCACCAAGATGTTGACTATTCCATCAAGAGTTGGCTAGTCCAGAAGCAAACGGCTTTTGGTAAAGACAAATCAAATCCGTTGACAGCTAGTGGTTTGCTCAAAATCACATGGTTATCAGGTGGACCATAGTTCTTACTTGAATCGATACATCTGGCTACTCCAGAAGTGATGGATTTTGGTAAAGAGTTTCAAATCCATTAATTTTTCTCAAAAGATTGCTAGGGACTAGCAATAGTTTAGTGTGGGGGATTGATGAGTGTGTAAATACTCATCATTTTTATCATATCTGAACTGCCAAAACATCCAAAAACACTCAGAAATGCATCAAAATATAGAATTTATCCCAAAAGTATGTTTTATATGTTTTAAAGGCAAAATGTTTAAAAACAAATGAAAAACGAACAAAGTTTGCATAATTGGCAGTTTCAGTCCCTCAAGTTTCAAAAATTGACAAAACTAGTCCTTGAGGTTTTAAAACGAAAGAAAAGTCAACCCAAGGTTTTATAAAGTCAAAAATTATCAAATCAAGTCCTTGGGTGAAAAGTTTGAGAAAATTACATGTTTGGTCCCTGTACTTTGCAATTTGGCAATTATAGTCCCTGGGTTTTCAAAAAATTGAAAAATAAATTAAATAAGGGCTTATGGAATTATAATATGGCATGAATAGTCCTTGTGATACTTTTGGAAAATTGCATTTTCAGCCCTCAAAGTTTTAGCAAAGTACGAAATTGGTCCTTGTGAAATTACAACTACAAACCAATCGGACCTAAAACAATAATAGCCGAAAACCAATCCAATCCCCACCCTTATATCTCCCTGATCCAATACAAACCCCAGCCCACCACACAACCTCCAAAGCCCAACTCCTCAAAGCCCACTCCCCATCACGTTTTAATATTACCCAATGGTCAACCCTTGACCATTTGACCCCTTTGACCGCCTTCTCCACATCACCACCCCCACTCACCTGCTATACTCCAAATCCCCCATCATCACACATAGCCTGCTTCCCCCTCCTGCACACTCAACCCTCCCCCTTGCCTACGCAAACAAACACAAAACTCCAAGATTTCACCACTAGCATCAATTATCAATAGAAATACGCCAAGTTGATTTTGGCGGCAAAAAGTTTGAATGGTCAGGATTGAAAATTGGTGATCCTAGGGTCAAGAGTAGAAGCTGGGAAGAGTCCAAGGTTCTCAGAAACCCTAAAAGATTGGTATAAAAGGAAGAAGAGATGCAAGGGAAGCAGTGTTAGTTTTTAGAGTAATTTTAGTTTACTTAAGTTATTGTAATTTGTAATTTCCAATCAAACTTTATGTTGTAACCTGTTCTCTTGAATTAATATAAGCTTTTTAGTAGTTAATTCAAACTCTTGTTTTTTCCATTTTCAGTTTATGCATTTTTCCTTAAAATCTCAAAAGTTTGATTGTTGCTTTTAAATGTTAAACTGAATTCACAAGGTCACTTAGGTTCCTCATTAAGCTCACTTGAGCATTTAGAAACTTTAAAAACTCAGTTTAGAAGTAAAAAGCAAAAATACAAAAAAAAAAAAAAAAAAAAAAAAAAAAAAAAAAAAAAAAAAAGTCAGGAAAAAAAAAGAAAAAAAAAAGTTATGAAGAAGAAGATGTTACAGAGCTAATTGGATTGGGTATTTTAGAGGCTTCATGGGAAGCCAATAGGATTGTTATATGGTTTATGGTACATCAGTATATGCAGGATTGCACACTGTGAGCTTAGTTCTAACTTTTTCCTTATATATTGATTCATAGCTACTAAGCTGATTGTTGTTGTTATGTTAAGATTATTTTGAGTTTATTAGTAACAATTTAGACTAAAAATAGTTGGTAGTTGATTAGTTTCTCTTGTGCTCTAAATTTTTGTTTTGACTGTCATGATAGTATAAAAGGGTGCATTGAGTATTGACAAGTTTATCTTTTGTTTCTGTGTTAACATAAGCTCAGTAACACCTAATAAGTTGATTAGAGTCATATCCTTGTTCATTAGTATCTGTATACTTCAAAATCTCACCATCACTGCCATTAAAGGGGTGTTTGGAATTATTGAGTTGGCAGTGTTGTAGTGATTTTTAATAATTAGGAACTGCTCACACTTCAATCCTAGGGTCAATATTGCTCAGTCAAGCTGTTAGTTTGGTGTTTTTAGTGAGAAAGTCAAAAATTCAAGTTTAACTTAATTTTGTTTGTCTGTTTAAATTTTAGGTAGCCATATTCACCATTTTGGTTTGCAACTTGTTAATCTAGTTTAGATTAGGTCCAATTAGTGGTAATAAGTCATTTTCAGTTCACTAGACTCAACAAAAACTCAAAAAAGTCAAAGTGGTGCAAATGTTCAAAAGTCAAAAGACATGGTTCAGGAAAAATCCAAATATTGCAGAATTTTTATGAATTTTGTACTAAGAGTTAGGGTCTGATACTTTTTCCTAATTGAAGCCTATCAGTTAAACTATTGATTTCCACTCTCAACTTATTTTTGGAAATTTTTTCTAGTCGTTAAATCAGTTCTTAAAATACCTTGCAGGGGACGTATCTCCCCTGTGCATCAGTACATCAAGCTTGTTGATTTCTTGTTCCCATTTAATCTAGTGGAGTTTGGTAGTTGCTTTCTAATTGTGTTAGTCATTTGAGTTTGTATTTGTCCAAGTTTGCTTTTAGTTTGTACTTAAGTGCTTAATTGTTGCAATTGCTTATTTCTATATACCACTTTGTGCTAAAACCCCACCACAGTAGGTTCTTATGAACTTGCACAAGCTTGTGTGAGTTTATTTTGTTGCCATTTCAAGACCCTCTGTACACCTTAAGTCATTTCCTTACCTGTGCAACCTTTGAAATTTGTTTGTGAGCTTATTGGGATAGCTTTTGGCTTATTGCTACTTGAGTGATTGGGATTACGAATCAGTGTTTTGAGTCAGTCACAAGCCCCTAGCTCCCTCACTATTTGAGCTTAGCCTGAGTTTGTGGGCTTTATGGAAAGCCTTCCAGGTTGACTTGTTGATTCCACTTCCATTTGGTACCTTGGATCACCCCTGTGGGCCCCACCTTGGGCTGCATTTGCCCCTCAAGGCCTGTTTGGGTCTGTGAACACTTGGGACAGCTTATTTGTTATAATTAGCTGATTCAGTGTGATTTTAGTGATGATTTAGTTTGGTCTGAGTATACTTAGCTTACTTGTTTCCTTATTTGTCCTTGGCTTCTGCCTTACAGCTTATTTTAAGCTTATACCTTCACAAAAAGCGTCATAAGCCTACTGTTTGGCTTTTTGGTGTGCATTGAGCTTATTTTTGAGCTTAAACCAAAGTCCCTTCACAAAAGTTCCATAATATCAGTATATAATTACGTTTGTAAAAGAAAATTAAGAAAAAGACAAAAATAAATAAAGTGGTAGCTTCTATTTAAGCCATTTAGCTTATTTTTCTGCTTATTTATAAGAAATTCTCATTTTTAAATTTTTTTTAGGTTTCTTATGACTAAAAATAATTTTAGGAATTTTTTTCAGATTTTTCCTTGTTCATTTAGTATTTTTTATAATTAATTTTAGTTTAAATTAATTAAATAATTAGTTTTAATTAATAATAAATAATTAAAAAGTAGAAAAAATAGGTTTTCTGTTTTAAAATTAGTTTTATAATATTTTAAATTTTTCTAAATTTAATTTTCATTTTTCTAGTTAATTTTCATAATTAATTAATAATTAGTTTAATTTAGTTAATTAAAAAGTAATTAATAATTAGTAATTAATTAATAGTAATTAATTAAATAGTGGTAAAAATAATTTTAATTTTCTAAAAATTTTCTTAAGTCATTAGGATTGTAAAAATATAATTTTCACGATCGTAGGACTTTATTTGCTCACGTTTCACTTTTTATTTCGCGCGTTCGCGTTTATTTTAAATTCAAACGCGCGTTTTTAAGTTAACTTACGTTTCTAGGTTATCTGATTATCATTAATTATTCCAATAGTGTTTTTAAACCATTCTCAATCATAATCTTGTAGTTTAATCATAATAATCAAATTCCTGATCCTCCTGTTAAATCACCCGATCACTTAAAACGTTTTTAATTACAATTGCTTACCTCGCTGGGACATAACGACCCGGGAATACCCTGTACTCCTTGGTTAGTTGGTTTTAGACATTTGACTTGGTTGACCATCACCTGTTCAACTTAGTTGACTGTATAGGACCAACCAGTAATCCACCAATAAACTTCTCTAGCAACTTCTCATTATCGGGCACTATGTGAGCACAAAACACCTTCAGCTCTTGGAAACGTCACACATAAGTAGCAAGATCAGAACCCTTCACAGCCAAATAATAGAACTCAGTATCCAACTTCCTCAAATCACTACAAGAACAGTACTTCTTAACCATAGCATTCTTGAAATCTTCCCACGAAGTATTATGAGGACCCTCCATTCCCTTTTCCTGAACATAAACATTCCACCAAGACAAGGCATGCTCCGACAATGTGCCTGTCGCATACTTCACCCTATCGTTCTCAGTACAATTGCTCCTATGAAACACCGATTTTTAACACCCCCAATTCATGGATGCAGCGGAATTCAAACTGGGTGTTACTTGACGGCACAATAGTCATAATAATAGAAAACGAACTCTGATTGAGTCGTTTTAAAAGATTTATCATTCAAATTATATAAATATCAGAGATTACAAAATGAGGTCCCAGATGGTTCCATGTTTACAATTTACATTAAATTAGTTTTTGAATGATAATAATATTTATAGCCCTCTTGAATAATTCCAGAGACCATTGCGCAAATCACAATGTCTCGGAAGTAGATTAGACCATTGTGCAATTCACAATGTTAGGGAAGTAGATTAGACCATTGTGTGACTCAAAACATTTGAGAAATGATTAAGACCATTGTATCATACAATGTCCGGGAAATAGGGAAGACCATTGTAATTCGTTACAATATCTTGGACATAAAATGTTGGAGTAGGAACATAATTGGGAGAATTTGGTTGTGTCGAAATGCCCTAGAATTGGCATACGCAGATATGTTTAGTCCATTGTTTAGATAAAATGATTGAAAATAAATCAAGTGTATATATCAATATACTAATATGTTCATGTAGTATAAAAAAGGCTTACGGGGAAATGCTCAATTATGCTAAGGGTACATATATCCATATGCTAACATGTTTGTGAAGTATAAAATGCTTAATAAGTCCATAATCGTCTGGAGGATGGAAGACACGGAGAGCGGAAGGCTATAAAAATGTTTTTGCTTGTAAGTGTGGTTATAGTTTAGGTCTCAATTAGACCCGTTTCTCTATAACCATGGCTCTGGTACCAATCTGTAACACCCCCAATTCATGGATGCAGCGGAGTTCAAACTGGGTGTTACTTGACGACACAATAGTCATAATAATAGAAAACGAACTCTAATTGAGTCGTTTTAAAAGATTTATCATTCAAATTATATAAATATCAGAGATTACAAAATGAGGTCCCAGATGGTTCCATGTTTACAATTTACATTAAATTAGTTTTTGAATGATAATAATATTTATAGCCCTCTTGAATATCCGTGCTCCTCCGTGTCATCCTCGTTCATTATGGACCTGAAATACATGCTTAAAACAGTCAACACAAAGGTTGAGTGGAATTCGTAAAGTTTGTAGTTAAATCGTTGAACACAATATGTTGGTAGTATGAGTTAATTAGACTCATACTAATGGTTGGAAAACAAAACCGTTATTATTTCACTAAGCTCATGCAACCAAAGCATTAACATCGAACCAAAAATTGGCATTATAGAAGCCCTACCAAGGTAATATTGCCATTATACCTCTAAATATCAAATATAGTGCATTTGTTTGAACTCGTAGTTGTTCAACACAAATGGGATTCGTCAATCCCAATAGATCTATTCACAATATTCGCGCTCACTATAGCTAGTGACTAATGGTTCATGATATAGGGACTTCGAACATGGCAATCGTTACTTAGTGACAATAAAACATAGTCGGGTAAGCATACAGTAGAAAGAATTGTGTTCGAGTAGAAAAATAATAGCATGTATCCCCCCATGGGTTTGTAAAATAGTTAAACAATAGAAAGTGGGGCTACGAACTCACCTCAAGTTATATAGCAAGTAGTGAATGTGAGGGTCGAATCGCAAAGGTTTCTACGAGCAACCTATAATAGAATGTTGTGACTTAGGATTGGAGTAAAGAATATGAAGAATTCCCTATATATGTCTTGCATTTAGTCCATGATGTAGTACTTAGTATAGTGTAAGTCTTTGAATAAAAATGGTTTATGAAACATGTATAGCTTGTATATCGCTTACTACCGTTCGGGCCGACATAATTCAGAGGTCATGTAGTAAACGTTCGAGGAGCCAGGACACTTTAATTCGTAAATCCACAAATTATCTCGACGGATTACTTTAATGAACCCCTCACATGAGGCTCCCTACTATTGTAGTATTTGATAAAATATATATAAGTTTTTGATCCAAAAAGTTACATGTTCCAATATTTGAATAGACTTAGGAAAGTTTACTTTTTGATGAAGATTGTTATTACAATGAGTCTCATGGTTATTTTGATGGAGTAGATCCAAATTGGATGCTTATGTTGCCATTAACTCTATAGTTCATGTTTTCGTCTTGGTAAGTTTTATGGTCTCTAGCCGTGGCTTTGCCGTGACTTTAGTCATTATTACCATTGTCTTGAGACTCATCCTTGGCCTTAGCCATGGTTGTAGTCTTGGCTTTAGGTCATTAGACCTCTTGGTTTCATTTAACCATAACTATTACATGGTCATTTTGTCTTTAAATGGGCTGTTAAGAATTTGAAGAAAAATATCACTCGTAAAGCGTTTTCAGGGCTCGAGCCTCTTTAAACGTGGATGAAAACGTCGTTCCGGATAACTTTCGTGTTTTAACTTTTTGATGAATCGGAGCAGAAGTGCCACTTTCAAAAAGGTCAGAATGCTAACAGGTTGTTTTTAGGCAGTTTCGGCGTTTTGGTTTCGCTAACTTCTAATGGCCATAACGTTTGACTCGTGTACTCGTTTTAGGTGATTCAAATTGCTATGTTTTCCTTGTTAAGTCCTCTTTAACATTAGGTAAGTGTCGAATATCATAGTTATACTATTTTGGTCGTGGTTTTCCATAAAAGTCACTAGTTTTCTTGTTATCTTAATATAAGTTACCATGTATATACCATAACTTGTTTTACCATTTTTATACATCATGAACATAATAACAAGACAATATATAGTATATAGAGCTTATGAAAACATAGTAAGGATGATGAGTATAAGTTTTCTTACAACTTTTGGCCTTAATGAAAAGGGAAACTAGGACAAGAACTAGGAACTAGGACATTGAGAAATCTCCACTCCTTTGAAGTCTCCTACTTCTTGTGTAAAACCCACATTTTCATGACATGATTAAATTACCAAAATGCCCCTAAATTTAAAAATCTCATAAAATGTTATTTGTTCCATATTATTTAAAATTTTGAGCATAACTTAATTAAAATTATATCCTAAGTTTTATTTAGAAGATATTAAATACTTAAGTCTATTTTAAATATTTATTATAACCTAAGTTTCAAGAATTATAAATAATAGCGCACAACTAAAAATTGTATGAACCGATTTACACTTTTATTTTGTACACTCTCTAAATTCGAATTATGAAAACAAATTTGTGAAAATTATCCATTCACCAATCACCCCATATTTTCGGCTCAGTCAACCACAAATCACTTAATTCTCAATTAGTATCAAATCCCACGACTTGCCTAGTTTAAATAATACACACCCATATTTTCTCCTATTTGTGAGCTTTGAAAACGAAACAGCACACACACACATTTTGGAATAGATATAAGGAAATTATGAATATATTTTTACCACTCTATCAATCACACTTTAATTTCGAATCATCACCTTAATGATAGGCTCAAATCAGTCCTCAATCACACATTAATTTCGACACATTCCTTATCCCTCTACTCGTTTAGTTTAAAAAAACTCACACCCTTTACCTGCTCCATTTTCATACTCACGCTAAAGAAACGAAACACAAACGCAAACACCTAGCAAAAACTATATTCGATCCATTTGGTATCTAGACGACAAGAAGCGTGTGAAGAAAAGGGGTGATCGTGGTGCATGTTGGTTCGAAGAGACTGATTTGGTTTGTAGGGTTCGATACGTATCTCGTTCTCCTTTCTATTCGTTTAAATCCGACATAAGGTATCTCCAAATAAAAAAAAAAAACTGTTTTTGACATTCTACTTATATGATCACAACATGTTTCGTTTCGTCTAAATAAAAGTCATGCGAAGCCTTAATACACATATGTCTCGTAACACACTAATCACGACTTATATACTAAAGCTTAATTCGTTGTGTGGTTTCGTTATTAGAAGGACTATACAAAGAAGATAAACATGTCACACGACCTATATATTTTAAACCATCTGATTGTTTTGTCTCGTTATTAGAAAGAGTTACATGATCAATGTACCAAACCTTGTCACATTAAAAGGCCACACAACTTGTAGTATAAGATCATATGAATGTTTATGACATAAGTTGCATGTGAGTGTGTGACTAAGCTTTTGACTCGTTAAAATAAGGTGCGATTCGATTTCGGTTATATTTAACACGGAGAAGAAACATGCATGTAAATGATATTAAAAGAACTAAAATAAAGCATGCATGTTGGGTTATAACTATACGTATGCTTTTGTTAATCAGAATTTAGAGTTTGAGTTCATGATTTCATGTGTGTATATGAGTAAAGTGAAGCGATGTCGGGTTATTAACGAGTCTTACATGATTTAATAAAATCTTGGGTCGTCGCGGCAAAAATATTAATATCATGGGTACGTTAATAAATTTATATAAAATTATAACGACGGGGTCTAAAATTGTTATCTTAAAATAAATTATAAAATGAACGTTAAAATAATCGTATTTGACTTTGTAATATTAAATTGTGATAATTGACATAATTAACCTTAATCTATTATAATTGCCATTCTAACCCTTGAATATTGTAAATTGTCAGTTATAACCTTAAAGTATTAAATTAATAAAACGGGAAACTTACTTAAAATGGAAAGATAACTAAAAGAGGTAACTTACGTGATTTGAACTCTTCTTAATTCGAATCCACTTCCTTCTAGGTTCGGTGAAGCGGGAATGACCTTTCTCTTTTCGTTTGATCTCGGTTTGTTTGACTCGGCTAAGGTACAGATATTCCGTACTCTTTCAGTAAGAGTACAACTGTTTCTCTCATGACTCTTCTCTCTCTCTTTTATATTACCTGATTGAACTCTTGATATTGAACCCTTGATATTGACCCTTGATATTGACCCTTGATATTGAACATTTGACTTGAACCTTGACTTGAACCTTGACATGAACCTTGATTATGACCTGACCACTTATACTTGACATTGAACCTTGAACCCTTGACCCTTCAGTATTTTACCCAGGAGCTACTTGTTGTGGAGTAGCCACAACCATAGCATTGATGTACCAATGTTATGTACTCTAGTGGGGCCGGAGAGATGTCCCCCACCGTCCCTGATTCTTGTTATCTACTGCTGCTATGATTATTATTATTGGCCTGCAGGGGCGTATGGATGCATCCTAGTCTTGTCTTGACTTGTTACTTGCTTGGGCTACGGCCATCTTGATTATGAGTTGGGCTACATGATATATTACTTGGTGACTGGGCTTGTGTGCATTGCAGCCCCTCACATCTTGGGAGTTGATCACTCCAACTTGGGATACTTGACTTGATATTGTTTGTGCCTGGGGGTTAAATACTGATAGCCTTGACACTGATACTTGACACCTGAGAGCCTTGCCACTTGACACTTAATACTTGACACCTGATAGCCTTGCCACTTGACACTTAATACTTGACACCTGATAGCCTTGCCACTTGACACTTGATACTTAATACTTGATACGTGACCTTGCAAACTATTGATACTTGACCTTCCGAACTATTGATGCTTGACCTTGCTTAATTCTTGAAAACCTTGAAACTTGGTAACCCTTGATATTATACTTGTTAAACCTTGATATTATACTTAACCCTTGACATTATAATTGACGATCCTTGAAACTTGTTAATCCTTACTATTACACTTGACGACTCTTGATATTTAGCCTTGGTGACTTTTCATACCTAACCTTGATAGTCCTTTGTTACACCTTGTGACACCATATGTAATTTCTATTCATACTCTCTTATCTTATTACTTGATGTGCTTGTTATCATCATATCTGTTCACTGAGCTTTTTATGCTCAGCCGCGTTTTCTTTTCCATGCGGCAGGTACTTAAGCTAGGATGCGGGGTTTAGCTTTGGGGATGAGAGAGTGTGGACCAAACTTAGAGTTCCCTTATATTATGGAAATGGTTTTATTATTGTAATTTCCTTATCTTGGAATTCATTGGTAACCTTGTACTCGTTGTATTGTTAAAGTATAAAGCTTGTGTTTTGCTCTGTTGGACACTATTTATTGTGATATCTTTACCCTTGACGGGTTGGGGTGTTACAATTTATGGTATCAGAGCCCAGGCTGACGACTTATAATACATAACCTGAACCTGTGAGTTTTGGACCATTAGGTTTCCACTGAAGGAATATTGGAGAACACCTTGAAAACTTGATTTAGGATTCTTCCCTGTGCGAACTTAAGTTTAAACCTGTGAGGATTGGGTAGATATTAGGTTTCCTTCGGTAAACTTTTCCCTCACCAAGTATTACGGAAAGTGCCATAAGTCTGTGAAAGAAGAAGATAGAGATCTCAAAAGTGGTTTTGCTAGCCGCCTTTTGCCGCAACACGAAAATAACAGGAATGGCTGGGTTAGTGAAAGAGAGGAAGAGAAAGAAGAGAATGATGTAGACTCCGATCTAGAGTCTACGGCGACCAGCCGTTATAATCCAAGTTGAATGAAGGGAATTTGTAATCATGAACTAGTTTCGTTTACTCTTCTGTCTAACCTATATTAGACTTCAAATTTCATTTCCATTTCCAAGTTACTCTTATAATATTAAAATTTTGAATTTAGTTTCCCTTCTGTGAGTTTTGTTATGGCAATCCTGCTTGTGTTCAGCAGTTAATTGTTATGGGAATCTTGATGATTTTGGAAGTATTGGTACGATGGTTTTGCACCCTAAATTGATTGACCTGATAGATTCCGTTACTTTCGGATAATTCTCATCCTTCTATTTTAACTCCATTGATGATGTTAGCAACTTGTATTCCACGCGCATCACTTTGACAACAATACAATGTTCGTATTTCGCAATGAGGCACATTTGGGCTAAGAAGCTGAACAAAATCCCAACCTTTTCGAATGGCTAACTTATCTGCCTAAAGACTCTTGATAAACCTTATACTTGATCCTAATTCGTGAATTATCCGCCTGGTTTGGCGAATGTTGTTGTTATACAATTCCGTTTACCTTTGATGTGATCTTGACCTACCTTTGAAAATCCGCTTTCTATGGCTTCATTGAAAGACTGAAGAAACAAGTAAAATAACTTCTAAGAAATGAGTTTACTAACCGAGAGTAAGCCCGAGAAGTATATCGATTTTATTGGTGAAGAAGAGGAGAGACGACGTGGGGTGAACGTGAATGTTCTTTATGATGATTTTGAAGCCGTTTTTGTATTCGTAATAATGAGTTAACGATTCCAATTGTATTGGCTATCACGTCAACTATTTTCGTGTATATGGTGAGATTATGTTTTCGTGAATATTTGGAAGAATTGTTATAGTATGACATTGGGGTATGTTCTGAAATGGAGTTATGAGTTGAGGTTATGTTTGGAATCTCCTTTCGTATTCGTGACGACTACTATGATGGTTAGTGACGCTAATAGTATTAGCTAAAGCTCTGACCATCTTGTGAATATGATAAATAGCGATTTCTCGTGAGTACTTGGACAAACAATCATTATATGATGTAATAATACATTCGGAGACGAGAAAGGACATGAAAACCATTTTGTACCTTGTTAGAAATTTGGCGATCATTTGTGCATTTTGGGAGATTGATATTTGTTGGAGTAATGGTGTTTTTAGATTAGAATATCTCTTCAGATTCCGCAAGATCTGAAACTATCACCAAGTGATCAAGACCGACAATAAATTTGAAAAGCTAGTCTTTTGAATCTTACAGAAGAATCTTGGAAGATGCTTACCAATTTGCGTTACCATTGATAAATTTCTTGAACAAAAGGAAGCGACTTAATTTGATTGAGGACGGAGTTTTGGGAAGAGCTGAAATAGAAATTAACTTCCATATTTTTAGGAAGAACAAATTTTGGGACATTTCAGGAAGAGACTTGGTTATACACTTTTAAAGCATAGAAGATTTTGCGTATGCATCAAGATAACTAGAAACGTATGACAAGATTAACTTCACTGCCTGACTTGGAATTGACAGCAACAGTGGCTACCATGAAGAGTGAGGACATTCCTTACAAGGCAGAAGTGTTGGCGATGTAGGGGACAAGAAGCTAGTCAAAGATGGCACCCTGGAGCTGATGAAGACATGCAGTCTCACTTCCCTATTCATCTTGGTTGTACTAAGATGAATTAAGAGCGGAAGCAGACTGGATGAAGAAGGGATTTAAAGATCGTGTTAGGAATTCACATTACTCCATCGTATTCCAAGAAAAACTGCAGAAGGCTTGATCAATCAGACTCAAGTTCACAGTTTTGTTTCACTTCCAGATTGATAGACAAAAGAAGACAGATTACTTGGACTTGAAGAGATTTGATGTTTTGTATGGGTGATTTTTGGAACAAACTATTTTGTTGTTGGAAGAGTTGATTCTGTGGAAGATGAAGTTAATGATGACTAATGCTCACTCTCGTTAATTTCTTGAGTTTCGTTATCTGGTAATGTGATCCTTTGATGATGTAGATTCTCCAATATCACCTCTGTTCCATGTTCATTCTGTGTATGCTTGGTAATGATCTTGTTTGGAAATTTTGGCGAATTTTGGGAAGATTGATGCTTTTGGAGACGACGTGCCTTACTTGCTAATATGATTAGATTTCCGTTACTCTTGCGAAGAGTTTTGTTTTCCCTTAGTTATCCATTAAGACTTCCTCTGTCTTGTTATTGGATGTTCGTCTTGGTTATGACTCTTAATTTCGATTGACCTCTAGGATGGTAGAAGTAATAGGTGAACTAAGATTGACTTGTTTGTTTATGACTCGTGATAAAGTATGACCATTATGAGGGCATATTTATATGATGCTAGTATTATGACGCCTGGCCAACGTGATAATACTTACACCATATAACGTGCACTTATTGTGGTCATAGGATATCTTGGGGAGTATCTAAGAAGTTTAGAATTTGATCTCCGTTGAATTTTCTGCGACTTGTGACACTTTAGGTTCATTCTACCTGCGCGTTGACTCGGCATTCGTCGTTAAATAATTGGATAAATTTGAACTCTCGATTTTTGCATTTTGTTTACCTCGATACATCTGTCACCAATCTCAAGCTCTTGTAGAGATCTCTACTGTTTGATACAGTTAACTTGACTTGAAATCTTGTTCGTATTCCATATGAGCTTTCTAGAAGATACAATTATCATCCTCTACATATGGTGTCATACCCTTTTTGACCAGATCCAACCAGATATGTCACATCTAGAAAACAAAAAAAAAAAAAAAAAAAAAAAAAAAAAAAAAAAAAAAAAGGGAAGTCATTCTTGATAGACAGGAGAGAGTCATTAGAAATAAAGTTATTCGTTTTGTTCTTTGGAAGAACCACCCACCACGTGAGGCGACCTGAGAGACCGAGGAGTCTATGCAAGCCAGCTACCCCCATTTTCCTTGAAGCCTGGTAGGAGTTCGTTTTGTTCCGCTGCCTTATTCTTCTTTCATTTTCGCGGACGGAAATTCTTTTTGAGGGGGGAATAGTTGTAAAACCCACATTTTCATGACATGATTAAATTACCAAAATGCCCCTAAATTTAAAAATCTCATAAAATGTTATTTGTTCCATATTATTTAAAATTTTGAGCATAACTTAATTAAAATTATATCCTAAGTTTTATTTAGAAGATATTAAATACTTAAGTCTATTTTAAATATTTATTATAACCTAAGTTTCAAGAATTATAAATAATAGCGCACAACTAAAAATTGTATGAACCGATTTACACTTTTATTTTGTACACTCTCTAAATTCGAATTATGAAAACAAATTTGTGAAAATTATCCATTCACCAATCACCCCATATTTTCGGCTCAGTCAACCACAAATCACTTAATTCTCAATTAGTATCAAATCCCACGACTTGCCTAGTTTAAATAATACACACCCATATTTTCTCCTATTTGTGAGCTTTGAAAACGAAACAGCACACACACACATTTTGGAATAGATATAAGGAAATTATGAATATATTTTTACCACTCTATCAATCACACTTTAATTTCGAATCATCACCTTAATGATAGGCTCAAATCAGTCCTCAATCACACATTAATTTCGACACATTCCTTATCCCTCTACTCGTTTAGTTTAAAAAAAACTCACACCCTTTACCTGCTCCATTTTCATACTCACGCTAAAGAAACGAAACACAAACGCAAACACCTAGCAAAAACTATATTCGATCCATTTGGTATCTAGACGACAAGAAGCGTGTGAAGAAAAGGGGTGATCGTGGTGCATGTTGGTTCGAAGAGACTGATTTGGTTTGTAGGGTTCGATACGTATCTCGTTCTCCTTTCTATTCGTTTAAATCCGACATAAGGTATCTCCAAATAAAAAAAAAAACTGTTTTTGACATTCTACTTATATGATCACAACATGTTTCGTTTCGTCTAAATAAAAGTCATGCGAAGCCTTAATACACATATGTCTCGTAACACACTAATCACGACTTATATACTAAAGCTTAATTCGTTGTGTGGTTTCGTTATTAGAAGGACTATACAAAGAAGATAAACATGTCACACGACCTATATATTTTAAACCATCTAATTGTTTTGTCTCGTTATTAGAAAGAGTTACATGATCAATGTACCAAACCTTGTCACATTAAAAGGCCACACAACTTGTAGTATAAGATCATATGAATGTTTATGACATAAGTTGCATGTGAGTTTGTGACTAAGCTTTTGACTCGTTAAAATAAGGTGCGATTCGATTTCGGTTATATTTAACACGGAGAAGAAACATGCATGTAAATGATATTAAAAGAACTAAAATAAAGCATGCATGTTGGGTTATAACTATAGAGAAAAATTCAATGCAGAACAACATTTAGCTAAAGATCAAATTATATGATCCTGACCCTTCATTCTTATATCATCTGATGGCAGAGATCCTATCATTCTTTGATTTTAAATTAAGTGAAGGGGTAATTTTGTAAATTAACTACACCTCTCTCTTTTACTCGCACACTCTCATTCACTCTCATTCACTCATTTTCACCAAACCGTTTCCCCATTTTCTCTCTCAATAATCACGAAAACCAGTGATGGTCAAAAGATGATGTTAGAAGCGGTGGTTTCCCTCTTCATTCTTGTCAGACATTGTGATGCACAGTGATGGTCAAACCGAGTGGCAATTAAACAATTTTTACGGCATTACTAGTGGTGGTGGTCGTATTAATTCCCCATCATCTGTTTCTACCCAACTTAAAACGAAGAAGAAGAAGAAGATGATGATGAAGATGATGATGATTAACAAGATTGCTAATGGTGTAAGTAGTCTCAAAGTTTTAATCTTTGTGCTTAAATTTAATGGTGTTTCTTTTAGGTAGTTGTGGATTTAATTGAAATTTGTTTCTTGACTTGAGCAATTAACGTGACATTAATGGTACTGGTAGGAGGATGAGGAATGCGTATTTTCCGATTGTGTTTCATAAGTAGAGTAACAATTAGTTAAGGTTTTCTACTGATATAAGTTTTTATTGCAATTGATTATCTCTAATTTATTACTCTTGGTGGATTTAAAATTTTAAGTTTGCATTTATGGTGTCCGTGAGATTTTTACTAGGCTGAATTTCTGCTTGTGCTTTTATGCATAAGTGTAAGCTGACTTAGGGGGTGTTTGGGTAAAGTCATAAGCCTTCTTTGTTGCTTTGTTTGTTGCAATTTTACATAGGTTGATATGCATATTATATTATTGTATTTCAGCTAGAGTCATTCTTGGTTTGTTTTGTGTGGCTATGTGTAGGTTTTTGGAAGAGATAGGGGCATTGCATCTGTTTGATGATGAGAATAAGTGTATTCCACTAGAAGATATTTATAAGAAATTTACAAAAGGCGTAGGTGGGTTATCTTGGGAATCATTTGAGGTATATCGACACCTTAAGTCACTAGGTTACATTATCAAGAGGCATGGTGTTTGTTGGAGTCGCAAGCGTAGTGAAAATGTGTCTATATCAATTGAAAGTGATTCAGGAGCCAAACAATCACAGAGGATGGAAATGAAGGCATTGATTCTATAGCTGAAATTAGTGATTTGTTCAGCACCATGATGATAGATGAATTGAGAAAAGTTTTTGATGTTTACCCTCCAAATAGCAACTTCAGAAAGACTAGTCCTGGCAATCCAATGTTTATTATGTGCATAAACCGGTAAGGGAACAAGCACTATACATTGATGTGTCATTGTGTTCTTTGATCAAATTTGTCCCCATTTACTTACAATAGGACTACAAAAAAAGAATTGAAATGTGTAGTATTTGCAACAAATAACTTCATTATTAAATTTGATTCCGGTGTGTTTTGAATTTCATAGCGGAAATCCGCCGACAAAGAAACAGATTGAGGATCTAGAAGGACAATGTGAAGGCATACCTTTGAAGGGTTGTTATACGAACATGGACGTGTAAGTTTCTTTTCTTTCAATGCAATTGAGCTTCCTGTTCTTCCTTGTTTTATTTCTATATTTATAGTTACAAAGTATAAACATTGATTGCTCATTTGTATGCCAAATTTTAGGATATAAACTCAATATGTTAAACAGGCAGATTTTTTTTTAATTTTTGTTGAAATTTGTGAAAAGAGTTGGTTGTTGAAATTGTTGACTTAATATAAAGTTTGAGGTCGTTTATAAAGGCATTCACGGCAAAATTGAGACTAGAGTGATTTAATTAAAAGTATAGCCCACTATAGGAATGATGGAAATCAATAGTTACTAGAAATTATGTTATTAGAATTTTTCTCGAAACCCATTTAATTTATGCTTGTGCTTTTATGCATAAGTGTAAGCCAGGAGTGCACTCACTTTTTCTGAATCACATGTGATTTGTTCTGAATCACATGTGATTTTTTCATTATAAGTTAAATGTGATTAGTTTTGAATCACTTGTGATTTGTTCTGAATCACATGTGATTTTTTCTAATAAGTCTATGTGTTTTTGAAAAATCACATGTGATTTGTTGTGAATCATATGTGATTTTGTAGTATAAATCAGAGTAATCAATTCAGATTATATGTGACTAACTACAAGATTATATGTGACTGAATACAGGTCTTGCTTAAAAAAGTTGAAGAAAAGTCTAAGGTCTAAACCTATTTAGAGAAAATGGAAGTTATTAGATTCTCAAAGTGATGAACGTATGAAGGTGTCAAAGAAATTCAAGGGGGAGATGATTAAA
Organism: Artemisia argyi; assembly: GCA_030686995.1. Classification (NCBI taxonomy): domain Eukaryota; kingdom Viridiplantae; phylum Streptophyta; class Magnoliopsida; order Asterales; family Asteraceae; genus Artemisia; species Artemisia argyi. Next base: position 90,831,822 of record CM060702.1, on the reverse strand, counting down.
GGGTCTTCTAAAAGTGATTATCGTTCTGATGAAGGTGAAAGAAAGCAAGGCGTAAGAAGGAGTAAAAAATTGAAGGGGAAGATGAAAAAAGAGTCTTTAGATTCAGTGTTTTGTTAGAATTATACAGTGTTTTACATTTCTTTATTTTATTAAGTTTTCCTTTTCTTAAAACAAACATTTTTATTATGTGTTCCTTTTCTTTAATAAACTGTGTGTATTCACTTACCAAACTATTTTTAACTGAATCACATGTGTTCCATGTGTAGATCACATGTGATTCATCTCTAAATCATGTGTGATTCATCTCTAAATTTTAGGTGTTGTATGTTGAAATAAGCCACTTAATTTATGTTTCAAAAACATATTTGTAAAGTAATATACAATGAAACTTATTTCAAAAAGTGTTTGAACATATGTCTTCTTAATTATTTGAACGGTTCGTATGTCTATTAACCGGTCTTTTGCTGAATGTTTTAACATATGCCTTCTTAGTTTTGGTAAATATGATAACCGATAGTCGTAGCCTGGACAAGTTATACATCTGGATCATATGTGATTTTCACATGAATCATATGTGATTTTAATAAGAAAATCATGAGTTTTACGTGAATCACATGTGACTTTGACATGAGTCACATGTGATTTTGAGATGAATCACATGTGATTTTATTAAGTGTAATGCCAAATCTGCTAGAACATCAAACAAAATAATATTCAAGTAAATTTCATATATTCGAATTAAGCTCCATATACCACTTTTGCAGAAGTTCAAAAGAAAAATGAAAAAAAACAAGTATTAAAAAAACTATGAAAAATCAAGAAGCATTATCCACTTTGTTTAGCCATTTTCAATTGTTTTAGACATTTTCAATTGGATTCAATGGGCATGTTGTCTTCGTGTGCTTGCTAATCTTCTCTCTACAGTATCCACAGAATATGTGGGTACATAGAAATCTGAACCGAAGAAAATGCTTGCAAGAACATTCCACTTATCCGTCTTCAAGAGAACGTAGAAACTTATTACATAAAAAAAAAAAAAAAAAAAAAAAAAAAAAAAAAAAAAAAAAAAAAATACTTACACTGGAATCACTTGTGATTTATATCAAAATCACATGTGATTTATAGACAAAATCACATGTGATTGTTTATAAAATCACTAGCTTGCTTTTTTCAATCCATAAATGAATGATTATGTTACAACATACTACACAACACTTATCATCTAATAACATACTACTTTTTAACTTATACTGAAGTTGAGGAGATCAATGCAATGTAATTTCATAGTTTTAAAATAATTCTATGATTGGTTGGCAGATGGCATCTATGAAGATGGAAACATCACCAGAGAAGATACAAGACCAGAGGAAAGTTCGATGTAGATCCCATTATAAGTACCACTAGTCCTCGATTTTGATATAGCTTCTTCCCTATAAAGAAATCAAGAGCAGCCATTACACCAGCACTATGTTGAGCCAACCAGCTACCACTCTTATTAGAGCTCCGATACGGCTGAGTTATAAAAGACTCGTTAAATGCAACTACCGTTCAAGCAATAAAACACAACTCCACATTACCCGCAAATCCCATTTTAGTATACCTGCAAGACAACAATAAATTACATCAATTTAACCAATCCAGACAGCTTAGGCGTTTCATCGAACAGGTGGCGTGCATAGCTATATCCATAAAAGCTAACCAAAACCACTCGGGCATTTCATCAAAAAAACACATATTGTCTATTTTGGATTCAGACAAGTGATCGTGTCCTCACGAAGGCGCACTTCACTCCTTTCCATAGTATCTATGTTGTCTTGTTTAAAGCAAAGATCAATGTTTTACTTCCTTTTGGATCTTTAGCTATCATTCTTCACTACACTACAGGCCACCATGGAAGAACTTGCTTTTATGGTCGTTACAATTTTAAACAATAGAATGAGTCTTGCGATTCTCTGCTTCTTAAGGGATGTGTGTGTGTGTTTTTGTTGTGAATTTTTTAATGTTTTTACGGTTAAACGGTATTTTTATGGTGATTTAGAAGGTTAATCGAAAGTTTTCCGGTGATGTAGAAGGTTTCCGGTTAACCGGAATTTTTGATGAGAGAGAAGTTGGAGAAGACAGCGTGTTAAATGAGACTGGATAAGATATTTTTCTGTTTTTATTGAAGGGGATTGAATGACGTTTTTGCCCTTGTTTGTTATTTTGTGCTTTCATCTATGCCATTGGATGAAAGCAAAATGGATGGCTGGGATCTTGTAAATTGTTCTTTAGATAATACATGCTTGTCACGGATCTCAACTCTATACGTATGCTTTTGTTAATCAGAATTTAGAGTTTGAGTTCATGATTTCATGTGTGTATATGAGTAAAGTGAAGCGATGTCGGGTTATTAACGAGTCTTACATGATTTAATAAAATCTTGGGTCGTCGCGGCAAAAATATTAATATCATGGGTACGTTAATAAATTTATATAAAATTATAACGACGGGGTCTAAAATTGTTATCTTAAAATAAATTATAAAATGAACGTTAAAATAATCGTATTTGACTTTGTAATATTAAATTGTGATAATTGACATAATTAACCTTAATCTATTATAATTGCCATTCTAACCCTTGAATATTGTAAATTGTCAGTTATAACCTTAAAGTATTAAATTACTAAAACGGGAAACTTACTTAAAATGGAAAGATAACTAAAAGAGGTAACTTACGTGATTTGAACTCTTCTTAATTCGAATCCACTTCCTTCTAAGTTCGGTGAAGCGGGAATGACCTTTCTCTTTTCGTTTGATCTCGGTTTGTTTGACTCGGCTAAGGTACAGATATTCCGTACTCTTTCAGTAAGAGTACAACTGTTTCTCTCATGACTCTTCTCTCTCTCTTTTATATTACCTGATTGAACTCTTGATATTGAACCCTTGATATTGACCCTTGATATTGACCCTTGATATTGAACCCTTGATATTGAACATTTGACTTGAACCTTGACTTGAACCTTGACATGAACCTTGATTATGACCTGACCACTTATACTTGACATTGAACCTTGAACCCTTGACCCTTCAGTATTTTACCCAGGAGCTACTTGTTGTGGAGTAGCCACAACCATAGCATTGATGCACCAATGTTATGTACTCTAGTGGGGCCGGAGAGATGTCCCCCACCGTCCCTGATTCTTGTTATCTACTGCTGCTATGATTATTATTATTGGCCTGCAGGGGCGTATGGATGCATCCTAGTCTTGTCTTGACTTGTTACTTGCTTGGGCTACGGCCATCTTGATTATGAGTTGGGCTACATGATATATTACTTGGTGACTGGGCTTGTGTGCATTGCAGCCCCTCACATCTTGGGAGTTGATCACTCCAACTTGGGATACTTGACTTGATATTGTTTGTGCCTGGGGGTTAAATACTGATAGCCTTGACACTGATACTTGACACCTGAGAGCCTTGCCACTTGACACTTAATACTTGACACCTGATAGCCTTGCCACTTGACACTTAATACTTGACACCTGATAGCCTTGCCACTTGACACTTGATACTTAATACTTGATACGTGACCTTGCAAACTATTGATACTTGACCTTCCGAACTATTGATGCTTGACCTTGCTTAATTCTTGAAAACCTTGAAACTTGGTAACCCTTGATATTATACTTGTTAAACCTTGATATTATACTTAACCCTTGACATTATAATTGACGATCCTTGAAACTTGTTAATCCTTACTATTACACTTGACGACTCTTGATATTTAGCCTTGGTGACTTTTCATACCTAACCTTGATAGTCCTTTGTTACACCTTGTGACACCATATGTAATTTCTATTCATACTCTCTTATCTTATTACTTGATGTGCTTGTTATCATCATATCTGTTCACTGAGCTTTTTATGCTCAGCCGCGTTTTCTTTTCCATGCGGCAGGTACTTAAGCTAGGATGCGGGGTTTAGCTTTGGGGATGAGAGAGTGTGGACCAAACTTAGAGTTCCCTTATATTATGGAAATGGTTTTATTATTGTAATTTCCTTATCTTGGAATTCATTGGTAACCTTGTACTCGTTGTATTGTTAAAGTATAAAGCTTGTGTTTTGCTCTGTTGGACACTATTTATTGTGATATCTTTACCCTTGACGGGTTGGGGTGTTACATCTTGTGAATTGTTTAGGACTTGTACTAATCTATTGGTTACTTAAGTAGCTTTAAACTTAAGGAATCACCAAAGATTGCTAAGAGTTGATGAAGATTTGCAAAGGACTAGAATTCTTGAATCTTGCTTGAAGGAAATGATCTAATGAGAGTGAGTTTGTGCTTTGTGCTTGGCGTCTAAATGAGAAGACTAAGGAGGGTATTTATAGTCTCATGAGGAGGTGCAAGAGTAGTCAAAGATGGTTAGTCATCTTTCTTCCTAGCTAAGTATGGACATATGTCTCTAGATTAGCAAGACTTAGGACTTAAGGTTCTATATGTGTAAGGATCTTGAAAGACTTCATTCTAAATCAAGCCAAGTGCCCTCATGACTCATATAAAACGCCACCTATGGCTATTTTGAGGATGTTAAGAGTTTTAAATAATCATCTTGCCTTTACGGAGTGAGTTTTGGTCCCGGTAATTGCTAACGGTAAGTCGTTAAGTCATGAAACTTAAAATCGGGTATCCTAAAAATATGAAACTAATAAATATGTTAGAACTTATTAATATAACCTATCTTAGCATATTTAATGAGTGATAAGTTCTATCGGGTTGCTTAAACGCTGTTAAAACTGGAAACACGGGTCTAAAACGCGTAATTCGCGTAAAACACTGAACTGGAAAACGTAAAATTCCAAAACTTTTAGAATTGTCGTAAAATGAGAGAAAATCATATTTCTATTGTTTATAGTGTTTTATGGATATATCGGGATACTGGAATGACGTTTAAACCTAAAAGTAAATCTCGGCACGGTTTTGTGATTTTTGCAGAAATGATCCGACGAGTGTCAAACTCTCGGATTATCATTAAAATAGTTTAACTTACGAGCATATGAAATAAAAATTTCGGGAGTGAATAGTGAAAGTGAATAGTAAAAAGTGAATAGTAAAAATGAATAGTAATCCGAAAATGCGAATTGTTACACGATTCCACCTTCTCAAACCATTGAGTCAATCCAACAGCTCCTTCAGTTCCTTTTAAAGCAATGGGCTTACAATCCGTGAATTCCTTAAAAGTGCAGAAATGATTGTTGGGAACAGCTTGAGCTCTAGCCGGTCCAACATTCTGAGGAACACCTGCTTGCCTGGCAAGCGCTGCTGCAACACTCTCATCAATCATCTGCTGAATAGCAGCAGGGGTCATCTTCCTAGGAGGCATAATTCTATCAATCAATACAAAGCACAACACTTGTAAGTATTTGATTAACGTGTCAGAATCATAGCGCAAGATAAAGCATCGTCACATGAATAAATCATAACATAGCATAAGTCAACATCAATAATAGTACATCACCATAATACATCATAGATTTCATACTTGACATTGGTCTTACAAGATATGCAAAACAAGTACAAGTTTCGAATAAAATCTACCAACTGAAGGATTCAGTTTAGCATATACTAGGTAAACTACCATTAAGATACTAACTACTATAAATGATCCAATCACTGATCTCCTGAACGATCTCCATACATAGCCATCACATCAATGCCGTCGTAAGACCTAAGGCGGGTCATCCTCTCTGCATAGGTTTTGGGAATTATACTAACAGTTACCACGGCTAGTGAAGACATTACAACTACTGAAGAATGTACTTGCAGTGGAAACTCATTACCACTGTAAAAACATATATTACCACTGCTGTTTAGATAACTGTTAGGAAACGTGTTTAGATAAATATAGAATAGATCTTGTGTGTATCTTATTATATTAGCATTATACTTATCTTGTAGAAGAGGACTCCTTGTGCTATAAAAGGAGATCCTAGATTAAAGGTTAGATATACGTTTTCTAGAGCTTCAAGGTGTAACCCTAGTGATACTAAGATCACTCGTATTATTATCATTAATAATATTGGAGCTAACCGTTTGTTACTGATGAGTGTGTAAATACTCATCATTTTTATCGTATCTGAACTGCCAAAACATCCAAAAACACTCAAATACGCATCAAAATACTGAAAATATCCCAGAATTGTGTTTTATATGTTTTAGATGCAAAATGTTTAAAAACAAATGAAAAACGAACAAAGTTTGCACAATTGGCACTTTCAGTCCCTCAAGTTTCAAACATTGACAAAACTAATCCCTGAAGTTTTAAAACGAAAGAAAAGTCAACCCAAGGTTTTCTAAAGTCAAAAATTATCAAATTGATCCTTGGGTTAAAAATTTGAGAAAATTACATGTTTGGTCCCTGCAGTTTGAAAAATGGCAACTTTGGTCCCTGGGATTTCAAATTTTGGAAATTTACAACTTTTGTCCTTTGGTTACTATTATATGGCAGGTTTGGTCCTCGGTCACCACTTTGGAAAATTGTCACTTCAGGCCCTCCAACTTTCAAGACATTACAAAATGGTCCTTGTGCATTATATGTACCAAAACCAAACGGACACCTTAATATTAATACTACTTCCCACAAATCCTAAATAAACCCCTCACTAGCCCACTCCTTATACCCCCTTTGGCCCAGAAATAATAACACAAGCCCAAGCCACCTCAGCCCACCTCCATTCCCATTCTAATAATACCACCACCCGTTTTATAATAATCCCAGTCAAACCAAAGGGTCAAACTTGACCCCTCTTCCCACTCCCCTCCAAACCAACCCTGCAACACCATCATTCAACCCTAGGCCTGTTTCACCCTTCCAACACTCCACCCCCCTCCTATGCACTCCAAACTAAACACAAACTTCCAAGACTGCACCAACTGGCTTCAATAATCAAATAAGCAGACAAAGTTAAATTGGGCGCCAAAATTCATAAACGGCTCAGATCACTCAAGGCTCATTCAAGGGTCACTAATATTGATGGGGAAGCTCAAGTGGGTCCCACTGAAACCCTAAAGGCTCAATATAAAAAGGAAGAGAGGGAAGCAGCTGAGGAGTTAGTTTTTTTAGAATAGTCAACAGTAGTAGTAGTAGTTTTAGTATAATTGTAATGTAATCCTCTTTAAAACATTTTTAGTTTATTGTTTATGTTAACCCTTCATGTATTGTAATTCAGTTCCAAAATTAATGCACGTTCAATTTACTTTTAAATGCTCTTGTTCAAATCTTGTTTCTAAATAATTGTTGTTGGAATTTCCTTAAATCACCTTCACAGTTTCTCAAAGCTCATATAAGCTTAGCAATAACTTATTGAGAGTTTAGGTAGTGTTTACTTCAAGTTCTAATTGATTTGTCTGAATGGTCAAAGAAAGTCAAAGGGACTCAAGTGAAGGATTTCTGGGTTTGTTGGTATAATATGAAAGTTGCAGTGGTATAATAAAGCTTATCCAAAGATAAGCCTGGGTCAAGAGAGTCATCTGAGGTGTTTCTTAAGTAAGACTTCATTTACATTTTTTCTTGCATTTGCTTAATCCTAGCTTAGGTACTGTAGATGATAGCTTATTAATGTATGAGGCTGCTTAATTAGGTTTAGTTTACAGCTTGTTGTTTAGCCTTGAGCATTGTGACACAACACAGCATACTCTTTGTTCAACTTATATCCATAATCTCATCTTTGTGTTTTTTGTGAGTCATAGTCTGCTTCAGTAGGTTATTAAGGTTTGTTGTTCAAATTCATAGTTCTTATAACTTTAATTATAGATAAGAAACCTAAGAAAATCATTGGATTGATTAACTATATGTTAGAACCCATAGTTATAATGCAAACTTGCAGTTATAGGGGTGTTTGGATCAGATGAATGCACTGTTGTTAAGGGAGTTTGTGTGGTTACTCAGTACTCAAACATGCTCTCCTAAGTTCAAATATCCTAGTAAAGTCTGAAAACTAGCAGTCACCTAGATAAAAGTCAAAACTTTACTTTAAATCTTGGTTGTTGTTCACTGTTGGCATTTGTTGGTTGCACAATCTTAGATTTAGGAATAGAATTGTTAGACTTAGCTTAGTCAGTGTTTATATCATCTAATCATTCCATCTAGGTTCAATTTAGAGCAGTAGAAATCTATATAAGTCAACTTAGACATAAACTTCAATAGTCAAAAAGTCTAATCTGTCAAAATGTGCACTATTTCTAAGTGATGCACAAGGCTTATTAGGATTGGGAAATAGTTTATTTCTGTTATTTTATGATCATTGGTGGCCTGTGTGTGTATATCAAAAGGAAAATTTGGTTTTGAACCTTGTTTGCTCATCAAAATTAGGCCTTGAAGTGACCCAGTTGATCATTTACCTCCCCTGCTCAACCCACTTTCCCAGATTGACCCATTGTTCCTAAGGTCATACCATGTTCAGTTGTGGACCAAATTGCCTGATTTTGGTTGCTATGGAATGCCTGCTAGGCTAACTTGTTATATGTACTTTAGTTTTTACCTATTTTGCTTAATTGTCAGCTTAATTTAGCCTCCATAGTTGCTTAAGTGCTCACTGCTTCTGCTAGTTCTTCAGAGTTTTGCTAAGCTTGATGATTTCATGATCTAGTGTTGAGTAGTGTGTAAATTGTTGTTAGTATATTGTTAGTATTGCTTGAGATTGTGTTTTGTTATGCTTATTTACTTGTGTGCTTATTTGCAACTGCTTATTGCCAAAAGCTCACTTGCATCCAAAATCTCTCCAACTGTTTGGTCTATTGTTCTATTCCATGTTATTGTTTGAATTCCTCAGGTTCATTAATGTTAGTAATTCATGTTTAAGTAAGTCTACAAAACTGAAAGTGGAATTAGTCAACTGAGATGGTTAATACACAAGATAGCAGTCACTGTTCATTCTGCATACAGTTCCAATATAAGCTGAACTTGGTTAAAATTGAGTTAGCAATTGAGTGATTAGCATAGGGCTTTTGGTATTTTTGTAATCTCTGGTTGCTCAGCTTTCCATAACTACTTTTGGTTTTAAATTTGGTCAAGTAATAAGCTGTGTAGAAGCTGTTGAAAAAGGTGGTTTGAAACTGCAAGTTCATTAAGCTGTTTGATCATACTTGTGCTTTTCTGCTTATCCATTGTGCTTATCTGTGATTTCTTTGCTTATTGGTGCTTATATAAGCAGTATCTTTGGTCTGTGAAAGTTTGGATTTGATTGCTTCTCATTTGCTTATTTTGTGCATATTGGTAAACTGCTTATTAGACCATTAAGCACTTCCCAGCTTATTTTTATAACTTTGAAATTTTTCCTAGGATCTAAATAATATTTTAGATTTTCTGTGAAATTTTCATAATTTTCTGAGCTGTTTTGCTATTTTTCTTAATTTATTTTATTTTTTAATCATTTTTAAATAGTTTTTAATTAAAAAAAATCAATAAAAAATCAGAAAAAGCCTGAAAAAATCCAAAAACATTTTAGATAATTATTTTAAGTTATTTTAGATTTTTCCAAGTCAAGTTTGTATTTTTCTCATTTATATTTGCATTTTCTTTTATTTTAAATCATTTTAATTAGTAATTAATTCATAATAAATAGAGTTTTTATGGAAAAATAGATTTTCTTTTTTTTTTTTTAATTTTCTTTTATCAGTAGGATCGTAAGAAAATTATTTGTAGGCTCGTAGGATTAGCGTAGCTCAAATTTCACTTTTTATTTCGCGCACTCGCGTTTATTTTAATTTTAACTCGCGTTTTGTTTAAATAACTTTTACGTTTTTAAATTTAGGTTACGTTTGTAAAAGTATTTTGTAAATTAAGAAAAACCAAAAACATAAATAAAGTGATAGCTTCTATTTAAGCCATTTGGCTTATTTTTCTGCTTACGTATAAGCAATTTCTGATTTTAAGTTTTCAGTTTACGTTTTAGGTTAATTAGGTTTCGCGCTATTGTTAATATAGTTTGTTTAATCACTCTCACTTATATTTCCGTAGCGTAATCACTCAAACTCACTTAAACCCCTTTTCTGTCTAAATTCACCCGATCACAAACCCGTTTATTAACCATCACACCTCGTCGGGACCTAACGACCCGGGGAAACACTATACTTCCGCGGAGCATTGACTCTGAGCAGTTTGACCTTGTTGACCATCCTTTGGTCATTTTAGGTTGACCGTTTGGGCTCAATCAATTTTTGGCGCCGCTGCCGGGGAGGTTGTGCGCGTTATTCTAAACGGTTTTACAGATTAGTGAATCTGGATATACACTCACTGTATATTTACCATCCTTTGTTCATATTTTCAAAACAAAACTGTTCCTGAAAACTTTGTAAAATTAGTTTTCAACGAACACAAAAAAACACAAAAAAAAGATTTTCTTTCTCATTTGTACAAAATGTTTATTTAAAAATCCAAAAATATTCACCTTTACCCTCTCACATATTTGATTCTTCATCCCTTTACCCTCTATCCTTTTGATTCTCACTTCTTCCACTTGTCCCGTAATATATTCTAATGGCATCTCTCGATGACGATTTCTTTGAACAATGGGCCTTTGAGAGCAAAATTGAAAAACTTATGGCCTTGTCAAAGATATCGAGATGTCGTAGTGATTATGATGGACCATCGATCCCTATTCCCTCTCCGGTGAGGGAAATGGATCAAGAAACCGAGGTGACAAAGGACCCCGTACTTCCCTCTGACGATGGAAGTGCTAAATACGTCCAACCTACAGTTGTCCAAAAAACTAAGCTCACAATTGATCCTAGCCTTTCACGATATAAGGTTATAAGGTCATCAAACATACGTACAGAGCTTAGGGCAGTGACTGAAAAGAACGACTTGCCCAATCTTCACGTTTATCAAGAACCAAAACCCGAGACCATAACGGAAGTGGTGGAAATTGCTAGCTCTAAGAGCACACCACTTGTCCCACCTCCGGATTTTATTCCTTGTGTTGGTTGTGGTGAGCCACTTTTTGGTTTGCCATGTCGTTGGTGTACATGTGTGTAATGTGGTAATGATATTCAAAACGGGAGTTGTTTGTTTTGTGGGTCGAGTAATTCATTCGCTTATGATCCTAATCTGAACTCATTCAACGACTCTTCAAATTTTTTCAATTACCCATCACATTCATATGAGCAAGAATCATATTATCCAAACCACAATGATTGTTCGTATCAAAATACACCAAACTTTTGTGTGAATATTGTGGAGGTCCTCACCAAGGTTTTGATTGTCAAAATAATCAAAATTTTGGTTACGACCAATATCCATACAATTCACCAAACCAGACTTAACAGTTTAACTGTTGTGAGTACTGTGGTGGCCCACACTACAGTTCTGATTGTCAATCGGGCAACACGCTTGTCTATGAGCAGTTTCCTGATAACAATTATGACTCTAGCACATACGACCCACAGCCACATCAGTCTTACTGTTGTGAATATTGTGGAGGTCCTCACTTTAGCTTGGATTGTCAAACAGGGAATCCATTTCCTTGTAACAATTATGACTATTCATGTCAAGACCCACCTCCACAAGACCCAATTACCCAAGCAACCCCTCAATTCCCGCAAGACCTTTGTGATAAGGTTCTTGAAGCATTTAAAAAATTTAAGGAGGGGTTAGCTACTACATCGTTTCAAGAATCTCGTGAAAAATCAATGGCAGAATTACTTGCTGAAGAACGAGATGCTAGAAACGAATTGAGCATGGAAGAATTACTTGCTGAGCAAAGAGCGGCTAAAATACGTGCCAATCTTCGCTTTGCTGCTCTATATGATGATGATGATGACAGTGATGATGATGAAGATAACATTATTATTATTCAAAAAGATTCATCAGATTCATCTGTTGTGATTCCTTCCATGGAGAATCAGGGAGAAAATAATGTGACGAAGTCACTAGCCGTTGATCAAACGGAACTTGAAAATCCCATAACTGCTAGTACTTCTAAACTCCCTCAGTCTATTGATATCACACCCGAAGTTCACACTCACTCTCTAAACATGGGGGATGAGCATCTTAGCACTATTCCTAATGAGGAATCGGACGAATTAATAAAGTCTAGTGTTGAGATCCTTGTCCCAATCCCAAGAGAGTCACAGGGAACTTTGGATGATATGTGTGATTTACCTTACCCTCTTGAGTGTTCAAACGATCATTTTGAGACTTTCTCAGATTTTAATGATGATTGTACATCTCATGGAGACATCGAGTATGTTGAGGCATCAGTTCCACAAACTGATGCTGATCATCTTCTTGAGGAGTTCGCCGATGAACTTACTCACATCAATCCACTTTCATTGGAAAGTGATGATGGTCTCCTCGACTTTGAAGCCGATCTGGGAGAAATTGAAAGTCTCCTTTATCATGATCTGTCACTCACTTCTGATCCCAGCAGTCCAACAGAGAATAATATTCACTTTGTTCCCGAAACATTCGATACGACTCTCACCGATCCTCTATTTGAATTCGAATCTGAATTCACTATGATTTCTAACAATCCAATCTTTTACGAGGATTGTGATGAGTCCACAATGGAACATGAGTTCACAAATTCACATCTTGTGAATAATTCTCTTCATGAGGAGTTCTCCGGTGAACTCACTCATCATGTTATGACTCCTCCGGAGTTTGATATCCCGGGGGGAGATGCTCTCAATTATGAGAATTTGCAAATTCCCACCCACCCTCCCGGGATATTTACGAGCTTAACCTTTGAAATCCAAACCTAGGCTATTGAGCCTCCTCTCGAGGAAGAAGATCAAATCATGCTTGTTATCATGATTTTCTTCCTTTTCTTCACCTATAAGGTGACTTCTTCTCTTCTTCACTCCTTCGGGAGTGAGGACACTATATTTGATCCCGGCATTTTCATGTATCATTATCTTGAGCCGGATACTTATCTCATCGGTGTGGAACTTTCACGTGCTTCAAATGTTTGTCCAAACATCTTGAATGAAAGTCCGATTAAGATTGCTTCTTCCACATCATGCTTCCCCAATGACAAATGAATTAGGGGTCGAGTCAAGCTAGCGACTCGGTAAACAAAAACAGTAGCATGCTTATAGGGTTTTCACCCTAAGTGTGGGGGAGTCCCCCATGCTATGATTACAGAAGTGAAAATACAAAATGGTGTTTTCCACGCTTGGCTTGTAATGTTGCCCTTTTACGTTCAAAATGTCGGCATAATAGCCGGGATTTTGAATATTGAGGACAATATTCATGCTAAGTGTGGGGGGTATTTCGCTATTCTAGCGAATTTTATCACATTTTACTATATAATACCCCCGTTTTTAGCCAAAATTCAAAAATTTTTAAAAACTTTTTCACTGGTGCTTCAAAATTTTTGTGGTAATCAGTCCGCCTTGTCTAAACGACAAAAGGGATTGGCTAGTCCAGGAGCAAACGGCTCTTGGTAAAGACATCTCAAATCCGTTTACGGCTTGCAATTTGCCCAAAATTGTATGGTTCCTCAACTCCCCAAAAACAAATTAGTTGGCTAGCCCGCAAGATTATGGCTTGTGGTAAAGGCCGTGGAAAATCCATAATTGGTAATCAGCTCACCAAGATGTTGACTATTCCATCAATAGCTGGCTAGTCCAGGAGCAAACGGCTCCTGGTAAAGACAAATCAAATCCGTTGACAGCTGGTGGTTTGCTCAAAATCACACGGTTATCAGGTGTGCCACAGTTCTTACACTTGGCTACTCCAGAAGTGATGGCTTTTGGTAAAGAGTTTCAAATCCATTAAGTTTTTCTCAAAATATTGCTAGGGACTAGCAATAGTTTAGTGTGGGGGATTGATGAGTGTGTAAATACTCATTATTTTTATCGTATCTGAACTGCCAAAACATCCAAAAACACTCAAATATGCATCAAAATACTGAAAATATCCCAGAATTGTGTTTTATATATTTTAGATGAAAAATGTTTAAAAACAAATAAAAAATGAACAAAGTTTGCACAATTGGCAGTTTCAGTCCCTCAAGTTTCAAACATTGACAAAACTAGTCCCTGAAGTTTTAAAATGAAAGAAAAGTCAACCCAAGGTTTTCTAAAGTCAAAAATTATCAAATTGATCCTTGGGTTAAAATTTTGAGAAAATTACATGTTTGGTCCCTGCAGTTTGAAAAATGGCAACTTTGGTCCCTGGGATTTCAAATTTTGGAAATTTACAACTTTTGTCCTTTGGTTACTATTATATGGCAGGTTTGGTCCTTGGTCACCACTTTGGAAAATTGTCACTTCAGGCCCTCCAACTTTCAAGACATTACAAAATGGTCCTTGTGCATTATATGTACCAAAACCAAACGGACACCTTAATATTAATACTACTTCCTACAAATCCTAAATAAACCCCTCACTAGCCCACTCCTTATACCCCCTTTGGCCCAGAAATAATAACACAAGCCCAAGCCACCTCAGCCCACCTCCATTCCCATTCTAATAATACCACCACCCGTTTTATAATAATCCCATTCAAACCAAAGGGTCAAACTTGACCCCTCTTCCCACTCCCCTCCAAACCAACCCTGCAACACCATCATTGAACCCTAGGCCTGTTTCACCCTTCCAATATTCCACCCCCCCCCCTCCTATGGACTCCAAACCAAACACAAACTTCCAAGACTGCACCAACTGGCTTCAATAATCAAAGAAGCAGACAAAGTTAAATTGGGCGCCAAAATTCATAAACGGCTCAGATCACTCAAGGCTCATCCAAGGGTCACTAATATTGATGGGGAAGCTCAAGTGGGTCCCACTGAAACCCTAAAGGCTCAATATAAAAAGGAAGAGAGGGAAGCAGCTGAGGAGTTAGTTTTTTTAGAATAGTCAACAGTAGTAGTAGTAGTTTTAGTATAATTGTAATGTAATCCTCTTTAAAACATTTTTAGTTTATTGTTTATGTTAACCCTTCATGTATTGTAATTCAGTCCCAAAATTAATGCACGTTCAATTTACTTTTAAATGCTCTTATTCAAATCCTGTTTCTAAATAATTGTTGTTGGAAGTTCCTTAAATCACCTTCACAGTTTCTCAAAGCTCATATAAGCTTAGCAATAACTTATTGAGAGTTTAGGTAGTGTTTACTTCAAGTTCTAATTGATTTGTCTGAATGGTCAAAGAAAGTCAAAGGGACTCAAGTGAAGGATTTCTGGGTTTGTTGGTATAATATGAAAGTTGCAGTGGTATAATAAATCTTATCCAAAGATAAGCCTGGGTCAAGAGAGTCAGCTGAGGTATTTCTTAAGTAAGACTTCATTTACATTTTTTCTTGCATTTGCTTAATCCTAGCTTAGGTACTGTAGATGATAGCTTATTAATGTGTGAGGCTGCTTAATTAGGTTTAGTTTACAGCTTGTTGTTTAGCCTTGAGCATTGTGACCCAACACTGCATACTCTTTGTTCAACTTATATCCATAATCTCATCTTTGTGTTTTTTGTGAGTCATAGTCTGCTTCAGTAGGTTATTAAGGTTTGTTGTTCAAATTCATAGTTCTTATAACTTTAATTATAGATAAGAAACCTAGGAAAATCATTGGATTGATTAACTATAGGTTAGAACCCATAGTTATAATGCAAACTTCCAGTTATAGGGGTGTTTGGATCATATGAATGCACTGTTGTTAAGGGAGTTTGTGTGGTTACTCAGTACTCAAACATGCTCTCCTAAGTTCAAATATCCTAGTAAAGTCTGAAAACTAGCAGTCACCTAGATAAAAGTCAAAACTTTACTTTAAATCTTGGTTGTTGTTCACTGTTGGCATTTGTTGGTTGCACAATCTTAGATTTAGGAATAGAATTGTTAGACTTAGCTTAGTCAGTGTTTATATCATCTAATCATTCCATCTAGGTTCAATTTAGAGCAGTAGAAATCTATATAAGTCAACTTAGGCATAAACTTCAATAGTCAAAAAGTCTAATCTGTCAAAATGTACACTATTTCTAAGTGATGCACAAGGCTTACTAGGATTGGGAAATAGTTTATTTCTGTTATTTTATGATCATTGGTGGCCTGTGTGTGTGTATCAAAAGGAAAATTTCGTTTTGAACCTTGTTTGCTCATCAAAATTAGGCCTTGAAGTGACCCAGTTGATCATTTACCTCCCCTGCTCAACCTACTTTCCCAGATTGACCCATTGTTCCTAAGGTCATACCTTGTTCAGTTGTGGACCAAATTGCCTGATTTTGGTTGCTATGGAATGCCTGCTTGGCTAGCTTGTTATATGTACTTTTGTTTTTACCTATTTTGCTTAATTGTCAGCTTAATTTAGCCTCCATAGTTGCTTAAGTGCTCACTGCTTCTGCTAGTTCTTCAGAGTTTTGCTAAGCTTGATGATTTCATGATCTAGTGTTGAGTAGTGTGTAAATTGTTGTTAGTATATTGTTAGTATTGCTTGAGATTGTGTTTTGTTATGCTTATTTACTTGTGTGCTTATTTGCAACTACTTATTGCCAAAAGCTCACTTGCATCCAAAATCTCTCCAACTGTTTGGTCTATTGTTCTATTCCATGTTATTGTTTGAATTCCTCGGGTTCATTAATGTTAGTAATTCATGTTTAAGTAAGTCTAGACAACTGAAAGTGGAATTAGTCAACTGAGATGGTTAATACACAAGATAGCAGTCACTGTTCATTCTGCATACAGTTCCAATATAAGCTGAACTTGGTTAAAATTGAGTTAGCAATTGAGTGATTGGCATTGGGCTTTTGGTATTTTTGTAATCTCTGGTTGCTTAGCTTTCCATAACTACTTTTGGTTTTAAATTTGGTCAAGTAATAAGCTGTGTAGAAGCTGTTGAAAAAGGTGGTTTGAAACTGCAAGTTCATTAAGCTGTTTGATCATACTTGTGCTTTTCTGCTTATCCATTGTGCTTCTCTGTGATTTCTTTGCTTATTGGTGCTTATATAAGTAGTATCTTTGGTCTGTGAAAGTTTGGATTTGATTGCTTCTCATTTGCTTATTTTGTGCTTATTGGTAAACTGCTTATTAGACCATTAAGCACTTCCCAGCTTATTTTTATAACTTTGAAATTTTTCCTAGGATCTAAATAATATTTTAGATTTTCTGTGAAATTTTCATAATTTTCTGAGCTGTTTTGCTATTTTTCTTAATTTATTTTATTTTTTAATCATTTTTAAATAGTTTTTATTAAGAAAAATCAATAAAAAATCAGAAAAAGCCTGAAAAAATCCAAAAACATTTTAGATAATTATTTTAAGTTATTTTAGATTTTTCCAAGTCAAGTTTGTATTTTTCTCATTTATATTTGCATTTTCTTTTATTTTAAATCATTTTAATTAGTAATTAATTTATAATAAATAGAGTTTTTATGGAAAAATAGATTTTCTTTTTTTTTAAACTTTCTTTTATCAGTAGGATCGTAAGAAAATTATTTGTAGGCTCGTAGGATTAGCGTAGCTCAAATTTCACTTTTTATTTCGCGCACTCGCGTTTATTTTAATTTTAACTCGCGTTTTGTTTAAATAACTTTTACGTTTTTAAATTTAGGTTACGTTTGTAAAAGTAGTTTGTAAATTAAGAAAAACCAAAAACATAAATAAAGTGATAGCTTCTATTTAAGCCGTTTGGCTTATTTTTCTGCTTACGTATAAGCAATTTCTGATTTTAAGTTTTCAGTTTACGTTTTAGGTTAATTAGGTTTCGCACTATTGTTAATATAGTTTGTTTAATCATTCTCACATATATTTCCGTAGCGTAATCACTCAAACTCACTTAAACCCCTTTTCTGTCCAAATTCACCCGATCACAAACCCATTTATTAACCATCACACCTCGTCGGGACCTAACGACCCGGGGAAACACTATACTTCCGCGGAGCATTGACTCTGAGCAGTTTGACCTTGTTGACCATCCTTGGGTCATTTTAGGTTGACCGTTTGGGCTCAATCAGTTACATATATTGTTCTCATTCATAAACAACTGTTTCATTCACAATCAAACTTCTAAGTGTTACTAAGTAGATTCCGCATACTTAGTGATATAACTCAAAGTATCAATCTAACACAGTTCAAGGTGTAAAGATCAATCAAGTGGTATCAGAGCCAGGCTTTGATACTTTGATTTAGAAGACCCTAGTTCACTCAGAAGAATCAATGGAGACAGAAACCAGTCAATCCAACATTGCTGCTAAGCTTCCAAAGCTTAAGTTGAATGACTTTGAGATGTGGAGGCTAATGATCGAACAATTTTTTATGGTGCAAGACTATACACTCTAGGAGATCATTATGCTTGGTAATTCCTTCAAACCAAGTTCCACCTCAGAGATGGTTGGTGGCAAGGAAGTAATAAAGGTTAACACTGGACCTGTTACTAATGATGAAAGACTTCAGATGAAGAATGATCTGAAAGCTAGAGGTTTGTTGCTGATGACACTTCCCAGAGATCAAGTTCTAGCATTCAGCAAATACAAGACTGCAAAGACTTTGTTTGAGGAGATCTGTAATGTTTTTGGTGGTAATGATTCCACCAAGAAGACTCAGAAGACCCTGCTTAAACAGACTTATGAAAACTTGGGTTCTACAAGTAATGAATCTATTGATAGCATTTTCACAAGGCTACAAAAGATTGTTACTCAACTCACTGTTTTTGGAATTAAGGTGGAAAGGGAAGACCTCAATCTAAAGTTCTTAAGAAGTTTACCCTCTGAGTTTGGAACCAATGTTGCTGTATGGGAAGATAAGCCAGATTTGGAGACCATGAAACTTAATGATTTGTACAATAACTTCAAGGTTATTGAACACAGATTGAAGAAAGCTGGAAAACTAAGCACAGGTTCAGGAAGTGTAGCACTCATATCATCATCTATTGATGATATTTCAGATGGAGAAAGTGATAGTGATGATGACAGTGCCAACATTGTTGTTTCCACTGGTAGTGGAGGTGTTTCCACTGGTAGTTCAAAGAGGCAGATTGCAGGACTTAGAGATTCTACCTTTTATGCCTTTATATCAAGTCAGGTGGGTGGTTCAATTCTCAATCATGAGGATTTGGATCAAATTGATGAGGATGATATGGAGGAGATGGACATTAAATGGCAGGTGGCGTTACTAAGCTTAAGAACAAAGAAGTTTTAGAAGAAGACTGGAAGAAAGATTAACATAAATGGTAATGAGACAGTAGATTTTGACAAAAAGAAGGTGGAGTGCTATAATTGTCATAAGAAGGGGCACTTTGCCAGGGAGTGCAGGAAACCAAGGAAACCTGATAACAGGTCAACTTGGTATAAGCAGGACAAGAAGAAAGAATCTACTACTGATGAGCCAAAGGGACTATTGGCTATTGATGGAGTGAGCTTTGATTGGAGCTTTATGGCTGAGGATGAGGAAGATGATTCAGAGTCTGCAATGGTTGCCACTGAGCTTGCACTGATGGCTTTTTCTGACTCTGAGGTACAAATTAATAATGCTTGCTCTAAAACTTGTAAGGCCTTAAAAGAGTATGAGAAAATTAAAGCACAATATGATGAACAATTGCTAGAGTTAAATCATACTAATTATAACTTAGCAAATCATAAAAGAGGCCTAGGTGTTTTAGAAACTCAATTAGAGTATTATAGGGCAAATGAATCTAAGTTCAATGATGATATTGCAGTGTTAAAAAGAGACTTAGATTATCATGTTGTTGTAAACAAGGTTCTTAGGGAGGAACTAGAAAATGTTAAAAGGGCTAGTGAGAATATAAAGATAACTTGTAATACACTGGATCACCAATCCAAGTGTATTGACAAAATTTGGGAAGCCCAAGTTGTAAACAAAGCCAAGTCAGGAGTTGGATACAAAACAGTTCCACCACCTCTAAGAGGTGTTCCATCACCTCCTGGCATTGACTTAGCTCACACAGGATTAGAAGAATTCCAGGAACCAACCATGACCTATGGACCAAAATTTGTTAAAGAATCTGTTATTGAGAAGGTTCAGGTTGAGGTTGATACATTTGATAGTGCTAGTGACTCATCTCTTAAAGATGAAAGTTTGAATGTTGAGTCTAAACCTAGTGTTCCTGAGAATGTAAAAGTGGAGGTTAAAAAGAGTATTCCTGATGTTGTCAAAGAGAAGCCTAGGTCACAACCTAATTTCACCAGGCCCACTACTAGATATGCAGAGATGTACAGAAGTAGGTCAACAACTCCCAGGGTAAATATGAGGAGTTGGAATCATGTTAAATCTAGGCAATTTGGTAGTGACTTTGTGTTCAACAACAAACCCTGTCATATTTGTGGTAGCTTTGACCATCTGTCTTATAGCTATATCTATCACATGGGTAGAAGGGAAGTGTTTGGGAATACTAGGGTGAATGGCCATAATGTTAATAATTTAACTCACCCAAATCCACTTAGCAAGATGATTCCTAGGTCTCTTTTGCTTAACGCTGGCATTAAACCTATTTCCACTGCTAGACCAGCAGTTTCCACTGCTAGACCAGCAGTTGCCACTGCCAGAAATAAAAACAGTATTTACCCTAAGTCCCCTGTTGCTACTTTTGTTAAATCTAATTAAACAGGGAAAAAGACCAATTTTGAAAAGAAAGTTTACAATAATCACAAGTGGGTATCCAAAATTTCAAAACCAGCAGTTTCCACTGCTAGACCAGCAGTTACCACTGCAAGGCCAAAGGTTTCCACTGGTGGGTCTGTGAACAATAAAAGGGTAAATATGGGAAATGCTGTTAAGGCCTCAGCACATTTGGAATGGAAACCAAAAGGAAGCTGTTGATATAAATAAATGACTAAAAACGTTATTCATATCTTTCGATATCTCTATGTTTTGATAATCACAAAACGAAAACTCATCAAACCAAAGATCATGACATAAACAAGTATTTAGTAGTAAATACTCATCTTTACCATCTAATCACTTAAGGTATGAATAAACAAAGTGTCTAAATGCATTATAATATCAAAGGAACACTTTTGTTAATCACTAGATATTTATAAAATGTCACAAAACATTTTATATCTTTTATAAAACATTTTTGGCATTAAAAGAATATGTTTAATTCATTACAAATTTATAAATTCAAATTTTCAACCAAAAATGGCAAATCTAATCCAGAAAAATTTCACTCACAAAAGGACAACAAAATCCAACGTTCAGGAGGGCGGCCCCCTTAATTATACTAGGCGGCCCCCTTAATCATTAAGGGGACCACCCCCTAATTAAGGGGACCGGTACGCTCCAGAACAGTATTTTCTGGCCCTTTAAATACTGGATCATTCCACATATTTTTCTCACCTTTTTGCACTAAAAACTTTCTGATCTAAACATCCATTTCCTTCCTCTAAAAATCCTTTGATCTTATATACATTGATCTCTGTTTCAAAGTGATTCATGCCTCAACACTCAAGTGCAAAGAGAAGAATACTTCTATTAAAAGTATTACAACTTAGTATCATCTTGCTATCTAAGTTGTTTATTTATTTCATCTTGTTGATCCTTCATATTTTGGTAAATAAGGTGTATGTATTAGTTAGCTAGATTGTGTTTTAAAATCTAGAATTGTTGTAAGTGTGAAGTGGAACTTGAAGTGAAGAAGTAGTGTTTCATAGTAGTGGTGATAGGAAATATTAGCAATAGTGATTAGTAGTGAAGAAATTGGAACTTCCAAGTTAAGAAGACATTAAAGACTAGAAGTTGTGAAGACGTTAGAGACTTGAAGTTGTGAAGAAGTTAGAGCCTTAAAGTTGTGAAGAAGTTAGAGCCTTGAAGTTGTGAAGGTGTTAGTCCTTGAAGTTGTGAAGAATTTGTGAAGGCGTGAAGATACTTGTGGTGTGAAGAAGTATTGAAGTAGTGAAAAGGTGTGAAGAAGGTGTGGTGTGAAAATAGTTGTGAGATTGGTTCTAGCTACGATTAGAACTCGACATTTTGCTTAGTGTCGCAAATCGGTTTAAGCTTTGGTGTGTACGGTTTTCTCTGCCATAATGGAGGTTATTGACTTAGTGAAGAAAACTCTCGAGTTCGATGCTCGGGGAGTGGAGTAGGGCAAGGAAGGTGTCCTTGTAGCCGAACCACTATAAATCCTTTGTCTCTCGGTTTGATCTTTCCATCTCTCACTCTTTGCTCGCTTACTTATTAGCGTTACGTATATAGTTATAATTGTGTGTTGTGCATATATTGATTTTACATAAAGGTCAAACTAGGTTCCATTCACAACATTAATTTTACATAAGTAAACTATAAGTATATACACCTTTAAAACACATATACATATATAAATACAAACATATATTTATGAGAGATATATGATTTTATTATTTCTACTCAACATTTTAAATAAGTAGTATTTTTATGATAAGTGTAAATAAACTTGTATTTACGCTTTAGCTTCAAAGGTTTTACGGTTATAATCAATTCTTTAGAAGCAAAACTTTTATTAGACGAAAAAGACGGAAAACTATTCAACCCCCCCCCCCCTTCTAGTTTTCCACAATTGGTATCAGGAGCCACGTCTAGCAATATTTTTAAAATATATTGTATTTTAAAACTTGTAACGATCTATGGAATTCGAAAAATATCTAGAAGGGGTATTTACGTAAAAACCACCATTATTTGAAAATGATCATTTCCTTGAATGGAAAAATAAATTTGAAAATTATGTGAAATCAATAGATCTTGATCTTTGGCATATCATTTCAATTGGTGATCTTAAACCAACCAAAATGGATTTTGAAAATCAATATAATAATCTTCAAACCAAAATTGATAAAAATACTAAAGCCAAATTACTTATCTTCAAAACTCTACCAAGAGTTGAATATGAAAGATTGTTTCTTTGTAAAACGGCAAATGATATTTGGAAATGTCTTTTAAAGTTTCACCAAGAGAAATGTAAAACTAAAGATGATAAACTTGATATTGCACAAGAAATAGCTACTCTAGAAAATTTAATAGATAAATATTTAGTTGAAATAAATACATGTACTACTAGTTCAAATGTGATCATTGAAGGTATCAATAACGAAGAATACATGAGCCAAATCCGAAGAAAGAGTGTTAATAAATCATGGTGCAACAAGTACGAAGAAGACGATGATAATACGGCTTGTGAGAATATTCAGACAAATGGGAATACAAGTATTGATGGCAAGGACTACATGCCTCTCGATCTAAGCGAAACTACAAGTAAAACATGGAGCGACATGGACGATGGAATTGATCAACATATAGCATGTGAAGATTACACAACTACTAATAAGGTATTAATGAACGAAGAGACTTTTAAGTTGTGGATTGCTCACCTTGCTCACTTACTTTTGACGACTATGGTTCACATTCTGCACATGTTTTGCCTATGACGTTGTTGAGGTCATTTATTATCTCGGCATTTTGTTCTTCACTTTTGGAGTATTGGTTTTATGGTGTGTCCGTTACTATTTCAAGACGAAGGCTTCAAAGCACTACTTTTCTTAGTTTCCACGACTTGTGATGATTGGTGTGATCGATTAAGCATTTCGGATCAAGCTCCCTTGATTTCTATTGCGTTGGAATTTTACTTTGCTACTTCGACATGTTTTGGGCAAACTTTTACGATGTCTTTCATTACTCTCATGCCCACTCTTAAAGAAAAGCTAGACCTGAGGTAAGTTTTCTTTTAAAAAAAAACTTGCCAATATTACATCATATTAAAGTATGCTTTAATTAGTATATGAATATGATTTAATTTATAAGTTTCCATGCTTTTAGATCTTTAATACTAATATATACATATATGATATTAGGATAATTAACCCTCTTGTTGTTTAGTCTATTATCATTTTCCTTAGTCTTCATTTATATTGAAGACCTTCTATGATCTATAGTAGAATACTTACCATTTAAGCTATATGAACTTACTAGTTGCATTAATAGATGTATTATAATTAAGACTTGTTAGTAACTTAATATTATGATGTCCTTTGTATATATATATATATATATATATATATATATATATATATATATATATATATATATATATATATATATATGTATATATATATATATATATATGTATATGTATATATATATATATATGTATGTATATATATATATATATATATATATATGTATGTATGTATATATATATATATATATATATATATATATATATATATATACATGTCTATCTTGTATCCATAGATGATTTACTTTGTTCCTTTTTATCTTATTGCATTTAGATCATAAATATCTACCATCTCTCTCCCATATCTTTAGTTGCAAATAGAGATGTTTATATGTGACAATGGGCTCAATTGATTCTCTTGAGTATGATAAGTTTTCATTTCAAATCCTTTACTTGCAATTTCTTGATTATCAATATCAAAACATCATGTTTAAAACCTCTCTCTTTGAATAAAAATCTTTCAAATATCTATATTAATTTCTTTTAAAACAACATGTTTAACTATAAGCTATCATAACTTTATTTTAATCAAAATCAAGATTGAAATTTTTTTTATGTTATGAAACAAAACTCAATTTATTTTACTGAAATACACACTTGAATTTATTTCAAAATATTTTTGAATAAAACTAAAAACGTTTTACTTAAAACATATTTGATTATCTCACATGTGTCATACACTTCTGTGGAAATGATATTCACAATTTAATCAAATCATTTTATGAGAATCATGATTTGCCCATATGGATCTTGTTTGTAACAAGTCTTGATGTCCATATAATCATATCTTCCTACTTGTTACTTTTAAGCAACTCTCAATATGTTTGCACTAGCCTATATGTTATCATCTTCATATAGTTGAATAGTTAACTAATTTGCTATATTGCTTCTTTTATTGCATATCTTAATTGATAAATTAGTAGATAGCATGATTATTAGAAATTAATTGTCTAATTTAATTATTTCTATATCACTCTCTACATTCATGAATAGTATGCCATATATTGCCTCAAAGAGTTGAACTTACTTGAATCCAATTCCAAAAACACAACCTTTTTGAAAATTTTCTGCCAAAAACCCATCTCTGGCATTCTAGGAATCACCAGATGGGCGGCCCCCTTAATTTTAAGGGGACCGGCCCTTAATTAAGGGGACCGGCCATCTGATGGTCGGGGATACTGTTTTCTTTATCACTTTTTGACCCATTTCAGCCTATACTTCTCAAAATTCACAAACATATTTTGTCCTATACTATCCCTCAAAATTTACCTTCCTAAACCACATTTCTCATACACTATAAATACCCTCTTCCCATCATTAATTCCATCACACCCAAACATGTCATCTCCCAACAACCAAAAACCAAAGATTTCAAGAACCGCAAGGATCTCCGTCAAACCCGTTTGGAGGAGGAAACTTGATTCTTGTCATAACTCAAGTGATGTTGTTCCAAGTCAACCAAAAACTAAACCTCGAACCCACACTAATGACTCATCTCACAACCTATCATCCACTCATGCCTTCATTAATGCTTCTTCTTATGATGAGCATGCTCAATCCCAAAACAACAATCCCAATCTCTCAATCAATACTCCACATGTTGCTCATTCAACAAAAACACCACCCACTCATGAAGAACCTCTTCCACCCATTTCATGTTTTCATGACTACCCAAGCTCAACCATGTCTCCACCACCAAGAGTACCACCACCACATCCTACAACTTCACATGCCATTCCTATGTTGCATGTTCAAACCTTCACCCAAGACAACTATCATGTTCCACCACCATCACCTTCCTCCGAACACTTGAAGTTCGTTGAGGAGCTAAAAGAGGCTCATGAGCTTAGTGCTCTTTTAGCATTACATCTTGCTCAACGCAATTTGGATCCACCCCAATCAAGTCCACCATCATCACCACACAACATCAACCAAATTGAGAAGCATGTTAACAATTGCCCTTGTTGCATCTTCCTTCAACAACAAACCATTGCATTGAATGAGCACTTCACTTGGATTGAGTATCTTCTTACTAGATCTCAACAAACATCATCACTTGAACAACATCAAAACCCTCAAACAACAAACCCAACTTCAAACCCACCACCTACAAGCTCCATATCTCCAAACTCACCAACAACCATACAACCAAAAGTTTATCTCCACTAAACCACCAAGCATTTTATATGCTTATGTTTCTCATTTTCAAATAAAACTCCTCAACCATTTTGGGATTCAAGAAAGTTTGGTGACACTCCTTGTTGGCACATTAGGATGCTCTACTTAGTTTAGTATTCTATATTTATGGCCTTTGTAACAATGATTATGGGTTGACATAATCATTTTCTATTAATGAATGACTTAATGTGTGTTTCTAATTCTCTTTTGCCATGCTTATTATTTGTTAGTATTATGATATATGTGTTTGCTTGTGCCATGCTTGTGCTTCTCATATTTTTCTTGCAAGAATTCCAATACTTAAACCCTTGGTGCCCTCAAACGAGGGGGAGCATACATCAAGGGGGAGCTTCCTTCTTATTGGCTTAAACCTTTTTCATTCTACAAAAAGGGGGAGAAGTGACTATAAACTCACTAAATACTTGTCTAAAAATTAATTTTTGGATTTAAATGAGTTTAGGTTTTGTAATCATCAAAAAGGGGGAGATTGTTGATATAAATAAATGACTAAAAACGTTATTCATATCTTTCGATATCTCTATGTTTTGATATTCACAAAACGAAAACTCGTCAAACCAAAGATCATGACATAACAAGTGTTTAGTAGTAAATACTCATCTTTACCATCTAATCACTTAAGGTATGAATAAACAAAGTGTCTAAATGCATTATAAGATCAAAGGAACACTTTTGTTAATCACTAGATATTCATAAAATGTCACAAAACATTTTATATCTTTTATAAAACATTTTTGGCATTAAAAGAATATGTTTAATTCATTACAAATTTATGAATTCAAATTTTCAACCAAAAATGGCAAATCTAATCCAGAAAAATTTCCCTCCCAAAAGGACAAGAAAATTCAACGTTCAGGAGGGTGGCCCCCTTAATTATACTAGGCGGCCCCCTTAATCATTAAGGGGACTGCCCCCTAATTAAGGGGACCGGCACGCTCCAGAACAGTATTTTCTGGCCCTTTAAATACTGGATCATTCCACATATTTTTCTCACCTTTTTGCACTAAAAACTTTCTGATCTAAACATCCATTTCCTTCCTCTAAAAACCCTTTGATCTTATATACATTGTGTCACAACTCACCATTTCAGGTCATTTCCCAAACTTCGACATTTTACTATTCATAAATCACTATTCATCAAAACACTATTCATCGTTTTACTATTCATCATTTTCGAGGTCAATTTGATATTCTGATAAATATTTGAGAATTTTACTATT
Source organism: Artemisia argyi (assembly GCA_030686995.1). NCBI lineage: Eukaryota > Viridiplantae > Streptophyta > Magnoliopsida > Asterales > Asteraceae > Artemisia > Artemisia argyi. Next base: position 90,804,498 of record CM060702.1, on the reverse strand, counting down.
CACTGAACACTATTCATTTCCGAAAAAGTTTTCACTATTCACTTGCATTACTCATTTTATAGTAAATTTAGTTTACGGGTATTAAAATTCACGTAACCATATTGGTTTAGGTGCGAATTCATTTCATTGGTACTAAGGACACTGTATACGGACTAGAGACAGTCTGCATATCATCATAACAACATTTTCATGTTATACCACTCTTAGGATTTTCAAATTTATATATTTGATATATTTAACGTTTACGTATAATTATTTATAAATAAACGTTAACACACGGTTAATAAACACGACGAATATATTTAAATATTCCGACAATGGTCCTGACATATTTTTATATCCATTATATCATCATAAAAGTTATAATATTCATTTACCCAGTATTTTGGAAATTTATTTTATTTATAACGTGAGTTTATAAATATTACGACGGTTTTCGTGAAAACTAAACGATAATCACCCGAACACTCAGTACTTGTACTCAACATATTTTTAACATTTTTACAACTTTATTTTATCCCGAATAACTTCATTAACATTTATTTCTATCAAACCCGGTACCCGATTTTAACTAATAACACATATGTATACATAAACTACACTAGATTTCCTAATTAAATCCAAGCTACCCCAACCCCCCCCCCCCCCCCTCATCCACCATGGCCGGCCCCCTAAAGTCCTCACCAAGGCAAAATACATTTTTCCTAACCTCTAGCATTAATGTACCCTTATAATATATTATAACCTTTTCCTAAATATCTAAAAACACCTAAAACATAAACATAACAAGTTTCTTAGAATCATAAGCTCATATTTCTCATCTCTTTCACTCAAACCCACGACCAAAGCCAAAATCCATGATCAAGTGATTATTTTTCAAAGTTTAAAGCTACAAAGTTGTTCCTTTTATCATCCTAATCAAGATTCTTGCAATATAAACTCAAGTAACACAAGATTTTTCATCCTCTAATCACCTATTATTTCAAAGTGAGTTATCAAATTTATTTTCATGATTTCATCTAATTAATACTTGTATCTTATGGTTTTCATGCTTAATTTCATGTACAAGTTAGCTATACCACATTATTTTTGTTAACTTTTTGAACATACAAACCCTAGATTTTGATTTAGGTGTTCCTTTGTTAAATTAACATGATTAGTAGTGATTAGGAACCCATGGCACCCTAAGAAGGTGTATGGTAGGATTAGTATAGCTTGGTGGTGTTTGCAAGAGATTTGGTTGAAGTAGAAACTAGTTTTGAACACGAAAAATGAATTTGTAACAAGTATTTAAACATTCTGTCCCATTTTTGTTAATCCAGGAAAATCAGTAAAAATAAAGGAAACTTTGGCAAAATTTTTAGAAAATACTTTCAAAAATGAATCCGTAGGCGAAAGAACGGATTAAAAAGAGTTTATAACGAAGAAGTTATGATTTTTGCAAGTTTATTGACGAAAAGTATATTTTCTGAAAATTGTTGCTGTTGGACGTTTTTTGTCGGACAAAACGAGGCTTTAGACGTAACCCGGAGGAGCCAAGCTTTCCAATATATATTACTACATACTAAGACGTAACCATGGATATAAAGAACAAGTAAAACGGACTTATAACGACAAAGATATTCACGTTTCAATATCGGCGAAACTTATATTATTTTTGACAGCTTTTGAAAATAATAATACTAATACTACGTAGTTACTCTAGAATCTAGAAATAATACCAAGTACCCAAATTCATAACTAATGAAGTATTAGTGATTACAAGTATATTTTTATCACTACAAGGCGTTATTTCAAGGATTTCAAACCGAGGATTTCAACACTAACATTGATACATACGATATATATATATATATATATATATATATATATATATATATATATATATATATATATATATATATATATATATATATATATATATATATATATATATATATATACATTTCAACTAGTTTTATTTTTCTAGTTGCCATATTTTCCTAAGTCTTGGAAAATGTATATTTTTTATAACAACAAGTATTTTTCAAAGAGTAGAGTGGTATAGGAAACATGTGCATGGACATTCATAACATCATTTTGTGAGCTAAATTAGATCGTTCATCATTCATATTAGGTTGAGGCAGCTAACCGTTCATTGTTGTTCATTTCACTACATCACAGTATCATCAGTTTAAGGTGAGTTTTCATAGCCCCGTTTTCAATTCAATATTTTGATTTCAAATCCCACGGGGGAATACATTGCATCAATCATTTTAGTACGAGCCCAAGTACCAAAACATATGTACATTGCTTAAGTTGCCATACCAACATGTTAAAGTCCCCTATTTATTATCATGGACCGTTAATTTGCCGATTAAGCGAGAGTGAGTGGATAGATCTATTGAGGGTGACGCCTCCATCCGTGGTAGTATTTACCAACAGTAAGCGGATGCATTTCATGTCTTACATTTTGGGAGTGTTCTGGTAAAACATTCAGGAGGGGCATATACATTTCATCAGTCTAGCTTCGGGGTCATGAGCTTAAGGTCTATTGTACTATTTTACTTGACTTTTATTATGCACTTATACTTGTGGTGGCCGTACAACATTACATTTTATAAACCTATGGAATTCACCAACATTCGTGTTGACGTTTTAGCAATGTATTTCAGGTTATTAAGGTAGCTCATGTGGCATGCATTTGGACCTTCATGGAGTCGCGGAGTCGACGCGTCTCACTATTATTTCATGCACTTATGTAAACGTTTGATCTAGTATGACTTGTTTTTCATAAACTTGCAACACCTTTTGGGGACCTCATATTGTAAACTCTAGATTATTTCAATGATCAAATGAAGTATTTTCCAAACGACACTTTAGGTCGTTCAATGTAACTGTAACTGTGATGCTATGACAGACACCCCCAGGTATTCCATTCCGCTGCAAGTCAGGTAAATTGGGGGTGTGACAGATTGGTATAAGAGCTAAGGTTATAGCGAACTAGGATGTATCTTGGACCCTAGACTATAACCACATCAGCATAGCATCTCATCATTTCATCATAAGTGCATAATCATGATACATGTTGTTTCATGCATACCCTGTGCGAGTTATTTATACTCATATTCGTATATATATATATATATATATATATATATATATATATATATATATATATATATATATATATATATATCATTTTATTGACCTGGTTCACAAGTGACACGTCTTCAGATACTCACCCTGACATCCTTTTATCGGATTCCGACATTGAAGATGCCTTGTCATCTTCCACTACCATTATACCACCAGTTGCACTTACACCACCATTAGCACCATTGATTTGTCATAGGAACAGGGTTTTCCTATCATTCAGCCCATACATAGAATGCCTTTTGGTAGAGTATTCAGACTTAATCTTAATGGACATATTAGATTGCTTATTTCAAGGGAGATAGTGTGTTTTCTTTCCTTCACTAGTAGAGCACCCACTACTCAGGTACTATCACCACCATCAGTTACTTATTACACTATTGGTCGTCCCATAGTGCGTACTTCAGTTTTACCTATTAGATGTTGCGAGGTAGCGCGAAAGAGAGTAGTATTCCATTCATTATTATCACCATCATCACCTAACTCACCAATAGAATCTCATCGGCAGCAATTTTATTCTCATCATCTAGGGTACCATCATTGTCATTTTCATTTTCCATTCCCACTTGCCATGAACTAGATAACACCTAGTAGATAATACCAATATCACGGACTCAACAGGAACATCCACAGATTCTTCAGGAATGGTTCAGAACCTACATTATCTAAGATTTGATCGATGCACAACTTCAGACACCACTTCAGGACTATCTCGACCTTATGATGCCACAAACCTGATTTCACACAGAGGGACACCAGGAAGTCCCTAGACCAGACTTATATCCTCACTAGCTTTTACTATTATCCTAGCCACAGAATGTGTGGGACATAGTCTAAAGAACTTGTTGTCTTTTGATTGTTGTACAAACAAATATATCAAGTGTGACTCTACTATGTAAGAAATGGTTGTGCTATTTGTGATATCGGTTCACGTAGACCGAAATTTTCATGTATTATATTCATGTGTTGTGAATATGATGACTTTGATTAACTATATATTCTCATGGTCTCTTATGATTTGATGAAGAGAGATTTAAGCAAACCACTCCAAGCATGACGCAAGCTGCTGTTGGACAAGTCATTGCCAAGAACATAGCCACCGCCCTCACTAAGGAACTTACTCACGTGGAATTTATGGGGTGCAATCCTCCCTCCTTTAGCGGAACTAGAGACACAAAGGAATTTCTCAAATGGTTCGAAGAAATAGAAACAATATTTCAATGTGGCGACTGTCGTAAGGAAGACAAGGTTAAGTTCGCCACATGCACTTTTCAGGATCATGCCCAGGAATGGTGGACCAAACATATTAAGATGGTGGGAGTTGATGCTGCTTACTCACACTCTTGGGAGAAACTAAGAAGGATGTTGAGTATAACATTTTGTGTAGGAAATGAATTACGAGCAAAATAACAGGAAACACTAAACTTTACCATGGTAGGAAATGATGTTGACGAGTACACTACTCATTTTTATGAATTAACACGACTAGGTCCCACAATGGATGAACTGGAAAGCAAGAAACTTGAAAGGTACATCGGGGGAATCTCAAATGAAATTCGTATGTTGGTCATTGCATGGGAACCCGATACCATGTCTGAAGCTATCAAAATGGCGATCGAAGCAAAGGAACTCATAGTTCACGCCAAGACATCAGGAAACAATAGTGACAATAAAAGGAAGTGGAACAACAATCTAGGTTGCAATGCTGCTCAACAATCACCCAAAGGACAAGAAGTGAATAGAGCCTTTGCTGCAGAACCGCACACAAAGAGAAGGTATACTAGAAAGTTACCTTACTGCAACCTGTGTAATCAACATCACCGAGATCATTGCAGTAAACCGTGTGGAGTGTGCAAGAAGCAGGGTCATCGGACTAAGGATTGTAGGAAACACACAAATCATAAGATCCTAGGGAGTTGCTTCAAATGTGGAAACTTAGGGCATTTCAAGAACGACTGCCCGAAGCTAAGGAACAAGGAAAATCAGGAACTTGGAATCAAGACTAAATCGCTCGAGGAATAGCGTGAGCTGTTGAAAGAGAACCGTCAGGATATTAGCAACATCAAGGATAACAACAATGCTTCAGCAGGAGGAGCCTTGTTTCAATATATAAACCGTAGTTCGAGCCCTTTAGGGTTGTATCTTTCCTTTTGTACTTGCCATTGGTACAATGACATAACCTAGTTGTATTAAGCACTTTTCTATCCAATGTAATATCTATCCTTTGTTACCTCTGTGATAATCATAACCATCGTTTACTCCATTTTCTATCCCAATTGCTCCAACTTCAATCGTTTCGCAACATTTTAGCATTGTCTTATCAGGGATTAGGCTGATTTCGTTTTTGATGAATTAATAGACTATTACCATTCGACAAGATTCACCCACGTATCCAATACACCATTCAAGCTATTTTACTATCATATGGGGAAATTGTTTTACAGAAAAATTTTTGAAGTAAGCTATTTTATTACCATCCTGTAAATTGATTTTCTGTCATTACACCAAGTATTTACTATTATTACGCGAGGCAATTTTCATGTTATTTGAAAGAAAACATCAGGATACCATTTTTAATAACAATGCGTTGAACACCATCTAAAACTTTTGAGAAAAGTTATGATATTTTGACAAAATCTAACATCGCATCATTAGTCCTCAATTGTACATAGCCTGATCACCTATGTAAAATTCAGGAAGGATTATGCCATGAAGGAAATAATTACCTTTTCAAAGGATTGTTAATAACAAACTTCATTTAAAAGTTTTGTAAACAAAGGAACTCTTCCATAAACATCCCTTTTGCCGAACTATCCCTGGATACTTACCCCACCTGTCACCCACTTAGCCATTAAGTTGGATTTTCCCATTGACTTCCCTAAGAGAGACTTTTCATATCAATTACATGCAGGATTCCTCTATACAATAAAAGCAACGAAAGGATTACAGAACTACTAACCAGGATTAGAAGTATATAGTGAGAGAATTCATAACTCAACAACAAATTCTAAGATACTGCGAGACCATCCGAATCACCATCTCTGACTTAGTTGTCAAATTCTATCGTTTAAGGGTACTAGCTAGACTGAGCTACAGGATTGAACTCAATATAAATGTCCGCAGGACAACACAATAGAAATAAACCAAGCTTCTAATTGAGACTGTAGAGCATTTCATTTAAACATGGCCTCATCCATACATAACCTTTCCTGCAGTAAGTTTTCACAAAGGACTATTGTTTGAAATAAGAATATCGATGTAGATTTCCTCTAAGGCATTATGTCTCTAGAAAGTTCCGATAACCTCACCTTCATACCAAGCAAGGGATCAAACCGGAACATATCTCCTCATCTACATGGGAAAACAGAATAGACATTCATCGACACAACATCAAGTGATACGTTCACCTTGCCAATTACAACGATAAACTATTTCAGGACATAAGTTAGTCTAAATACCTATGCTTGTAGTTATGCCTGATAACCACCAATAGGCATTATCCAACCTCAGGAACTAAATGTTAGACATCTATGCATTTAAGCGAACATTTCCTATTCCACCATTTTATCCTTGTTAGTGTTTTCACTTTTAAATAAAGTTGATGCGTTTACATAAATCACATACCTTGTGGAAAAATGATTTCTGAAATTCCTATTTTGAACAAGTACGATCCTTTTTGGTCAATCTTTAGCAACACTACTGTACAATGAGAAATATACATAGACATCAAACTTTGGTAAACAGTCTTAATCACAACATGTTTGAAAACATTTTTTTCTATTTCATAACTACTGAAATTTTGAATCAGCAGGAAAAATATTACTAAGTAAATCATTTGCTCCATTTTTCTAAATTCGTTTATTCAGAAAAAGATTTCAACCAAAACTCACAATCGCGAGACAAATTTCCAGAACCAATTTCCCTACAACATCGCTTATGCATTTAGGATTTGTGACTTGACAATAAAGAATATTTGGAATATGTGATGAAGGAATTAGGAAGGACATCACAAATTAATCACAAACTTCAGTAGTGGAGACCAAACCCAATAGACAAAGAAGGACATATGTCTTATCATCCGTTGGAACAAAACACAAGGAATCAAATTGTTACCTATATTCTATCCCTTTCAGATAACGCCAAGTTCGAAGGACCGAACATTGTGGAATTAGTCACAAAGGTTTATTGTACCCATTTTAGTTATTCCTGTTAAGGAAACCGATTTACCTTGGACTTCAAGCAATCATTTCAGGATTTCCTTCAGAAACCCATTTAGATGTAAACATCACCTATCATCCTCAGACCGATGGTCAAAGCGAGAGAACAATTCAAACATAGGAAAGTATGCTCAGAGCATAAGTGATTGACCCTAGAAATGGTTGGACTAACCAGTTATCATAAATCAAATTCAGTTGCAATCATAGTTATCGCGCGGGCATAGAGACTATACCATTTGAGGCACTCTATGGTCGAGGTGCCAATATCTATTGACGGATCAAAATTTGGAAAAGCCCAACATACTAGTCTAGTAGGCATTCATGAAATAACCAGAAATTTTCTACAAGTCAAGAATCAGTTACAAGTTCAATAAGTTGTAAACCATTAAAACTTCAAGTTGGTAGGCAGAGTTATGCAGAAAGTTCTGCCTAGGAAAGGCATGATATCATTCAGAAAACTTGGAAAGTTAGACCCAATATACACTGGACCATGTAATATTTCAGACAGAGTAGGCCTAGTGGCCGTCAGACTTGAGCCTTGATAGAGAACAACAGGATTACACAACCATGTATTATCATCTTTTCAGATTAGTCACTCATAATTCCATTTGGAAAGGAATCCAACCCAAAGTCAAACATAAACCTTGTAGGAGAACAAGTAGAAATCATGGACAGTTAGGTCGAACAGTTGAAGCAGAGTCGAATTCCTATCGTGAGAGTTCGCTGGAATTCTCGAATATCATCACATTTTCACCAATACGTCTTTAGAGACCAACATAAACTGAACTTCGGGACGAACTTCCTTTTAGAGGGGAAGACTGTCACAATTCACCATTTCAGGTCATTTCCCAAACTTCGACATTTTACTATTCATAAATCACTATTCATCAAAAACACTATTCATCGTTTTCGAGGTCAATTTGATATTCTGATAAACATTTGAGAATTTTACTATTCACTGAACAGTATTCATTTCCGGAAAAGTTTTCACTATTCACTTGCATTACTCATTTCATCGTAAATTTAGTTTACGGGTATTAAAATTTGCGTAACCGTATTGGTTTAGGTGCGAATTCATTTCATTAGTACTAAGGACACTGCATACGGACTAGAGACAGTCTACATATCATCATAACAGCATTTTCATGTTATACCACTCTTAGGATTTTCAAATTTATATATTTGATATATTTAACGTTTACGTATAATTATTTATAAATTAACGTTAACACACGGTTAATAAACACGACGAATATATTTAAATATTCCCACAATGGTCCCGACATATTTTTATATCGATTATATCATCATAAAAGTTATAATATTCATTTACCCAGTATTTTGGAAATTTATTTTATTTATAACGTGAGTTTATAAGTATTACGACGGTTTTCGTGAAAACTAAACGATAATCACCCGAACACTCAGTACTTGTACCCAACATATTTTTAACATTTTTACAACTTTATTTTATCCCGAATAACTTCGTTAACATTTATTTCTATCAAACCCGGTACCCGATTTTAACTAATAACACATATGTATACATAAACTACACTAGATTTCCTAATTAAATACAAGCTACCCCAACCCCCCCCCCCCCCATCCACCATGGCCGGCCCCCTAAAGTCCTCACCAAGGCAAAATACATTTTTCCTAACCTCTAGCATTAATGTACCATTATAATACATTATAACCTTTTCCTAAATATCTAAAAACACCTAAAACATAAACATAACAAGTTTCTTAGAATCATAAGCTCATATTTCTCATCTCTTTCACTCAAACCCACGACCAAAGCCCAAATCCATGATCAAGTGATTATTTTCCAAAGTTTAAAGCTACAAAGTTGTTCCTTTTATCATCCTAATCAAGATTCTTGCAATATAAACTCAATAACACAAGATTTCTCATCCTCTAATCACCTATTATTTCAAAGTGAGTTATCAAATTTATTTTCATGATTTTATCTAATTAATACTTGTATCTTATGGTTTTCATGCTTAATTTCATGTACAAGTTAGCTATACCACATTATTTTTGTTAACTTTTTGAACATACAAACCCTAGATTTTGATTTAGGTGTTCGTTTGTTAAATTAACATGATTAGTAGTGATTAGGAACCCATGGCACTCTAAGAAGGTGTATGGTAGGATTTATATAGCTTGGTGGTGTTTGCAAGAGATTTGGTTGAAGTAGAAACTAGTTTTGAACATGAAAAATGAATTTGTAACAAGTATTTAAACATTCTGTCCCATTTTTGTAAATCCAGGAAAATCAGTAAACATAAAGGAAACTTTTGCAAAATTTTTAGAAAATAATTTCAAAAACGAATCCGTAGGCGAAAGAACGGATTAAAAAGAGTTTATAACGAAGAAGTTATGATTTTTACAAGTTTATTGACGAAAAGTATATTTTCTGAAAATTGTTGTTGTTGGACGTTTTTCGTCGGACAAAACGAGGCTTTAGACGTAACTCGGAGGAGCCAAGCTTTCCAAAATATATTACTACATACTAAGACGTAACCGTGGATATAAAGAACAAGTAAAACGGACTTATAACGACAAAGATATTCACGTTTCAATATCGGCGAAACTTATATTATTTTTGACAGCTTTTGAAAATAATAATACTAATACTACGTAGTAACTCTAGAATCTAGAAATAATACCAAGTACCCAAATTCATAACTAATGAAGTATTAGTGATTACAAGTATATTTTTATCACTACAAGGCGTTATTTCAAGGATTTCAAACCGAGGATTTCAACACTAACATTGATACATACGATATATATATATATATATACATTTCAACTAGTTTTATTTTTCTAGTTGCCATATTTTCCTAAGTCTTGGAAAATGTATATTTTTTATAACAACAAGTATTTTTCAAAGAGTAGAGTGGTATAGGAAACATGTGCATGGACATTCATAACATCATTTTGTGATCTAAATTAGATCGTTCATCATTCATATTAGGTTGAGGCAGCTAACTGTTCATTGTTGTTCATTTCACTACATCACAGTATCATCAGTTTAAGGTGAGTTTTCATAGCCCCGTTTTCAATTCAATATTTTGATTTCAAATCCCACGGGGGAATACATTGCATCAATCATTTTAGTATGAGCCCAAGTACCAAAACATATGTACATTGCTTAAGTTGTCATACCAACATGTTAAAGTCCCCTATTTATTATCATGGACCGTTAATTTGCCGATTAAGCGAGAGTGAGTGGATAGATCTATTGAGGGTGACGCCTCCATCCGTGGTAGTATTTACCAACAGTAAGCGGATGCATTTCATGTTTGACATTTTGGGAGTGTTCTAGTAAAACATTCAGGAGGGGCATATAAATTTCATCAGTCTAGCTTCGGGGTCATGAGCTTAAGGTCTATTGTACTATTTTACTTGACTTTTATTATGCACTTATACTTGTGGTGGCCGTACAACATTACATTTTATAAACCTATGGAATTCACCAACATTCGTGTTGACGTTTTAGCAATGTATTTCAGGTTATTAAGGTAGCTCATGTGGCATGCATTTGGACCTTCATGGAGTAACGGAGTCGACGCGTCTCACTATTATTTCATGCACTTATGTAAACGTTTGATCTAGTATGACTTGTTTTTCATAAACTTGCAACACCTTTTGGGGACCTCATATTGTAAACTCTGGATTATTTCAATGATCAAACGAAGTATTTTCCAAACGACACTTTAGGTCATTCAATGTAACTGTAACTATGATGCTATGACAGAAACCCCCAGGTATTCCATTCCACTGCAAGTCAGGTAAATTGGGGGTGTGACACATTGATATTTGTTTCAAAGTGATTCAAGCCTCAACACTCAAGTGCAAAGAGAAGAATACTTCTATTAGAAGTATTACAACTTAGTATCATCTTGCTATCTAAGTTGTTTGTTTATTTCATCTTGTTGATCCTTCATATTTTGGTAAATAAGGTGTATGTATTAGTTAGCTAGATTGTGTTTTAAAATCTAGAATTGTTGTAAGTGTGAAGTGGAACTTGAAGTGAAGAAGTAGTGTTTCATAGTAGTGGTGATAGGAAATATTAGCAATAGTGATTAGTAGTGAAGAAATTGGAACTTCCAAGTTAAGAAGACATTGAAGACTAGAAGTTGTAAAGACGTTAGAGACTTGAAGTTGTGAAGAAGTTAGAGCCTTAAAGTTGTGAAGAAGTTAGAGCCTTGAAGTTGTGAAGAAGTTAGAGCCTTGAAGTTGTGAAGGTGTTAGTCCTTGAAGTTGTGAAGAATTTATGAAGCGTGAAGATACTTGTGGTGTGAAGAAGTATTGAAGTAGTGAAAAGGTATGAAGAAGGTGTGGTGTGAAAATAGTTGTGAGATTGGTTCTAGCTACGATTAGAACTCGACATTTTGCTTAGTGTCGCAAATCGGTGTAAGCTTTGGTGTGTACGGTTTTCTCCGCCATAAGGGAGGTTATTGACTTAGTGAAGAAAACTCTCGAGTTCGGTGCTCGGGGAGTGGAGTAGGGCAAGGAAGGTGTCCTTGTAGCCGAACCACTATAAATCCTTTGTCTCTCGGTTTGATCTATCCATCTCTCACTCTTTGCTCGCTTACTTATTAGCTTTTCGTATATAGTTATAATTGTGTGTTGTGCATATATTGATTTTACATAAAGGTCAAACTAGGTTCCATTCACAACATTAATTTTACATAAGTAAACTATAAGTATATACACCTTTAAAACACATATACATATATAAATACAAACATATATTTATGAGAGATATATGATTTTATTATTTCTACTCAACATTTTAAATAAGTACTATTTTTATGATAAGTGTAAATAAACTTGTATTTATGCTTTAGCTTCAAAGGTTTTACGGTTATAATCAATTCTTTAGAAGCAAAACTTTTATTAGACGAAAAAGACGGAAAACTATTCAACCCCCCCCCCTTCTAGTTTTCCACAAAACCATCACCTCAAACAATCCCAATGGTTTATCAATGACCTTTGATAGATACAATTATATTGATACACGAGGCAGATCCAAGTCATTTGTGACTTGGGTCCCCAAAAGGACCTAATTCCTTTATTTTGTGTGCAGGAACATTCCAAGACTACAAATGATCAAGGATATTCAGACAGTGGATGTTCCAGGCACATGACTGGTAATAAGTCCTATCTTTTAGACTTTCAACCTTATGATGGACAATTTGTCAGCTTTGGAGGAGGAATTGGTGGCAAAGTTTCTGGCAAAGGAACTATCAAGGCTGGAAACATAGATTTTGAGAATGTGCACTATGTGAAAGAACTCAAGTACAACCTTTTCAGTGTGTCACAGATGTGTGACAAGAAGCATAGAGTTCTATTCACAGAAGATGAATGCTATATCTTATCTAAGGATTATAAGCTCCCTGATGAAAGTAAAATTTTGCTTAAAATCCCTAGAAAAGGCAATCTATATAGCATTGACATGAAGAACATAGTGGCTAATAATGATGTTACTTGCTTGCTTGCAAAAGCCACTTTAGATGAATCCATGCTTTGGCACAGAAGACTTGGTCATGTTAACTTCAAGACCATCAACAAGATTGTGAAAGATGGACTTGTCAGAGGTCTACCAGAGAAAAGATTTGAAAATGACCAAACTTGTGTTACCTGTCTCAAAGGAAAACAACACAGAGCTTCATGCATGACCAAAGCATTCAATTCTATTGATCATCCACTTTTCATGCTGCATATGGACTTGTTTGGTCCTACATCTGTAAGCAGCATCAATTTCAAGAAGTATTGTCTTGTTGTGACTGATGATTTTAGTAGATTCACATGGGTTTTCTTTTTAAGAACCAAGGATGAAACCACTGGCATCCTTAAGACATTCATCACTGAAGTTGAAAATCAAGTTGAAAAGAAGATCAAGATTATCAGGTGTGACAATGGGACAGAGTTCAAGAACAAAGTTATGGATGATTTTTGCAGAGACAAAGGTATTAAGAGAGAATTTAGTGTTGCAATAACTCCTCAACAAAATGGAGTTGCTGAAAGAAGAAACAGAACACTAATTGAGGCTGCTAGAACCATGTTAGTTGATTCAAAGCTTCTAGTGACTTTTTGGGCTGAAGCAGTTAACACTGCTTGTTACATACAGAACAGGGTTTTAGTGGTCAAAACAAAGAACAAGACACCTTATGAGTTATTCAGAGGAAGACCTCCTACTTTGGAGTTTATGATGCCTTTTGGGTGTCATGTTACTATTCTCAATACCATTGATCATCTGGGTAAATTTGAAGAAAAGTCTGATGAAGGCTTCTTTGTTGGATATTCCATGGTTAGCAAGGCTTTTAGAGTCTATAACTTAAGAACAAAGAAGATTGAAGAGAATTTGCATGTTGAGTTTCTTGAAAATAAAGCTAACATGGCAGGTTCAGGACCAGATTGGCTATTTGATCTTGAAACATTATCCAATACAATGAATTATGTACCTATTACTTCAAGTACAGGAGACAAAGATCTTGAAGATTCAGAAGAATTCATTGATGAAGATGAAGCTTGCAAAGATGATGAAGATCAAATTGTTATGCCACTTTGGGACTTTGTTGACAATTTTGAAAAGAAAAGTGATGCAGATGATGTGAATTTTGATGTATTGAATAAAGAAATTCCTGCTAGCAGTGGTAACTCAATTCCCACTGCTACACCAAAAGTTTCCACTGACAGCCCAAATGTGGAACATACATCACAGGAATCACCAAGTGATGATGTAGAGATCTCAAACATGCCTACAACATATGATATTCCTAGCACATCACAGACTTCAATTCACAAAGTGCATCCACTTGACAATGTTATTGGTGAACTTCAATCAGGTGTGAAGACTAGAAGACAGACAAAGAAAGATCATATTCATGGGTTCATTAGTGAAGTTTATGAGTCCAAGAAGCATAGGAGGAAGAATGAGTGTTTGTTTTTCTGTTTTCTCTCACAAGTGGAGCCTAAGAATGTTTATATGGCTCTAGAAGAATCTAGCTGGGTTGAAGCAATGCAAGAGGAGTTGTTGCAGTTTAAACTTCAAAAGGTTTGGGTTCTTTGTGACTTGCCTGATTGTATGAAGGTCATTAGTACTAAATGGGTTTTCAGAAACAAGAAAGATGAAAGAGGTATTGTAATAAGGAACAAAGCTAGATTGGTTGCTCAAGGATATACTCAAGAGGAGGGTATTGACTATGAAGAAGTTTTTGCTCCTGTTGCAAGAATTGAGGCTATTAGATTGTTTCTAGCCTATGCATCATTTATAGGCTTTACTGTCTATCAAATGGATGTTAAGAGTGCCTTTCTGTATGGTACAATTGATGAAGAGGTCTATGTCTCTCAACCTCCAGGCTTGGAAGATCCTCAACACCCTAATAAAGTGTATAAAGTGGTTAAGGCTCTTTATCGCTTACATCAGGCTCCAAGGAAGTGGTATGAAACCTTAGCTACTGATTTATTGAATAATGGGTTTCATACAAGATTGACCAAACTTTTTTCATCAAGAAAGACAAGGGTGATATTTTGCTTGTTCAAGTATATGTTGATGATATTATCTTTGGGTCTACTAGACAAGAGATGTGCAAAGAGTTTGAAAAGCTGATGAAAAATGAATTTCAAATGAGTTCTATGGGAGAACTTACATTCTTTTTGGGGCTGCAAGTACAACAGAGTAAAGAAGGCATCTTTATCAGTCAAGACAAATATGTGACTGAGATTATTAGGAAGTTCAAGTTTACTGATGCAAAACCTTCAAATACCCCTGCTGACAAGACCACTCATCTATTGTTGAAGAATGCTAGTGGTGCTAATGTTGATGTGCACACTTACAGGTCTATGATTGGTTCTTTGATGTATCTTACTTCATCAAGGCCAGACATTATGTTTGTTATATGTGCTTGTGCAAGATTTCAAGTGACTCCAAAGACATCACATATGACAGCAG
Organism: Artemisia argyi; assembly: GCA_030686995.1. Classification (NCBI taxonomy): domain Eukaryota; kingdom Viridiplantae; phylum Streptophyta; class Magnoliopsida; order Asterales; family Asteraceae; genus Artemisia; species Artemisia argyi. The sequence goes on along the minus strand of CM060702.1, from coordinate 90,789,177 downwards.
TGGAAAAGATTTTTAGGTATTTGAAGACATGTCCTAATTTAGGATTATGGTATCCAAGAGAATCCCCTATGGAATTGGTCACATACTCAGATAGTGACTATGCTGGTGCAAGTTTGGATAGAACGTCAACCACAGGTGGATGTCAATTTCTTGGATGTAGATTGGTGTCATGGCAGTGCAAGAAGCAAACTATGGTTGCTACTTCAACCACTGAAGCAGAATATGTAGCAGCTGCTAGTTGTTGTGCTCAGATCTTATGGCTTCAGAATCAATTATTGGATTATGGGTACAATTTCATGAACACCATTATCTATATAGACAATAGTAGTACCATATGCATTATTAAAAATCCTGTGCAACACACTAAAACTAAACATATTGAAATTAGACATCATTTTATTAGAGATTGTTTTGAGAAAAAGCTTATTAATGTTGTCAAAATCCATACTGATGACAATTATGCTGATTTATTAACAAAAGGGCTTGATGTGGGTAGGTTTCAATACTTAGTAACAGGGATTGGAATGCTAAATCCATAAATCTTTGATGTCTAATACTTTTCAGTGTTGCATGATAGTTTTTAGGTACTAGTATTGTTTGTATATGTATGGTTTTCTACTAACTTGTATGCAGAGTTATCAAAAGCACAGTGGAAATAATCATACAACAGTGGAAAGATTGGTGAAAAAAGCATAAAGAAAAAGTACTTTTATTGATGCATAAAGAAAGTACATAACAACCATCAAGAAAACATTATCACCAAAATAGAAAAACATCACATAACAAATCCAACAACCTAACATCTACTCCATAGGCTTCTTTCCCTTTCCCTCATAATCATGCTTGCCTTTGGAAGCTTTCTTTCTCTTGTCATCAAAAGAAATTTACTTCCTTGGACAAGCAAGTCCCAGAACTTACTTGGGAGGCCTTGGTGCTTGTGCAGGCTTCTCTACAGCAGGCCACTTCATGTTGCTTATGACAGACTTCAATGTTGTGGTGAGGGCCTTTGGAAGTTATTTGGAAAGATTGAAGGTTGGATCATCATCATCATCAGAGGAAGAACTGGAATAGAACTCCAAGGATGGAGCAGGTGAAGCTTCAGCCTTTTCAGATTTCATGTTGGATGATGTGGATGTGGTAGCACTTGGAGGAAAGTAATCACTCCACCCTGTAGATGGTTCCTCTGAGTTTGTGCAATAGCTGATCTCTTCATTAGATGAATCATCTGAGGATATCTAGACAATTGGGAACCAGCTCATTGTGTTGTTAAAGGGTTTGTGTTATTGAAGATGTTTGTTGATGAAAGATAAAGGTTTTTGAGCCCCCTTTTATAAGCAAAGTCAAGGTCGAATTCAAATTAATGAAGAATATTTACTCTTACCTGTTTTGGTAGGTTGGAGGAGTAAATTTGGTTATTATCAGGTTGACTTTTGGAAGATATTTTTGTGAATAGTAACTTGGTTAAAAAGTTACTTTGGGTTAAATTTTTATAGGTTAAGTTGAGTGTTACTTTGTTCTGCAGCATACAACCCATCTTATTGGAGTCATTGGAGTTATAAGGTGTGTATCATAGACACACAACAAATGGTTATTGATTCACCATGTCTAATCCACATAAGAATCAACTAATCCGGAGCAAACGGCTCCTGGTAAAGACTTACCAAATCCGTTTATGGTTGATAGTTTACCAAAAACTATATGGTTATCAACTCACCATACTCCAAGTGATCAAGAGTTGGCTAGTCCATAGCAAACGGCTCATGGTAAAGACATATCAAATCCATTGATAGCTGGTAGTTTGCTAAAAACTATGATAAAAGCGGCTAATTTTCATGTTTTACTTACCACTGCTCTTTGATATATTGTGAAAATTTTACCACTGCTAGTTCATTAGTTACCACTGCAAGAGTAATTTTGCCACTGATGAACTAGCCGTTACAACTGTTGTGTCAGTAATCTATTTTTTACTAGCCGTTGTAAATATAACCGTCTTTCCTTATTAATAGGGTAAATCTTTTGTGAATTATCTTCTTACCTATTATAATTTATTCTTTTCCAAAGATAATTCTTTCTTAAGATAATTCACATTACGCAACCTCCTCAAACCCTATTAGTATAAATTGATCATCATACGGCTTGATTTTTATCTTGATTACTAACACTTTTATTCTCTTTTCACAAATATCATGGCGATTCTAAAATTTGTCGAGGAGCACAACCAAGTGGCCTATCTACAAAAGTCAAATGAGAAGAGTGGCCCTTTTTTCATCAGATTGTGGATTTTCTAAATACAACTCATATAAGGTATGCCTTAACTATTAATCCCACAATCTATGTCTCTCATATCAAACAGTTCTGGAACACTGTGGAGTCCATAACTCTTGAACAGAGAGACACACATGAATCTGTGGAAGCTCTAAGAGCCACTGTGGATGGGGTAACCATTGATGTTACAGAGTCATCCCTGAGGAGAATTCTCCAATTGGATGATCTCAATGGTACAATCACATTACCCAATTCAAAAATTTTCATTAATATTGCTTTAATGGGGTATGATACATCTGAACAAAAAGTAACTTTCAGAAAAGGATGTTTTTGTCCCCATTGGAGATTTTTCATTCACGCTCTTTTACATTGCCTAAGTCCTAAGAAAACATCTTATGAACAATTTGCATCAACCATGGCTTATCCTTTGGTTTGTTTGGCAACTGATAGGACTTTCAATTTTTCAAAGTTTATTTTCAATAATATGAAAGGCAATGTACAGAGTCCATATAAATTTTTGATGTATTCAAGGTTTGTGCAAGCAGTGTTAAATGAGTTTCAACTGCAACCTCACAATAGAATTTATGAAACCTCCTATCTTAAGCCAAAAGTTTTTCAAAACATGAGTAAGGCTTCAGATCTTTGGAATGGGGAGGTTCATCCACTTTTTCCTCAAATGCTTGCTAAAATTTCACAAGTACAGGGTGAAGATGCAACCATCCCAGTTGTATCCCATAACACACCCAATATTGTTGTTCCACCAATTCACCATACCCCTGCAGTCACTCACACTTATGAGAGAAGGCATAAACAGTCAACTTATCTCATCTCAACATTGCATGTTGCTGAACCTTTTGGTTTAGGGACAAGCAGTGGTGGTTCAAGGCTTAATTCTAGTCCAACTAGGGAAGAGCCTGAATCAATGCCCCATGATTCACCTCTCCCAACAGGTAACACAGTTGGAAGTGTTGAGGGCAGTGTGCAACTACCTGAATTGATGGACATCTGTACAAAATTAGTCAAGCAGGTTCAAGCTCTGGAGAAAGATCTGGCACAGACCAAAGTACAACACGCCACAGAGCTGAATCAACTGAAGGCAGAGATTCAAAGATTGCAGAATGAAGTTGAGAGTCTCAAGAAGAAAAGATCTGCCAAAGTTGTGTTCTCTTCATCATCTTCACCTCAGGATGAGTTTTCCGCAGGTTCTAGTAAAGATTTGGGAGATTCTTCCAAACAGGGGAGGAAATCAGATGCAGAGTTTAAGGGGAGGAAGTTAGACTTTGGGGAAGATTATGATATGGCTGTTGATGCTAATTTTTATTTTGATGATACAGTTGGAACTGCTCAACCAATTTCCACTGATGCAGAACAAGTTCCCACTGATCAAAATATTCCCACTGCAAGTGAAAACATTCCCACTGATAGCCAAAATGTTACCACTGCAGAGGAAGAAGCTGTCAGAATAAGAACAGTCAAAGGAAAAGCTATTGTGACTGGTTTAGAACAAGAGCAAACAACAAAGATTTCTAAGAAAGATCAAGCTTAGATTGATTTTGATGCAAGATTGGCAGAGCAATTAGCTGCAGCAGAGAATGAAAAGAAGAGAAAGCTAGAGGAAGATGAAGTTTCTAGTTTTATGGAAGCAAAGAGGTTGGACAAACTTGAAGCAGTAATGGCAGAACCACTTTCAGTTGTTCCACCAACTGTCATACATGAGAAACCTCCAATGTTTACTTATGTGCCTACAGAGGAAGAGATTGACTACATGATTAATAATGATCCTATTATCAGAAAGAAGGCTATTGAACTTATTGCAAATACAACCTTGAATGAAGAACAAAGGTCTGCTCAACTAAAATATTTTATTCAAATGAAGAATCAGCAGGCTCTTGATGATATCATTGGGGATGTAAGAAAAGGTCAAAAGAAGCCAAGGAAACTTACAAAGGCACAGATCATTGCTGAGATGAAGACTTTTTCTGTCATGTTGGCAATATGAAGATGGCTCAATTCAAAGGAATGTCACATGATCAAATTGAAGGTATTTACTACAGGATTAAAAGACAAGATAGTAATTTCATTCCTATGGATCAAGAACCTGTAGTGATAAAGACAAAAAGATCTGGAGTGAGTCTTGGATCTAAAGATGCAAAGAAATTGAAGACTCAGGAGTCATCTCAAGCAAAAGAGGGTCCTAGCAAGTTGACAGAAGAGCAAGTTACAAACATGATATTTATAGAGACTGATGTACTTAATATTGAACCTCTACAAACAAAATATCCAGTAGTTGGTTTGGAAATCTATTCTGATGATTTTGGAGTTGCTTGGAAGATTATCAGAACTGGAAGTGTCACAAGTATTTGCAGAGATTTTGAAGACATTGTTAGATCTTGTGATAGAGAAGACTTGGATACTTTGTGGAGGATTGTTCAAGATCAGTTCAAGAACGATGAACTTGTTGATGTCAAGGCTAAGGAGTTATGGGTTCACTTCAGAAGATTATATGAACCTGACCCAAGTGACAGATATTGGAGATTTGAAGCTCACAACATGAATACTTTGTGGAAGTTTTATGACTCAAGTGTTGTACATCATCTTTCTACTCAAGATGGAGTTGATGTGTTTATGCTTGCAGAGAAAGAATATCCATTGAGAGCTGGAGTATTGACTGTGATGATGTCAGTGAAGCTTAGGTGTTGGGAAAGAAGTGAAGTCATAGAAAATTTGCTGCAAAGGATTTATGATCAAAGTGTGAGAGCTGATAAAGAGTTAAGAAGAAGAAGATAAGTGTTTGGAAGAATTCCCATATCCTCATGATTGTTGATTACTTGAAGAAACTTATTGATTTATTTATTAATCATAAGTTTAGGGGAGGATTGTTGGGAATTATACTAACAGTTACCACGGCTAGTGAAGACATTACAACTGCTGAAGAATGTACTTGCAGTGGAAACTCATTACCACTGCAAGAACATATATTACCACTGCTGTTTAGATAACTGTTAGGAAACGTGTTTAGATAAATATAGAATAAATCTTGTGTATATCTTATTCTATTAGCATTATACTTATCTTGTAGAAGAGGACTCGTGCTATAAAAGGAGATCCTAGATTAAAGGTTAGATATACGTTTTCTAGAGCTTCAAGGTGTAACCCTAGTGATACTAAGATCACTCGTATTATTATCATTAATAATATTGGAGCTAACCGTTTGTTACATATATTGTTCTCATTCATAAACAACTGTTTCATTCACAATCAAACTTCTAAGTGTTACTAAGTAGATTCCGCATACTTAGTGATATAACTCAAAGTATCAATCTAACACAGTTCAAGGTGTAAAGATCCATCAATAGGCCTGTCTCTGCATCTCATGCAACTCACTCTATAACTCGCTGATACTAGTACGATAGTGTTGACTATCATCTCCTACATACAACTCGGTCTGAGACAACTGTCTCGCCATTCTCCCAACCTCTATCATCCTCCTATCCAAGGAATCCAAGCGTCCCTGAAACTCAGCATACGTCTCCTCTATAGGGCTCAACCTAGCACCCTGCCTATATAAACCGACCTGCAACTTATCTGCTACCTTCTTCCCTTCCTTTTTCTCCTTCATCAATTCCACGACAATAGATGGCCGAAAATACGTACTCCTGGCCCTCGATGTGTAACGACCCTGACACCAGGTCATCTCCTCCCTCAATCTGCTTAACTCATCCCCAATCACTGAAGACGTAACGCGTGGGTCTGCTGACGACTCTCCAACTTCACAAGTGAACGATAACTCTGTAGGTACGGCCTCTGTCGATGTCACCTCGGAAATCATAACATGCTCCAAGCTCTCAGGAGTATCCGACTCATAAGTCACATCCTACACAACAGGCGAAGGCTGCGGGGGAACATCCTGATCCTCCTCCATAAACTCCTCATCATCATCCTCCTCGTCGTCATCATCGTCATCCATCTCCTCATCTCCATCATCCTCAATATCAACATCATCCTCTAAACCTACCTCATCATCTAAACCAACATCAACATCCAACTCAACATCAACATCCAACTTAACATCGTCTCCTAAAGGCAATGAGTCTACAACGGGTGGGACTGGATCCTGATCACGGGGAACTAGGACAGACATGATACTCTACAAGAGTATAAGGAAACATAAAAATACTAGCCAAATTTTCGCGGAAAACCATTTTATAAGCCAAAGCATGATAGTGGAAAAGTCCAAACCAATCTCAATATAAAATATATATATATATATATATATATATATATATATATATATATATATATATATATATATATATATATGTGTGTGTGTGTGTGTGTGTGTGTGTGTGTGTGTGTGTGTGTGTGTGTGTGTGTGTGTGTATGCGTGTGTGTGTGTGTGTAAGGTTTAAAAGAATACCAGGGTGCGAAGTGGCACGGAGGGCTGTCGGCTTTCTGTCTCAAAACATTTTGACTCTAGGAAAAAGTTTATAGTCAAGAGCGAGCTCGTTCTCTATAAACGGTGCTCTGATACTGTAACACCCCAACCCGAGAAGGGCTAAAGTGTAACATTATGGAGTCAAATCAGAACACAAGTGAAACGGAGATACATTACCAATACAAAGTCTACAAAGGTTACAAAGGAAAAAAAAACCAAACAAGGTACAAGATATAAAAAGGGGCAACAACATACTAAGCCCAAAACATAAGATACTAAGCCCAAACATAACAGCTTCTAAACATCTCTAAGTCCAACAAGTATCTAATAGGGTGAAGTCTTCTAAGCCCAAAAGCAAACAAACTCTTCAATCCAAAACCCAGCTTCCTACTAAACCTGCCGCATGGAAAAGAAGGCGGCTGAGCATAAAAAGCTCAGTGAACAGATATGAACAAATAGCAAAGCAATACAATAGAGTAGGGAATAAACAAGGAATTAGGAATATGTGGTATCAAAAAGGGTAATCAAAAGATGACATGGTTAAGTGTAAGGAATAGTATATGTAAGTTTTCAGCATTTTACCCAAGGCCAATCAATACAATACAATACAATAGTAGCCCAATATGGAGTGATCAACTCCCAATATGTGAGGGGTTGCAATGCACGCATACCCAGTCACCAATACAATATGTAGCAATGTAGACAATGTAGTAGCTCTAATAATCAATCAATCAATCAATACAATACAATACAAATCTAGGATGCATCCATACGCCCCCGTAGGCCAATAACAATCACAATCAAAGCAATAGTCAATAGTAGATCGGGGACGGCGTAGTACATCTCTCCAACTACGCTAGAGTACATAACATTGGTGCATCAATGCTATGGTTGTGGCTACTCCACAACAAGTAATACCCCGGGTAAATACTGAAGGGTCAAGTGGTCAAGGTTTAATATCAATGGTTCAATATCAAAAGTTTAATATCAAAGGTCCAATACCCAAAGGTTCAAATACCCAAAGATAATTATCAATAGATCATAGGTCAATATCAAGAGGTAGGTCAAATGATTAATGTCAAAGATTCAGTATCATGGTTCAGTATCATAGGTCAATATCAAAGGATCAATGTTGAAGGATCAATATCAAAGGGTCGATCAAGGATGTAATATCAATGGGTCAAAATAGAGAGGTCAAAGCCAAAGTTCCCAATCCACAAGGTTCACTATTCCAAGTCCCAAAATCCCATAATTCATAAATCAAAGGGTCATAATGAGAGTTTAAAACAAAGTTCAATTTAGCGGGTTTCCATCACTAGTTTTAAAGGTTCGTAGTACAATCCCATTTAAAAGGTTTATAACAAGATTCATTTAGAAGAGATCTTCCAAAAGATGAAATTTATAAAAGTGATATTTATTAAAGGTTTTCATCCAATATCCTTCAAAAGTGATCTGTATGAATTTATAAGGTCCCATAAGTAAGTGGTCTTAAATCATATTAAAAGTCTCGTTATAAAATAGTTCTCCTTTAATTATTTCCATATCATAATTAAGAAAAGAATTTCACCTTCTGTTGTATTACCCCAAAAGAACATTCAAGTCTCACAAGGGTTTTATCTCCCGTTACAATATCCCAAAGAATACCCAAGGTCTCACAAAGTTTCAAAGATTTAGGTTACAAAAGGTTATCGAACGGGTCACAAGGGTTCAAACGAATAACAATAGGATCACAATTTCCGGTGAAACACATCCATCATAGGGTCAAGTACGAAGGATCAAAATCAAAGCCAAACGGAGGTCATAACACAATAATCAAGTCAAAGACAAGGTCAAGAGAGAGAAATGTGCACTCCTACTGAAAGAGTACGGAATATCTGTACCTTAGACCGCAAGTGCAAACATAACAGAAACATAAAGATCGGAATCAGACTCCTTCTTCAGCGAATCTACACGAATTAATGATCGACTTATTATTAATAACTTGGTTTAAATAGGAATACTCATTTTAGTCGGCTTCTCATTTTTAGTAACTTTCCATTTTTAGTAGGTTTCCCGAAGTAGTAGTTTCCATATTTATTAAGTTTCCCAAAATAGTAATTTAATACTTTAAGGCTAAAACTGGCAATTAAATAATATTTAAGGTTTAAAATGACTAATATAATATTTTTGGTTTTAAAATGTCAATATTATAAGTTTAGGGTCTAAAATGTAAATTATCAAATTTAAATATTAAAAGTCAAATAAAATTATTTTAAACTTTATTTTAATAATTTTGAGCCCGGTCATCATAATTTATGTAATTTATTAACGTACCCACGATGTTAATATTTATGCCACGACGACCCAAGATTTTCTTTTATAAAATCATGTAAGACTTGTTTATAACCCGACATCGACTAATTTCATCCATATACAACGACACCCTTTTATGACAGAAAATAAGCTGAGACCAACACCCATATTTATCCCATTATAACTCGATATGATATAGATTATAATTAGTTTGTAGCAAGAACGTGGGTCACAAACAAAAGCAAACCACATTCAAAATTTAATAGACTATAGCTCAACGTATAAGAGGTCTCTTATCATATTCAATTATATGTATGTTGAGTTAAGTACAGTACTAATCGAGCCACCCTTTTATTTTATAATGTTCTTGCATGTTTATCGATTCGAACCGCCATAATCCTCGACAGCAAACATATAACCCACGTAACATGTATGCCCATCTTTATTACTTTATGTTTGTTACCAGATTTTAGTAGATATATTAGAGATCATATAATGGTGCTTAAATGACCAGGTTTTATACGTACATCACAGCAGATTCGAAAACAAAACAGAAACAAAGATCGACTTGAATAGGTTTCGTAGTTTATGATTTTATGTAGCTTATATTCTTAGCGATTCATATCACACATATAACGAAATAAACTCTCGACATATAGACCAGATCATGATTGTATAACATGTTTTGTTTTAAGATTATAGGTCTCATGTGTGTGTCGATTATCAGTAGTCTTTTACTCGTTTTAGGAAGCATGCTCGCGACAGAAAAGAAAACAAATGAGAAGGTGAATTAAACCAGGTCGAAAGGTTACCTTGTAGCGTAACGACAAGAAGAAACACACACCAGGTCGATTACCAACCTAGTTATCACCACACCGATCAGAAACAACCCTTGACAAAGATTTAAACCCGCGTCCAAACCACCCTTCTTGTCGACAGAGAACAACGACAATCACTCCAACCACACACGTCCTTCCCTTTGCAGGCCTTTCATCCGAACGAGAGATAGAAGAAGAAACAATGATAGCCGCCACCTTTGTTTTTAGTTTTAGGGTTTTAATATTTAGGTGTTGTGGTTTTCGGTATTACAGAAAATATATGGTGCTTACATTTTCCTCGGCTGGTTTAAGAATTTTAGAAAAGAGTTAAGTTTGGTAAGTACTTTGATTAGGGAAAACTTTAAAGACTAAATCAAATCTTATTATGAAGAGTCGACCCTAGTGATTTTCGGTTGACAAAAAGGAACGAGTAAAGGGGAAATTCAAAGGAAAGTTAGCCAAAAATCATGTGATTGATTTGGGAGGTTTGCCAAGGACAATCTACTCATGCACCTAGTCGAATTACAAGACCATATACGTTTGGTACTTATAACAGAATAATAAAAATCAGCAAGGGCAAAAATGTGTACAATTTGTATCTTTATCATAAGTTTTATATTAGTATCCCGTTCATGAATTCGAGTCTTTATAACTTCGTATTTCAAAAGTTTTAAATTGAAGGGTATTTCAGGTATTTTACGCATTTCAAATGTATGGGTTTTACAACTCTTCCCCTCTAAAAAGAAAATTTCGTCCGCGAAATTGAAAGAAAAACGAAACAGAAACACAACTGATTAAGAACGAAAATGTGGATGACTTGTTTCTCATGACTCTATCTTGTTGATCAAAAATAGCTTCGGTATCCTCAGGAAAGACATATCATACTGAATCCAAATCAAAGAATAGTATACCAGCCGTAACAGATGACAATCGTATCTCCTTGGAAAAGATACAGGGAATATGTAGGATTTGACGGATATATCATCCGCGGAATAGAAATTGACAAACCAGATGCGAACGTATCAAATTGTAGCAAACATGAGAGTAATATATGCGTTAAACTCTTTAGATTCTCAAATAGTCTCGTCTTCAATATAACCATTCAAAGGTATTCTCATAAACAAACAGATCGCTTCTCAAAATCCAAAATCTCATATCTTAACTCATAGCAGATCATAATGAAGCAGATTCAGTGAATGTGAAACGTACATATAGCAAAAACATGGGTGTACACTTCCATAGTAACAGATCGAATCCATACTGATAGAAAACGTATTGTTTAATAACATCAAACGACAGAAAGCTCTACAACAGAGCCTAAGATTTTTATCAAAACATAGAAGTCAAACAATCGCGTGACGAGTATCCAAACGTATCAAAACGTACGGTGATAAGGATGATCAAACGTAATCGAAAGAATCCTAAAGTCTTCACTATTAGTAGATCGTCGCAAACGAAAACAGAAATCTAAGTCTCCACTAAGGCACTTCTCAAGACATCCTATGAACACAACAAGCGCACGTTATATGATGTAAGTATTATCACGCTGGCCAGACGTCATAATACTAGCATCATATAAATATGCCCTCATGATGGTCATACTTTGTCTCAACTAGTGAAACAATTCTACAAATCCACCTAACAGTCCAACTAACTCATGGGTTGGTCCTATTCAAGATCAATAACAAACAAAGCCGGCAAAACAAAAGAAGCTCGAAAAGACGTAACAAAGTCAAACAATCGTCATCAGAAAGAAACATGTCGCCAAATCATCCATTCTTCCATCATAAAGTTCTTTAAGAAATCGTCCCCTCAAGATTTTCTTATGTCCAAATAACCAGTCTTCGTTCGTCTTCCAATCTGAGAGGGAAACGAAATCATTAACTTGAGTTTGATTTCCTTAAGCCTTCTATAGTTCTTCTTGGAATGTGACTGAGAAATGTGAATCTTTGGTATGATCTGCAATGTAACACCCCAACCCGACAAGGGTAAAGATATCACAACAATGGTTTCACATCAGATCATAATAAAGCATACAATTACAGTAATACAAAAGTTTCAAATAAGATTTAGGATTCTACCAGGTTATCAAGTCCAGATTTGCTATCAAGTCTTCTAATCCAAGGGTACACTCTTTTCATAACCCAGCTTCCTACTAAAACCTGCCGCAGGAAAAGGAAATGCGGCTGAGCTTAAAAAGCCCAGTGAACAGATACATATACAAAGCAATGATAATAAAACAGAACTGAAATATAGTGCATTGGAGAAATAGAATAAAGAATAGATAAAAGAGTAATAGAATAGAAAGAAGAAAGGATAGTCATCTACCACGAGCCCAGAAACTCAAAGTCAATCTCAACATCATAATCTCAAAGTCATAATCACACAATCAGAGGGGATACCTCTCAGGCAACCAGATAATATGAGGGGTGTCCTCATGTATCATAATAGTGGAGTAGCTAGCTCCCAGAAATTGTGAAAGGCATGTATAGCACACAGTACCAGTCACCTCAAAGTCATACTCAAAGTCATAGTTAAATCCACTAAACAGAACAGATCTAGGATTGCAATCCATACGCCCCTTACTCAAAGTCAATCTCAAAGTCATATACTCAAAGTCATAATGGCCATAATAGTAATCATAAAAAGGGACGGCGTGAGAAATCACTCACCCACACATGAGTCATGCCAGCGGTGCATCACAGACATGCCTATGGTACCTCCATAGGTAGGGAAACAGAAATGGCTCGGGTTTCAAACTAAGAGTCAGGTCTCATATCATACAAAAGGTCATATAGCAAAGGTTTATCTCAAGGTCATGTCTCAAGGTCATCTCAAAATCATAATATCAGAAGTCATATCAATGGTTCAGAATATCCAAGGTTCATTCCCAAAGGTTCATTTCAAAAGATTCGTTATTAAGTTTCGTAAGTTCAAAATAAAATGTGAAAGAGTTAAGAGAAAATAGATTTAAAACTTTAATAGTTATTTACCCATTTCATCTCAAAGATCTCCCTCTTTAAACATTCTTCATAAAAGCCAATTAATCCTTCCTTTAAAATGGTTTCGTTTCAAAATCATAGAGTGTCATTTCAAAACAGTTTCCTTCCATAACATCAAGTTATATTTTCAAAAAGTTTTCATATCAAATCATCATAAAAGATGAACCAGAGATATCGGATATTCAAGGGTCAGAAATCATAGCAACGAAATCAGATCAGAAGCTAACAAATCAAAGTTTAACAGAAATCAGAGGAAGTTCACAACAGAAGGAAACATAGCAATGGCTTTGGGAATCTTAACTGAATCATAGCTCAAAGTCATAAGAAGAATATAGGAGCCTTTACTGAAAAGGCAGAGTATCCGTACCTTATTACGAAAGCACAAATAGAAACAAGCACAGAATAAGGAAAGGGCTCAAGATCTCTCCTTCTTCACACCTAGAGGAGAAAGGGGGATTCATAATTCATTCTTTAAATTCATATCTTTCCATTTTAAGTAACTTTCCATTTTTAGCAGGTTTCCATAAATAGTAAGTTTCCACTTTTAGAAAGTTTCCATTTTTAGAAAGTTGAATCATTATTAATGGTAACAAGATATCTTTTAATATAATTACACCTTTGGTCCTTGGGGTTTCATAACTTTGCATTTTATATCCTTTACTTTCCAAAATTACACTTTAAACCTTTTAGTATTCAAAGTTACACATTAAACCCTTAACTTATCCATTTTACATGATGAGCACTTATTTTAAGATGTTATACGAATGAATCCTCAAATATTCATAATTTACACTTTAAGTCCCTCAAGTTATAAAAGTTACATATTTAACCCTTTAATTTACAATTTCAACTTTTAATTATCAATAATTATATATTAAGCCATTAACTTACCAAATTAGCACAAAACCCCTTGAATACTTTTAATTACTCAAAACAGCTCCAAGTTTCTGAAAATTACATTTTTAGTCCCTCTCTTTTAATTATTTTCAAAACAAACCCTAATTAGGTTTAAAACACATTTTAATCCATTTAAATGCAAAACTTACACTTAGCACCCTCATTATATATTTTATTCGAATATTATACAGTTCAAATAAAGTTCCAGAATTAACCCTTAAGTTTTAAAGTTTACAAAACTCACCCAAAACATTTATACCAAATCGTATAAACCAAAAACATAGATTTTAGAAACCCTAACCCTTCTAATCAATTCTCAATCATCATCTCATCATTAATATCATTAATTAACACCATTTCCAGCCCTAAACCAAAACCCTAGGGCACACGACTTTTATTTCTCCTTTTTCTTTCATTATAGCCGATTATTTACATGGTTTCAAAATAATTGTTTTAGACCTTAACAATTCGAACCAACATCTTTCCCAGGTTATTATGATGGTATAGAGTCTAAATAAAATAGGTTTCAAGCCTCAAAATTTTGGATTCATTTATTTAGGTTTTGTATACATTTTTAGGGTTTTATTTACGAATATGATATAGAGCATGCATGGATCGATTCAACCATTTTATTTGATGTTTATAGGATGTAAGGGACCTGAGAAAAATACCAAACCAAGGCTTGAACGTGTGGAGAGGGCTGTACGATTTATAACCTACGCGTAGAGGCCAAATGATCCAAAAATCACCACGACTTCACCGATGACCTTCCAACCTTGAAACCAATTTTCGTGGGTTGTATATGATGCAAGAATCACCAGAAAAATAAGAAATAATTTTTGTGGAGGTCGAATGAATCAAAACGAATTTACCTTGTTATTAGGGCTCGACAAAAGAAAACCAAAACCACGATCGATCCAAGCTTCAACAATTCAAAAGGGTATTTTTCTAGGACTTCTTGGATGTTTTTTGATCATATAAAAATGCCTAGGAATGATGGGGTTGTCGAATGGAGGCTGTGAGAATTTATTTGTGTGTTATGAAAATCGGTTTTAGGGTTTTTAAGAGAAAAGATATGGTTTGATTTTTTTAAAGGGAATGTCGTGTGGTATAAGGGGGGGGGAGACCAGAATTTCGGCTATATTGGTTGGGAGAATAATTGTGATGATTATCTTCCTAAATTACAAAGATATCTTTCATTTTAAATCAAATAAATCATAATATAAATAACTTTTGTGTCAATCGGCCCTATGAGGGGTATTTTAGTAATTTTGTATCTTGTATAAATGTTAAATGAAGTTGTTAAAATTATTTTGGATCATAACTTGTTCATTGTTAGAAGTTTGGAATTTATTTGGAGACTTTATAAGCTTTTAATAAATTTTTAAACTTGTAGGGGCAATTTGGTCTTTTCACATGTTCTTAGATTTTAGGTGTTACATGCAATCTCCTCCTCATCTAGTCTGCTTTCACTCTCAATTCATCTTAGTACAACCAAGATGAATAGGGAAGTAAGACTGTATGTTCTTCATCAGCTCTAGGTTCGCCGTCTTGACCATGTTCCTGTTTTGTGCTCGTCCACTCTTCCGCCTTGCGAGGAGTGTCTCCAATTCTTCAGGGTAGTCACTGTTGTTTGTCATCTTCAGGTTCTATCCAACTCCGTCTTCTGCTAGAAACCTTGGTGGTTCAACAGGGATCATATCCGGGAAAGCTCAGGGTGCCAAAATAATTCTCAAGATACGGTTCATTCCTCGGTGTACACAATAGGTATAAGAGAACTTCATAACCGCGAAAGTAACATACGAGTCCCCAGAGTAAAAATGATGTCAAAGTTTTAACAATTGGTAATCGTAGTAGGGAGTTCAAAATAGTTCAAAACACCAAAGGTAAGACTTAGTAGAACAGTCGTCAGCATCTCGAATGCTTAAGCAACCAAATCTCATATCAGGATCAAATCAAAATTGACTTCCCAAAGAAAGGCAGATTAACACAACAGATTTTATCGTTCCAAAGGGAAAGAGATATTCTCATACTCGTGGTTAAACATCACTCGACTTCTCAAAGATGGAAAAGATGAGTAAAACGAAATCAAATAAAGTCAGAAAGCTTACAGAGGATTTACCAAAAGCAAGATACGAACATAGAGTGCATCAAACACGTCATCGCCATGTAGATTCTCAGGATGCCCAAAGAGATGTCAAAAGGCTAAACAAATAGATCAGGGATCGAAGATAAAATCAAAATAGCGTTATGCATTACCATGCAATCTTAAATGCCTTCCAAGTTACTAGTGGTAAACTTAGGTGGTGCAAAATCTCTAACTCCAAAAGGATGATTCCAAAAAGGCATAGCTAAACGTAAGGCACGAATCAGAGTAATGCGGAAGCAAAGATACGTAAGTAAAACCTTAAGGTCTACCCATTCCTTACAAGTCAAAACTTAAGTTCATATAGGGGATTCCTAAGGCAAGTTCTCAAAGCGGTTTCCTATGTTCCTACAGTGGAAGCTTAATGGTCCAAAACTCACAGGTCATAGCCTAAGCTCTACGGATGTCACATCCGCCGATCCAAACCTGTCTCTGATACCATAATTGTAACACCCCAACCCGAGAAGGGCTAAAGTGTAACATTATGGAGTCAAATCAGAACACAAGTGAAACGGAGATACATTACCAATACAAAGTCTACAAAGGTTACAAAGGAAAAAAAAACCAAACAAGGTATAAGATATAAAAAGGGGCAACAACATACTAAGCCCAAAACATAAGATACTAAACCCAAACATAACAGCTTCTAAACATCTCTAAGTCCAACAAGTATCTAACAGGGAGAAGTCTTCTAAGCCCAAAAGCAAACAAACTCTTCAATCCAAAACCCATCTTCCTACTAAACCTACCGCATGGAAAAGAAGGCGGCTGAGCATAAAAAGCTCAGTGAACAGATATGAACAAATAGCAAAGCAATACAATAGAGTAGGGAATAAACAAGGAATTAGGAATATGTGGTATCAAAAAGGGTAATCAAAATATGACATGGTTAAGTGTAAGGTATAGTGTATGTAAGTTTTCAGCATTTTACCCAAGGCCAATCAATACAATACAATACAATAGTAGCCCAATATGGAGTGATCAACTCCCAATATGTGAGGGGTTGCAATGTACGCATACCCAGTCACCAATACAATATGTAGCAATGTAGACAATGTAGTAGCTCCAATAATCAATCAATCAATCAATACAATACAAATCTAGGATGCATCCATACGCCCCCGTAGGCCAATAACAATCACAATCAAAGCAGTAGTCAATAGTAGATCGGGGACGGCGTAGTACATCTCTCCAACTACGCTAGAGTACATAACATTGGTGCATCAATGCTATGGTTGTGGCTACTCCACAACAAGTAATACCCTGGGTAAATACTGAAGGGTCAAGTGGTCAAGGTTCAATATCAATGGTTCAATATCAAAAGTTTAATATCAAAGTTCCAATACCCAAAGGTTCAAATACCCAAAGATAATTATCAATAGATCATAGGTCAATATCAAGAGGTAGGTCAAATGATTAATGTCAAAGATTCATTATCATGGTTCGGTATCATAGGTCAATATCAAAGGATCAATATCAAAAGGTCGATCAAGGATGTAGTATCAATGGGTCAAAATAGAGAAGTCAAAGCCAAAGTTCCCAATCCACAAGGTTCACTATTCCAAGTCCTAAAATCCCATAATTCATAAATCAAAGGGTCATAATGAGAGTTTAAAACAAAGTTCAATTTAGCGGGTTTCCATCACTAGTTTTAAAGGTTCGTAGTACAATCCCATTTAAAAGGTTTATAACAAGATTCATTTAGAAGAGATCTTCCAAAAGATGACATTTATAAAAGTGATATTTATTAAAGGTTTTCATCCAATATCCTTCAAAAGTGGTCTGTATGAATTTATAAGGTCCCATAAGTAAGTGGTCTTAAATCATATTAAAAGTGTCGTTATAAAATAGTTCTCCTTTAATTATTTCCATATCATAATTAAGAAAAGAATTTCACCTTCTGTTGTATTGCCCCAAAAAAACATTCAAGTCTCACAAGGGTTTTATCTCCCGTTACAATATCCCAAAGAATACCCAAGGTCTCACAAAGTTTCAAAGATTTAGGTCACAAAAGGTTATCGAACGGGTCACAAGGGTTCAAACGAATAACAATAGGATCACAATTTCTGGTGAAACACATCCATCATAGGGTCTAGTACGAAGGATCAAAATCAAAGCCAAACGGAGGTCATAACACGATAATCAAGTCAAAGACAAGGTCAAGAGAGAGAAATGTGCACTCCTACTGAAAGAGTACGTAATATCTGTACCTTAGACCGCAAGTGCAAACATAACAGAAACATAAAGATTGGAATCAGACTCCTTCTTCAGCGAATCTATACGAATTAATGATCGGCTTATTATTAATAACTTGGTTTAAATAGGAATACTCATTTTAGTCGGCTTCCTATTTTTAGTAACTTTTCATTTTTAGTAGGTTTCCCGAAGTAGTAGTTTCCATATTTATTAAGTTTCCCGAAATAGTAATTTAATACTTTAAGGCTATAACTGACAATTAAATAATATTTAAGGTTTAAAATGACTAATATAATATTTTAGGTTTTAAAATGTCAATATTATAAGTTTAGGGTCTAAAATGTAAATTATCAAATTTAAATATTAAAAGTCAAATAAAATTATTTTAAACTTTATTTTAATAATTTTGAGCCCGGTCATCATAATTTATGTAATTTATTAACGTACCCACGATGTTAATATTTATGCCACGATGACCCAAGATTTTCTTTTATAAAATCATGTAAGACTTGTTTATAACCCGACATCGACTAATTTCATCCGTATACAACGACACCCTTTTATGACAGAAAATAAGCTGAGACCAACACCCATATTTATCCCATTATAACTCGATATTATATAGATTATAATTAGTTTGTAGCAAGAACGTGGGTCACAAACAAAAGCAAACCACATTCAAAATTTAATAGACTATAGCTCAACGTATAAGAGGTCTCTTATCATATTCAATTATATGTATGTTGAGTTAAGTACGGTACTAATCGAGCCACCCTTTTATTTTATAATGTTCTTGCATGTTTATCGATTCGAACCGCCATAATCCTCGACAGCAAACAAATAACCCACGTAACATGTATGCCCATCTTTATTACTTTATGTTTGTTACCAGATTTTAGTAGATATATTAGAGATCATATAATGGTGCTTAAATGACCAGGTTTTATACGTACATCACAGCAGATTCGAAAACAAAATAGAAACAAAGATTGACTTGAATAGGTTTCGTAGTTTATGATTTTATGTAGCTTATATTCTTAGCGATTCATATCACACATATAACGAAATAAACTCTCGACATATAGACCAGATCATGATTGTATAACATGTTTTGTTTTAAGATTATAGGTCTCATGTGTGTGTCGATTATCAGTAGTCTTTTACTCGTTTTAGGAAGCATGCTCGCGACAGAAAAGAAAACAAATGAGAAGGTGAATTAAACCAGGTCGAAAGGTTACCTTGTAGCGTAACGACAAGAAGAAACACACACCAGGTCGATTACCAACCTAGTTATCACCACACCGATCAGAAACAACCCTTGACAAAGATTTAAACCCGCGTCCAAACCACCCTTCTTGTCGACAGAGAACAACGACAATCACTCCAACCACACACGTCCTTCCCTTTGCAGGCCTTTCATCCGAACGAGAGATAGAAGAAGAAACAATGATAGCCGCCACCTTTGTTTTTAGTTTTAGGGTTTTAATATTTAGGTGTTGTGGTTTTCGGTATTACAGAAAATATATGGTGCTTACATTTTCCTCGGCTGGTTTAAGAATTTTAGAAAAGAGTTAAGTTTGGTAAGTACTTTGATTAGGGAAAACTTTAAAGACTAAATCAAATCTTATTATGAAGAGTCGACCCTAGTGATTTTCGGTTGACAAAAAGGAACGAGTAAAGGGGAAATTCAACGGAAAGTTAGCCAAAAATCATGTGATTGATTTGAGAGGTTTGCCAAGGACAATCTAATCATGCACCTAGTCGAATTACAAGACCATATACGTTTGGTACTTATAACAGAATAATAAAAATCAGCAAGGGCAAAAACGTGTACAATTTGTATCTTTATCATAAGTTTTATATTAGTATCCCGTTCATGAATTAGAGTCTTTATAACTTCGTATTTCAAAAGTTTTAAATTGAAGGGTATTTTAGGTATTTAACGCATTTCAAATGTATGGGTTTTACAGATACCATTCTGTAGCACCCCCAACTCAAAATACGGCAGCTGACATGCTGGGGGCACTACGCAAACAGAAACCAAGCACATTTATAGCTAACGACCACAACACGGGACATTTATAAATGTTGCAAAACATATCATTCGAATTATAAACCGTTTAGAGTACAAGGACTCTTAAATCAAAGTAGCAACGGAAATAGTAAAATAGAGTTTGCAGCGGAAAGTTTACAAAGTTTAGCAGCGGAAAACATTTAACAAAGTTTAGCAACGGAAATAAGTAAGACACACCAAGGTTTTACGAATGATATGAAAGTAAAGATAGTAAAGATAATAAAGATGCCTTGACAGAAAGACTCCATCGACCTTGCCACTCCACCAAGCCCATATCATAAAGCTCCAAAACTAATTAGTAGTAGTACCTGAGAAACACATGCTTAAAAGTCAACACAAAGGTTGAGTGTAATCCATAGGTTTAAAATAATAAGTTGAGCACAAGGTTTTAATCATAGGATATAAGCAACAAATGCTAATACCGGGTAAATCAATGTAACACCCAATATGTAGAGGCATCCCAGTGCATACATATGGTTGATGGTACTAAGCTCATGACACACAAACGTTAACCAAACGAATCGTTAGTAACTCTGTACTAACATAAACAATAACCGCGGAATTTCAGAATATAAGTGCCCCTAAGGTCGGGTACTTGCCAATACCCAGCAAAATCGAAAGTAGTACACCCGCATGTCAAGCCCTAGACAACTACGAATGGGATGGTCAATCCTATAGGCCTATAAACTAAGTTCGTGTTCACTCGCAAATGATTAATGGCTCATGATCTGAGGGTCTTTCCGGCAAGACAAGCTACTTAGCACATCGTCAGGAAATATATATACCATTCAGGAAAAGCATACAAAAAATACTTGTACTCAGAAAACATTTAAAGCATGTGTCTCACCCCATGGGTTTATAAACAATTAAAATATAAAAAGCGGGGCTATGAATCACACCTTAACAATAGCAGCAGGAAACGAGATATAATAACCAATCAAATAATGCGTCACAGCAAATGAACTTCAGCACAACCTAATCAATATAAATGGCATAACTCAGAACTATACTCGAATATCTCAATAAACAATGCTTGAGTAAAAGTTTTATAAATACAATGGCATTTGAAAGAAATAGATT
This sequence comes from Artemisia argyi, assembly GCA_030686995.1. Classification (NCBI taxonomy): domain Eukaryota; kingdom Viridiplantae; phylum Streptophyta; class Magnoliopsida; order Asterales; family Asteraceae; genus Artemisia; species Artemisia argyi. The sequence goes on along the minus strand of CM060702.1, from coordinate 90,767,972 downwards.
TTGTAAAGTCTCGTGTGGGAGACAAGAAAATTAGAAAAGAAATAAGTCGGCGAATCAACCAAATACGCAAGAAAGACGAAAGAACTCCTCGAAGAAAGTCGTCGAAAATAAATGAAAAGAAAAGAAATAAAGAAATGTGGAAAACTCACTCAAATAAAATAAATAAATAATACGTAACAATAAGTCTCGGATTTTACCCATTTTCCCCAAAATAATGTTGAAATAAAAGATTTTGAAATAATAATAATGTTTGGTAAAATAATCTAAGTTTATAAAGAATTTTATAAAATTTCGGCATGACCTGCCCGTTTATATGACGTTTCTCGAGTCAACGACTCTTTATTTTTAAATAATAATAATAAATAAATATGATTGGATATATCATTTGCGTAATCCATTAGTTGTTTAGGTTTTATCGACCATTTTGTATTTGCTCGGGTTTCAGGTACGTTAAGATCTTTACGGGCCTAACGTACCCTACCGTCTCGTGTACCAAAGAGTCCATAACATCCAAATAACCAAGGCTGTAAATCCAATACGTCCAATTCAAGCTCACAATGTCATAGGAATGGAAATATGTCCATTATAATGTCCACTAAACTATAACAATTCATTTTAGATTTCTTATATATTATTATCCGTTTTATTATTATTTGCCGTTTAACCCATATCAATATCCCGAGACTAGAAATCAACCGATACTCAAATAATTACCACAATAGTAATAACTCTAAAAATCAAACCCAAGTCAAATAAAATAAACCCGAAACCAAACCAAATCCAAATCCGAGCCATAGTCGTCTCCTCGGCTCAAACCAAACAAACCAAATCCGAACCAAACACTATCTAAACCAATCCAAACATAAAAAATATCAATCAACAAAATATAATACCCTCCCCCCCCCCCACCACCACCCATGGCTCGGTGGTGGTGGTTCTCGGCTGTCGAGCCACACAAACCAAACGGACCCTCGAAAAATCCAATCCAAACACAAATAATACTCCCCTCGTCACCAATATCAAACAACAACAACAAGAAACATCAAAACCCTCACCGAGTCACGAGTTGACTCGGTGAGTCCATCCGAGTCGCGGTCCAAACTAGAACAAAAGAATCCCACACAAGTTTTGAGCTTAAAAACAAATAAAAACCATTTTTGTAAAACTTTTTAATAATAAAATCGGATTTAACATAAAAATAAAATGAGGGTTTTGAAATTTAAAAGAAAATAAATAAAAAGGGGCGGCGGGGGTGGTTTACCGGCGGCGTGATGATGGTGGCGCACAGTGGTGGCTCTCGGTGGTGGAGGTGGTGTGGTGGTGGTGATGGTTTGAGGTGTTACGGGGTGTTTTGATTGAATCGGCTTGTACAACCGGAACGGGGACGTCCCGATCTACAAAATATAAAAAGTTGTTATTTTTGGGGTGGCCGAAAAAAATTTCGGCGACCGGATTCTTAGCCGGCGGTGGTCGGGCGGCGAATGAGAAAGAGAGAGGAGGGACAGAGAAAAGGGTGTGGTGTGTGTGTTTTATTTTTGATAAAATGAGAAAATGGAAGTGGTTGGGAGTATATATATGGTTTTAATAGTATAGGGTGGGTTTTGTATTAAATGAAAGTGTAGGGGATAATGTAAGGAGATAGTTTAAGGGCCAAAGTTGTCAACGTAATAAACTTCTAACAATAAACGCTCCGGGGCTCGAACGACATAGCAAACGGACTCAAAAATTTACGAAACTTGCGCCATTGTTCACGAAATAATTTTTCCAATAAAATCAAGCATAAACTTCAGAGTTTTTCCAAAACTCAAAATAATTCAAATAATTTGGCAAATGCAATACAATTCGAGTGTTCTAGGTTGTGTTGAGTCAATCAAGGAATAAAGTTCTCGTTTCCAATATATCTCACGTTTCTAAAGCCCAAATAATCACAAAATAAAAGTTTTAATGTATCTCAGGTACGAAAATAGATATTTTGGCTAGCAATAGGTTTAGGAAAAGTGTCGGGGGTTACATCTAACCTCAAGTATGAGAATCCTAGAGTGTGTAATACGGGTTTTCTAAGAGGGAAACTACTTCGGGAATCATAGTGATCTTGACTATTAAAGTGGGGTATAGAGGGAGTAGGGGTTAAAGTAGATATGGTAGGAATATCACCACCATATGTTTGCATATAAACATTATATGCTTGCATATAGGGATCATTCGGGGGAGGTTCTTAACCTAAGGTAACTAAGGCATTATGGGCTAATTCTTCCGGAGAATTAGAACCAGAAGATGAGTGAGTAGGGGTAGCCGGGGTATACTCATAACTATCCTATGAGGTATCCGTATCATAGGTGTCCAACACGATGATAGGATTGTTAAAGAAAGATATAACTAACTGTAATACCATTCCCGGGAAAGCGACTTAGCATATCTCTAACCTATGTTATATCCTAGAGGCAATAGTAATAGTGGAGAATCTACCCTAGAGGCAATATCGAGGAATTTATCCTAGAGGCAATAATGAGGAATCTATCCTAAAGGCAATTCGGGGAGTCTAACCTAAAGGCAAGTTAGTAATCTATCCTAAAGGCAAGTCGGGAATCTTAACCTAAAGGCAAGTCAGGAATCTTAACCTAAAGGCAAGTCGGGAATCTTAACCTAAAGGAAAGTCAGGAATCTTAACCTAAAGGCAAGTCGGGAATCTAAAGGCATGTTCGGGGATTCTAGTGGCACGGAGGACTTTTTGAAAAAGTGGTTATAGTTTAGGAAAAATCATTTTGTTCTCTATAACCAAGGCTCTTATACCAATCTGTAACACCCCCATTTTCACAGATCGCAACGGATTTAGTGTTTGGGGTATTACTTCATGGAAACAAAGACAAGATAATAGCAAACGATAGAAAAGAGACGTTTTTGGAAAAGGTGTTATCATTCATTTATTCATCAGAGTTTTTACAGTAAAAGATATACTTTTACCAAAAGAGATGTTCCTAAGATACGTTTTGAAAGCAAAAGATGAATGATAACTATACTGGACATCCTCATGTCCAGTGCCACTCCGTGCCAGGGTTCCTAAAGTGCTTATATACCTAGGATAACATGCTTAAAGAGTCAACACGAAGGTTGAGTGAGAGTCATATGTTTAAGTAGATAGAGAGTGAATACAAGTTCCATACAGTTCTGTAGAAACCCTATGTGTGGAAAAGTTTTAGAGATAGTGGGTCTATTGCACTAAGCTCATGAACCACTCGTTAACAGTCCGGGTCATAGGGTTTGTAGACCAAACCATGAGGGGACGGGAAGGATAACTTGCCAAAGTTAATCCTTTAGAGAATTCAAATATAATACTTATTGGTACCCTCCAGTAAGAGGTAGTACCAACGAGAGTTGTCAAACTCCAATAGATCTATCAATTATATTCGCGTTCACTTGTGTAAAATATCTCAAGCGATTAGATTCATGAATTTAGTTATGTAGGGATGGCAGGTAGTTTACTCGTGCAACAACCAAAGAAAAAGACTTGTATTCGATCTAAAGCACGTATCCCCCTCACAGGGTTTGTAAAGCATTTAGAGTGTCAAGTTAAAAGGTGTGAGGCTATGAAAACTCACCTGGGCCTAAGGTAAGTAGGGTAGGGTTTAGACAGCTCACTTACGTATCCTGGGGTAGTGTAGGTGTGTGTGTGTGTGTGTGTGTGTGTGTGTGTGTGTGTGTGTGTGTATGTCAAGTATTAGTCTAGGTTTTTAAGTAATCACTCTTAAGGTTTCTAGATATAACATAACACCGTTCGGGCCATCATAATTCAGAAGTATAAGACTCCTCACATGAAGCTCACTACTATTGTATTATGTTATCAACATAATACCGTTCGGGCCATCATAATTCAGAAGTTAATATTCCTCACATGAAGCTCCCTATTATTGAGTTATATTGTTATTAAGTTTTAGTTATAGCATAACACCATTCGGGCCATCATAATTCAGAGGTCATGCAATAATCGTTTGAGGAGCCAGGGCTCTTTAATTCGTAAACCCAGCAAACTCGTCAAAACGAAATATCCACATGATATCCCTCACATGAAGCTATTGTGTTATATTTCTAACTCAAAAATAGTTTTTTATACTTATTATGAAATAGTCCGTTTATATCCTTCAAGTTTATATATTTACACTTTTTACCCTAAACTTATAAACTTATAACATTTAAGCATATAACTTTCTATCTTTTTCACAATTAGTCCCTATACTTATATATTTTAAAGAAATGGCAAAAATGTTCCTTAAACTACACTAACTTTCAATAATTATCCTTTATATCCCTAACTCAACAATATTTGCAAATCTAGTCCTTATAAGTTTATAACTTATTTTACTTGTTATCCTAAGGTTTTAAAACTTTGCAAAAAGGGTCCTTGTACTTGTAACTTCTAAGAAATATCAAAAACAGTCCCTAAACTTTATATTTTCAGAAAGTTACAGTATATACCCCTATGCATGAAAACTATTGCAAAACTAGTCCTAAATTCAAGTAAACTATATTTTTATGAAACAACTAAGTTTCCTAGCTTATGTTAATCTAATATATACTTAATTAAGTCATCTAATTCAGATTATAGCACATAATAAGGCAATTTAGCACATAAACATGTATTTATCTAAAATTAGGGTTTAAAAATGAAAACTTCTAAATGAAAATGATCAAGGCTCTAGCTTAGGTTCCTATGGATACTAAGGCATATAATATCTATCCTAGGTCAGTACTAAATCTAATGGGATCAAAGTTTAAGCTTACTGATGAGTGTGCAAATAGTCATCATTTTTACCTTCTCTGAGCTGCCAAAACATCTAAAAACACTCAATATTGCATCAAAATAGTGAAAATATCCCAGGAATGTGTTTTATATGTTTCAAATGCAAAAATCTCAAAAACAGATGAAAAACGCACAAAGTTTGCATAATTGGCAGTTTCAGTCCCTCAACTTTCAAAATTTGTCAAATCTAGTCCCTGGTTGTTCTAAAAACTTGAAAAAGTCACCAAAGGTCCTTATGAATCAAAAAGTTACACAAATAATCCTTTGGTGCAAACTTTCACAAAATGTCAAGTTTAGTCCCTGAACTTTGGAAAATTGTCAAAAATGGTCCCTGGGATATTAAAACTTTGAGAAAAACAAATTTTGTCCTTATACTAATCTCTTATGGCAGGTTTGGTCCCTGGATAGAAAGTTTGGTGAAATTACAAGTCAGGTCCCTGAAGTTTGGTGAATTGGCAGATTTAGTCCCTGGGGTATTATAAAGTGAAAAATTCAAAACTTAACCTCATACTATTCATCATTGGCATGTTACACCCCATGAAACATTTTGAAATAATGCCAAAACACACCCCTCACATTTCAGAAAATTACAAAAAAGGTCCTTGTGAAACTATATTACCAAACGGATCCTATTATTTCTAATAAAAACCAAACCCAAGATCCAATCCACAAAACAAATAACCAGCCCACCCTTTTCCCTTGTTGTCCAAGCCCAAGATGCAAAAGCCCACACCACCCCTTTGTAAAATTAAACCGGGTCAACCTTTGACCCCGGTCAAACCAAAACCATATACCACCCTCACCTTCACTTTCCCTCCCACAGCCAAACCACCAATACCATCCCTGGTATTCCCCCCCCCCCCCCCCTTGCACCACTTGCACCCTGCACCACCACCCTTATCCTCTCCCCTCACTCACCCCAAGAACCCATCACCTCAACCCCCCCTATGGCTACTCAACAGTGCAAATTGCACAAAATCTCCATTTCCCGCCAAATTGGAAAATCAGACAAATCTCAACCACTTGATGATATTACAGGTGGGATATGCTCAGTGGGTCCCACATAGCTGGGGAGGTCAATAAAAGAGAAGAAGGAGCAGGAGAGAAGGGATATTAGTTGTAGTTTTAGAGTAGTGTAATGTAGGCAATTTAATTTACTCTTTCAATTGTATTTTCAATTTAAAAGCAGCTTGTACCAGTTAATTTCATGTAATTCAAACTTAATTTCAAGTTAATTTCAAGTTCTAATTACTAATTTCAGATTTTCAGATTTCTAGTGAATTTGAAAAATTCACTTTAAATTTGTTAATGTTGTTGTTTCTTATTCTATAAGATCTAATTAAGTCTCTGATAAGTTTTTTAAGCTTTCTATTCAGTTTCTAGTCAAAAATCTCAAAAACACCAAAAACACAAATAAATAGAGTAAAAATGAAAAGATCTATGTCCAAGGAAGAAGGAGTAAAGAGCAGGGTGGCTTTTTGAATTTCAGGGTATTAGTGACTCAAGGGAGTCTTTAGGAAGTTAGTTTGGTCCTTGGTACCTTATGTCTCAGCAGGATCAATTTGTGAGTTTAATATAACCAATCTTTGCATTTTACTGTAGCTCTTGTCTTAGCTTATTTATCTGTTCTTTTATGCTTAGTTAATGTTTGTTAGTCATTATATGAATTATAATCTTGGTCTTGTTGCTCAGTTTTCATGATGCTCTTATTTTTCATTTTTCATAACCAAATTGTGATATTGTAGGATATTGGTGTTTTGTTGTTATTACTCAGGTTTAAGTGTTCATCTTAAGTTACTTTAGCATAAATTAAGTTTCTGAATGAGTATCGTGGCCTGGATTAGTGCTTTACTTTGAAAATCAATACAAACAGTTAGTTTAGGGTGTGTTTGGATTAGCTTAGTTAACTGTGCTCTTGTTGTTGTTTGGATGATGTTATGGTTTAAACATGTCTCATTAGGTTCATGTAGGTCAGTAGAGTCATTAAATCTCATATGTTTTCAACAGAAAGTCAAAATGATGTCTTGAGACCATTCATCCATCAACTGTTATGTTTTAGGATCCCTAATCCATTCATTTTCATTCACAAGTAGGTAACCTAGCCCAATTTAGCTTCAATTCAGTTTAATATAACTTATATAATCAGTTGTGATCCATAGAAGTTCAATAAAGTCAAATCTTTAGATTATGTCAAAAGTCAAAATTCATGCTTCTCAGATTTTACCCAAAATGGAGTGAATTTTCTTGAATTGTGTATTGAGTTTTAAACCCTGAGCTTTTTAGGATTCACAACCCCCCACCTCATCTACAAAATCCCAACTTTCCTTCATTTTTCGGAATTTTCTAGTGGGCCCCACAACCCTCCAAAGAGGGCTGCAGGGCAGCCTACTGCTCTGTGCAGCAGACCTTCAAGCCACACCACCACCTTTGGTGGTGGTTTGTGGCCACCACAGTGGTCCCCACACCTAGGTTTTAGGTTTTCCCAACCCCCTCCTACCAGGGTACAACCTTTGACCAATTGTTTGACCCCAAAGTCAGTGGACCCCACTTAGAAATAGCCCTAGTTCTTGTCCCATTTCTGTGTTCAATTTCAATTTGCAAAGTGCTTATTTGGTGCTTTTCAGCTTATTTGTGATCAACTTTTGTTGTTTCTGGCTTATTGAAGTTTGTTGAGCTTATTTGTACTCATTTTTGCCATTGTGGGCCCCACCTTCACTCATTTGATCCTATTTGGCTAAACAGTCAACATAAGTCAACTGTCTAGCCAAAGGGGGTGCTTATAGCTTATAAATAAGCTAATTTTCAAAGTGTTTTCACAAAAGTTTTTCATTTTTAGTAGTAAAGTTAGTGTGTAAAAGAAAAATCCAAAAAAAAATCAAGTTTAAATTAAGTGATAGTTTCTATTTAATTCAATTTAATTTTAATTTTCATTTTTAATTTTTTGTTAAGTACTTGTCATTTTTATATTTTTATTAATTACCTTATATAGTAGAGTAATTTTAGTAATTTTTTCAGTTTTTTATTTTGTCATTTAGTATTTATTAGATTTAATTTTAGTTTTCTTAATTATTAATTAATATTAAGTATTAAATATCATATTTAGTTTTTATAAAGCAAAACTTAGTTTTTATATTTTTCCTAGCTCTAATATAGTATAATAGACTTTTAGAAAATATATTTTTAATTTATACTGTTCATTTTCCATTTTTCTTATTTTAATTGTTTAAATTAGGCTTAAGTAATTAAAAGGTAAATAATTAGTGGATTAATCTTAAAACATAATTTTTAGAGTTTTTATAATTTTTTAGGATTCCAGTGATGGTTAAGTAATTTAATAAATTTTCTTATAATTTTCTAAGTTGATTTATTATTAATATTAATTAAAAGTAGTTTAATTAGTTTAATTAAGTTAAATAGTTTTTAATTTATAAAAAACCCACAAAAAGACAAAAATATTTATTTTTATTTTTTATACTTTCTTCAAGTTTTAATTTAAGTTTAGAAATTATTTTTGCAAATTTTTAGTTTAATTTGTAGTAGTTATAATTATTAGTTAATTTAAATTAGATTTTAATTTAGATTTTAAATAGTTTTAGTAATTAAATAATATTTAAATAATATTTTAATCATTTTTATAATTTCATTTTCATTTTTAATTTTAAGTTTTAAAAAGTGTCAAAAGCACCCCCTGTAGTTTGTTAAATACCAAAACCCCACTTTTTCAGTCCGATTGCGTAAATCTAAATTGTGAATACGTGCATATATCTGTATATCTGATTTTTGTGAATATTATATTTGTGTACTAACACCATAATAACAGTAGCAAAATCAATTCCACATCATCTGGGCTACTGTCCTCAGTGCCACTTTCCCATAAACGATTCCCAAAGCACCATTTCAATCTCGCTGGGACTTTAACGACCCGGGGAAACACTATACTATCCACGGAGTATTGGGACGAGGCTGTCTTTGACTTGTTGACCTTGGTCAATAATATCTGACGGTTTAGACCCAATCACTTACATGGTCGTGGGAGGTCCTAAGGTGAGTTTTAGGGTTTCTCGGCTAGGTTTTGACTTTGACAAGGGTTCTAGGCTATACCACTCGACTTCTAAGGCTACTAAGGGACTTATACTACAGAAATTATGAGGTAAAGAAGAGAGGAGGTCTGGTTTGAAATGATGGGGTGGTACGAGGTATTTATAGGCCTCGTTAGCCCAAAAGGTTAAGTGAACTTGTAGTGGTGGCCAAGTTAACGTGGAGGGGTGGTCATGGACAGGTGGGGGTGACTAGGAGAAGCTAGTGGTGACTAAGAGATACTAGGGGGAGGGCTAGAGGCGGTGTAGGGGTGTTTGTGGTGTAAAATGGCCTAAAATGGCAAGTAGGTGCATCACCTACTTGTAAAGTACTTGTGTGGTTCTAGGGTTGTTTCTTAGGGTTACAAGTAGCTTCACAAGCTGCGTTGTAGGTTGCTTGGGTGGTTGGTGGTGCTTAAGGTGCTAGTTTAGTCTTAGTTTTAAGCTGAATCTAGGTTTAGGGTTAAGTTTAGGATTATGGTTTTAGATAAGGGATTATTACTTAGATTAGGGTCCTAAGAGTGATTAGTGACTAGTATTAAGGTTTATGGATCATTTCCTAGGTGGTGGTAGCTTATACTAAAGGTTCGGGAATGTTTTGACCTAGTTTCAGGACCTAAATAACCTAATTTTGCTTAGTGAGAGATTAGGGTCTAGCTTAGGGTTTCGTGCCTATATTAGTGTCCTATGAGTGTTTAGTGACTAATATTAAGACTTAGGAGGCTTATACTAAGTGGTGGTAGCTTATGGTAAAGATTTGGGATAGTTTAGACCTAATTCAAAGAAGTTATGACCTAGTTAGAGTTTTGTGGTTAAAGGACTTGTACCTAGGTTCTAGGGACTGGTACTATGATCTAGGAAGTCTAATATATCCTAAAGTTGCTAATGTAACTCATACCTAAGCCTTGGACACTTTCAAGCTAGTTCAAATAAGCAATTAGGGTTTTAAAGTTAACCGTAAACACATAGGTGCAATTAGGGTTTTCTGGTGAGTATAGTGTACTAGAGTGATAGTTTACTTAGTGAAAATGTGTTTAAAACCTTGACTTGACATACCTGGATGTTTACATCAAGTAAACATAATGGTGGTTGGCATAGGTGGATACATGAGCTTGTCTAGAGGTTAGATAGGTAATAGTGATGTTATAAAGCAAAAATTTCACTCGGGAAATAGCTATAGGCATATCTAACCTAGATAGTGCTTAGTGAGGACTTAAGTTATGTTAGTAAGGCTTTGCTAACCTAAGGGGAGCTAGTGGGGAAGTTAGTGGGTTGCTACAACAATGGTGAAGAAATAAGCACTTGAGCTTATTTGATGATGATGATCTTAAGCTCCTTTTAGCTTTCCTTTACAAGTTGTTTCTTCACATTCTTCTATTCTTCTTAGTTTTAAGCTTGGACCTCTTGTAAGTTCTATTTCATTTCCATTTTTAGAGTAAACTGCTTATTCGCTTATTTTTGTGCCAAGTTAGTTGTTCATTACATATTTGTGTTTATTTTAGTTATAATTTGCTTATTTGATTGCACAGTTTCATTGGTGTTTCATTTTCATTCAAAAACTAAAAATAATGAAAAAAAAATTAGTATAATACTGTTTACTTATTTATTAGTTGTTATAGTGCTTATTGTTGCTTGTTTTGTGCTTATTATATCTTTAATATCATATATGCTTAGCTGTTATTAGTTTTTATGGCTTAAATCTCACTTTTACTTCAAAAATCAAAAACAGACTTACATATAGGGGTGTTTGGGATAACAAGTTTTTCCAAGGAACTTAAAGATTTGACCAATTGTTGGATTTACATTTGCATTAGTTGCATCATAAAAGCTGTTTTCAAGCTTGTTTAGTCATTTTCATTTAGAATAATAGCTTTTGCATTCATCTTCTTAGTTTCATTCAATATAACTGTTTTCATTAGTAGAAATTGCATAAGTTAGGATAGTTGCATTTTTTGTGTTGACATTTGTACAAGATAGTTCTTAATTGCATTCTTATTGTTCTACATAAAGGTCTTTGTGCAACAATAGTTTTTGACCATTTCTTTCTTCATTTTTTGTAACACCCCCAAAATACCGCAGCGGAAGACTGTGTCATTGGGATGCTACTTCAGGGCACAAAGTACAAGATATAGAAAACGACCTCTAAATGAGACGTTTTGAAAAGTTACCATTCGAATAGATAAAAGTCATATTTTACAAACAAAAGATCCCAAAGTAGAACAATACATAAGTTTTTAAAGAGTATCGAATGGTAAATGATAAAAGCGAAAGTCTCCAAAAGCATGCCCTAAGACTCTCAGCTCCACATACATGCTATCGCCCTTCTAACCTGAGATAAACATGCTTAAAGGTGTCAACACAAAGGTTGGTGAGTTCATAGAGTTTGTTTAACAAATAAAGTTTATAGAAAGATGGTCACACAGCAAAGGCATCATAAATCCACTCAGTTACAAGTCCCGCCATAAGAGACTTGTAACCTGTGTGTTCACAACCCACTGCTAATAGATAGTTTACACAATGCACCGGATTATATTCGCCCAAGGTCAAGAATAGACACAAGGGCGGGGCCTCTTCCCAAATAGTACTACGACATCCAAGGTCAAGTATAGACACAAGGGTAGGGGGCATCTTCCCATGAGTACTACCAATACCTCTCCAACAGTATAGAGTATTATGTATGCATGTAAATACGAATCTGGTATTTAAGTTAAGCAAGTATAGTGTAACAAGTATGTATAACGCAATCAAGTATAATGCCAATCAAGTAAGACAATCAAGTATAAATGTTTTGAGTATTTATACAAGTAAGCAAGTAGTTGAGCATGTATCTCCCCTAAAGAGTTAAAACAAGTATAAAAAGAGTAAAAGTGGGGCTATGACTCACCTGGAGTGAAGATACAAAGATGCGAAATGATAAGGACAACAAGGAGCGAACACAATCCGCAACCTAAAATGAATGATAGTGATCTAATTTAGATCATGCCGTGATGTAATGAATGCACATGATACCAATACCACCCGTAATTTGGAAATACTAGTTATTGTCAAATAAAATACTTTCCATACTTAGGAAAAATAAGTCCAATTGGAGTTATAAAACTTGTCGTAATATATATCGTATAAAAATGTTAGCGTTATATTCCTCGTATTGAAAACCTTAAAATAATGTCGTTAAGTCGTATAAATATTCTCTTGGGTCGTACGTATTTCATTTGTTAAGAATATAGTCCTTAGTAACATTTCTAGAAAATATACCATTTAGTGCGTAAGTTATTATTTTCTAGTAGTGACTATATATATATATATATATATATATATATATATATATATATATATATATATATATATATATATATATATATATATATATATATAGTTTTGACGATGTTAAAACGCGTATAACTTGGTCGTTTTAAGTTCATTTTACTCGTTCTATATATCCACGGATTCGTCTTAGTATATACTAATATATTTTCAATAGCTCGGCTCCATTGGGTTACGTTTAACGCCTCTATTTGCCCGTCGAAAACTGTCAAACAACATGCAGTTTTTCAGAAAATAGTTTTCGTCGTTAAATTTACAAAAATCATATCTCCTTCGTTATAAGCTCGTTTTAATCCGTTCTTTCGCCAAAAGTTTCATTTTTGAAAGTATTTTCTTAATCTTTGGTCAAAATTTATCCCTCAACTACTGAGTTTTCCACGTTTTAAAAATGGGGACAGTAGGTCAATATATAGCTTCCAAAATCATTTTCCTAGTTTCAAACTTGTTCCAACTTCAACCAAACCACTTTTAATCACCACAAAACTAATCTAATCCTACCATACACCTTCTTAGGGTGTCATGGGTTCCTAAACTTCATAAACAAAGTAGATCTAACAAAGATCTAACTATAATCACTTTCTAAGGTTCAAAAGTTAAAAGTTTATAAAACAAAGTGGTATAAACCATTATATGCATGAGTTCTTGTAAGAAAAGTATATAACCATAGTAATAACTTGTAAAAATTATAAAAATGAGTTTGTTAACTTACTTGAAGGTTTAGGGAGTTTAGATGATGAAAAACCTACTAATCCTTGAGTTTCTATCTCAAAACTCCAACAAGGATGACTAAGTGAACAAGTTTACACTATGATCTTTGAAAAATTGATGTTCTTGCTTCTTGGATCACCCCTAGGCCGAGCACCCCATGGAGAGAAAATGAGAGAAAAGTTTACTTGCACCTTGATAATATTGTGAGAAATGGGATGAAAAATGGGTTAATATCTAGTTAGAGACAATTGTTAGGTATGCATTAATGGTTGTTGGTGAGGTTAAGCATGTGAAGACTAGGAGGGGGGCCGGTTATGAAAGGAGGAAAATGGGGAGTTATGTTGGGTAATTATTTAGGGAGTTAGTGGTAAGATTGTGTAGTATTTGGTTAGTTTTAGGTGAAAGCGGGTACCGGGTTTGCTAGAAATAAATTTTATTGAAGTTATTCGGGATATAATAAAGTCGTAAAAATTGTAAAAATATGTCGGGTACAAGTACGGAGAGTTTGGGTGATTATTGTTTAATTTCTACGAAAACCGTCGTCATTTTAGTAAACTTACGTTAATAATTAAAATAAATCTCCAAAATACCGGGTAAATTAATATTAACATTTTTATATTATAAAAATGAATATAAAAATATATTGGGATCATAGTCGGGAGTGTCAGACATGTTAGCCACATTATTGATCGTTTGTTAACGTTTATATAGAAATAATTATACGTCAAAGTTAATTTTTACCAGAAGTATTAATTTAATTATCCTACGAGTGGAATAGTATGCAAGTGCCCTAATGATGATATGCAGACTATTTCTAGTCCGTATGAAATGTCCCTGATAATAATGCATGAATTCGCTCCTAAACCAATACGGTTACGCGAATTTGAATACTCGTAAACAAAATTTACGATGACATGAGTAATGCACGTGAATAGTGGTTTCCTCTCGGAAATGAATAGTGTCAAGTGAATAGTAAAATTTCCGAACGCTTCTCAGAATATCAAATGGACCTCAAAAATGATGAATAGTGATCGATGAATAGTAAATGATGAATAGTAAATTGTCGAGGTTTGGAAAATGACCTAAAATTACGAGTTGTGACATTTTTGCATCAGCATAAGTCCAAAATCAGTTTCAACTGACCTTGTACCAATTCAATTTTTGAGCTCATTACTGTTTGGAAATACATAAAACTTGGATTTCCTTAATCCTTGGTTGCTAAACTTAAATATTGAACTGATTTTTCCAACTTTGGAATGGTTTAGCTTGCTTAAAATCAACTGTGAAAAGGCCTTGTTGGCCTGTTTTATTACCCTGCACAAGTCTCAAAGTGTTCCATCAGCCTGGTGTTTTTGATTTTTAATTTGCCAATCAATTATCTATTTCATCTGAGATTTGGCATAGTGAATATTTGGTAGCTTTTCTAGTTAAACCTCATTTTTATTAATTTTTACATCAGCTTATTATCAGCTTTTTAGTAGCCTATACTTGGCCTGTTAAGCTGATTTGATCTCAGTATTGCTTAATTGCTTTTAGCTTATTCTGCTTAATTGCCTAGCTTTTTCTGTTTTCCTAGTTTATCATAGCTTAGTTAATTGAACCTTAGGATCATTAGCTTGTTTAGCAACTAGGACAGTCTTTTAGTAGCTTATTGAAGCTGGAATTTAAGTGTTAGCTTTTTACTCTTCTTAGCTTTAACTGCTAGTTAGTTGAGCTTTTTCTGAGCTTATAAGTTCTTTTCAAAAATAGCATCAGTTATAAAAAATACTCATTTTCATTAGTTATATCTGTTAGCAAAAAGAAAAAAAAATAGTTTTGAAAAAAAAAAGTGGCCAGTAGGACTTGAACCCTTGACCTCAAGCACACAGATAACCCACCACACACACCCAATTCCAACTGCCCTAGGGACTTTTCTCAAAATACCTTGCATCATTAATTCCTTTATATGGATTTCCCCTTTTGCTTCTTACTCATTGTTTGCTTATTAATATGCTTATTTCTTTAGCTTTTTCCACTTTTTATATTTTTCTTACATTTCTGTTACAACAATAGACTTTTAGGAAAATTTTCATAATTTCCCACTTTAATTTTCTAATTTTCTCAATTTAGTTTCTTTGGTTTAGATTTTAATTCATAAAAAAATAGAAAAACAATAAAAAAATATATAATTCTTTATTCTATAATTTTCTTTTGATAAATAGAACTTAGGAAAATTATAACTTTAGTTTTAGGATTAGTATTTCTATTATTTGCTTTTAAGGCTCAGAAATTTCCCGTCACTTTGCATTTTTAGTTAAATTTTCACTTTTTCTCAAATTTTATTTTCTCATTTGATTTATCAATTTATAAAATAGTTTTCTTTAGTTTTTGAGAATTGTCTAAACTAGTTTACTATTTTTCATTAATTTCTCGTTTTAAATAGTTTTTAATTCATAATAAATAAAAGAAAATCCAAATATATATATATATATATATATATATATATATATATATATATATATATATATATATATATAATTTTTTCCTAAAATTATTTTTTAGTATTTAGGACTTTTAGAAATTAAGTTTGACTTTTTAGGTTCATCTTTCCTTTGTTTTGCTTTTTAGGTGCTTTTAATTCCTGATAAGTTCGCGTTTTTAGGATCTCTTTACGTTTTAGATTTTGTGTGCTCATTATTATTGTCATTATCGCTTATTTGCTTTTATTTTAGCTTATATTTCATTGTCTTTAGCACAAATATCCAAAAATCTCTTCTTATCACTATTTACGACACGTTTAACAAATCGAAAAATCACGATTCCATTCACTCCTTCTACCGGATAACGACTCGGGGATTCATATGTCCTTTGAATCTCTTGGAGAATAATTATACTACATCAGTGTCCTAGCTCCTTATACGTTTACTACATGAGTACACGACCTCTGAATTATGATATCCCGAATAGTGGTACGATATTTAACTAAACACATTTTATAAACTAGCAAGCCATTTTCATAACAACATACACGATCACTATAAACTACCATGTACAACATCATGATCAATATAATGACTTATATAGACTCGTATATATATTCCACATCGTTATTTCAAAACCTAAGACACGATATCATATTTCTTGGTTGTACGTAGAGGTTTTCCTGGCTTATCCATCGATTTCATTATGCACTTAACATCATTAACTCACGGTGAGTTCATATCCCCATTTTCTATTGTTTACCTAATTTACAAACCATTGGGGGAGGGATACATGCTATTTTTACTCGAACACAATGCTTTGAACTGTATGCTTACCTGTATGTTTTATTTGACTAAGTACCACAATTGCTATGTTTACAGTCCCAATACCATGAAACCATCAGTCACTAGTTGTAGTGAGTGTGAATATTGTGAATAAGCCTATTGGGATTGACGAGTCGCGTTTCTATTGACCCAGTTAGGGCAATCAAACGCACTATATTTGAGAACAATAGGTATAATGGCAAATTACCTACTAGGGCTACAATTGTAATGATCATGCCAATTTTTATTGGTACAAGGTTAACACTTTGGTTGTCATGAGCTTAGTGTAATAATAATTGTTTTGTTTTTAACTATAAGTGTGAGACTATATAGCTCACACTACGAATATTGTGTTTAACAATTTAACTAAACCTATGGATTTCACTCAACCTTTGTGTTGACTTTTTGAGCATGTTTATCTCAGGTCCTTAAGGTATGCGGCTGGCACAGAATGGCACGAAGGAGCACGTATATTTAGAAGGCTATAAATTTTATTATCATTCAAAAACTTATGTATTATGTTACCGCGAAACTACTGGGACCTCTATTTTTGTAAACTCTGATATTTGAATGATAAATGTTTTAAAACGACTCAGTTAGAGTTCGTTTTCTATTATTATAACTGTTATGCCAAGAAGTAACACCCAATTTGAATTCCGCTGCATTCACGAAATTGGGGGTGTTATAGAGAAACTAGGAAAGTTAAACCCAAGATACATTAGACTTTTTAAGCTCTTGGCAAGAACTGACCCGGTAACCTACCATCCTGAACTGCCACAAGAACTCAATAGAATCTATAACACATTTCATGTCTCAAATATGAAGAAATGGTTATCAGATGAAACCCTCGTTATTCCACTGGAGAAAAGTCAAGATGATGACAAATTACACTACGCCGAGGAACTAGTAAGAATTATAGACCGAGAAATTAATAGTTGAAGCAAAGTCAAATTTCCTATCGTCAAGGTTCTATGGAGTTCAAGAAGAGTTCCCGATTTCACCCATGAGCGTGAATATCATAATTCACCGAATATACCCACATTGTTTTCTAGACACCTCACCATCGGATATCACATACTAAATTTCGGGATGGAATTCTTTTAACACAGGAGAATGTAAGAACCGTAAATTTTACGTTAAATTTCACTTATAAACTTCAATGTTTTACTTTAATCGCGTAAATTTTAAACTGTATGTATAACCATTAGGTAATCCCGCGCATGACGAAAACCATGTTTAAACGTTTTATATATAATAAATTTAAGAAATCAAATATCATTCAGTTATAAATGTATAATAATGAACAATAATCGCGAGATAAAAGATATATAAATGTAGCATACATTTGATGTTATCACTATCACTCTAAAATATGTGAGGTCTCAAGTTCAATTACTGCTAGGTGCAAACAACCTTGAAGTGGCCACGCCAACCTCCTGAAAAGGGAGGGATTTACCTGGTTTGAGTCTGTGTGGCGGTAGGTTCAAGCTCCGTAGATTAGTCGGCCAAAAGGTCGGAAACCATGTTTACCAAAAAAAGAACAAAAAAACCCTTTATAGCTATAGTTATGTTTCAAAATAATCTACACTTTTAGAATATCAAAAGATGAACAGAAAAATATGTAATTACTATCAACTTGATTAAAGAAACTCTATTCTAATGCTTTTTTTTTTTTTTTTTTTTTTTTTTTTTTTTTTATTTTTTGTAATATCTTATTTGAGTTATTAATTCAATTTTTTTAGTTATAAATGAATTTTTAATTAAAAAAAAAAAGGATTGGGTCATGCATTTGGTCACCATTGTGGGCATTGGTCATGCATTTTATCGTAGAGAGAGAATCTAAGATAACGTTGAGGTGACAGGGGTATTTGGTCACAATTACTACAAGTCTTACGGCTTGTGTTGGCCATGAAATTGTTATAAAGTGAGAAAACTGATGTGCTATTGGTATCTTTGGCCATGTAGTGGGTTGCATGGGTAGCCTTCTTAATAAGAAAATAGCAAAAAAGGTTTAGGTGCTGTTTGTTTATTAAAAGGCTCTGAATCTGAATATGCGGTAGAAAAGTCTGAATCTGATTCTCATCTTAATCTGAATAAGTGGTTGAGAAATCTAAATCTGACTAAAATAAAAATGCTATTTTTGTAAAAATGTCTGGACGTGTTAAGCTATCAATTCTTACAATAAAATATAAAACCATTGCATTCGCACAATAAATAAAATTTATTAAATATAAGAAAACAAATTCTATAATATAGTAATAATAAATTGGGAAAATGATAAAAAAATACATTGAACTTGACACTTTTTACTATTGTATGTTGCCAACTATATTTTTTACCATTGTAACACAAAACTTGATATTTTTTGTCATTGTATGTAAAAAATGTCGCATCGTTAGTCCTTTAAACTAACGGTCGTTAGTAAATAACTTAAATTTCTGTTTTCTTCCGATTTTACACGTTTTCATCTGTTTTCTTACGTTTTTGACCGATTTTACACATTTTCTTCCGTTTTTTTTTCGTTTTCGTCCGTTTTATTTACGTTTACGCCCGTTTTTTTACGTAAAAAAATGGAAGAAAACGTAAAAAACCAGGTGAAAACATAAAAAAAAAACGGGCGTAAACGTAAAAAAATGGACGAAAACCAAAAAAAAGGGAAGAATACAGACAAAAACGTAAGAAAACGGATGAAAACGTGTAAAATCGGAAGAAAACGGAATTTTAAGTTATTTACTAACGACCGTTAGTGTAAAGGACTAACGATGCGACATTTTTTACATACAATGACAAAAAATGTCAAGTTTTGTGTTACAATGGTAAAAAAAATAGTTGGCAACATACAATGGTAAAAAGTGTCAAGTTCAATGTATTTTTTTTTATCATTTTCCCTAATAAATTTACAGTTAAAAGTATTTTAAACAAAACTTGCAATTCATGTTTATTTGCAATAATAATAATAATAATAATAATAATAATAATAATAATAATTTTCTAATGAAATGATGTTTTATAAAAAAAAATAATAATAATAATAATAATAATAATAATAATAATAATAATAATAATAATAATAATACTCTTCTACATCTAGTTCAATAAGAGGTTTTTGCCTCTTACTGTCTCTTAATGGTAAAAGAAAAACAAACGCTCTTAACATAGATTGCTTCTTACTGCCTCTGAATAACATGAAAAAAACAAACAGTTTTAATAACCCAAATATCTGACCGCATCTGAATGAGTCATATTAAGATATTGTTAAGAGAGAATTTTTTAAAAACAAACACCCTTTAGTAAAACATAAGATAAAAGAGAGAGAAAAAAAAGAAAAGGGGTGGTATATGTAAAATGACGATGATAACGAAGGAATGAAGCCGTAACCAGTCAGAGACAACTGAAACTCACCGACTTTTAGTCACTCACCCACCCACCCACCGACACATACACACACCGTGAAACCCCAACACCAGCGGCTGTAAAATAATAATGAGACAGAACATCACATTCCAACAACATAATAATAATGGGTAATTGCGGCACTCGTGAAGAATCCGCTGTTGTTTCAGACGCTCAAGGTACCAACCTTTTACCAGATCTAAGTCAACTCTATTATTTCACCATTTCATTTTTGCAGAAAAAACATAATTGTTGCGGCCAAATGCTAATAAACTTGATCTATTAAGTTCATATACAACTTAATTTAGCATAATTTTATTTTTACTTAGGGCTACTTTGATCAATCATGCCCATACATTGTTAGCGGTGGAAAATTAATTTGGGAAGCTAAATAAATAATATACACGTTTTTTTTTAAACATTTTTATTACAGCTTACTTTTTGGCAGCAGAATACATTTTTAGGGGCAATGTTGATCTATTATGCGGTACATTTTTAGCACTAGTTAGTTAATTTAAACAAACTAAAATAGTAATATGAACCATTAATTTGGGACAGTGGGAGTGATTATTAACTCGAAACTTAATGATGACAGTTAAGCAACAGCAGTTAAATCAGGGGGTATTGGAGAAGAAGCATAGCCGGTCGATATCGGATCTAAGTGATCCCTCCACACCTCGTAGTAATATTGCAAATGTTCTACAAGACTTGCGAAATAATTCCTTGCTGTATACTCATGTTATAGCTTTCACATTGTTTGAGCTTGAGACCATTACTAAAAGCTTTAGGTCTGATTATATTCTTGGTGAGGGTGGTTTCGGGACGGTTTATAAAGGTTATATTGATGAGAATGTTAGAGTTGGGTTAAAGTCGTTACCGGTTGCGGTTAAGGTTTTGAATAAGGAGGGGCTTCAAGGTCACAGAGAATGGCTTGTAAGATTCTTTTATCTTTTTCTGTGTATGGTATTTGTTATGATGGAAGGTGTTTTGATTAATAATGCGTGTGACGGTGTTTCTGTGTGACAGACGGAAGTTAATTTCCTTGGTCAGCTGAGACATCCGAATTTGGTGAAATTAATTGGATATTGTTGTGAAGATGATCATAGATTGCTTGTTTATGAGTTTATGTTTCGTGGAAGCCTTGAGAATCACCTCTTTCGAAGTATGCACTATCCTTTTCTTATGATTGCGTCAAAAGCCTTTTTAGTCGTACTAGTTAACATTGTTCTTGTGCATTATAAAACGTCAGAAGCCATGGTTGCATTACCTACTATCATTATAACACGCCTTTCTATTACTACTGCTGGAACTAGTAGTCGTAGTAACATTTTGTATTTGCTAGGGAGAGAGGTTGGAATTATCTAATTTGCATCTTTTCACTTTGTTCTAGCACCCATGGATAAATAATCATGTATACTCGACCCATTAAACAGCCTAAAGTAATGCTCTTGTCGTAGTATAAGTTACTTCTTACTGATACACCATATCCTAAAACCATGATTCTGTCGTGTTTGTGATCCAACCTCATTTTGAGAAGCTAATAGTAAAATAATCATGTATTTTACAAGGAAATAGGGTTCTTGATTGCTTTGTAATCGAGAAGGTAATTACGTTCTATCTTGAGATAAATGGTAGGCATTCAAGAACTGCATTGTAAATTTTCTGTTTCATTTCAAATGCGCCTCTTGATGGCTGGTTCTCTATTTATGCCGCTCTTGTCTAAGTGCATCTGAGATATAATGTTTACCATATAATTTTTCTTCTAATAGGAGTAAAGAACTAATAGGATGTCATTGGACTAGTATTTTTGTCAACAGATAGAGACCTCTACATTTTAGGTTCACTTGATAAGCTTATGCTTCAACATGTGAAAGCCAAATTAAGGAACCTTTTTTTTCCTTCCATCTTGAGCTCTCATCGTCACCACTCATTAGTGTAAAAATACTTTATTTTTTATCGTATGTCATCAAGCACTGCCATAATCATATAATATCTTTGTTGTCCAGCACCGTATCCCTAAATGTATCTTTTTATCATCAAGCACTAGGCTCATTATTTAACCCCATTTATCATCTAGCATTGTAGCTCGAGCATTGGTATCTTGTGTAACCATTTCATGTCATTCTTTTTGTGGTTCATCATGTATAAACTGGATGTTGATTCCAGGTTCACTTTAAGTAATGTGTTACTATCATGAAAAATGTACAATTTTTCTTGATCCATATGTTGATGGAAGTCTACGACCTATTAACAAATACCTAAAAGCACAAGAAAATATTGAAAAACCTGTTGATAGAAGTCAATGTTATCAATTTCCTGTAATGGTTGCTAATGGGAAAATATGTAGATGAATTGGATTATTACCCTAAATGGAAATTTTGTGTTTTTATGGGACAACCCAAACTGAGAGGTTCTACATTTTTGTGGGCCGGAGGGAAGCATTAGTATTTAACGGTTTTCATATTTTTGTAACTTTTCTTTTCATTATCTATTATCCATATCCTGGAAAGTCTTTGTAAATAAAGAATTTGCTACATTTTTGTCTCATGGGGAGGTTCTATTTACTATCACGAGGATACTATGATTGTATGCTCACCTCCACAATCCTTTGATAGGTAAGAAAGTAAAAGACGTGACACAAAAAAACTCAAATCAAAATTAATTACTATCACATTTTTATGCCTTTTTGGCATCACGTGCAATTGTCATGTTCTGTTATCTTCCCATTCCAGCGCCACTAGTTTCAAACTTTCAGTTACACTGTTAACCTTCTCTATTAACCTTCTTTGTATGTTCTTTCCTTTACATGTGTTTGTGCATGTGGTTGCAAGAGGGTTAAGAGTAAGCAGTTGCAGATAATAAAAAACTTATAATCAAGAACCATGGCTTACATGCTGTTAAGAATAAACGTCACCACATGTGGTGTCTACGAGTGTCAAGAAGTGAGGTTACAACTAAGGATTCAGTGTGCTCCCAACACATTTCAAAGTGTATCATTAACTTGAAAGCTAATAGAAGTTCACCAAATAGTAACTCTAACACAATCATGGTAGCTTTAGGCCACCATCCCTAACTTGACCATTTTGACATCTAAACCTCACTTCATAACCTTCTTTGACAGCTATCATGAGCAAATCTTTCTATCTGCCATAGTTCGATTTTTTGTTTTTTTTGGTAAATATGGTTTCCAACCTTTTTTGGCCAACTAATCCATGGTGTTTGAGCCCTCGACACGCAGACACAAACCGGGTAAAGTCCTCCCCCTTTTTGGGGAGGTTGGCATGGCTGCACCAGAGTTATTTGCACAACTGAGCAGGAATTGAACCTGAGACCACTCAGTCACTCACATTGCCTTGTGCCTTTCCAGTTTAGATAGTTTGATTGATGAAACAAAGGAGTATAATGATTCTCCATTCCTTTTACTGTCCCATCCATATTTAGTTACCCAGTTCTTTCTGTGGTGGTGAAGTGTTATGTAGACAATTTGTTTGTCAGTGGTTATCTTCTGTGATTATGTCATCTTATTTAAATCAGTAAGGAGAGTTAGGCTAAAAACATAAGGAGCTTTTAGAACTTTAGTGTTAATGTATGATGGGCTTCAATCTACGCTTCCTTACTCACCATTTTTATCAGTCAAAGCTATTCAACGAATGTTATATCACACATGCGAGCTTTGATTGTGATAATTTGTAGATTCCATGCATTCCACTCTACTATGTTTTGCGTGGGTTCATACAGAGCTCAGCAGCTTTTGTTTGCTGCAACTGCAAATAACGAAGCTCGCTACTTTTGGTGTAGTAAGTTTTCTCTTATGTAGAGATTTTGGTTATGATAGGATGGGTGTGCAGAGGTTAAAAATGATGTCATTTGGGGAAAGAAGTGTGGTCAAGTTATGGTTGTGGATCAGCTATCGGGTGTTCATTAAAAAATGCACCTTACTTAGTCAGATCACTATGAGTATGCAGAAATGTCAACTTCACACTAGGCGAAGTCTCAACTGTCCTATATTTTATAGTTCATTACTCGTATAGTCTCTTTGGTTTTACCAAGTTTTCACATGTAATCCGTCGACTTGATTAAAGTGCATTGCTAGTCCCCACACAGAACAAAGCACACAAATGGTCCGTATCGGTAGTTTTAACTTGGAAACTATGCACATACATGACCAACCGGTGTAACTTACTCTATATTTGAATTTGCTCTCCTGCTGTACTGAAAAATCAGATTGTATAATCATTGTTGTCTCATGCTGATGACCAGTTATTGTTCTGATGCTTTTATAGTTTTATCATCCTTTTTTTGGTTCAAAGCTTGTCAGACAATGCTGAACCTCTAGTAATCTTTGGCCTTTTGAAGCATAGGCCTTTCTTTGAAAAGGCTTGTAGCATGGGTTTTATATTTCCTTAACCTAATTGGAGTGCTTTCTTGAGGTTTTCAGAAACGAGTGCGCCTCTATCGTGGTCAACAAGAATGATGATTGCTCTTGGGGCAGCAAAAGGCCTTGCCTTCCTTCATAATGCTGAACGACCTGTAATATATAGGGACTTCAAGACTTCTAACATATTGTTGGATTCAGTAAGTGGCTTTTTCCTCACTTATGCATCTTTTTCGTTCCCTTTAGCCCTTCTTTTGTATTTAAGTGTTCCAAAAGTTGTTTGATGGGTAATAAGTACTGTGTACCTGCAGGATTATACAGCTAAGCTATCTGATTTTGGTCTTGCAAAAGCTGGACCTCAAGGGGACGAGACCCATGTATCAACGAGGGTTATGGGTACCTATGGTTATGCTGCTCCTGAATATGTTATGACTGGTATGGCTTTCGATGTATTATAATTGCTTCAGCCTCTAGTCTACAATATCGATTGATCTGTTTCTGGTGTTTAGGTTAGAAACTAACTTTTGTTGATCTATATATTTTCAAATCAGTAGTGATGCCAATTAAACGTGTACAATCAAATCCACAGTAATCAAAGAAGGCTATTGATTCTTTACCCAAAACAAAGAAGGCTATTGATTGGGGCTCTCATTAGATTATAACTTTATTAGGAAATCTGATTACTATTCTCACCTTTGTCCGTATGAATGCTTTAAAAATTAAAATAGATAAGCTCGTAAAAGGTAAAAGTGCATTACTTTGGCCAAAAATATCCCTCAGATACATCTATCTGTTATCTGTAGACCAAATTGGACATTTTGGAATGGTACAATAACGCAACAGGGAAAACCCCATATAATTTTAGGCAACGTGTTGAAAGTTAAAATATTATTATAGACATGGTAACATGCAATGACCAGTCTTTCAATCCCTTACAATTTAGGTACACAAAAAAAATACATACAGCAAAATGTTGCATTTTATTATTCGGATGAAGTATTAAAGTACTAATAAAATACCAAATACCAGTAGTTACCTATATAGGAACAAATATGAGTAATTCCAAATCTGTAAACATATGTCATATTCAAATCTGTACATTTCATTTTGAACATCCTCCTAGTATGGATCAGTGTTGTCAAAAGCGAGCGCTACATGCGCTATAGCGAGAAGCGTAGCGAGAGCGGGCCCACATCGCTATGCCCACGAGGCAATAGCCCACAATCATTTAAAGCGACGATTTGGAAATTAGGGTGTGATTAAATGGGTGGGTTTTGGTCGGAATCATGTTATAAACATGATACAAGGATCCAATCATACCCAGAAACACGTTTGGTTTGATTTTGGAAATTAGGGTTCATGGTAAGATTTGGGATTTTTTGATTTAGAGTGTTTTAATCCAATTAAGTTAGTGGGTTTTGGTCGGAATCATGTTATAAACATGATACAAGGGTCGAATTATACCCAGAAACACGTTTGGTTTGATTTTGGAAATTAGGGTTCATGGTACGATTTGGGATTTTTTGATTTAGAGTGTTTTAATCCAATTAAGTTAGTGGGTTTTGGTCGGAATCATGTTATAAACATGATACAAGGGTCGAATTATACCCAGAAACACGTTTGGTTTGATTTTGGAAATTAGGGTTCATGGTAAGATTTGGGATTTTTTGATTTAGAGTGTTTTAATCCAATTAAGTTAGTGGGATAGTGTTAGAATGCAGTGTGAATCTTATTACAACCCTAGAATCTAACCAGAAACACAAAATGAATCAAAATCAAAGTTTATTGCAACCCTGCGCTTTTTTTTTAATAGCCCGCGCTTTTTTTGCGCTTCTTGCTATAGCTATTTTTGGGTCTTTGCGCTTTGCAATCGCTTTCGCTTTTGACAACTATGGTATGGATGCAGAGTGCTAACGAACATAAATGTTGACGCAGCGCCAAAAATCTATTTACACTTTTAAATGAGTGATATATAGTTTCTAACTTAAAGTTTGAACACAATCATAGGCCAGTGGAGAAAGATGTTGAGACACAAAAAAGAACATCAAATCACTTCTTTCGTGTGATTATGATTTAGGGGGAATTGCATATATATATATATATATA
Organism: Artemisia argyi; assembly: GCA_030686995.1. Taxonomy (NCBI): domain Eukaryota; kingdom Viridiplantae; phylum Streptophyta; class Magnoliopsida; order Asterales; family Asteraceae; genus Artemisia; species Artemisia argyi. The sequence continues at coordinate 90,741,911 of CM060702.1, read as the reverse complement.
TATATATATATATATATATATATATATATATATATATATACACACATACTAGGAAGCACGGACACACCTGAAACCTCGGAGTGTCGGTGTCGGACACGCCTCGGACACGGCTCGGACACGTGTCCGACACGCACGTGCCGTGTCCTACGTGCTCTTTGGGCCGGACACGGATTTGGACACGGCTGGACACGGATTTGGACACGGTCAAATATGGTCAACCATCCATCTGCTGCTATGTTTGTGTTTCAGTTGAAGTTATTGAGATATACGGGATTATCAGTTTGTGTGATTCGGTTTTAGGAGTAAGAACTAAAATGGTATAAGGTGAAGAGATTGTCATGTGTTTTAAGTTTGAGATGTAACTAAGAAAGGGAGATGTAAGTTCAGTGGCTACATTTTATGAATTGGGAGGAAGGAGGCTTTTAAGTGTGACTGCAAAGTTTCCTGGGGTAGGGGTAGGATCTGTCTACGTCTACCTCCCCCATACCCTGCTCCGGCGGGATTGGGTCTGTTGTTGTTGTTGTTGTGTTGTTGCAAAGTTATAAGGTGAGGTGAGGTGAGGTATGATTAGGGTTGCTACAAATTAGGTTAAAAGAATTTGGGCTGTTAAATGGGCTTTATTTTATAATCTGGGTTTATTAAAAGCATATAATATTGAACTTTCATTAATGACATTTTGGTGTAAAATTTTATGTTGGATATTTATAAGTTATATATATATATATATATATATATATATATATATATATATATATATATATATATATATTTAATTCCCGTGTCCACGCCGTGTCGTGTCCTATATTTTTAGATTTTGCCGTATCGCCGTGTCCGTGTCCGTGCAACCTAGTATATATATATATATATATATATATATATATATATATATATATATATATATATATATATATATATACTAGAAGGGTACCCGCGCAATGCGGCGACGAGTACCCTATGATTAAATTTTGTGGCAAGTAATTTTGTTCATTTATACATTATTTCTAACGATAACTTTACGAAAAAATGATAATTTTTAATTAAAATAAATATAACCCATAACAATTCAAACTATTTGATCTCCAAATAGACGTGTGAGAGAGATATGAAATGGTTGTAGATTTATATGTTAGATGCGATTACACGTTTTTAATAATCATTATTGATAATAACTAACTTTTAGCGGTTACAGGTATTAATATGGTGACTTTTTTTTTTTTTTTTTTTTTTTTTTTTTTTTTTTTTTTTTTTTTCATTAAAAATTACATTTATTTCATTAATATGATAGGTTGTAAGTTTTGACCAAGTAAATTACATTTAAGTTTTTATGGCTTTCTTTAATAAGAAATGTTTTTGGTCTTAAGAATTTTAAAACTTCCTTATTTAGAATGTCCTAAATGCTTTATAAAGGAGTATGTATATATATATATAGACAAACGATCAAATGAGAAGAATTCTTAAAATAAGAAGGATGAGAAATAACTATAACTACACATTAGAGATGCATCAATTTGATTTAGATGCATCCCTAATCTTTTTGATGCAACATAATATATTTTCTAGCTAAAAATTAGATGCATATACATATATTAGATGCATTTCGTCAAGTTAGACGAATCCTATGTATTTTTCGTTGAAACTAGTTGTGATGCATCTAAATGAATAGAGATGCATCTAATTCAAGACGATGCATCTCAAATATGTAGTTATAGTTATTTCTCATTCTTTTCATTTTAAGATTTCTTCTCACTGGATCCTTACCATATATATATATATATATATATATATATATATATATCTATATATATATATAGAGTGAGGATCACGTGCGGATGTTTTGTTTTAGTGCGGACGTGCGGATAGATCTAGGCCGTCCATTCCAGATCTGATCTTGACTTTTTGTAAAAAAGTCAAGATCTACGCAACTATCACGGTACCAAATCACCATTAAAACGATTTTTTTAATTTTTTTCCTTTTGAGCGATCCTTACTATTGTTGTATTCTTTACTTTTTTTATTTTTCTAGATTTTTCTGAGCACTTTTTGTTTTGTGATTATGAGTGCTACTGTGATATTAAGGATATTATGAAAGGGTTTTATGATAGGTACGGTGATATTATAAAACTAACGTGATATTAACCTTTTTTACATGAAAAAACGAACCGTGATATTGAAAAAGTTACTTTGATATTAGTAAAAAACTTAATATCGTTGTTTTTTTTCATTACGATATTAAAAAACTTGCGGTGATATTAAAAAAAATTAACTTTGATATTAAGAAAGCATGATAGTTACGGCGATATTAACAATTTTTATTAAGAAAAAGTTTTTGTGATATTAAAAAAGTTATTGTGATATTAAATTTTTTATTAAAAAAAAAAGTTTATGTGATTTCAGAATCTGATTTTGACTTTTTTACAAAAGTCAAAATCATACGCTAATATCACAATACCTTTAACGATGAAAACGATTTTTTTTTTGAAAATTTTTTTAGCGATTCTTAATTATTTGTTGTCCTCTTTATTTTTTTAATTTTTTCAGATTTTTTTGAATTTTTTTCAGAAAAAAAGCTAATACGATAGTAACGATTCTAAAAAAAGACGGGATATTTACGATATTGCCACTCCGCCTTTTTCAGATGGTTGACTAGATGGAGGGCTGAGATTCGTCCGTACCATCTACACTAAAAGACAAAAACGTATATATGTATATATCTTAACTACATTATAATGCATTTAGGCCATTCTTAAAAAGGAAGTCTTAAAAAAATAAGACAAAAAACATTCCTTTAATTGGAAGGATTTCAAACTAATCTTAACTACATATGAATAGGAGTTAAGTAACATTATGAATTTTAATCTCTTTAATTGTAGGAGTCACTAATATTTATAAACCTCATTAACTTGCAATAACCCATTTAATGAATTTGATATAACAA